>OU015491.1:126289606-126962106 GCA_907164885.2 Dolomedes plantarius | reverse complement strand
CAAAAGATTCAGGAATCCCGCGTATTATTTCATATTGTATTATTATTTGATCTCGAGTACTTATAAAGAGTTTAAAGCAAAAGTACCTCTTATTTTTTCAGTTCAGAAATTCGAGAGTCATTTAAAATTAAATTTTAAGAGAAAACCAAAAATTGATAAACAAACACGAATTGTTAAGTCGTCAGGTATCTTATGCAGAAAAAATTTTCTCAAAATATTTAAATGCGAATTTGCAATTTGTTAAGAACTTCCCCATTGACTTAACATTGGCTTCGAAACATCGGAGGCTCAGTCCAGCGCCCCCTTAACGAAAAAATGTTTCCACGTGCCAACCGAAATTTCTTGAGAACATATTTGATATCGTAATATTTGACTAGTTGATACCCGTCAAAACATGACGGCTAGATAGTAAATAAATGTACTAATACACAAATTATTCTCATTATTGCCAGATGTTGAAAATCATAATAATGCGCAGAAGCAAATTAATGTGTTTAAGCGGCCCCGTGCTTAGTGAGTATCTAAAGCCAGATTTAAAAATGTCACTGAGCATGCGCAGAAAGCAATTTTTTTTAATGGTAAATTATTGCTAATTAAGCAGCGCGAAAAAAACAATTTCCTTCAGGTTAAATCTTAAATTTCACAAACATAATTTTCATATAAATAAAAATGGCAGAGAGAAATCTAGAGAGATCCTCAAAATAAACGTATTTATCATTAAAACATGTCACTGCGCATGCGCAGAAATAAATATTTAATTGTAAATTATCGCTAATTAATAGAAATTTAGGTTACAAAAACCAAATTTGACAAATCTACAGATTGCAATCTGTCGTTTGAGACCAAAAAAGTAAATTGATGCAGTAGTTTTCTCTCACGGACTGCCCAAAAAGTCGACTTAGCAACTTAAATATATAGATTTGTAAGTGATTATGTAAATCATGTAAAATTGATTTAATGAAAAAAAATTATGAAAGGTTTTTACAAAAAATTATTTTTGTGGATATTTTTTATTAGCTTGCAAGTATAACTTTAACTACCATACATATTCACATAATTTAAAAACATTATTAACTCAACACAAAAATTTAACACTAACTGTTATTTTTTCAACTAAGCAGTCATTAAATTTTTCCAGTTATGCAATTGTATGAATAAAACACAATAAAAGGTTATTGCATATAATCTTTTATTGATTTTAAATCCCTTATAATTGATGTATTAAAAAGAAAATATATTTATTTAGCTTCAAAACTATATTTAAACAACCCAGAATCTTTGAAACTTTCAAAAGAAAACATCAGATAATACTAGAGACCGAAAACTTGTCGACACTTTTTATATATTATCAGTGGGACTTCTGCTGCTGCAGAACTGATGGCAGAAATTTTTTGTCGGGTTTATGGTTTATATTTAATAACCTTGAGAGATGTGTAAGCACTACTTGTTTCATCCGTCAGACTACTGCTCTTACGAAACTTAATGAAGTTCATCAATGAGAACAAAGATTCACAAGCATATGTAGACGAAAATATGAATAGAAATGCTGCTGCAAGGTATTTTAAACAGATATAATTTTCTGGAATAGTATTCCAAGTCGGGCAAGGACGTGTTTCGCGTGCTAGAAACAAGCCATCGGCGTGCCACGTTTGGCACGCGTGCCAAGGGTTGCCTACTCCTATTATATCCATCGGTTGCCCTCCTTCAGCAACCGATGGGTCCGCTGGACGGGAAATACAACTAAAATAAATAATCCAACAGAGTTAGATAATTATAAGAAGAATACAGACAAAAAAACAAACAGAAATCAGGCACTCAGAGCTCCACGCACCAGAGGCAAGATTCCGTAGTAGTGCCAGAACTGAACCAGAAATCGAATGTAACCGACTGGTCTCGTCATCAGGGAGCCTAACCAAATCAGTTACCTCAAGGGGAACTTTCTAAATAGGATGCAGGTATAACCAAAAGACATCCCAAGGTCCCTAGATCCCCATTGAAACATTAGTCAAAAGAAAATGAAAAGACACAGACAACTTACAGTAAGGGCTCAACGCACCATACATGCAAGTACACATACAATCCTAATGAAAAGCCAAAGATGCATTCATACCCTAATTCCGTAGGTGACGGTTATGGTGAAACAGCAGCCCTAGTAGCCTTGGGATGTCTTTTGGTTATACCAGCATCCTATTCAGAAAGTTCCCCTTGAGGTAACTGATTTGGTTAGGCTCCCTGATGATGAGACCAGTCGGTTACCTCGATTTCTGGTTCAGTTCCGGCACTACTATAGAATCTTGCCTCTGGTGCGTGGAGCCCTGAGTGCCTGATTTCTGTTTGTTTTGTCTGCATTCTTTTTATAATTATCTAGCTCTGATGGATTATTTATTTTAGTTATATGTGTCCTTTTTCAATATGAGGATATGAAGCAAGTGCGCAATCTTTTATTGAAAAGTTTTATGTTTTCATTGCTAGAGTAGGTTTTAAGTTAACTTGTTTGACAGTCTATGCTCGCTTTTTACATTTTTTGTTAGTTTGATTTGTTTACATTATTTTACTGGAGGGGAAGGATTTCCTACTGCGAAATTTCTATAAATTTTTACTGTAATCTGACTAAGTGCAGTCAACCAACACACTTCGGAAAGAACCATGGTCTATCATCGTATCATTGCTTCATACTCTGCTTCTTTATCCCGCATTATCCAATTTGCCGGCTTTTATATGTTCACCCCAAGCCAATAGCACAACAGTTTAACCGCAAAACGTCTCTACATTACCAACATTACCATTAGATGAGAGTATTCCTGAAAAGTGCAAGAGATTTCAATGTGATTTATCCCTCAGTGCAAAGGTGTCCCTTTGGTACAGAGGAAAATTTCCCCTTTTCTATCTAATGACGAGACTAGCATAAGATATAGTTAATTAGTAATTAAAACTTTTACGCCTTCTTTTTAAGTATATATATATATATATATATATATATATATATATATATATATATATAGTGCTAGTGTCATTAAATTTCAATGATGTAACTTAGAGGGTCGGTAAGAGATGTAACTCCCGACATGGAGTAGAAAATCAACGGAAAAATTTAATTTCGTCATGTGATATTTAATCAGTTTATAGACTTTTTTACTCTTTATTAATCTCCTTCCAATTATAAAAATGGATTCTTTTTGCGCCACTGATTACAATGAATATCTCTTTCCTTGATTTTTTCCAAATATTTGAATTTCTCTCTCTTCATACATTAGAAAATTGCAAAAGTAGGAGTAACTATCACTGGCCATCATAATTTTCCTCTAGGCACACAGCCAGTCTCGATAGGACTGCCTTTCTTTTATGGTGGTTCGTGTATACCACCAATATAGTAGAAGCCAAGTTAATCACTCTAAACTCATTAACAAACTTAACAACTTTATTCACAAAGTAATAGTATAGGCAGATTACGCCGACATACACAACATACTTAAATTATGGCGCGAACCTGCTTTGATAAAATCAACTTTAAACATCTCGAGAGGTCCAAAAGAATTTGTGATAAATCGTAAATGAGGGAGCCATCGCCTCAGCCTCAACTTAAACACATCAGGCAAACTGACAAATGACTAAAACAAACAAACCGAAAAAACTTAAGAACCTCTGACTCCCATCTGTCTGGCTATGGCTTATAACTGCTTACGCAGCCAATCAGAGTTTGCTATGACGTTTGCTGCTTCGAAGCGATTCAATGCATAAGTTAACGTGATTCATTGAATATTTAATTAGTAATTAATCTTTCTAAAATGTAATCGGAAAATTTATGCCATGGAGCACCACACACTCCCCCCGTAGAGAAGATTGAAATTTAGTTTTAAAATTTAAATCTAACAACTGGCTTTGAAATTCGCCCAGATTTAGTTACTGTATTTTCCTGTCGGGGAATGTGTTGTTTCTCAGTGTCTCCATGTATTTTAGTTAATACATAAGCAGGCTTTACACGATCAATGCTTACAGATTGAGGTTTACCCTTGATACAAATCGTCAGTGTCTTTGGTTTTCTTGACACGACAGCATATGGTCCTTCATATGGTGGCGCCAAAGGAGGCTTCACATGGTCTGTCCGCAGGAACACATGTGTACAGTCCTTGAGATCCTTGAAGACAAAAACTGGTGGCTTGGCATGTCTTCCTGTCGTATTTGGTGTCAAGTTGGTCATATGGGAACTCAGTCTCTGCAACATCTCAGCTGGCTCGTCCTTCACCGGGTTACTCTGAAAAAACTCACCTGGAAGTCTTAACAGACCACCGAACACTAATTGTGCTGGGGCAGCCTTCAGATCCTCCCTTACAGTTGATCTGATAGCCAGAAGCACCAGTGGTAGAGCATCAACCCAATGTACCGGATCTACTGCCATCAGAGATGATTTAAGCACTCGATGGAATCGTTCCACCAATCCATTGCTCTGTGGGTGGTATGCCGTAGTCCTGCTGCGCCGGATCCCCAAGTACGTTGACAGCCTATTAAAAAGTTGAGACTCAAAGTTTGGTCCGCGGTCTGTCGTTACCACCTCGGGAATACCATAACGAGCTATCCAAGTAGATAAGAAAGCATCCGCTATGGTTTCTGCCCGTTGGTCCGGAAGTAGCACAGCTTCAGGCCATCGCGTCTGGCGATCCACACAAGTCAGCAGATACCGGTTGCCTTTGGATGGAGGTAGGGGCCCAACTATATCGATGTGGACATGAGAAAACCTATTTGTTGCGACGAATGTTCCCAGAGGCGCCTTGTTGTGTCTGGTCACCTTGACTCGCTGGCACTGGTTGCATTGTCTACACCATTCTGCACAATCTTTCCTCATGCCCGTCCACACGAACCGTTGTTGGATGAGTCGCCAAGTTCCTTTTACACCAGGATGTGAAAGTTTGTGGTTGGCTTCAAAAATCCTCCGTCTCCATACTCTAGGTACAAATGGTCTAACTAGGTCGTGAGACACATCACAATACAATTTTCTTTCACAGGCAGGCAAAGCAATTAACTTTAACTCAAGACCTCTTACCTCCTTTGAACGCAACATTTGTTGTAAATCGGGATCCGTTGCTTGATCCTCGGCAAATAAATTAAAATCAATTGAACTATTTAAATTCAAAGTGTATATTCTGGATAGCGCGTCGGCTACTATATTTTGTTTTCCTGGCAAATATTGGATATCTGCAGTGTATTGGCTAACAAGTTCTAAGTGTCTAACCTGTCGAGGGCTAGCACTTGTTAATTTTTGGTGAAGTGCGAAGGTTAAGGGTTTGTGATCAGTGGAGATCGTGACTGTTCTTCCTTCAAGCATGTGCCTAAAATGTTTTACTGCAGAATATACCGCCAACAGTTCTCTATCAAATGCACTGTATTTAGTTTGAGTGGGGGTTAATTTTCGTGAAAAGAATCCTAATGGCTCCTCACCGTCCTTGGTAAGTTGAGAAAGAACGGCACCGACTGCTCGGTCCGACGCATCGACAGTTAACAATAGGCGTGCGCTGGGAGCTGGGAATTTCAGTGCATTTACCTCCGAAATAGCTTTCCTACAAGTTTCGAATGCATTTATTAATGGTTCTGTCCACGGTATTGGAGTCATATCCTTTTTCTTTCTGTTAATTATGAGATCAAAAAGCAATGCCTGTTTCTCCGCAATATTAGGCAAAAAACGATGATAAAAATTTAAAATTGCTAGAAAGGTCCGAAGTTGACTGATATTGTTTGGGCGAGGGTAATGCTGTAATGTTTGGACCTTTTCAGGTAGCGGCTCAATTCCCTGCTTTGAAATTTGAAAACCCAAAAATGGTATTTTGTCAACTCCGAATATGCATTTCTGGAGGTTTAACATCAGGCCATGTTGACTTAGAGTTGAAAAAAGTATTTCTAAGTGTTTTTTGTGCTGTATCTCGTTATCAGAAAAGACAAAGATATCGTCAAGATATGACAAACAAAAATCCAGGTCTCTAAGTATGCTGTCTAGATAACGCTGGAATGTGTTTCCACTGTTTCTCAAACCGAATGGCATTTTCCGGAATTCAAACAAACCTATAGGGGTTGTCACCGCGGTCTTAGGAATGTCTGTAACCTCAACCGGAATCTGATAGTATGCTCGAACCAAGTCGACTTTCGAAAAAACCTGTTTCCCCCGTAATCCCGTAACTACATCATGGATGTGTGGGAGGGGGTAGCGGTCGGGAGTTGTGACCTTATTGAGTGCCCTATAATCTCCGCATATTCTCCAAGTTCCGTCCTTTTTCTTCACAAAATGAATAGGGCTGGCCCATGGGCTTTTAGAGGGCTGAATAACACCCTGTTCCATTAGAGCTTTAAATTCCAACTTCAATGTTTGAAGCTTCTCGGGGTTCAACCTACGAGGTCTCGAAAAAATGGGTTGTCCTGTGGTTTCAATACAGTGCGTTACCGGAAAGTTTTGCAAATTATTATTGCAATGCACATTCGGATTGAAAGGTTTTGGAAATCGCGCTAGAATTCTTTCGTATTCAGTTTTCCCCTCCAGTGGAGTAAGTTTTAAACTAGGGCCAGTCCCTGGATATCCCGATACTGCTAACGCTGTAACGTTATCTGTAACTTTTCTATTTTGTACATCCACCAGGATACCATAATGGTTAAGGAAGTCGGCTCCTAGAATTGGCGTGGTAATGTCTGCCACCACCAAATTCCAACTGAATGCTCGACGAAGTCCAAAATCTAACTTCAAATTGACTGTACCAAATGTTTTGATAACAGAGTTGTTTGCAGCATACAATTTTAAATCCTGCACAACTCTATTTCTTGTTAGCTTTTAGGGAAAACAGCTTAATGCTGCCCCCGTGTCCACTAAAAACTTAGCACCTGTATTTTTCTCGTAAATAAACAACCGGCTTCCGAAACCACGCTCATCTGGTGCCGGTATTCCAGATGTGCCTAGGCGTTTTCCGAAAAATTACATGGCGATACACATTTTTTAGCTACCCTTCCGAACTTCCGGTGGTACCAACACCTTTCTGTTGAAGTAGAAAAATGGGGTTGAGATCTAGCTTCATTCCTCGTTTTACTGCGGTCACGTTTCTTAAAGTACCTAGAACTACCGTTGTATTGTGTACTTTTACTTTGCGCCTCCAATTTAGCTATTCGTGATTCTAACTTTTGCAATTGTGTTTGAGGGGTTTGGGAATCAACGGGAGCTAAAAACTCTCCCGAGGTTTCATAAACTTTATCAGCTACTCGAGCAAGCTTTGAGTTATCTTGCATATCGTCCACACAAGCACTTAAAATTTGTCGGATGTTAATGGGTAATCTCTGTAACCAGAGTTCTCGCAATGCGGTATTATTAAGTTTTCCCCCATTTAAACTCTCCATTTCGCAAAGTAGCTGTGAAGGTCTTTGATCCCCTAAGCATAATCCACTAAACAACTTTTTAAGTTTCAAACTCTCAGATTCCTCATAATAGGATAAAATGCTATTTTTTAGAGTAAATGCTATTTTTTAGACCACACTTTAATGGAAGCAAAGAGTTTATTACATCGATTTTGAATGGTTAACGTTCCAGATCAAACAGAATATTACTGCATAGAGAAGAAATAGTATCATAAATGACATTACATTTTCTTGAAGCGTGATGCTGGAGGTAATTATTTGTTTACGATTTAATACAATGGTAGTCAACTTGGTCCCTAACATCCACTATTCAAGCTTTCATGGTGAACGGTGGAGGATTTTGCCCGCTATTACAAATTGTGTTCTTCCTCAATATTTTGAATACACTGATAACAACTTCTCGAGTTTGACTCTTTAAAGTATCAGGTGCCTTTAGCTCTAGATTAGCTGTGCCTGATACTAGACGGAAATTCCAGAGCGACGGGTGCACCCACAAATGACCTCGAGGTAAGATGATCAATTCAGAATCGGGACAGCCCGAGGTTGCATGTTCAGCCAGTCAGGCTAAACGTTGCGACGCCCCCCTTACCTGTGAATATTCTCTGTGAGCTAGAAATACTCTTAGCGCATAGGCTCGAGTACCTTAGAGCGTCTGCTACGGGTAAATTATACTTATTCTTTTGTTTCTTTTTTACGTATATATTTGTGTGTGTCAAGTAAATAAAAATATTTCATTCGAATGGTGCCTCTTCATTGAGTGAGAGAGCGAAAAGACCACTTGAACCACGATTGTTATTACAATATGCTTTTGCAATGTACTTTTAAATTCCATCTCTAAACTTTGAATATAAATAATTACAAGATAAAAAGAACTTTTTATATATACAGTACCATGTTTTTAATTTTTTTGTTGAATCATATAAACTTGACAATTCTATGTATTAATAAATACTTTAAAAAAATTTTTTGATGAATTATCCCATCAACTTGAAAGAAAATTAAGTTAATTGGAAGTTAACTTGCGTTTAACTTTTCGTTCCCGTCCCGGTCAACAGATGGCTGCACCAGTCTACAAAACAAAATTAACTGAAAATAATAAAAACATGGTAAAAATATGATTAAGGATGGCTAAAAGTATTTAAAAATGCATTGTCATCGTGTTCTGAGCTATTCTAAAAGTTTCAAATGTCTAGCTAGTCAGGAAGTTAGTTAAAAATCGATTGCATGATTTGTACTGGACAAACACACAAACAAGAAAGCAAGTTAATAAAAACATGGTAATAATAATACTCTGGACACTTCTCGAAGTTTACTTGTGGACGAGGGAGCACCAAATGAACTCCATAGCCATCAGTAGCTATCTATGCATTAACATACATAAAGTATAAATGAAAAGATAAAATTTAGGCACATATATTTTACGAACCCTCCCCTCTAAAAATGACTTCACGCTGGCTCTTAACTGAATTATTGCGGCATCGGTGAGCGGTAAGGATATTTTACCACCAAGAAAGGTACAAAAGTGGGCGGTGGATATTAAAAGGCTGATGACCACTGGTTTAATAGATGGAGCAGCTATATCGTGTCTGTGGTAGGAAGCCCAGAACTAAGGTAATTTCCGGATTTCTCGCTTTCATATTCAAGTATATTAGGTATGGCACGGTTAAGACTGATGTGTACTAACCATATTGGATTCGCTCACCTCAGTGTTAACCTATGGAGAAAATTTGTACAGGGATTGCCAACTTGGATTTAAAGATTTTATTTTTAAAATTGAACCCCGAAATAGAGAAATAAATATTACACCTTGGAGTATTTTTCTTTTAAAAAATGCAAATATTTTAAAATTTTAGGGAAAAAATCTGGTCTAGGGTGTTTTAAAAACTCACGGCGCAACAGTCCGATGTGGACCAGGGCCGGCGGTACCCATCTCCGCTTTCGTAACCGTGGGATTGGGGTGCCATACACCATATGTCTCAGTCAGGTGGTCAACCTGACTTGCGACCCCCAGAGTTTAGTTCCCAAGCATGCTTGGTCCTCATTTTATCGACCCACTCAAGAGATGAAAGGCTGAGTCGACCTTGCCCAGTCACAGGGTTGAACCCTGGACCTGTGGGATGGCAACTTGACGCTTTAAACCACTACGCCACCGGGCTTATCTAGGGTGTTTTAAGCACTCCTAAATTCCTTTGGTGAATGACATTTTTATAAAATGAATCCTGTTGCATGTGCAGAAAAGTTCAGGCTATCCGAAAATACCATTTTTATTTCTGTGGCGTTATGGCAGATGTTGATAAGTCATTTTTTTCACGCTTTCGGCAAATTAAAAAAGAAACTTTTGCTGTGAAATATAAAATTGCTCAATTAAATTTCAATCCAAATATTCTTTAGTTAGTACTCATATTCAACCTCAACCATATGACTTTTCTTCAATGAAAATATTTTTTTTCAATTAAGGGCTAAAATTTCGGTGTGGGTTGAGAAAAAAAGAAAACATCAACTTTTGCCAAATTACGAATAACTTAGTATTGTTTTCATAATTCCACTACCAGCTTTTGCCACATTAAAGCACCAATCTTTAGTGTGTCATATCAACATAAAACATAAAATTGAATTTTTCGGACACATCAACATTTGCCATAACTCCACAGATTTGATTATCAGCATTTATGTAGCTGCAAATAGTAGACACATTTTCTCCATAGGTTAACATTGAGGTGAGCGGATCCAGTAGGGTTAGTACACTACAGTACTTTATCAGCATGCCTTCAGTGACTGTTGATGGGATCCCAGATCTTAGGAAAGTTATCCCAGTTATCTTCACTATTACATTGTGTGTTCCTTTCAATTACAAATGAATAATTATGTACAGGTAATATAACTAAAGTACAGTAAGATATGGTTGACTGAATACTTGAGTAATGAAAATCAACTTACGTAAAGGCGACTAGTTTTAAGAAAACATTTAACTCTCGTTATCCACAAAATCAGGATCAAAAATTGTTTTAATAAATATTAATAGTAATATCTATAATGAACTTTATTTACAATATAACAAGGAGAAGCTCGGATCAACGTATAATCTTTTAAGTTTGTAAAATAAACTTCACAAAGAAAGTCAGTCATAGTAGCGCCTTATATAGTACTAGTAGCGCCTTATATAGTACTAGCTGAATACCCGTGCTTCGCTACGGAGTAGATACATTCAAATTAAATACAACGGTCAATGTATGCAATTAATGCCATAGAAAATATGTATAGTATATCTATATATATAAAAATGGATGTATGTGTGTATGTTCCAGCATCACTCTGGAACGCCTGGAGCAATTTCGACCAAACTTGGTACACATATCACTTACAATCTGGAAAGAAACAACTGGGAAGTCACCCCTAGCACCCATAGGGGGGCAGGCGGGCAGGGGGCACATGTAAAAATAATCGAAAATGACTGATATTAGTGTTGAATCCATAGTTTTCGGGGTCTCTGAGATTAATGGTGACACTCCCGATGGAGTCTATGTGCAAGTTCAGCCCCCATCAGCATTAGGGGGGAGGGGGAAGGGGGTATGTATGTATGTATGTGAGTATGTTCCAGCATCACTCTGGAACGCCTGGAGCAATTTCAACCAAACTTGGTACACATATCACTTACAATCTGGAAAGAAACACCGGGGGGATAAGACACCCCTAGCACCCATAGGGGGCAGGGGGGCACATGTAAAAATAATCGAAAATTACTGATATTAGTGTCGAATCTATAGTTTTCGGGGTCTCTGAGATTAATGGTGACACTCCCGATGCAGTATATGTGCAAGTTCAGCCGCCCATCAACATTGGGGGGAGGGGGAAGAAGGAGTTAAAATAAAATGTCCCAAATACCGAGAGTAGTGACGAAACCATAGTTTTCGGGGTCGCTGAGACGAATAGTGACATTTCTGATGCCGTTTAAGTGGAATGTTCAGCCCTCCCCCATTAGCATTGGGGGAGGGGGAGGGAAAAAGGGGTGATTATAAAATGTCCTAAATGATCGAGAGTAGTGTCAAAACCAGAGTTTTCGTGGTCGCTGAGACAAATAGTGGCATTTCTGATGCTGTTTAAGTGCAAGTTCAGCCCCCCCCCCCATAAGCATTGGGGGGAGGAAAGGAGGGGTGAATATAAAATGTCCAAAATGACCGAGAGTAGTGTTATAACTATAGTTTTTGGAGTCGCTGAGACGAATAGTGACATTTCTGATGCCGTTTATGTGCAAGTTCAGCCCCCCCCCACCATAAGCATTGGGGGGAGGGAAGGAGGGGTGAATATAAAATGTCCATAATACCGAGAGTAGTGACAAAACCATAGTTTTCGGGGTCGCTGAGACGAATAGAGACATTTCTGATGCCGTTTAAGAGCAATTTCAGCCCCCCCCCTATTAGCTTAGGGGGAGGGGGAAGGGGGAATATAAATATTCAAAATGACCGGGAATAGTTTCGAATTCGTAGTTTTCAGGTTCTCTGCGACGAATAAGGACACTCACGATGACGTTTAAATGCAAGTTCAGTCTCCTACCACCATTAGGGGGAGGGGGGAGAAGGGGTAAAAATAAAATGTCCAAAATGACCGAGAGTAATGTCGAATCAATAGCTTTCGAGGTCACAGAGATGAATAGTGATACTCCCGATGCTGTTTAAGTGCAAGTTCATCCCCCATCAGCATGGGGGAGGGGAGAAGGGGGAATATAAAATGTCCATAACGACGGAGAGTACCGGATTAATGGTGAGACTCCCGATGGAGTCTATGTGTAAGTTCAGCTCCCATCAGCATTGGGGGGGAGGGGGAAGGGGGTATGTATGTATGTATGTGTGTATGTGGGTATGTTCCAGCATCACTCTGGAACACCTGGAGCAATTTCAACCAAACTTGGTGCACATATCACTTACAATCTGGAAAGAAACACTGGAGGGTAAAACACCCCTAACACCCCTAGGGGGCAGGGGGCACATGTAAAAATAATCGAAAACGACTGATATTAGTGTCGAATCCATAGTTTTCGGGGTCGCTGAGATTAATGGTGACACTCCCGATGCCGTCTATGTGCAAGTTCAGCTCCCCATCAACATTTGGGGGAGGGGGAAGAAGGAGTTAAAATAAAATGTCCAAAATACCGAGAGTAGTGTCAAAACCAGAGATTTCGTGGTCGCTGAGACAAATAGTGACATTTCTGATGCCGTTTAAGTGAAAGTTCAGCCCCCCCCCCCCCATAAGCATTGGGGGGAGGGAAGGAGGGGGAATATAAATGTCCACAATACCGAGATTAGTGTTAAAACCATAGTTTTGGGGGTCTCTGAGACGAATAGAGACATTTCTGATGCAGTTTAGGGGCAATTTCAGCCCCCCTATTAGAATAGGGGGAAGTGGAAGGGGGGAATAAGGGGGTGAATATAAATATTCAAAATGACAGGGAATAGTTTCGAATCTATAGTTTTCAGGTTCTCTGCTACGAATAGGGACACTCCCGATGACGTTTAAATGCAAGTTCAGTCTCCTACCACCATTAGGGGGAGGGGGGAGAAGGGGTAAAAATAAAATGTCCATAATGACCGAGAGTAATGTCGAATCAATAGCTTTCGAGGTCACAGAGATGAATAGTGATACTCTCGATGCTGTTTAAGTGCAAGTTCATCCCCCATCAGCATGGGGGAGGGGAGAAGGGTATAAATGTCCATAATGACCGAGAGTAGTGTCGAATCCATAACTTTCGATGTCGCTGAGATGAATAGGGACACTACGGATGCCATTTAAGTGAGAGTGCAATTCCCATCAGCATTGTTGGGTGAGGTGGGGGTAAGAAAGTGTGAATATAAAATGTCCCAAATGAACGTGAATAGTGTCGAATCCATAGTTTTCGGGTTCGCTGCGACGAATAGGGTTAGTCCCAATACCGTTTAAATGCAAGTTTAGCCTCCCAACACCATTGGAGGGGAGAAGGGATAGAAATAAAATGTCCAAAGTTACCGAGAGTAGGGACGAATCCATAGTTTTTGTGTCGCTGAGATGAATAGGATCCTCCCGATACCGTTTAAGTGCAAGTACAGCCTCCCATCACCATTGGTGGGGGAGAGGAGGGGAGAAGGGGCCAAAAAAAAGTCCAAATGACCGAGATTAGTGTCGAATCCATAGTTTTCGGAGTCACTGAGAGAAATATAGGAAACTAAAAATATTCTTTATAGTGAAGTTTTGAGTGAAATTAATAATAGAGTGAATTTGTAATTTTTTTTATAATTTGCATACTGTACTTACTTTGAAATATCTGTAAATTAAAGTACTTAGATTTTACACTATAGGTAGAATCCATTCCTTTTCCTGTGTAATAAAAAAATTGGGATAAATAAATACCCGGGCAACGCCGGGCAAATAGCTAATTTATAATAAATATAACGATCAATGTATGCAATTAATTAATATATATATATATATATATATATATTTATTAAAAAAATTGTAACTTATATTTTTATAGGCAAAATTATGTAGAAAAAATATTCAAATTAAATACAAAGGTCAATGTATGCAATTAATTTGTATGTTTAATATCCATAAAACATACTAATTTGAATTAAATTCTTTAAAAACTTCCATCTCAATTAGTCTAGTGGTTAAATTTTATCTTTTACCGTATTTTAATATTTTTTTGTCGATTTATTTCGTTGTTATGCACGTGACGCAAAATTAATTTAAAGTATCACAAAATGAAAAGAAACCACGTGATCAGCATTTAATAAATTAAATTCTAAAAATTAATCTTTAAAAATTCACCGAAAATCAGAAAATGGAGGTAAAGATTCGAAAAAATTTCAGTTTAAAGGAATTTTTATGATCTTTCTCGTGATATAAATTTTATAACCCTCAGATTATTATTTCAAATGCAAACTTTTAAGAATGTTACAAAAACAGCTTAAAATTTAATTTTTTAAAAATCTAAGAAGAATTTCTCAAAAATCTTTCTTAGTGCACCCCTACACTATAAGAAGAATCGCCATGCAAAATTTCAACCCTTTAGGTCCACCCTTTTTGTCTGTGCGTTATCTGTCAGTGAGTCACTGAACTGTTTTATATATGTAGATAACACTTCAACGACAAATGTTTTCAAGTAAACGGTAAATGTACGTGATTAATGGTTTAGCCCATAGATGGTAAAAATTTACACTTTTCTTATCGCCTTCAAATGAATCGGGGGGGGGGGGAGTGTCCCAAAAGAAATTTGGCGTAGGACCGCAAAACTTCTAAATCTGCCACTGTGTATAGGGGTTTACTAATAAACAAGAAATTTCCCCTGAGTTTCTCCCAAGTAGCGTCTAATGTTTCAGCTTACAATGGCCTCGGTGAACTGTTAACAGCGAGAGAAGGCGCAATGAATTTTACACTTTTAATTCGGCAACTAAGAGTACATTAAATTAAACTGCTACGAAGGAATAAAAAAATTTAAAATAATCTATTTCAGCTGCTAAAAAGTTTATTAAATCTGGTAAAGAAAAATGCATCTGAAATGTTAAGATCTGTATCTGTGTAAGAACCGTAGTGTACATAAACACAAAATATTTAAAAACGTATTATTTCATTTATATAAACGTCTATATTTAAAAACGTTTAATGTAAGCTCTTGATAATATAAATAACTTTATCTCTTGATGTTAAAAACACTTGAATGATATAGCAAGATCCATACTCTTAGCATTTATATATACGACTGTGCACATTCATCATTTGACAAAAAATAAATAAATAAATATATATATATACATATATATATATATATATATATATTAAATGATATTTTACCCTTCGGCGGGCGCGCCCAGGGCCTTTTTATCGCATGGGCAAATCGGGACTTTGCCTAGGGCCCCCTGATGCTAGGGGGCCCCAAAACCCCCTTGGTGTATGCACCTAGTACTTCTAATAGTATGTATTTTTATAAATGTCCGTAAGGGGGGGGGCCCCAAATAGCATCTGCCCAGGGGCCCACAGCGTTCATAATCGGGCCCTGGGCGCGCCAATTTTTGGAACACCACAGCAGGCGCGCGTAACACAAAGTGCAACGTCACTTTCAACTTTGATTATTCCTTTTGTAATAAACTTTTTTTTTCAAATTGAAAATAATAATTCTGCGTTTTATGACAAGATATAAAATATTGATAATATTGAGATATATTTATAATTGAAGACCAACGAATGCAGATACAATCGCCTTATATAAAAGCTGTCTGGTTTATTGGATGTAAGGACAACTTGCGAATTGATTCCTATTATGTCCAAAAACCTAAAAAATAATGAGATTGTCCATCTTCGTGATATGAGGGATACCGTGTAATAGCTGCACATTTGATCGACTACATCAACTCCTGCTTTTGTCGTATTGTAATCCAGTATAATCGCTGGTTTACCACTGTTAAATCCCGACTAACAATCAATGGAAAGGAATACAAGGGTAAAAAAATCAGACCTGCATTAGAAAGGGTGTAACTATAAATAGAAACTGCTTAGAACATTCAAACCTTTACACATGTAAAAGCAAACCATTCAAAATTACGAAAATGTTGCACTTAGTACACGGGCGCGCCCGCTGAAAGGTTAAGAAAGAATTAGGATTGGTTTGGAGCGCTACGGTCCATTTTTGCCACACGAGGGCTAATTAGACCGGGACCTACTGCTTAAAGCCGATTCCGAACGGCTACAAACGTTCATGCCAAGAGTGGGATTCGAACCCACAGACTTTGGTTAAGAAAGTCAAGTTATATGTACTACTCTCATCAACAGATAATTACGAACGAACTGTATTGTTAAAAGAAAGAAAGGCTCTTACCTTTTTATTCCTATGAGGCTGTACAACTAGATGAAAACGGAAGTCTCAGAAACAAAAACGTGTGAATCTTCAATTTAGTAAAAATAAAAATTCTCTACTCGAACTTTGCCATTATGGAGAGGCAATAGATTTCGGCGCAGACAATTGTTATCGAAGTAAGCATCCCAGTAAAATATACCCTAGCACGTGCAATACACTGTAACATGCATACGAAACCAAGTCTAAACCGGACTGACTATCATCTGCACACCCAACTCAAACGTACTAGCGGAAGTCGCGTGCTTTTCGATACTCCCAGAGACGAGAAGTTCCTCAATTGTACAAACAGATTTCAACCACAAAGGATGACAATACGAGGGAGTTTACCACACTCCATCTATTTTCTGAGACGGACAATGTCAGCTGATGGCCTAATCCTACGTCTTTCTTCACTTGTGAACGAACAATATTGAGAAGATGAATTAAGGAGTCTCCCGCAAGGAATCCTTCAAGCGGTGAACTTCTGAGCAAGCAGGTGGTAGTAGAGAAATGTCACTACAACTAGTAACTAGTAATTTATCTTTCTGTATTACCACGCTGGTTGTTTAAACAAAGTTGAGGCAATAGGCGAAGATTGAAACGCAGAGTTTCTCTTACAGTACTTTCACTACACTTTTCACGTTCTCACCATGGCTGCCTATGTAATCAATGAGAAGTTGAAAAATGGTATTAAGACCTTTTTGTTTTCTACCAAACACTGATTTTGGGATAAGTGTTGTTCTATGGTCCAATATAAGTTTTTTTAATTTCAAATTCATGTTCATTTCAGATATAAGAATAACGTAATTTTCCAACAATTAAATATTTCCAACGTTTAAATATTTAACCGTACTTTTCTTCCATTTTCAAAAGTATTGCTCAAGGAAATATGTATGTACATTTAATGAAGATTAAAATGAAACAATAGTTAGAAAAATATCATTAAAATGATTCATTACAAGCAAAACTGTTGCAATGAAATTTAAAATTTAACTACTTCAAAAGAGAAACGTTAAATGCAGTATTAAGCAATATAAAAAAATGTAGTTGAAAGAAGGGAGGGAGAGGGGATGATAACTTAACTAAAGGTAGAAGCAAAATATCAAAAAGTGTATTAGCATTGTTTCCTCCCCAGTTAACTCAAACATTGCCATTTAACAGATAAAATATTAAATATTTTGAACAACCTGAATTTAATATAAATAGGCTTGGGAACTAAAATTACCAAAAGTAACTCAAAAATTAAGTCCACAAGAACAGAGAACCCACGTTAAAGAACTAACATTCGGCAGCACATGTGTTAGAACATTCCAGTGCACTAGCAACGGGAAAAAACCTCAAGTTTAAAATGTTTAATATAACTATGACGAATAAAAAGACTAAATCTGTAAGTGTTTGATTAATTTTCAACTATGACGAATAAAAAGACTAAATCTGTAAGTGTTTGATTAATTTTCACACGTAGCATGCAATTAGCAGAACGCTCTGTATAGTAAAAGTAATCCAGATCGATTAGTGCAGTAAAACCTCGTTTATCCGGTCATCGTTGATCCTGATCTCCGGATAATCCGGATCAGATTTGAAGACATTTTTTTTTTTAATGTCCACATAAGATAACAATTTTTAACTATGATATAGCAAGAACGTAACTATAAGTACGTCAAATATTCGCTTTTTAGTTTGATTCCATGTACAGTTCCTGCATAGATTGTAGAATAAATTATGGTAATAAAATGCTTTTTGTTGAATTTGTTGAATTTTGTTACAAAACATAGTTTTTTATCATAATAAACGGTAAGTCTCTTAGTTAAGCGTTTTGTTTTCCTTATCTATATATTATAATAAAACAGTTCCGTAACTGACTGACTGACTGACATACAACGCACAGACCAAACCGTTGGACCTAAAGGGCTGAAATTCTGCATGGCGATTCTTCTTATAGTGTAAGGGTGCACTAAGAAAGATTTTTGAAAAATTCTTCTTAGAATTTTTTTAATTAAATTTTTAAGCTGTTTTTGTAACAATTTTTGAAATTTGCATTTAAAATAATAATCTGAGGGTTATAAAATTTATATCACGAGAAAGATCATAAAAATTCCTTTAAAATGAAATTTTTTCGAATCTTTACCTCCATTTTCTGATTTTCGGTGAATTTTTAAAAATTGATTTTTAGAATTTAATTTATTAAATGCTGATCATGTGGTTTTTCCCTTTTTGTGATACTTTAAATTAATTTTGCGCCACATGCATAATAAAGAAATAAATTGACAAAAACATTTTAAAATACGGTAAAAGATAAAATTAAACCACTAGACTAATTGAGATAGAAGTCTTTTAAGAATGTAAATCAAATTAATATGTTTTATGGATATTAAACATACAAATTAATTGCATACATTGACCGTTGTTATTTAATTTGAATATTTTATTCTAAATTATTTTGTCGATAATTTTGTCTATATTTTTTTTGGCATTAATTGCATACATTCACCGTTGTATTATTATAAATATATATACAGTCGAACCTCCATATATCGAAGTAGCAAAATGCGCGAAAAAAATTCGATATATAGAAATTTCGATATATAGAATTAAGTTTAGTCTTATCATAATTCTCCTTAAAAAAAATTAAAGCTAATTTTAATATACGAAACTCCATTTCTAATTTATATGGGAATCCCATTAAATGAAAGTTAATAACTAAAAAATGAATTAAAATGAAAGATTTATTGATTACTACATATCTTTAAAAGAAAAACAATAATGCAGACAGTGGTTACAATGATCACATTTACATTCTTTTAAAAAAACTACGAATATCTTGCTGAACAGCCAGTTTTGCGGAAAGTTCATCAAAGAAATGTTCGCATTTATTCAATCCACTAAAAACTTCATCAGGAACATTTTCCATGAATTGAAGTCCACGACATATTGTTTCAAACGCCAAAAATTGGGAGATTTCATTCTAAAGTGGAATAAAATCTCCCAATATGTCGTGAAAAAAATTTCGTTATATAGAGATTTTTTCGATATATAGAAACAGTTTTTCTATGTAATGAACATGGAGATTTGCTATAAGTTCGATATGTAGAAAATTTCGATATTGGGAAGTTCGATATATGGAGGTTCGACTGTATATATATTTTTTGGCATTAATTGCATACATTGACAGTTGTATTTAATTTGAATGTACTCCGTAGCGAAGCACGGATATTCAGCTAGTTACACATATTACCCGGATTATCCAGATTGCCAATAGTCCTTGTTAATCCGTTAATCCGGATAAACAAGGTTTTAGTACAAGGTTTTTAGTACATATAAGCTTTAACAACAGCGCAGTTTCCTCCTCTCGTCAATCATCCTTTGAAGGGTTCACCTAGTGTTAACCATCCACTTGCATTCATGGAAAATCGACTCTCCCCCCCCCCCCCCCAGACTAAAACTCTATTACAGTGGAAATAAATAATTGTACGGGTGACAAATTAAATTCTTCGAACGACAAGCTATTAAGCTGCCGTGATAGCGACGCTTCGCGACCTTTAGGTTGAGAAACACTGCTCTAAAGTAACTGATATCTATTTAAAAAGTTTTGCTTTTGGAAAAAATTTGCGTTTCGATGGCTAAAATGCAACCACGCAGACTATTTAGACTAGACCAATGATTCCTAACCAAAGGTCCGCGGAGCACTGGTGGTCCTGAGAGAACCCCAAAAAGTGGTCCGTGAGGTCAGGAGTAATTAAAAAAAAATTGGTTTCGTCGTTTCAAAACGACAGCGAATTCAAACAATTTTTTAAAACTGGGATCAAAAAACTTCGAGTTCCCAAATTTTTATTTATTTATTTTTTAATTTTTTTTATTATTTATTTATTTATTTATTTATTTTTGGGTTCAAATTCTAAAAGTTTCTGTATTTTTTTCCGCTTTTTTGACGTTCGAGTACGAAAAAAAATCCTTGTTCTGCTTAAAAATTTCTAATATATTTTTTGTGGCGTGGACTCTTCTGACGTCTTGTGACGTGGACTCGTGGAAGTCTTCATAGGCTTTAATGTTTGCTATTAAGTTTTCTTTTACACTTAATTTGTTATTAAGTAAGTGGCGGATCATCGCACGAGGGCGCAAGAAGTGCGCGCCTGGGACCTCTGGAAGTTAGCAGCGTCAAAAAGAGATGAGTTTTACGAACCTCAGACACAGATACTATCATTATCTAAATCAGTGTTCCCCAACCTTTTACACGTTGCGATCCTCACCAGGGATTTCCACGTATCCTGGGACACCCCCTCCCCCTTTTCCTCCAAATCTGTATATTTTCCTTAAAAAGACCTTTTAAGACATAAAAAAAACTTAACAGCAATGAGTTATGATGATCATATCTGAGAATGCAAAAGGTTAAAAATAGAGATTTATTTTTAAGGAAACGATTGGTTGATCATATTTTTTTTTATTAAGTAATAAATTGATCGATAGCATTACTTAATATTTAGAAAAGGGGGGGTCTGAAAACTAGTTTGCTCTGCCGGACTTTTAAGTGCTCGATCCGCTACTGTATTATGTTTATTTGTAACTTTTTATTAAAGTTGTTAACTACATAAGGTAGGTGTCCCAAATATCGCTTACTCTAACTTTTTTTCGACATTTCATCCACTTTTTAGTTTCTGATTTGGCTGGAAACTCAAAGAACATCCCTAAGAACTATTTCCTTTGGTATCCTGAGATCAACCAGCTCCAAAACCAGTGCCAGTTTAAGTTATATAGCTAAATTGGAAAAACTGAAATTTCCAGTGAACTACAGAGCGGTTCCTATTATCACCTGCCTCTGTTCCTCTTACCGCCAACCAGGCGAAATTAGGAGCACCTGTTAAAAGGCGTTGCTAGCAAAGTCTCTATTTAATGCACTTTCAAATGGTATAAGCAAAATTAGAATTTGGATGCGCCTATCTGGTCATTCACTGGATTCTGATTCTTTGGAGCCAAAGTTTACGAAGACAACAGCCAAAACAACTTCAGACGTCGTATAGTTTCTGTTGTCAGTGATAAGAGCGTTGTCGCTATCGCCGCTGTTAGTACAAACCCAGAACTAAGAAGTTACTGCATTTTCTCATACATAGCGCGAATCATACTTTAGAAACACGAGTAGGCGATATTAGCACAGGGGCGATATTTGGGACACTCACCTAGTTTGTTTATTCAGAAAATAACGCTCATTTTTACTTCTAAATTAATTGGTTGAGAGAGGGTACCGGAAGATTTATTCATATATATATATATATATATATATATATATATATATACATATATATATATATATATATATATATATATATATATATATATATATATATATATATATATATATATATATATATATATATATATATATATATATATATATTTGGGGGGGGGGCGGCAAGAAAGTGCCTCCAATTTATATCAAACAGGGTGGTAGATTTTGGCATGCTGTTATTTCTTATACTAAGATATTCCTTCAGCTCGTAATAAACAAAGTATAAGACGCACTTTCTGGGATTCTTTTCGGTATTTACGTATTATAGCTGAAACTTTGCGGTTTGGCGAAAAAGCGGCAATAAAGCGCCAATTATGCGCCCCATCCTTGTTGATAGTATTGTTTTCGCCATTCATTGCTTTTCGCTCCCGTTTTAAGTTTCGTTTTTGAAAATTTTCTTTATTTTTTTTAGGTTATGAAAGTTATTTGACAAAGATCTTTTATAAAAGAAGTTTGACGAGAAATATGACAGTGTAATACCTCAACTTTGATAAAAGATAACTTTTATAAAAGTTTGGCTCTTCGTCAAAGTTTTATAAAAAATTTCGGTGCCCGGATGTTATAAACAACATTTCGAGCAATAGCATGTTAAAAAAATACAAATGTGTGGAGAACGCGGGAGATAAAGAACAAGATTTCGATTCGAAATAATTTTAGCTCTAATTAAAAATTGCGCACTAATGACAAAAGAGAAAAAATACACGAAAAATATTCAAAATGAGTATGTTAAAAACGCAAATCTTTCGAAGGAAAAGTCTTAGGATGCTGAAATTTTGCATGGTTTTTACTCCTAAGCTCTACATGCCCACTAAGAAATATTTTTAAAAAGTACAAATTTTAAGGGGTTTAAAAGGGGCTTAACCCCCTCCCCCACTTAAAAAAAACCCATTGTATCTCTGAAACCATAGGACCCAGGAAGCTGAAATTTCGTATGGTGGTGCCCACTAAAAAATCTTTTTGAAAAATGCAAATTTTAAGGGGGTTAAAAGGGGCTTAACTCCCCTCTAAAAAAACCCCATTGTATCTCTGGAACCATAAAGCCTAGAAAGCTGAAATTTTGCATGGTGGTTCCCCTTAAGCCCTAGGTACACACCAATAAATCTTTTTTAAAAGCTCAAATTTTAAGGGGTTTAGCCCCCTCCCCCCCTAAAAAATCCCACTGTATCTCTGGAACCATAGGGTCTAGGAAGCTGAAATCTTGTATGGTACTTCCCCCTAAGCCTTAGGTACACACCAATAAATCTTTTTTAAGAGCTCGAATTGTAAGGGATTTAGCCCCCTTAGATAGAAATAACTTTTATAAAAGATCTTTGTCAAAGAACTTTGATAGTGTAATAGGGGTATTTTGAGGCTATAGCATTTCTTTTATGTATAACTGTTATAAAAGATACAAATAACTTTTAAAAAATATCTTTGTCAAAGAACTTTGATAGTTTAATATAAGCCAAAAGGAAGAAGATGCAGTGTCTTTTTTTCCAGATCCGTGGAATTTTTCCCAGTCAGCGTGTATGCCCGAACTTTCACAACATGCGTGCCTATTTTAATCGACCAGTAGCTGGAGATGTAATATTAAAGATTGCGGCAAAACAGTCAGAATTCACAAGAAAAACTGGTTCTACGGTTCCCGATTGCCATTACTTTAAAATCCCAATTGCCAAACTTTAAATATTTGCATTTTCCGTCGAAACCATATCAATTTGTGTCCAATTTGCATTATCCCTTCTCAGTGGCGTAGCTAGAACTTTTCCCGCCCGGGGCGGTCTCCAATTTGCCGCCCTTTCTAAGTCAATCAATGGGTGGTTTTTATACATTAATAAACATAAATAAATAATTGTAATTGAGACAAACTATAGGTGGGGAACTTTTTTACCATTGGATGCCATACTTAAATTAGGCAGTAATAAAGGAGGCCACTTAAGTTGAAATACCTATAAATGCAACTTTTATAAAGACCACAAGAAACTTACAGAGGTCACAGTTTCCCCACCTATGAGACAAAACATATACCTAATTTATAAAAAAATTTCATAAAATATGTTTTATTTTATATTTTTATATTTATAAATAAAAATGAATAATTTCATTTCTTTTGGATAAACAAACAAATTGTACACATATGTGTATGTAAACAAAACGTATTTATATATTTACTCTTCTAAAAAACGCCTATACATTCTTAAATGCCTGGCTGGTTGTCATTGGGGGGTGAGCCCGCACTACATTGGAAAACACCTATAAAACATTTATTTTACCTGTTATCACTTATTGTTGTGAGGTTCTTATCTCTGCCCCAGAGAACCTGATCGATAAACTGGAATTAATACAAAACCAGGCCCTCAAGCTGATCGTTGGTGCAGTGAGGACTTCTCCCATCGACTCACTGCTACTCCTGACTAATACTAGACCCATTAAGTCAATTATCGAAGAGAGGGCTCTTATACTTTATGAAAAGTTAATCAGACTAAATGTACCGTTTTGGAACTGTTATGAAAATGTACCAAGACAGCTAAAGACCCAAAGTGGTTTTTTACAGAGAGTAATAGAATTAAGAGCAGAGCTGGAACTTGATGATGGAATTGCCCAGGGTTTCTTGAGATCCGCTAACCCTGTGACCTATGTTGAAATAACTACCAGGCTGGACCTTGCCCAACCATTCCTTAAGAGCCAATTGCCTCAAAGCAGCTTAAAGATCCTTGCACTTGAGACCATCCATAACCTCTACCCTGAGCCTGAATGGTTACATATTTACACCGATGGTTCTTTGACTGAACTCTCGCCATTTGTCGGATCAGGAATATATTCTTCTATCTTTTCCTTTTATGTGCCTGTTGGAAAACAAAAAACCGCCTTTGACGGGGAAGTTTTGGCTATCTATGTGGCACTGGAGCAACTTGTCCCCAGACACCTTTATAATAAGGTGGTTGTCCTATCTGACTCCAAGGCTGCCATTCAGGCTATCGAAGCTAGGGAAATACCCATCTCTAAAAATATCCTAGATTGTCGGGTTCTTCTGGATAAGTTGAAGGCAGAGGGACGACAAATAACACTCCAATGGATTCCAGGACACTGTGATATTTATGGCAACGAACAGGCAGATATATTGGCTAAGAAGGGCACTCAAATATTACAACAGCCAAATATTTTTAACTCTTTCCATTCCATAAAACTTTATATCAAAAATCTAATGAGACAAAACTGGAAAGCATTGCTCACTTCTCGCATTTCTTCAAGAAGTTGGAGGAATAGCTTGGGTCAAAACATTTCAGATAAGCCCGTGAAAAGGCTGTTGCGGAATTCAGACTTACGGTAGGCCATGACTGTCTGGCGAACCACCTTCACCGAATTGGCATTTTTGCGAGTCCTAATTGCCCACTTTGTGGGAAAGATGAAATCATGGACAGGAACCATTTGTTGGGATGCTCGGCTCTGCGTGGAGACTCCGAGGTAATGTTCCGAGGAAATGATATGGTTCCAGAGATATAGTGGGTTTATTTCTTTTTCTGGGGGGGGGGGGGGGGGGGCTAAACCCCTTAAAATTTGAAGCAAAGAAAAATTATTGGTGTGCACCTAGGGCTTAAGGGAAACCAACCAAAAAAATTTCAGCTTCCCAGGCCTTATGGTTCCAGAGATACAGTGGGTTTTTTTTTTTTTTTTGTGGGGGGGGAGGGCTAAACCCCTTAAAATTTGAACTTAAAAAAATAAAAAAAAGATTTATTGGTGTGCACCTAGGGTTTAAGGGAAACCAACCAACCAAATTTCAGCTTCCCAGGCTTTATGGTTCCAGAGATACAGTGGGTTTATTTATTTATTTATTTTTTGGGGGGGAGGGGCTGAACACCTTAAAATTTGAACTAAAAAAAAATTATTCGTGTGCACCTAGGGCTTAAGGGAAACCAACCAAACAAATTTCAGCTTCACAGGCCTTATGGTTCCAGAGATACAGTGGGGTTTTTTTTTGGGGGGGGGGGCTAAACCCCTTAAAATTTGAACTTTAAAAAAAAGATTTATTGGTGTACACCTAGGGCTTAAGGGGAACCACCATACAAAATTGCAACTTCCCGGACCCTTTTGTTCAAGAGATACATTGGATGTATTTTAATGGGGGAGGGGGTTTAAGCCCCTTTTAACACCTTGAAAATTTGTAATATTTTTAAAATATTTTTTAGTGGGCACGTAAGACTTAGGAGTAACTTCCATGCAAAATTTTAGCATCCTAAGACTTACGCTTCGAAAGTTTTGCATTTGTTACATACTCATTTTGAATATTTTTCATGCATTTCTGTTTTGTCATTAGTACGCAATTTTTAATTAAAGCTAAAATTATTTATAATCGAAATCTTGTTCTTCATCTGACACGTTTTCTACACATTTGTAATTTTTAAACATGCTATTGCTGGAAATGTTGTTTATAACTTCCGGTTAGAAAATAGGTTGCCACTGTGAAATTAGGTGTTGGCGGGCAGATATTGCGCCAAGGCTATAAAGCTGCCAAGTTTCAGCTATAATACGTTAAGTACCTTATTTTCTGTTTGTCATTGTCTTGTCAATATCTAATCCCTTTAACAGATATTCATTTATTTTGTGTGTCGTGTAAAATTAATTTCCGCGTTACATCAGCTTTGAATTTAGTTTCATGCCTTGATCCAGGGTCCGAAAATAGGATGGTGCAACCGGGGCCATGCCCCGGGGGCCCCTAAGACCGGAGGTAAAAAATCAAGTCGTAATATTTCAGAAGGCCCAATTTGCTTCCTTGTCCCGGGGCTCCTAAATGCCTAGTTACGCCCCTGCCCAGGGCCTTTTTATCGCATGGGCAAATCGGGACTTTGCCCAGGGCCCCCTGATGCTAGGGGGCCCCAAACCCCCTTGGTGTATGCACCTAGTGCTTCTAATAGTATGTATTTTTATAAATGTCCGCAAGGGGGGGCCCCAAATAGCATCTGCCCAGGGGCCCCCAGCGTTCATAATCGGGCCCTGCCCCTGCCTTGAACACGTCAAAATATGCTTGTTTTGGAGTTCCGAGAGATCAGTAACAATTTACAGTTACTCTTTAATCGGAAAATAAAAATTCGAAATTCTAACATTAAAACAAACAAAAATTACAACAGCGCCCCTAACAACGAAGGATGATAGAGATCAATCCTCATCGGTTCCAGAGAGCCGTGATCTGCTCGCGAAGATAGTATGCTATCGCCATCTATTAACGAAAAAGGGAAGCATTCTAAAAGCCAAAACTATGAGTAAATGGGTAGTAAACAGAGAAGAACCGGGAAGATTTCAAAAGAAGGAAACCAAGGATTTGGATCTTGAGGCCAGGGTTGCCAAATAAAAACACCGAAAATAAGGGGCGGGTTTTGATAACTATACTTCTGGGGAATATGGAATACAACCAGGGAAAGGGGGTCTGGGGGTACTCCCCCGGAAATTTTTGAAATTTTAACCTTTCAAATAGCCATTTTCAATGCATTTTTCGTTCAGTTTTGCAACTTGCATAGAGTTTAGGTTAAGTAAACAATAATGTAATTACATAGAAAATTTGCAAATCAAAAACAATTTAAAGTTGGTTTAGGCATATAGTAGAAAACTGATTTTTATTTTATTAGTTTACTACAACTAAGTAAGTGCCCTTATAAAGTGGTAGGGACGTGTATGTAAATTTTGTAATTTTATTATTGTACAATGTACATAATGTGCGCAGGAAATCTTTAGGGCGACTTTTGAGTCATAAAAATGTTTTCGAATGAGCATGTTCCTCCAGTCCATTGAATTAATTGTATGATATATTGTGCTTTACTGTGTTAAATACATCCGGATGTGAACAGGCCCTTGTATGCGCCCAACTTGTATACAATAAATTTCTCGTTTCGGCGAAAAACGGGACTTTTGCCGTCCCGTATCAAAGTTCCCCGGGACGCAGGACAAAATTTACAAATAAGGGACTGTCCCTTAAAATCCGGGACATTTGGCAACCCTGCTTGAGGCTGAAATCACGAAACTGGGGACGCTCGGGATAGCTCAGGGATAAGATTCAAAATGCCCTATCGGGAAAACTAAATTCGATATAACTCGAGCTGAACAGATCGAATCATTGTCAAACCATAGAAATCCTCCATACTCATTACTAGAGATTTAGACAAAACGGAAGAAAGGCAGTATATTAACCAAAAACGAAAAAGATGTGTGTGAGGGGGGAATTTCATCAGAAATCGGAAACCACTTGATCAAAGACGCAACTGTACGGGTGGATGGTGAGACGGGGCAACTCTTGTATATCCCATAATCAGTTTTTAAAATAAATCCCTACAAAAAAGACATCGAGAAAAGTAAACATATTCTCTCATAACTGTGGCTAGAGCTCCCAGTTTTAGTTCAACATAATGTTGGAGCTCTCTTTTTCAGATGCAAAATCTGTTTAACATCGGCATATCGGTTGACCATGCAGATCATTTATCCATTTGTTCTGCTAACAGGGATCTTTATATGCAATGAGAGTAATTATCAAAAGCAATTTTTTTCTCTAAAAAAAGTACTAATTTTGTAGTAGAAGACCTTCATATGCAAGGGCGGGCGGGGGGGGGGGGGATATTTAAAAGTATTCATTTTTTCATGTGTGTTTAGAAAATACTGTGAAGAAGCCCCTTAGCTTAACATGGAGGACTGAAGATGTGCGATGTCAATTTTTAATAAATTGAAAAGTAAGCTGAAATGAAAAGAAAATGTCAGAGGTTCATGAAGGAAAAAAATTGAACTTGTAAAAATGATTCTATTAATGCAACATTTTTATATATATTCTTTTCAAGTCTTCTCATTATTTCTGTTTGTGTTCAATTTAACAAACATTTATTAGCACAAACTTTACTGCCCTTGAATAATTAACTATGAAATCTTCCCTTATTAATTTTCAGTCTATTAAAAGATATTAAACCAAAAAGTGAAACTATTTTCAAAAAATTTTTAATCCGAAAAAGTAACAGATGTGATCATATCACTTTATTAAAAGGAATAAAAACAAAATCAATTATTTTAAATTATGCTTACAGACATTTATTTTCAAGTCTTTTAACTTCGTTTCAAGTATAACTGGGCAAAATTGAGAAAAAATAAGAGAAACTTTAACAAATACATCATTCCCTTTATTAAACATCACTAAATACAGATATACAATTGTTTATTTTCTTTTATATAGAATAAATATGAAACCCTTTGGATTATTTTTTTTAAATATCACATGAACAACAAAGAGAGAAAAGGGAAATGAAATCCTGTTCCCCCAAGAACTTTAAGAAAAGTGAAAGATTATGCCTTAACTCTTACAGCAGTAACAATTATCACCCAACACACAGTACACCCTTACAACAGTAACAATTATCCTTTAAGCAGTTCCTACATCCATAAAAAAAAATAACAGTTTTCTTACACACAACCTTGACAAACAAGTATATGAAGAGCATATATGTTTACTCTTCATATCATACAATCCATTGGTTATAACATTTTTATCACAAACATTAGAATAGTTGAATTTTTGAAACCATTATGCTAGCTGTTCATAGAAAGAAGTATAAATCAATGTTCTAGAATTCCTTTCTTAATTTGCTAAATTTGCAAAGGACACGATTTGTGATGCAAAAAACTCAAATAATACAAGTTTCATAATTCAATTTCCCAAATATTTCAAAAATTGAACATTTAGTAGTTTTGAGGAGTTTTTAATCTAGTTTCACTAAATTTAATCAATGGCCTAAATACCTTACATTATGGATATAATTAGGTTATATAGAAAAATATACAATATAGTTAAAATTTATTTAATTTTTCTTGAACTTAATACAAAGTGAAATTAAGGTTCATTTTCAGAGAATATCATATTTCCTTACATGAAATTAATATCTTACAACATTGAAAAAACTATATCAAGAGCTTTAAAGTTAGTATACCACAGAACTTCTTTACTGGTTTGCATAAAAACTGCAGATATCAGAAATGATTATGTTTGATCAGAAATTTTTAGTTAAAACTATAGAATACAACCAACTGTGATGTAAAATGAAATTCATTTCAGTTTGAAAAAATAATGCAGAAACAGGAAACTTGATTAAAAGTTTTTCAATGCTTCATGAACAAGATTTTTCTATACTACAAACTCAGAACTTTTAAAAAAGAGGCCACTATTCTAGCAACCTGATCATTTTCACCAAAAGTGACCAATTAAATATGCTTCAAAAATAAATTTTTGGCAAACATTTAAAACTACTTCCCAAAGTCATGCCAAAATACACAAAATCTTTAAATTGCTCTAAATACAAACACTTCTACTTTTGCTTTTACATAAAATAAATGCTACATTTGCATACTCATCTTTAAAATGAAGATGATATTTAAAGATATTTCAATTTTGATTTAAAATTAGAAACAATTCATGTTTGAAAGTCAATAATTTGATCTCATAATAGAACCGAACACAAAAAAGTTACTTAAAATTTATGTTTAAAGTCTGGGATTGAGCTTAAAATATTCATAGTCAAATGTCTATCACTGCTAATTAAAAAATAGTACATTGAATTTACTATTTATTTATTGAGACAGTGAAAACAAAAAGAATAATGCTTCAGGAAGAGTAGTGGTAACTACAGTACATGGGCCGGGCCCTCCACTAAAAATAATGCAATAACTTAACATTGCTTTTATTGCTAGATGTTCAAGAACTATATTTACATTTAACATTATATATATATATATATATATATATATATATATACACATACACAGGTGGTTATCAAAATAATGGAAACACTAAGAAACACGATGAAAACCCTTATTAATACATTGCAGGATCACCTTTGTCATGTAATACCACCTGATTCACCTTTGAATTGGTTTATACAAGTCATAAATAATGGTTAAGAATATATTATCAGGGAAAAATCATAAAAGTTCCTGTAGAGATGCTGTGGTGGCTATCGATACCTAGCTCTATCCGCTTATACAGATCACAGTGGTTGGATGATATATAGTTGGGTGGATTGTACAGGGCAAGATAAGATACTTGACTTCTTTTTCATGCTCTTCAAACCAATATTTTATAGATTTAGCTGTATGTATAAGGGGATTATCATCCTGGAGAATGCCATCTCCTGCAAGAAAATATGTTTGCTCTAAAGGATGGACTAGTAAGCTAAAATTTCATCATAGTCCTTTCCATTCAATCTCCCTTTTAGGGTTTCAATAGGGCCTGAAGAAAACCATGACATGACATCCCAAACCCTGATAGATCTACCTCCATGATTGACAGTTGAGATGAGACATCAAGAATCTTACGCTTGTGTAGGTGTTCTGCAGACATACCCACGACCTGTTGCAAGGAACAATGTAAACAATGATTCGTCAGACTAAATGCCCTTTTTCAACATATTACTCCGACCAGGATTTGCGCTTGTGGCACCATTGTGGATGATATTTTGTATTGGCATCTATTACAAGTGATTTGGGAATAGCTACTCTTCCATAAATGCTTTGTTTGTGAAGTTCCTTTCTACCTCTAATGGTTGATACTGGAACATGCATATGCAGATTGAGCTCTTCAGTCATTTTGGTTTCAGTTGTTTTCTTTCTTCATGTCACAATCTGCTTCAATACCTCGTCCGTCTCTTAAACTCAGCTCTCCTTTTCGTCCACTATTCTGTTTCTCAGAGGATGTTTTTCCATGCACTCTGTATGCTATCATGACTTTCGATATCATAGCTCAAAAAACACCCATTAGACTGGGGGTTGCAGTAACAGATACTCCAATTTAAACGTGCTCAAAGAATTTGCCCTTTTCGCAAGGTGTGCAAGATGTGACACTTTTCGCTTTTCCCCCCCCCAAAGCACGATGCCCTTAGCTTCATTACTGCTACCTGACAGTAGAATAATACATACACTATATTATAAAAAAAAATACTGGCGACCAGATTTGTTTTTTAAGGAATACGATGCACATTCGTAAACACCACTGATATTGATAGGCGTGTCCATTATTTTGATAACCACCTGTACATATATACATATACATACACACACACACCAAACCCTTATCTCAATATTTTTCCAGTTGGAATCACTTTTTTTTTTTTAACAATTATTGATCAAAAGTATTAATCAAAAATCCAATAATCAAATTTGTGCACAAAATACAATTAAGAAGACTAATTTAACAAGGAATGCTGGGGTAGGAGTGGGGGAATACAATATAATTTTAGTGTACACATTACATTTTTTCCAAATATCACCAAATTATGACATTTAAATTTCTTTGAACACAAAATATATTAGATCTAATGGTCTAGTCTGAAAGATATATTACAGTTATGGTAGATTACTGATAAAAAATAACTTGAATAATTGTTTAAAAATAAAAAGAGGAAATGATAAAGTTTTTGCAAAATCAGTATAAATTCCATAAAAAATATTTTATATTTAGGTCTTTATTATGATATTCAGTGAAATATTGCACCAGTGATTTATTTTAAAGTTTGCAGTCTCCAGCTATAATAGAAATACAATTAAAAACAAAAACCATAAAAAACTTGGAGATCTTAAGTACACATCAAGGTGTGAGTAATTAAAATTCATTGTTTTCTTCCTGTGGTAAATGTCACCAAAGCATTGTGTATTACTTCTATCATTGAAAATTTTGGTGAAAATGAACATGCAAATTTGTAAATGATGATAACAACAGCACCTTAGTGCTAACAATTTAATTAAAAAATTAATATAATAAAAGTACATAAATAGTTATCTTTAATAATCCTCAAAATGTATATGTTCACAAACTATGTGCTTAAAATATGTATATACTTGCATTAAGTAAACATTTTTACACACACACTAAATGGAATCTCTCTGGAATAAAATCATTTTATTTCAGATAAAACTGTATTGCTTAAAAACATTTTAGTCATAAGTTCTGCAGCTATGGAAAATGAATTTCTTTACCTCTTGAGTACTTTATCTAAAATACTTATCCCTAACTCCTTAATATTGCATACATTGGGAGAATGACTAATATCTTAATATTAAATCTCAGTTTGGACTTGTTTCATACAAATATCTGATCTTTGAAAATTTATAGTATACTTTTTTCAGTTATTAGAATATAGTTTACATCACATATTAGAAAGTGAAATTTAAATACCTTCTAAGTATTCAAATTTAAAATTCTGCAAAACAATATTAGATTATAATGACTTCCATAAATAAATTTGACCTTAAAAATTTGGGTGCATACAAAAAAATTTACCTTAAATTCATACTCCCATTAAATATTTCACCATTCTCTTGAAGGTTAAAATTATGAAAACTTTACACAGTGTAAATACATATTTACATAAATACATATTAACTTAAATGTGTGCCTGTAGATACATCATTAAATGACACGAGTGAAAATTATAAGTCACTTAAACAGTTATTCAAGGCATTAATAACTGCTTGAAGTAAGTGCAGGGAAAGTATCTCTTGAAACTATTACTGTTAAACCAAGTAAGTATTTGAAGGAGTTATACACAGATAAATCTGATAATTCTTCATGTCAATCCTTGAGTGCAAACAAAAGTAGTTTTTTATTGCAACTCATGAATACTTTGTTAAAGACCATCATTAGAAAAGCATTAACCTGTATGATGATTATATACAAAGACAAAAATAACATTAATAAATTTTGAAACAAATTTTCGATATAATTCTAATTATTCACTGTATTTTTGCTTTATCTACGACACAAAAAATTATCTTACACATCAAAACTGAAATGGTGAGGCATTGCTGGGATGAAAATTGTAATAACAAGAATGTTTTCAAAGTGTTAATAAAATTTGTATTGAAAACAATGGAGACTAAGCTGTCAATTAAACAAAGCGAAAATCATAAAAGTTAAAAGAATTAAAATACATATTAAATTCTCAAATATAAAATCTTCACTTAAAAAAAGAGATAATCCTCACTTTAGAATTATCAGTAAATATGAAGAACATGATACGGTTTCCTACCTAGTCATTTTTTATGCTACCTAGTCATTTTTTTAAGTTTGGCGAGTTTCTAAGGTTGCTAGAGAGATTACTGTTATTTTCCCACACGGTTCTTCAATTTGTAATGCCATACTGGTGTCATGTCACTACAGATTGGCAACCTTATCATTTTCTTCATATTAACCGAATTATCTGAGTATTTATTTATTATTTTCACAACAATAACATTTCAAATAATTGGTCATGATTTCATCAACTGATATTACATAAGCAAAAAAATTGTAAGATTCTATGATATGCTTCATATTTTCCCTCACAATTCTTAAAGATAAATGTACACAAATATAATAGCTTCGAAATGCTTGGCAATAGTCTTACAAATGATAAGATGTCAAATATAGTTGAGGAACTTAGAAAATTTACTTATAAGTAATTTCTATATACGTATTTTTTTTTTTGCTATTTAAATATAAAACATCAAGTAAAACTACTGCTACTTAAAAAGAAAATAAAATTTAATGATAACATCATGAAGCATTTTTTAACACTTTCTAAAAGTACATGCAGTATCAGCAAATTGATTTTTATCAAGAACTCAAGCATACAAAACATAAAAGTCTAAAAAAATTTTCATCTAACACTAATTTTACTTGATATTTTAAATTTAAAAAAAATTACTTACTAAATGAAAAAGAAGCATGCTTAATCCAACACTAACAGAAATTTACTATAAAATCTCACAGAAATTTACGATAAAGCAAAATCTCACAGCTTCTTGAAGTCCATATAAAAAAATTTTAAATTGCTATTTTCAAATTAACTATGGCTTTTAGGAGAGTATTACAAATGATTAAAAAATCACTAAGTGCAATTCACAGATCCTTAGAGGCAATCACACCTAATGCTCCTCAGCCTGGATAACTATTACTTCATAACAAGTAGCCATTTCTTAAAAATTTTATTGTGTATTTCAAGAAGCTGCTTCTGCTTTAGATTCTACCATAAGTTTTATATAAATAATTTTAATTTTTTGAATTAATTTCTGTTTAATTTGATTACAGTAGAATAAAAACTTATTTTTTATAGTAAACTTGCAAATTACCCTGAGTTAAAGCCCATGATAAAAATGATAGAAATATTGTAATTCATCTCTTTTGATGTACAAAATAAATACTTGATAATTTTAATAAAACTGAGATCTCTTTAGACACTTTCATTTTAGTCATAAAATTAGGCCTTTACAATGTGTTGTTACAAATGAATATTTATTCTTTGGAATCTCTAATATTTAAAACCATGCAAGAAAACATTTTAAAATTGTTTAGTGAGTTAAAGTGAAAAGTTCAGTACACTTCATGATGATAGAATTGCCAGTATTTCTGAAAAAAGCACCATTCATTTCATAATAATCTCAACTGGTGCTAAAGAGTTGGCAAACTGTACAAGTAGCATCCAGTCAGAAACCATCCTCAACACAATTTCCTAATTTAGCTACTAGCTTAATGAGATTAAGAAAATATGACAAAACTTTGGAATGTCAGCAATATTTACAGCCGAAACCCAGTAAAAATAACTATTCCCAAGCATTATGAGCTCATATAAAAGTTTTATTTTCCAATATAAAAAGACATAAAAAATAAGGTAAAAATATCGCAATATAGGTTTGTTACGCCTAATAGTAACAAAATATAGTACACATGATATTTGCAAAAATCACATAAACATTGAGCAATACTGAAGATTAAAATTTGGCATTGCTATTTTTGATATAATTAAGTACCTAATATATTAATAGCATGAAGTTTTCTCCCTAAGAAAACAAAATATTTTATTCATAAACTTAAAATTTAAAAGAAAAGGCGGGCAGTTAATAATTAGTTGTTTTGCTTCAAATTTCTAATGTATTGAATGATAATGAATGAAAATTTCTACTATTCTTATTCTAGAAGCTCTAATTATCACTTTCACTCTGATAAGTTTTCAGAGTTAATTAGCACTGACAACAACAGTTTTAATTCAGGAAAGAAAACTTGTTTTGTGTGTGTGTGAAAAAAATTTCTAAATTGTAAAAAGATTATTAAAATACTAAATATTTATTTAAAATATATCTTAACTTATGAAAGCAAAGGTATATTTTGAAAAATATAGAAAAAAAGTAACAAAAAAAAACCATTCATACTACACTGCAATATTGTTATTTTGTAATAACATAAAAATATTTATTGGAAAATACTCTGAATTTTAAAGAATTAACTCAGAGTTTAAAAAGATAGACTGCATTATGAAACAGAAAGAAACTTCTGAGTGAAAATTCTTCATTCTTTTTTGACACGGGGTGTTGGTTTCAAAATAGCACATATTAGCAATGAAGTTGTAGAAGCTGTAGTTATTGCCAACATAGCAAGAAGTGTATACCAGTAATCATTATAAAATTTCTTGGTTCTTTCAGCAATCTTGTCAGTAAATTTATCAAATACTGACGGAGGTAATGGTACACTTTCCGCTTTGGAATTTTTGTAGAAACCTTCTGAAAACCGAACTAAAGTGGTAGTGGTTACATCAGGTAAACTAAATCGATACATTTTTTGGAGACGAAAAAATATTACGGATGGACATTTACGTATGCGAAAACGTTCTGCAGTTTCAGGAGCCTTTTTTATATTTACACTTGCTACATTGACTTTATTTCTTAGCTTTATCCCTGCATTTTCTAGATGCAAAAGTTCTCTGTTTTTACAACACGAATCATCATGAAATATGACTAACCAGTCCCCAGTAGTTGCACCTGTGGCTGCCTGAGTTAAGTGTTCAAAATTTTGATCATCTAAATCAGCAGTCACCGGTTCAATATTTTCTTGCAGCCAAGAATAAAGTGCATCCATTTCAAACGTTCCGTCGTAAAGGGCAGGTTTGTTTTTTCGGATATAAACAAGAGCCGGCACATTTTTTACACCATAACGAGATCTAAGATCGGTCTTCTTTAAACGAACAACTAATATACCAAGATTATCTTCGAGTTCTTTACTCATACCCCCAAGAAGTACTTCAGCTTCGACACAATCTGTACACTTGCAACATTCTTCAGTAAATATTACAACAAGAGGATTTTCCAACTGTATTACTTCATTGAATCTAGCAACTTCATCATAATCCTCAAGCTCCGAAGTAAATACTATGTTTAACGCAAATTGCAAAAAAATAAAAGCGGACAATATGGAATGCATAATTTTAAATCTATTTAAATAGATGATAACGATGAAACTACACTATCGAACCACGTATACATATATTAAACTTTGTTGACAATCACAAACACGGCATGTTATCTATTGATGCCATTCAGGGGTGCTTAGAACAAAATTTGTAGGAACAATTTTAAAATCTTGCGATTCGCGATCTTGCGATATTGTGATTCGTGATCATCATTCTTGATCATCACAAATATATATAAAAAATCGCAATAGTAGCTGCGTTTACATGGACAACAATAATACCCGGGATTTACCCGCTAATAGGGAAAACCTTCGAAGCCCGTTTACATGGGACCACATTTTCACCCTGCTTTTACCCGTCTTACCGGAAGTAAAGGCCGTCACATGATTCGGCGGAAGTGATCCTCATACACCATCATTCCTTGTAAATCACGTTATGGGTTCGATCCCAGCCGGTGTCATACTTTTCCAAATTCACTGTATTGCTATTTTTAGCTTTCCATCTTCGAACTCCGCATTTATCTCGTTACGAAGTGTATGGTCCTGGGGAAGGCCTTTTTTTTTTCCCAATTGCTGTTCTTTTGACCTCGTATTCTTAAATTTTAAAAATAACAACAACAAAAAAATCATAAAACTTTAAAAATCCAAAAAGATTGAAAAACTTACAAAAATATTTTTTGTATTCTTATGATATCTGCTTTTCTGGGCCTCTTAATATTATTACTTTTTTGTTTTCCGTGGATTATTAGTCTTATCTAATTTTTCTTCTAAATTTTCTTAACTTGTAAGTCTATATTTTTTCTGTTAAAATTAACTTTTTTGTTTTAATTTAACTTTACTATTAATTTTTTTTCTTTTACCCGCGTTATTCTTACCTTAATATTTTAATTCACTACTTAAAATTTTAACTACTGAGCACCCCCACCTTGATTACATATATCTTGCTTACAGGAGATAAAGTCGACACGACCAATGCACTCCTCTTCTAAAACACAATTACGTCTGCGTCTATTTGTTATTTAAATGCAGCATATGTCAGTCGCTGTTGATAATTATAGAACGTTTACGATTGTTTACTGTTGTTTTTAAAAATAAATTTAGAAAATAGATAGTAAAAAAGGAATATAAGAACTAGAAGATTGATGCGGATATTAGATATAATCGTACGATCTATGGCTTCATCGCTAAATTTAGTTTTTCCACAACAAAGAATGTGGGCAAAATTACGAAGCTCTGTTTGGTGGGAAGAAATTATTTTAAATTCTTGAAGTAATAAAGACTGGAAAGAAAATTTTCCAATCGATAGGTGCATTTTTTTTAAATTATAAGATTAATTGTAAGATACTTATTGTTTTAATAAATCCTTTTATAAAATCAAAATGTAATTTTGATTTCAATTTTGTTTCAGTAATTTTTAGTCATGTATAAATAAAAAAATCATAAATAGATATAAATAAATTTTTATCTGTGAATTCTAAAATAATTAATTTATAAATAAATTTTAATGTTACGTTTAATTATTGATTATACTTATTAAATTTATTAATTTTACCATAACACTTTAAATGAAAATGTTACTGAAATTTTATTGAAATGAAATTTTATTTCTTATTTTACATACCAGATGGCAGTACCATTCTATTTATAATGTAATTGGGGATGGTTCAGATCAAGAAATAAATGAAATCCTCCGGAAAAAAATAGGCACTTTTCTACTGTTTTCTTGAAAATTATGCGATCGTTAAGGGGTTCCAGATCCTTCCATCGATCATTTAGCTGCATTTTCATGGATTCACACAAGTTCAAATCCGCCATGTTATTTACTCCCAGCTTCGAAATGCATCATGGGTAATTAGCGGGTTTTATCCTGGGTCGAAGCAGGGTCGAAAATCCACCCTGCATTTTTCCGTATCGTAGGGAAAAAGTAAGAAACGACCCTGCTTTTACCCGGGTTTTTGGCACATGTAAACGGCACTAGTAAGACAGAATCTAGGGGGTTTCTGGGTTTATTCGGACCGTAATTTTCGGATCATAAGAAGCACTTTTTTACATAAAAAAAAATTGTGCGGTCGGGAGACCCCCGTCAGGAACGAAGTTCCTTACGTTATTTTTCAACTCTAAACGTGATTTAATATGTAGATTTCTATTGATTATATTAGTGTATTTTTGTCACGCCTAAAAGCGCAGCCCTATTTTATTCAACAAACAAACAAACTCTCTCTCTCTCTCTCTCTCTCTCTCTCTCTCTCTCTATTTTATTAAAATTAAAAATTTTAATATATAAATTAATTATTTTTATAAAAACTAAAAATTTTAATATATAAATTAATTATTTTGATTTAGATGTTACCTAGCATAATTTTAAATCGGATTAATTTTATTATTTAATCACCAACAAAAATAAATTAATGACACAATATAAATCCCGCGTGAATTAAAACAATAACAAACAATAAGTTTAAACAGAAAGACGCGATTCCATAGGGACGGTATAAAATCTTTCAAGTAAAGCATTTACAACTGGTCGAAGTTTATATAAACGATCATGCTGAGGGTCATCATGTGGTGGTTGTTTACTGTTGTCATTAAAATGTGGAAATTGTCTTATCTTTTCAAAGTGTTTTAATGACATACATTCTTTTATTCAGTGGCGTAGCGAAGGGTGGGCAAGGAGGTCTATCATGCCCCGGGCGCGACTCGCACAGGGGTGCCAAATGGTCCTTTGCACAAATTCTATTATATTATATTACTATATGTTTTTTGGAAAGAGGGGCGCCAAAAAGGCATCGTGGCCCGGGCGCCAGTTATGCTCGCTACGTCACTGCTTTTATTACATCATTGCCTATGGCAGGTGACCAATATGCCCTAGTGTTTGGTACATGTACAATAGACATCATTATACAAATTCCAATGTATTCTTAAATTTCTAAATTCGTTACATTGACACACTTTTCTGTTTTTTTTTTCCCACACTGAATAAATTTGTTTCTTGAACTATGTGCTGAATCAAATCTTCTGTAAAAAGATAACTAAAAAAATTTAGAGGTGTGTTTAAATTCATAATTTCAGGAGCGAGATTCTCGTCACCTCGGAATAAAATTTGATCATTCAGAAGTAAATTCTGAATCAGATCCATCTTCACTATGATCACTCCACGATCTGTTCATAAGTTCCTCAATTTCTTTCTGTGTTAAAAACTTTATTCCCGCCATTTCCTTAAAAAAATGGCGTAAGCACACCATGTATCATTTTTGATACATAAAATTGAAATCATACTTGAATTTTTTATAAAAGATTAAAGAAGTATTTTATTAATAATTATAAAAGCTACGTACCTCTAAAATATATTTATAAAACTTTCAAAGATGTAAACTGACTTTAAAATACTGAAAATATAGCAAATACTAAGGCAGGTCTGGTATGAATTGAACGGCTATCTTTTACTGAGATCGCAGTTGTATTCCTGCTGCCATCTATACTACGAAAATGTAACTAACAGTGATTAAAAGCTTTGCTATGATGTTTCAAAATTAATACAAGGTACACAAGTGGATAAAAAAATATTGCATTTGAATGTAAAGGGGAAAAATAACTTCTGTATCAAATTTGATACAGTGTGCTGTGAAGGGTTTTAAAATTGCCGGTAGCGCTTGTGCGGGGATTTGAACCGGGGACCTGAGCAGTACTGCGGAGCATCGGACTGCAGTTCGATGTCCGATGAGATAACCATTCAGCCACAGAGTCCTTGAGAAAAAGCTCTTATGAAGGGGGGGATGGCGCTTTTTCGTTACGTGACGAAAAATTCCTGCCAATTCACTCTTCTGTAAGCCGCGTAAAAGAACTTCGTTCCAAAATATTGCATTTGAATATAAAGGGGAAAAATAACTTCTGTATAAAATTTGATACAGTGTGCAGTAAAGGGTTTTAAAATTACCGGTAGCGCTTGTGCGGGGATTTGAACCGGGGACCTCAGCAGTACTGTGGAGAATCGGATTACAATCCGATGTCCGATGCGATAACCATTCAGCCACAGAGTCCTTGAGAAAAAGCTCTTATGAAGTGGGGGATAACGCTGTTTCGTTACGTGACGATTCCTGCCAGTTCACTCTACTGTGTAAGGGCCTGTTCACATAGGAGTCCGTTGCGTAGCGTTTAGGGATAGATGACGTTGAGACGAAAATAAACCAATCATAGGCGTTAAAAATTTCATTGCTAATCGTTTGGAGGTTTGTCATTGGTAAAATATATTTCAATACTTTAATGCTCCGCAACGGACTCCTATGTGAACAGGCCCTAAGCAGCGTAAAAGAACTTCGTTTCAATAAATCGACTTCAAATCGGGTTCCGTTTTATGGTCCGAAAGTAACATTAAAATAGAATCTTTATGCTGTATCGAAGTTATTAGCGAAGTTCAATTACTGGCGCAAATTAGTGCAGCATGCTTATACGCCATCGGAGGCGGCCATCTTGGAGACCTTTGGAGAGCAAAACTAGGAAACCCTATGGAGATTTAGCATTGCCTCCTTTTTGTGGAGACTCTTGCTCAAAATCTATCCATATTTAAAGAAATTCCTACTATGTAAACCTTAGTTTATTTAAAATCTGCGATTTCTGATAAAAATTACGCCTGGACACGCTGTTTTTAATGAGACAACAATAAATATTATTTACTTTCGAATTTCACTTTGCCAAACGCTGCATAGTAAGCGATAAGCGTATTGAAATAGAAAATTATGAGAACCCTTGTATGGTAACCTTCTACAACAATCATTTTGGGATTGTTTAGATTTATTTCCGGTGTCTGTTAGCCGTGTGCAATGACGACAACTTACGATATTTGTTCTTTTTTCAGCGGGAATTTTAATTTAATAAAACGAGGGCAAGATGTTTTGAAGTCTTCGTACTTCAAAGCATCATCTTTTTATTTCGTTTTATGACGATCCGTGTGGGATTATACGTGTTCATGCATCAATGAAAAATAAAATTTACGATGTTAAAGTAAGTTTAATTTGTTTTTTCCTCTCAAATCTCCTTTTACCTATTTAAAAAAATAGATGCTCTTCTGATTGACTAGTATTTCAGTTATAAATCTGACTTTTTATAACTGAAACATATAAAATTTTCCTTTTGGCTTTGGAAAGCAGATATTTTTTATAATTGCTCCAGGGAGAAAAAATCGTAGTTTTTATGAATGGTATTATACATACACCATCTTTTTTGTTCTTTATCTTTTGTTTACTAAATGGGCTTTATGAATAAGTCACGTTTGTTTTGTTTCTGAACCTTTATTTGTCGGAGCTGGCATTATCCTTAATTTATGGACATGAGTGTATCATCCGGAATTCCACCAAAATTGACAGAGGGGCTAAGGACGACATGGGAGTTTCCGTGAAAAAAAAAAATTAGTTCCAAAAGTTGCCGATAGGAGAAGATATGGCGCTGTTATTGTCGGCGCACCCGAGAATTTGCATAAAAGGCAAGTAAAAAATCAAAATACACATTCACGACTATGTAGTCGACAGCAGCGCCAGTATTTCTGGCTATAAAGATAAGGGATGAATACCGAAAAAGTTGTAAGCAGACAAATGAATAACAAAGAAATTTCCCTGCAACACTACTTTATGCAGCAAATTCACTTCTCCCTCCTTCAATGTGACCACAGTCCAGGTGGACGACACATTGTATCCTGAACACTACATTCTCAACAGCCAAGCCCGGAATGTTCATTAAAGTCCGGGATCTGTTGTCCTTTAGGGCAGCCAAGTTCGATACTCCACCAAGATACACCTTAGACTTTAAATAACTCCACAAAAAGATGTCACATGGGTTAGGTCCGAGGAGCGAGGAGGCCATGCCAGTGGAAAAAAGCGACTGATGACCCTTTCTTCTGTAAAGCGAAGGCGCAACAGATTCCGCACCGATCTTTATAGCCCAAAATACTGGCGCTGTTGTCGACTATGTAGTCGTGAATTTGCATTTTAATGTTTTACATGTCTTTTATGCAAACTCTCGGGTGCGCAGACAACAACAGCGTCATAACGTCCCCTATCGGCGACTTTTGGAACTAATTTTTTTTTTTCACGGAAACTCTTTCCCATGTCGTCCTTAGCCCCTCTATCAATTTTGGTAGAACTCCGGCTGATAGATCGCGCTATAGATGGCTCCGAGTAGTGTCAGTTTTAAAAAAATCACCCTGTACCTAACAAAATACAATGTTCTTTTCTAAAAATCCTCCCATAAATTTGAGGTGCATCTTTGGGCCTGTCCCCATAGAATCCGTCAGCGTGAGCGTTAAAAGTTTGATTGATGCTGATTGGTTAAATAGGTCAATGATTGGTATATGATTCGATAAAAATTTTTACGCTGATGCTGACGGATTCTATGTGAACAGGCCCTTAAGGTGCAAAAATACTGTTAAATCTTAATTTATAATAACAAATGCTATATTATGTTTTAAAAGGTATGTGTACATAAATAATACATGTTTTTTTCTATTTTTTTCCTCTAATGCGGAGGTACTTGTCGTGAGACATTATCACAATATACCGCGAAATTTTGTTAGCTACTTTATTATGGGAGCACCATTTAGGTGAGTCAGCATTGCTCAGTTTGAAGGGACAACACGGGAACGTCCAAGGCTTCCTCGGGATTGGAACCCAAGCCCACTGCGCAGAAGATCAAGACGCTAAACACTATATCATGTGGGTCAGCAGATAATGCCAACAGCACGCGATATTCCCAGGTGGTAACCCTCACAAGTATTGTGAATGATACTTGTAGTCTTTTTATAAAGCACTTTATAATGAATGATAGAAAAAATGCACAAGAAAACTAAAACAAGAGTAATCAATACCTTCTGAGAATCTCACTTTTGTATGATATTGAGTGTATTTTCTAGGCAATACATTAAATTTTTTTAAAAGTGGATTCTAAACATTAAATTTATTGGTAGAGAGGTAGAGGTAGAAAGAGAGAGAGAGAGTCTTATTCACGCGGTTTTATCGCCAATAAAGACTTTTAACTACTTTACTAATCATGTTTATACTATCTTATGTGCTGACTTCAGTGAAATTTCTCACGATAATGTAGCATTTCTTTATTAAAAATCTGCGAGTTCAGATTCCATATAAGAAAAGAATTTAAATTTTACCAGTGCTTAACCCTCTTAGGTGGTGCTCTCCAGTTTATGGGAGAGAAGTTTCAAGAATTATTTTGATCCTATTTCAATAATAAAGGAAACTGCTAATTTTAACTCTGTCGAGATGATTAACCAGAGGTTATGGCTTAAGCATTTCCTCTTCAATATTTGAAGGGCCTTACTGATCAGGTACTTTAGTTGATAGGTCGCATGCCTCATCATTAATTTAAATTTTTATCTTCAGGCAAGATACGAGTTAAAGGAAGCGTGTTTGGAGTGTTGTTATGTTTGGCTGACATCTCCCGATAAACAAAGTTTTTACCATACAAGAGAAATTGCAAAGTCAAAGCTCCATTACTCTGATCAAGGAAACAAGTTTATTTGAAAACAGTCTTTCGGTTTTCGTAAATATCCAAGTCTATAAGTAGATTTCTATTTCTAATACACTGAAGTGCCACTGAATTAGGGATACCTACCTAGTAACGAGTTGGGCCTCCTCTGGCCTTGATAACGGCTGCCACACGACGAGGCATAGATTCAACAAGTTTCTGGAAACGTTCCACGGGAATGGCTTGCCAAATATTGGCTAAAGCTGTCCACAATTCAGTAAGGTTCTTTGGTGCCGTGTGATGGCCTTTCACGCCTTGTTCCAAAACATCCCAAAGATGGTCCATAGGATTTAAGTCTGGGCTTCTAGGTGGCCAATTCATGACAGAGAAGTCAGAGGAATGTTCATCCAACCAGCCAGTAGCCAACCGGGACTTGTGAGAGGTACAGTTGTCTTGCTGGAAAACTCCATTACCGTGCGGATAAAAGAACAGCATAAACGGATGGAGGTGATCACCCAGCAACTCTACGTACCGAATTGCATTGAGGGAGGTTGGTACACGCACCAAAGATCCCAAACTGTGCCACGAAAAAACACCTCAGACCATGATTGAGCCACCATGCCATTGTACAGTTTTAGCCAGGCATGCAGGTTCCATGGCTTCATGAGCTTGACGCTATATTCTCAGCCTCCCGTCGGCGTTAAGTAGTCGGAATCGAGAATCATCACTCCATGCTACTCGTTTCCAGTCCTCTACACTCCAGTCTCTGTGCTCTCTTGCCCAGGCAAGACGTGCAGCCCGATGGTGAGTATAGAGCAATGGTACTCTCGTAGGTCGACGGCTCCCGAAACCCATACGGTGAAGCGAGCGTTACACAGTCCGTTTACTGACTGTACGACTGGCACCGTTATTAAACTGGGTGGTAATTTGAGCTAATGTTTGGCTTCGCTGGCTACGTACAATTCGCCTGAGCCGTCTCTCACCACGCACTGTCAAGGCTAATTGCCCTTTGCAGTTTGCCCGATCGCTAGTTTTTTTTCCACCATCCATGTATTCTTGGTATACTCTTGACACTGTCGACCTTGAAAATCCTAGCTGTCTGACGATTTCGGAAATTGAATGGCCCATGCGTCGCGCACCTACGATTTGTCCGCGATCGAAGGCGTCTAAATTAGGCAGTTTACCCATACTGGCAATTCCAAAAACTAATTCAGAACAACCACAGTACGAGCTATATATGCAGTTACCACAGCGCCTTCACTTGCGCATACATGATGCGCAGCGCTAGACAATTTGCATGCGCTTTGCTATCCCTAATTCAGTGGCACTTCAGTGTATTTTGTCTCATATACACTGCTCAAAAAAATTAGGGGAGCAAGCAAAGAAGTTAAGAAAACCGTGCGATACAGCCACGTATTGGCATAAAATGGATAGTATACGCGTATCAATGCGCAATACAGAAAAAAAAAACGTAAAAAAATTTGTAATTAAGCTGTAATTTTTTAAAAATATGGAAAAAAGATGAAAAGATGATTTAGGGCAACAATTTGGTTGCATGTAAACGATAAAAAAAAGTATTGTTTAGAAATGATGCAAGATTTTTAATATGGCGTGTGGTCTCCTCGAACAGCTAAGACTACTGCACACTTGTTTTCCATGGATGCGATGATGTTATCCATAAGACTTTGGGGAATACTGTTCCACTCCTCAAGAAGTGCAATCTCCAAGTCTCGGAGAGTAAAAGGAGGCCTTGGTCTCGCAGCAATGCGTCGTCCGAGCATGTTCCAAACATGCTCGATTGGATTCAGGTCAGGAGAGCACGCTGGCCATTCCATACGCTGTATTGTTTCAGCTTCAAGCATGTTCACCACAAGACGAGCTGTATGCGGTCTGGCATTATCATGCTGGGAAACAAAGGAATCTCCAATGGCTGCAGCGTAAGTTATGACATGAGGTCTCAGTATCTCGTCTGCATACCTTCGGGCCGTCAAAGTACCATTCCGAATGATATGCAGGTCCGTACGTCCACCTATGCTGATTCCACCCCATACCATAAAACCAGCTCGTCTGTATTGTGACCTTTCACGAACGAATGTGGGATTACTTCGAGTGCCCCTTTCCCTCCATACCAAAACACGTCGGGTGTCACACTCCAGACTGAATCGGGACTCGTCTGTAAACAGCACTTGGCTCCAATCATGTTGCTCCCAATCTCGATGTTCAGCAGCCCATCTTCTTCGGGCCACACGGTGGCGTGAGGTCAACGGAATGCAGACCATTGGCCTACGTGCTTAGAGACCTACCTCCCTGATGAAACCTATTACATACTGTTTGGCTGGACATCCTCCGTCCTGTTGCCAAGAGCAACTGTCTTTGCAGCTGAGTAGCATTGTCTGTTCTGTTTCGACGAGCTGTTAACAGTATATACCGGTCATCAGTTGCTGCAGTGGCGCGTGGACGACCTTGCGCTGGCCTACGCCTATCATTCCCTGTTTCTTGGAATCGATTCCACAGCCTTTCAACGACACTTCTGACTCCACCAGCGTCCGCGACACTACGTTGTGTTTGCCCGGATGCATATTCTGAAAGACCCACGATTTGGGCACTCAATTGCCGGTTTGACGAAAGCATCAGTTTCGCCATCTGTTGACATATATAAGAATCTTTTTATTATAAGTTTTTTTTTACTTCTACGCAATTTAGTATGTTTTAAAATCTGAATTACATATATAACACAGGATTTAAAGAGATTTTAACAAAATAAATAAATGAATAAATTGAAATAAGTATATTATTGAATTTTAAATTTACTTTCTTTAATTTCAATAATTTTAATTTAATTTAATCATTTTAATTTTAATTTAATTATTTAATTTCAATAATTTTAATTTTTTAAATTTTAATGTTAATTAGAAAATAAATGTATTTAATAAGCTTTAATTAAAAAAATTAAGTTGCGTAAATTAAAAATTTAAAGTTTTAAATTCCAATAATATAAATTTTTTTTAACATATAATTTTTTAAAAATCAAATTTTAAATTAATCAAATTTTTAAAACATAAAAATTTATTTTAATTTGGTTACATTTTTATGCTAAATTATTGAAGAAATGAGGGAATGATGCTGAGTATGAATGAACGACAAATCACTACTAAAATTGACTATTTTCATATAACAAACTAGTTTTGATGCAATTATTAGTAGGCAAGAATAATACATTATTTTAATAATGGTTTATTTAATTATAGTAAAAATTTCATCCATAAATAGGCACATGTAAAATTATTTGTCAAGAAATTTATATTGGCTTTCTCTGCTATTACAAGGTGTAGGCTGGGGCAGTTCATATTTTATACCTATCAAGCTGTAAGCATGAATGTCCTTTGTTGACGGTCATGCATATCTGTTGTTTCCTGTTGAAACCATTACATTTATTAGTGAAATTTTCAATGTCTACTAATAGGATCTCTCCAGGATACAGTGTTTTATCATAATTTATCATCACCTACTCACCAACTTTGTATTTAGTGTTTTTGATCTTTTGATCTTTCTTTGCTGTAGATTTTTCAATTCCTACTATTAGTTCACACTCTCTCTATATATATCTTGTTCAAATTTTCAATCGTTAATAAAAGTACTTTTTATTCATCCACTCAAGTCCAAATACATTTTTTAAAACTTGTAGTGGATGACACTTGATGTTAATACAGTTTTTCAAATATTAATTCATTAATTAAATTTAATTAATCAATTTTAGTTTTAGACTATATATATGTTCAAATTTTCAATCGTTAATAAAAGTACTTTTTATTCATCCACTCAAGTTCAAATACATTTTGTTAAACTTGTAGTGGATGACACTTGATGTTAATACAGTTTTTTCAAATATTAATTCATTAATTAAATTTAATTAATCAATTTTAGTTTTAGACCTAGAGCGTCTCTTGCTCTTGAATAGTAATTCCCTCTTGTTATTGCGTAAACGGTAGCACTGTGGTTTTGCGGTTTTCTCCCGTCCTGTAGGTTGCGAGATCGAATCCCCAACCTGACAAACTTTTTCTCTCTCTTTCCTCCCCCCTCCTAATCTCGCACAGTAGGCAAGGTTCTGGCAGGCAATCCTTTTTTTCAATTCCTACTGTTAGTTCACACTCAAATTTTTTCTTTGTTGACCTAAGTAGGAATTGATTTTAAAAATCCTTTTTTATATATTACTTGTTTTTGTTTTATTTTCAGAATTTAATTGAAAATAAGAGCATTTGAAAATCTTGCACTGAAAGCAAGGAAAGTGAATGAAAGTCTAGTACTGTATGTGCTGAAGTATATACTGTCTGATAAAAATGGTTCTATATCTTTTTCAAAACAAATATGATTACTTTCAATTATACAAAACAAGTACGATTACTTACACATCTTAAATTTTTTTTTCTAATTTTCTAGGCTTTAAAACATATTGTATTAAGTAATTTCGTGTTTTCAAATCAGGAATACTGTATTCAATGCAATATTTTAACATGAACTCATACAGATCCCACTTTCAAACTTATACAATCATTTCAGTACTATATAAAGTATTATTAAAAAAAATTTGAAAATTTTTCAAGCGGCGCATTTTGAAAAATTCAAATTTTAAATTCAAATAAAATAAATTTTTCTAAGCCCTAATTGTGTTATATATCATTGAAAAAGGTCTTGAAAATTGCTTTAAAATGCCACCAATCTTAGCTCTCTAGCTCTTATTGTTGAAATTTTTTTGGATAATTGAATTAAAACACAAGGAGTGCGGTAACGAAGAAGTGAAAACATTCTTTCACTTCTGAATGTATTTGATTTCGTAATGTCATTTCGTAATGTCTGAATGATTATATTTGGATGTAAATATATTTATACATGTATATAGCGTAATACATGAATATATAATACATTTATATTAAATTGAAATAGATTGAATTTGATTGTTAAATTTGAATTTATTCTTATTTATTAAAATAGACTGCAAAAATTTTTTGCACTTGAGTAATTTGTATGATTTTTTAATCTGATTTTCTTTAATTTTAGTGCGCTATCTACTGGAAAAATAAACTAATAACATAGGTTTATAATTGAATCATCTTTCCTTTTTTCGTTGGCTTTGCAAAATATGAAGTAACAAATTTAGCATTTTCAAATTATTAATTAATAAATAAGTAAAAATTATTGTGGATATTTGAAGAAAGTAAATTTAAAATTCAATAATATACTTATTTCAATTTATTCATTTATTTATTTTGTTAAAATCTCTTTAAATCCTGTGTTATATATGTAATTCAGATTTTAAAACATACTAAATTGCGTAGAAGTAAAAAAAAAAAAACTTATAATAAAAAGATTCCTATATATGTCAACAGATGGCGAAACTGATGCTTTCGTCAAACCGGCAATTGAGTGCCCAAATCGTGGGTCTTTCAGAATATGCTGCCCGGATTCAAGTCTGCCTATAATACGCCATGCCATGGATTCCGGTAAATCACGTTGTTGAGACATTTTCAAGTCACCTTTTCTCAAAAAGAATAACTGAGCAATCGAATTTCACAGTTAAGGCAGTGAAACAGACGTTTCTGCAACATCCCGATTTCCGCCCTTATGTTCTTTTTCAATTCCTACTATTAGTTCACATTCTCCCTATATAATCTTGTTCAAATTTTCAATCGTTAATAAAATACTTTTTATTCATCCACTCAAGTTCAAATACATTTTTTTAAACTTGTAGTGGATGACACTTGATGATAATACAGTTTTTTCAAATATTAATTTATTAATTAAATTTAATTAATCGATTTTAGTTTTAGACCTAGAGCGTCCCTTGCTCTTGAATAGTAATTTCCCTATTTTTACTTTGTAAACGGTAGCACTGCGGTAGCGCGGGCTCCTCCCGTCCTGTAGGTTGCGGGATCGAATCCCCAACCTGACAAACTTTTTCTCTCTCTTTCCCCCCCCCCCCCCTCCTAATCTCGCACAGTAGGCAAGGTTCTGGCAGGTAATCCTTTTTTTCAATTCCTACTATTAGTTCACACTCAAATTTTTCTTTGTTGACCTAAGTAGGAATTGACTTTAAAAAATTTTGTTTTTATATTACTTGTACTGGTTTTTGACGTCATGAACTTTGATTTGCATATGAAGTTTTCTTCTTCTGTTTCCTGCTAGGCTTTAAATTATGGATGATTTATTTTATGTTACTTATCGGTGTAAGTATTTGCGTAATTTCGTTAAAACCATGTGCTCCCCTAATTGTTTTGAGCAGTGTATTTTGGTTAGTCCATTACATGTTTTGAAAGAAGTCAAATCATAGCCAGGTAGTCGCAAATCCGCACCAAGTATTTAGAGATTTTATGCAGAAAGGAACCTGCCTCAATTTTGTGAGATTTCTTGTTCTTCAAATCTGATTAAAATATTTATATGCTCTGATATTAATATTGATAATGTAGATGGGTGAAAAAAAATCTTAGTTTAATATATGAAACATAATACCTGAACTTAAAGAAAATAAGTTTTGAGATCATAAAATACGTGATAAAATCAAAAAGGTGTAACTTAAACTTTTGAAATAATATATTTCCAAAATCATTATTTGTTTCCTTACGTTGACCAAAAGTCAGGACCACAACCAATCGAAGAGACCAGAGGTATCTTAACCTTAACGAGAGGGGGAGGGTAAATGCGTTATATAAATGGTGTTGATCATTGGCGATCACGAAACATGCTCTACGTTCGGAGCTTCGCTCTGACTTAATTTATTTTTTCTCTTCATTATTTCAACACGTTTTTGTTTGTCCAACTTTCAGTTCTCTTTCCTGTTTTTATTTTATATCTGATAGCTGAAGTTTTGCATGCATTGCTAAATAGGGCTCAGCCTATAGATTGTAGTTTCCCCAACACTTCCTAAAGGTCCTATAGGAGATCACGCACAGGGTTTAGGAATGTAATTATGATACATGTACTGTTTTTTTAACATAGATCTTAAACTTTATTACCCATTAATGTGGTATAAAATGTTTTCATTTTTATAAGCTGCTTTCAATCACTTCTATGTATACTAAAATTTCCTCATCGAAGACAACAGCTTGGCTCAGTGAGCAAAAACCTGAAATACAAAATATACTGTAAAAGCTTTGAAAGCAAGAGTATTTAGCTGTACGGATCCGAGGGCAATGATGATATAAATTTTGTACTTATATAGGAAAATGAAATCCCTAAATTAAATAAGATTTCACTTTTAAAACTTTTTCTTTTGTGCCCATAGTCTGACATAAATACTTTAGTGCAGATCTTACGTAGTAATTCATGAATGTTGAATATTGGCTTACCTTAAAGATAAAACAAGGTTTTCTGCAATTAGTTTGTGCATTTCCACTTCCGCCCCCCCCCCCAATATTTTTGTTATAACTTCTAATTTATGGAAATTATATTGAGAAATATTTCAATTTTGCTATTTCTTATCAAAATTTAAGAAAAGCGTTTTTCTTTCAGTATTTTCCCTCTGCCATGCATCACACTTTAATGATTAACGGGTTTGAGGGCCTTAGAATCTTAAATTTTTCAAAATTTAAGAAGAGAGGAAAAAAAGCCTAAAACACTGAGTAGGAATAATCCATTACTAAACTCTTAAACAAATGGTTGTGATCGATCTAAGAAAAAAATTTACGAAAAGAACCCTTGCAAACAATACAACTTTTGATTAGAATAAAAGGTAATAAACATTTAATTAGAAGTTGTGTATTTCAGTGACTCATTAACTTTTAAAATTTTATTTTAGTTGTATCCCTTGTTCATGAAGAAAAATCTAATGTATCCCCACAAACAAGCTTCTTAAAATCATAAAGTTTAAAAAGAATATTGAAGGAATTTTAAAATATATTGAATGTATTTAAAATGTGAAGAATTGATTGAATTCCATTAATATAGCTTGGGGTATATCTTTTTTTTTTAGAATGTTTACGACCTGTTAAAATATAAAGAGACATAAGATTATTGTAAAATATCTGCAGTGAATTTTCCTACATTTTTTACAGAAATTCAATCAAAATCAAAGAACATGAAATAGAACAGAATACAAATATTTTCTATTTAAAATTTTTAGTCGCGACACTGGTGTTGAGGGATTATAACTTCGCATATAGTTTAAATACAACGGTTGAGCTTAGGAGAGCTCCATATATATTTCTTAAGTCTGATGTCCAGTCAATCTTCGGATGGAGATCAAGTTCTAAAATATAGCCTATAAAGAACTGATTTTTTAGCTGTACCCCGAATAAATAAAGACCATTCTCGGATAAATTAGTTGTTGAAAAAGACATTACAATTAGGATTGCCAACTTTTTCTGTGACGATTCCGGGACAAATAGCTCAAAACTGAACATCATCATTATCAATCAGCCATTACCTAGTTTTAAAAGAGGAAACTTTTCATGTATGAAAAAATTAAAATACAGTTTTTTTAAAATTAATTTTTTATATTTTTTATTTTAACTATTATAGAAACTTAATTATATATATATATTAGATAATAATAATAATAAAAATTTTAAATCTTAAAATAAAAAATTTAACGTTATATTTTTATGAGTTTTTCCAATAATATTTTCTCTCAATTTTTGTTGCAATCACAAATTCTTTCGCAAGTGAGTCCGTATTTAAAAAGTTTGCAAATTCTGCACACGATTCACTATTAAGTCGTATTTGCAATTCCGCCTTCACTATGCCGATATTCATGTTATTCCTGGCCTTCATCCACAAACTGTTCATGTGACTAAATACTCCCTCTGGGTAAGCATTACTCGCAGGGATGGACAAAATGGAAGACACAATTTTCATCAGCTCGACCGATTTTTCATGCTTTTTGAAATACTCTGCCCATAGTTTGCCATCGTCTTCCTCTTTGTTCAGAGCAGGAAAAAACAATCGAAGTTCTGTATATTCATTATATAACGCATAGATGTCAATTTTGATTTGTAATATATTTGGGATAACGGATAATTGCTCCCATGTCAATTCAAAACATTCTTTGTTTTTCTTTAAAGAAAGACATTTTATTTTGTCAATTTAAATTAAAAAAAAATCAGAATAGTTTCCGCTAAATTCCGGGACAATTTAGCACTCATCCGGGATCAGGGACAGCGATTCCGGGCAGGGCCCGACTTTGACCCAATGGGGCCCTGGGCAAAGCAGACTTTGGGGGCCCCCTCCAAGGACAGATCCAGAGGGAGGCCATGTGCCCTCCCCCTCCAGGAGTAGATTTCCACATGAACATGTGGGACACTCACCAAGGCCCCCCCCCCCCCCCCCCATAAATTCAGACCGGAAATTCAAAACATTTTCGACCAAAAAGTCAAACATTTGAAAAAAAAAATAATAATAATAATAATGTGTTAATTAATTTACTTTTAATGTTAATAAATAAATTCAGGAAATTTTCTTTTGAAATGAATATAGTGGGTGCACTGTGCCCCACCCACGATTTTTTTCTGTATCCGCCACTGCCCACCTGTACTGAATTAACCTAAAACCAAATTTTCAAAAATATGTACAACTTAATACTAAATTTGGGGGCCCTGGGCAAGTGCCCCACTTGCCCATGCGGAAATCTGGGCCTGATTCCGGGACAATTTAGCACTCATCCGGGATCAGGGACAGCGATTCCGGGACAATCCCGGCCAATCTGGGACAGTTGGCAACCCTAATGATGGATAGACAGAAATTCAAGGACCTTTGGTCAAACTCTGATAAGTCTGATATTGATGACTCATTGAAACAGGATTTTATGAAAGGACAATTCAATAACTCCTTTACTTTTCTTTAGTAGCAAATCTGATTAACTGTAAATAAACTTCCACTGCAATATGGGTCTTACAAAAGGAACTCATTGTCTAAATTTAAAAAACAAAACAAAACAAACCTTTCTAACCAAACCCTTACAAGTTACGTACTTAAACAGGTTTCTTTGCAAAAATATTTTTAAGACCATGAAAAATAACAGTTATCTATTTATAAAATTTCTTGTCGAGTTACATTAGTCCTTATCCATCTTAACCAATAGGAGATTATTTAAAGGAAAAAAAAAAAAAGAAAAAAGAACACTTGCAGCTCTAATCTTAACAAGATGATAAAAATATTTTTAAAAACCCAGTGTCAATAAAGAAGCTAAGAAAAAGGTCAAAATGATCAAGTGCATTGACACAAACTGTTGTGGCTATCTTATTTTCTCTCAAGCTTATAAACCCAGTGTTGTGGTATCTCATATACCACACATTTCAAGCTGGTGGAGGCAATGTTATAGTTTGGGGATGTTTTTTGGACCTTTTCTTATCCTTTAATCCATGTGGAAAGTTTGAATGCCAAAAAGTATTTAAATATTGTTACTGACCAAATACATACAGTATTATCAATTAGAATAAGAACTGGAATATGCAGTCCATCAGATGTGGTCTCATATTCCTCAAGCCACCTACCAACATCTCAGAGTCCATGTACGCCCAGGGTGCATGTTTGTGTAATATTATATATAGAAATATATATAATATATAATATATATATATATATATATAATATATATATATATATATATATATATATATATATATATAATATATATATATATATATATATATATATATATATATATATATATATATATATAATATATATATATATATATATAAAATACAGTGGAATCTCGATCTATCATTTTCAAAGGGACCGACTGAACTAAACGATGGATGTAGGAAAACGATAGATGCGGGAACATACAAAAAAGTATTAACATACCTTAAAGTTTGATTTCCCTAAGATATATTTACTCACATACATAAATGCATACATACCTGTAGTGTAACTGAAGATAAAATTACAACGTTGTACTGAAATCCAAGATAATAATAATAAAAAAAGAAATACACGTAGATACACAGGAATTTTGATTCAAATAAAAGTACTTAATCGTCGTTTGTTTTTTGGTGGTTTTCTCTCCACAAGTAAACAATATTTTTTTTGTGTTGCATATTGCATTCCTTTCGGTATCGGTTATTGTGTGAGAGTATAAAGAAGCGGCAGCCGTGAATCGTTTGTAACTAGAACCATTCCATTGCACTGGATGGGTCCGACATAATACCACCAGGAAGTTCTGCTTCCGGGTGAAACAATAGAACTGCAGTAATCAGAAACTTCTCACACACTAGACCAAACACCAGGATGCCTCCATCCCAAGGCCAACAAAAAAGCTGACAGTGAGCAGAGCTATTGCTGATAAGAACAGAAATGTTGAATAGTCGGTGAATTTGGAATGAGTTGCCGAAAATAGGGTACTCCAGGGGCTAAAGAATTAAGGAACACCAACGACAAACAGATAATGGGAATGGTACAATAATGCGAAACCAGGTTAAACAAGAGAGAACAAAAATACGAGACCGTGCATCTCAAATGTTCTGCTCCTTGTTTAATTAGAGCATCATTCTAGCTCAATCCAGACATTTATATTTCAGGTTCAGTTATTATGAAAAAATGATCGATCCGATAAATTAATGTAAAGCTGCGATATTCTGAACGAATATTGCGGGAAAACGATCGGTTATATAATATACAGATGGAGTACAAAATAATACAAACACCTGTGAAAAAGTATGCCGTATTTCCCACCTGCAGTACAGCCGCGCCACCTGCAACAGAAGTCTGCCACTTAGTGAGCGTGAAGAGGAAGGTATCAGTCTCTCAACAGCAGTCACCTACGTTGCATGCTTCTATCGAACTGTCTGTGATAAGTTGAAATGTCAGACCTGTCAGACTTCCAAAGAGGAATGATAGTTGGAGCGCGTTTAAGTGGAGCATCGGTTACGGAAACAGCAAACCTTTTGGGGTTTGCAAGGAGTACGGTATCAGCCATTATGACAGTGTACAAGAAAGAGGGTAAGACGACGTCTTCAAAGCACAACAGTGGCCGAAAGTCCAAGCTTGCTGATAGGGATAGACGGGTCTTGAAGAGCACAGTAGCTCGAAAGCACAAGCAATTGTTATCCGAGATAACATCCGAAATGAACAGTCATCTCCAGGACCCCGTTTCAACAAAAACTGTCAAAAGGGAACTTCATGCTGCGAACATTTATGGCAGAGTGGTAATTCGTAAACCCTTGGTGACAGCAACTAATGCTTTCAAGCGACGCCAATGGTGCAGAGATCACAAAGGCTGGTCCCCACAGCAGTGGCAACAGGTAATATGGTCAGATGAATCGTCATTCACCCTTTTTCAGATGAATGGACGCATTTATGCCTGGAGAACGCCCAAAGAAGCGTTTTATCCTGAATGCCTCTTGCTGACTGCGAAGCATGGGGGTGGCTCCATTATGGTATGGGGTGCGATATCTTGGGCCACTTGTTATTCTGCATGGGAGGATCAAATCCAATCACTATCTAAGCGTTCTAGGGGATCATGTCCATCCTTTTGTCCAGACTTTATTCCCTGGAGAGCGACCGCTTTTTCAAGACGACAACTCCCCTATCTACACTGCTAGGTGTGTTCAAGAATGGTTCAAAGAGCATGACAATGCAGTTGAACATCTCGCCTGGCCCCCTCAGTCTCTGGACGTGAATATTATTGAACATTTATGGCAATATTTGGAGTCCAAACTTCGTTCCCGATTTCCACCTCCATCCGGACTTTCGGAATTAGAGACCGCTCTGCAGGAGGAATGGCTTAATATTCTTTTAAATATTCTCCATGACCTTTATGCATCTATCCCACGTCATATTAAATCTGTACTTCAGTCAAAGGGTGGTCCAACCCCCTATTAATAAAGATTTTCCGTTATTTCACAGGTGTTCGTATTATTTTGTCCACCATCTGTATATATAATATATATACCAGGTGGTTATAATTAAACTTCCCCAATAAACGGCATCCTATGGCGCAAACGGGATGCAACGAAATTTCGTATATGGGCTATACACGAGATGCGCTCACGGAATTTCGCAAAAAAAAAATTTTAGTTCCTTTATGTCCACTAGAGGGCGCCTTTTCGGAAAAAACATGAAATTTAACACAATAAATGACCGAAATGGAATACAGAAGCAATTTGAGCGTTGATTGACTATTTTTTGATCACCTTCTGATCGAACCACATTAAATAGAGGTAAGGAAATAAATAACAGTACGCCTTTGGTGTTTGAGGGAAAAAAACAATTGAGTTAGCAGAAACAGGTACAGATTATGACAAAATGTCACAAGAGGAGCTAGTTGTTAATTGTGTCCAAGATAATGTAAGGAAAGGTTAATGCTTTCCTTATATCACGCTTCATGTTGGAAGCATCACAACTGATCTGTTACGACCTGCTATTGAACACACTGTCCATCACCTTCAAACTTTACAGGTGACTGACGGTGGCCACATTCAGCACCTTTCTCGGTGCATGGTCCTGGACACGATTAACAACTGCTCCTCTTGTGCAATTTCGTCCTAATCTGTTCTTGTTTCTGCAAACTGAACTGTTTTTGTTTCTCCCTTACCTTTACTTAATGTGGTTCAATGACAAGGTGATCAGAAACTAGTCAATAAATGGTAATATTGTTTCTGTATTCCGTTTGGGTAGTTTATTGTGGGATAAATGGTAATATTGTGGGAAGTTTTTCCCGAAAAGGCACCCTCTGGTGGACATTTTGGAACTAATTTTTTTTTTCGAAATTCCATGAGCGCATCTCGTGTATAGCCCATATAAAAAATTTTGTTGCATTCCGTTCACCCGTTTGCGCTGTAGGATGCTGTTTATAGGGGGAAGTTTAATTATAACCACCCGGTATATGTGTGTGTGTGTACACACACACAAGGCATATCAATGGAAAGATACCAGTACCTCTCAGACTAGGAAAAATAGATTAATTTCAAATAAACAGGACATAACCTAATATTGTAAATGTCTATGCAAAAAATGCATAGACATTTTAATGCATAGACTTAGTGCTATGTCTATTAAATATAGCACTAAGCTATGTCCATTAAATATAGGTGATCTCATGTTTGATTCCTTGGGCACCCTTGTTGTTTTAAAGTACAAAATAAAGTTTGAAAGTGTGCTGTTTCGTATTACCATTTTATACTTTATCATTAGTGCATAAACATTAGGGACATTTTAACTATATTACAATATCAGTATTTTAATACTAACTAATCCCTCTATTTTCTTAAAATTATTTATGCTATATCCTACAATAATAACCCTTGAGAATGTGGAATTTGCATAACTTATCAGTTCTGCTGTAAATCAGATAATATATACATAAACTCTCATCACTATGAAATATGTTTGTGTCATTTCCCTAAATATCTTTTACAAGCAAACTGGAAATACCGGGTGATCCAAAAGTCAGGACGAACTTTAAAAATGAATAATTTGAAAACGAATAAAGAAAAAAAGATGCGGTTTGCACCAAACGGATGGAAAAGAAGCCGGGTTTTGTGTGGCAATGAAAAAAAAATAGTTCTGTTGGCGACCAACAGATGGCGCTGTCGGATTTCTGATATAGGATTATGCAAAGCAACAAACAATATAAAAAGGAGCAACTGCAGCAGGTAATGGTAGTCGAAGCTTATATGCATCGAAATGCTGTCCATAGTTGAGAAAGCCCTCTTAGTTAAACTATATTATAAGAATTCGGAAAGTGCCATTGCGATATTGCGAGCATATCGCTACATGAAGGGTATGCGAGATAGCAAAGGACCAATAAAGTCTTCTGCATTGAACAAAATGATGAAGAAATTTGAAGCTACAGGTTCTTTGGCGTCACGTCCAAGAAGTGGATGCCCCTCATGACAGTGGAGCAGATGGTGCAATCCATGTCGGCGGTTTCTGCACATGGGGAGTGCAGTGCTCGAGAAGTTTCGAGACAGACAGGACTGTCGTACGTAAGTGTCTGGAGAGCACTGCGAATAACCCTGAAACGGTATCCCTACAAGTTGCAACATAACCAAGAACTGAAACCTCTTGACTTCGACTCTCACCAAGATTTTGCGAATTTGGTATTCAATAAGATAGAAGAGCAGCACAACTGGCTTCACACTGTGCTTTGGACAGATGAAGCGCATTTCACACTCTCTGGCGCTGTTAACACCCACAATTGTTGAGTGTGGACCACAGAAAATCCACATGCATTTGTTGAGGTACCCTTGCTACAGCCTAAAGTGACAGTCTGGTGTGGCTTCACTGATTATTTCATAATTGGTCCATTTTTTTAAGAGGAAGTCACAAAGACGGGTTTCAAAACAGTTTCTGTCACTGGTCAGCGATATGCAGCACTGTTACAGAACAACATTAATCCTGAACTGCAAGCGCAACAGGCACTCCAAACAGTCCCCTTTATGCAAGATGGAGCACCACCTCATATTGCTCTGCCTGTGCAACGCCTGCTACGCTCAACATTTGGAGAGGATCGCATTATCAGTCAATGCTTTAATCACGCATGGCCTGCAAGATCTCCCAATCTGACACCCTGTTACTTTTGGCTGTGGGAATTCTTGAAGTCAAAAGGTACCGCGACCAACTGACATCACTAGCAGCACTGAAAGATGCCATCCGCCAAAATGTGTCTGCCATAACGCAAGAAATGCTACTCAATGCTGTGAACGGTGTGGTGACTCGTCTGACAGCGGTAATTCTGAATGATGGACAACACATTGAACATTTACTGTAATTAAGCTGACTTGTAACTTGTAAACATTTTTTCATTTGTAAATCAACTTTTGGTGGAATAAAAAACTATAGCGCCATCTGTTGGTCGCCAACAGAACTATTTTTTTTCGTTGCCACACAAAACCCGGCTTCTTTTCCATCTGTTTGGTGCAAACCGCATCTTTTTATCTTTATTCGTTTTCGAATTATTCATTTTTAAAGTTCGTCCTGACTTTTGGATCACCCGGTATATTCATACTCAATTTTAATAAGATAGCTTCTTTGGCACTTAAATGTTCTTGAAATCATATTCATCATTGCCTGGATTTTTAAAAATGAAATGATCTTAATATTTGAAAAGTATTTTGAATAATGTTTGATCTTAATAGCATTTTGAATAATGTTGCTAAACTTAAGATTTGATAAATACATATTTGAATGTGTGTGTCCCAACATTGATATTTCTCTCTCACTGTATGACAATCCATAATATTTTCAGTAAAAACATTAAAAAATGTCCTCAATACAAATTTCCTTGTGAGAGAGAGTAAAGTTATGAAATTAGCTAAATAAGAAAACCTGAGATAATTAAGAAAAGTAAGTAGAGAGGGGGTAATTGTTGGAGCAACTATAGGAAACTAAGCAATTCACTGTGATTAGCTTCCTCAAAATTTTTTTCTGTAACTTTTCACCTATCAATTTAACTAGTTTGGTATTTTATAAAATTTTTCTTTTACGAGAGTCATCATTTTCACATATATCCCCCTCTTTTGCACCCCCCCCACATACAAAAAAGAAGAGATTTGTAACTTGAAATACTTTTTATTCAGCACAAAATGTGAATTTTAATACTCTAGGTAGAGTAGCTACAAACAGCTGAGTATACACTAAGAGACATTTAATAAGATGAACTGAGAAATATTTCTCTTTCACATAAAGAAATATAACTTATAAGCTCAATATCTAATCTGATGTGTAATATGATACTTAAAAATTTCCATATATAAATGTTTTTAAAAATTATTTTTAACAGTAAAATGTTAACTTTCAAAATAACTTAATTAGTTAAAGATTGGTGCCAAATTGAGATCAAATTTTTAAAACAAATTTAAATATATATAATATGCAGCAGTAAACTTTTAATATATACAAAACATATAACACAAACTTGGATGAATCAGCATTGTTTAGTTTAATAAAAGACCATTAGATTACTTAAAAAGACAACATATTTAAAACATGAAGCACTGATAATCTAATGAACCTTTTATCCACAAATGAAATCAATTAAGTATAGAAAGCAATAACAATGTGTAAAACTAACAAGATATTTATATTACATACTTAATTATAGCAATGGCACATTGCTCATCTAGAGACGAATCCTCACATACATAAAGTATTTACATAAATCTTTTTGAGCTTAATTCAAGAAATGTAGACATGTAAAATATTAAATCACGTACATAATTACTTGAAAACTGCAAATCTAATACTAAAGGCATCATTGAAACTCATGACATTCATTTTAGTAACTATTAAAACTTTGATATTTCTCATAGAGTATATGCTAGTACAAATGCATTAGAGTATTTTGATTTTGTATACAGCATTATACGTTAAAATTTCAACCAGAATTAATAAATATCAAATCATAAATCCTAACAGATTGCTAACAATTATGAGAAATTTTATTAAAATTTTAAAACTCTAAAACTTGAACTCCCACAAATATACTGTTATACACATCTTAGACTTCATATAAATTTTATGAGTATGAATCTATCTGCTTGAAACATAACAGATACAGCTATACACTCTAAAAACATTATATTTTTCTTTTAAAATTTAAACCCATACACCATGTGGGTTTTTATTTGTAGGCACAGCGTTTTCAAGTTGACGTGGGGATCCAATTATTTTTCGAGTACTTCCCGGTCTATTATGAAAGCTACCTATATAAAAAGTAAAAAGTACAATATCAGGAAAATGAAAATTAGGTTCCAATTGGTTCCATTTATAAAAATAAACAAAATAAGAATAAAAATAATAAAGCTTAAATATAAAAGCGAGTTTTCAACAAAAGTTTAGGCCTTGAGAGATATACAGGGTGGTCATAAAAAACTTTGCTGATATATGGACCTCTAGCGGCTGTTTCGTTCAACCGATCGAGACGAGTTTTCAGATATAGTTATTCAGAGGTATGAACTTGGGATTCTGTGAATGGCAACAAAGTGGTGCTCACGGTTAAGGTTATAGGTACAGAAACTTGAAAATTTCAAATGGCAATACCCACTTTTTTCCTGTAGCAAAATGCTCAGTGCATGGAAAAACCCTAAAGAACGTTGGAACGATACATGTATCACAAAAAAACAGGCGTGTTATGCATGCATAAAAAAAACAGCTCTGCGAACGGCCAACAAAAACATGATCGGGGCACACAGAGGAAATTTGCATATGACAGAGGCAAGACACCAATCACTGATGACAACACAGATCTGACAAAAGAAAACTTATTTGGATTACACATTTTCCACATGGGTGCCATCATAGGCCGTTCGCAGAGCTGTTTTTTGTGCATGCATAATGTGTCTGTTTTTTGGTGATACATGCATCGTTCCAACATTCTTTAAGGTTTTCACATGTGCCGAGCATTTTGTGACGGTAAAAAAGTAGGCTTTACCATTAAAAAATTTCAAGTTTCTGTACCTTTAAACATAACCATGACCGCCACTTTGTTGCCGTTCACAGAATCCTGAGTTCATACCTTTGAATAACTATATCTGAAACCTCATCTTGATCGGTTGAACGGAACAACTGCTAGAGGTCCATATATCGGCAAAGTTTTTTTATGACCACCCTGTATATCTTATGAAAATTTCAATTCATTATAAATTAACATTTTTGTTGAAAGAAAAAGAAATAGTTTTACTCGTATAAAATAGGTAATGAAAATTTTAATGGTACATCCACATTCAAGCAGAAATTTTGCAAGGAAGTACCCCCAACTCCTGTCACCACATTAGTCACGGTAACCCTACCCGTCGGGTAGGGTTCATTTCACTCTCATCCCCCATTCCCGCCCCCAAGGTCCCTCCTTTTTCTTTGATGCTCTGCGGCAAAGACTGACTAGACACAAGATCAGTGCAGGACTGCCCTGCAGACTGCTGCCCATAAATCACTGGTTTCCCCTGCAGAGTACTGAGGAGAGCATGAATGTGAACGCGCTATAAGAGAGGACACAAGTGCGTAGTCACAGGAAATAATTTTACAAATATCATTCAAATGCTGGAAACAAATAACTGGAGTTAAGAATTTGTACAAATCAGATAATTTGCAAAAAATTACATAGTTATGTAATAAGAACAACAACAAAACATATCTAACGCATAAAAGACCATACTGAAATATATTATGTCAAACATTAAGTGTTTAACAGAAATGAAAACGGCATGAAAACACATCTACACTTTTTATAGGTAATACAAGTTTAAATATGTATAATACTGAAAAGTTTGATAGATACTCAACAAATAAAATACTTCCAGATATAACACAAAAATATTATGCATAGAAATTTCCTTCTTTTAGAATAAATTTTTCTGACAAGTCTGCCAAGATATACTTCCAATTACATAATATTTCAAATAATAAAATGTATGAGTATTAACAGTGGCGCACCCAGGATTTTTTCTTTGGGGGGGGGGGGGGGGGGGGCGGCGAGATGAATGGATAAAAATATTTATAATCCGTGGGGGTGGGGGTGAGATGAATGATTAAAAATATTTATAATGCAAAATCAATATTTCTTCTTCTTGGGGGGGGGGGGGGGGAGCAGGGCCCCCTGGGTGCGCCACTGAGTATTAAAATACTACAACCAAATATAGCAACTGTTGGTCATTTTTCATGAGAGTTAAAAGCAATTATGGAGAAGCATATTTACCTCACTTATGTGCTAAGATGTCTATTTTAGGAAAATTTTAATTTTATCTTTATTATGATTGTAAAACTTACATGTCCCTGCAAAATGAAGATTTTTAAAATTGCAAAAAAATACTATACAGGTAACCCTCCTATAGTATGGTAGATAAGTTACTAGAAAATGCCGTGTTGTGTGAAACCGCAATGTATGAGATCCAGAGACAGTTCAAAAAAGGAGGGTTACGTTCTGAAAACATTAAAATCAAACATTTTTTTAAAATTCCATATAAGCAACTTAATTTTTATTTAAAATATAAATGTATGTATAACACAAAATGAAAAAAAATATTTTCATTTAATGCAACCTTAATTTAATAAATTTCTTCCTCATCACTGCTTAGTACAATCAAACGAGAACATTTTTTCGATTGAATAATATCACCTTCACTTTCTGAACCTTTCTTCATTTAGATTTTTTGCACCTTCTATCCTCTTTAAAAAATCTAATTTTGGTTTATTTGGTGGTTCTTAGACAATTTTGCAGCTCCCTTTTGAATTTTCGGCTTCTTTCAGCAGAAGGGTCTGCACATTAAGGAAAAATGATTCAAGATTTTTAGCTAAGCTTAGGCCTTCTTGTAATTTTATAGAGTTATAAAAAAATTATAATTTGTTTATACATTTTCATGTAAAACCACTATAAGTTCACTATTCCTTCTCGTCATTATTTTAAGGTAATTCAGTTTTTAAATGTGTTAAACAAAATCTTGTGATCTAGCGCTATAGAAGTACAGTGTTTTACAAAGGTTTTCACAAATTTTTTATTGTGTTAGAGTGAAACCGTGTTGTAAGATACTGTGCTGTAGGAGGGCTACCTGCACTTATAAAATTTGTACAAAATTCGAAACAAAATGAGTTTTGGTAAAATATCAATTTTTGAAAGTATAAAACTCAGTTAAGTGTCTGTAATACACACATACACATGCATACATATGTACATAAATATGTTAGAATTTAGGTGAAGCTATTTAAAAAGTAGCAGCAAATTAAGACTTTTAAATAATCAAATTTATGAAATGATCTGAAGAGAGATTTCTCTGAGGAAAAAAAAAAAAATCCTCTTTAATGCTCAAAAGATGTATAAACACATTTCTATCCAAACTAGGAGAGACATTGTTTCAGGTCTCTTTAGTATAATAAATGGAAAACACGAGACCACCTATAGTTAAAAATGTTACAGACAGCATATAGGCACTGCAAGGTCCGTATGATGATATAAGAAAGGCTAGAGAAACTTCTTTTAAATGCAGATATGAGCAAAATCCAGCTAAGTTAAAGGCTGTGATGGAAAATTTATAATGAAGCTTGGTAGGGGACTAGTGATAGTTGAAGGATATGTGAAGTATAGGAAAATATATTAATTAAAAGAGTTATTTTGGCAGATTAAGAAGGAAAATCTACTGCAGGGGAAAAAAAAAGTAATTTTTACCCTAACACATGAACATATTTTGTTTCTGATGCAGAGACAACAATGAAATATTTATGCAGAAAAAGAACTGTTATAGACTTTGGGAATTTTTCTTCCTTTTTTAAAATGTTATCAGTGTTCACTGCATTTACTGCATATTCATTAAACATTAAATGTTATTTTTAAACAACCTGATGAAAAGCTTCATGCTAAAACATGATGATACAAGAAATTACCTTCTGAAATAAATTTTCCTTCTTCAGCTGGGATGAGCGAAAGAGAACGAAGATTGGCATCTCTTATTTCTTCAGTTAATTTTTCAACTTCTTTTTGTTTTTCAGCGACTTTTGCTTCAAGCTCTTTTAATTCATCTTTGACTTGATCAGTTATAACCTTCTAGGGAAAAGAAATATTAGACATCAGAAAACCAACATGACAGAAAATACCCCAAATATAATGTAATTTTTATTGGTGATAAATTTGTATACGATGATCTGTAATAACAAAAGGAATTTGATAATGAATCTTATTTCCTTCAATTTAAAGTACATGTTAACAGCTCCTGAACAAAGATGAAGTCTGAATTTTTTGCATAACTAATAGCATGGTACTTTTGTAGAGTGTACTTTGTTTTCGAATAAACATTCAAAAGTATACTTATGTTTTCAATAAAACAAATAAAGTGAGACTGTACACTATATTTTTGTATTTAAATTTCTTCATATTAGTTTTTCTATTAAAGAGATACAAATTAATACTTCTTAGTTTTTTTTTTCCTTCGCAAAAATTTATCATGTGCTACAATTTGTGAAAGCATGTTGGCATTAACAAGTGTAAAAGAAATGATAATATGAATCATATTTAATAACTTTCGAAAAAAGACTACCTGATTCTCTGCTTCTACCATTTTGTCTTTCAGCTCTTCTTGGATGCTTTCAATTTCAGACTGAATATGCCTTTCTTGTTCTTCTTGCTCTTTCTTCTCTTGTTCTTCCCGAAGAGATTTAAGGCGTCGCTCTTCAGCTATTTCTTCCAGAAGAAGGCGAATGCGTTGGCGACATTGTAAAAGCTCTGTCTCACAATTTGCCAGCTGAGAACGGGCTAATGTGAGTTCAGATCTGAAATTTATTACAAATATTCAAGCACAATCAAACCAAGAATGTCAAAATATGTCAGCTCTAATGGTAAATTCTGAACTACATGTAATAAAGATAATTTTATATGACATCGCAAGATATTTAGTTTACTATAAGTCTTTCTTACCACAAGTCTTTTAATTTATACCAAAACTAAAGCATATATTTTACAGTTTATCATTACAATAATTATATTCATGTTAGTTTCAATTTTGTATTGATTCAGCTACCTAATTATCAAAGAGAAGAGTCTTAAAAAAATGTATTCTTCTATGAGTAAAATATCTATCATAGTCCAAGATAAGGTCTATATATATCTAGAATAAAGTTTATACAATAAGAATATATTTCCAAGGAAAATGAAAATGTTTGATCAATAAAAAATTACAAAATTTATTTCAATCCAAAATATCAAAATTTTAGGATTTCCTAAAGGGGAAAAAGAAAACAGAACAGAACAGAACCAAAAAAATTATTCAAGGGTATGGGAGATAGAAAACTTAAATTATTCCTTAACAGATTGTAACCAATATCACTCACCACTATGATTCATAAATGATAGTGTTCAAGAATGTTTTATCAAATAGTACGCTTTCTAGAAAAAAATCTTTTAGACCAGTGGTTCTGAAAGTTCGGAAATCAAGAACTCTTCTTTAAAACAAATTAATGAGCAAATAAAGAGAGAAATATCATACACTAACCCTGACAAAAACTATTTGCAAAATGCAGATTTATCAAAGGTCCTAACAAAATTTAATGGAGTGATTTTATTTCCATACCACCCAGCCATAACGAAAAACAGCAGAAAAGTAAAAAATAAATGTTTGGAAAATGTGATATACTTCAGAAGGTTGTAAATAATGAACAATAGTAGGGTAAATAATGTAATAATGATTTAAACTGATGAAGAGCCTACTAATATGATTTGAGCTCTAGATAATAAATCAGGTGGTCCTAAGTAAATCATAAAAATCTACACAAGACTGTATCTCAATAAAATAAAATAAAAAAAATTTTAAAAATTTCAGTACTACTCATAAGACAATAAGGCCAGAGTCATCCATCCCTAAGTGAAAGAAAATGTAAAATTTCCTTCATGATCAGTATTAGTTCTATAGGGGAAGAACAATAGCCTAATAGTTTGGTTATTAAAAATGTTTGCACAATTAAATTTATATCAAAATTAATATCACATGGGTCCTATTACAATAACCTCATTTTTCTCTGGTGTCAATATAACTGGAACACCGAAGCCTCAATAATAATAAATAAAAACATACTTCTCCACTAAATAGTTCAAATCTAAGCATAAAGGTCCAAACCTATGAAATAAAAATGACTTGTTCAGTGCTTCAGTTTTGGAATTAACAAATAATTTATTTAGAGGAAGGTTCTTCAAATGAGCAAAGGGATTGCCACAGATATTCATATTTAGTTATTCACCCTTTATAATAAGTAATCAAACTCATTAACTGCATAAACTTAAATCATTTCAGACTCTAAAGTTCTACATGAAAACACAATAACATCAAAAGTTTCTTTGAAGACAGAAATTTAGTTCGATCATCTATACTACATACTGAAAAGCAGAACAAAGTTTTTTTTTTAAAATAAAAATTTTCATGATTCTCATCTATTTACATTCAAAAGTTTCTGAATAATTTTTTCTAATATTTTAACACAATGGATTTAGATTAATAAAAACAGACCTCAATGTGCGTTCTTCTTGCCGACCAAGCTCTACTTCTTCAGTGAACGATCTACGATCAAGTTGAATAAGTTCACCTTCCTGTTCATGATGTGTTCTCTCAAGATGGCACACCTCTTCTTGAAGAAGACTGAGTTTTTCTTCTTGTTCTTGTAACCGGCCTTCCCAATACAGAATTTCTGAAAGTCGTTAAATGCTGTTATATTTCTAAAAAGCATATATGTTCACAACTGCAAACAGCATAAATTGAAGAGAACATTTAAACATTTAGACTCTAATTTATAATATTTAATACATAAATAAAAATGCTAGAACAAAAGTAAATAAATATAAAATTCCATTGAACTATATTTCAGGATAACATTTTTCTAAATAAATTACAGTGGACGCTCGTTAATTCGAACTCTGTTAATTCGAACTAATCTAAAGGCCCTAAAAAACTTGTATTGGAGTTAACGTTAAAAAATCTCATTATTTCAAACTAAATTTTTATCACTTCGGTTAGTTCGAACTAAAAATTTGACGGGAAAAAAAAATTCTTTTTCCTCGTTTAATGGAGAAAATACACTGTATTTATTATTTTGCGTGTCAAAATTTCTTTTCTGTATAAAGAGGCACATGCCTACATTCCTAGACTATTGCATGTCCGCTAAACATTAGTAGCTATTGTCCTTATTAGTGCTAAACTGAAAAAGCAATTTTCCTTTATTTGGATCAAATTTTCTTAGAATTTCAGAAAAACTAGTCTTTACTACAGATTCTAGGGAGCTGCGTCAGTTATAACTGCAGTGCAGACAAGTTAATGTGGTCTAGTTTTTCTTCCTCATTGTGTGGTGTGAACGTGTAAAAATTCAGGATGTCTACACGTGGAAAGTACAAAACCCTAACTTTGGAGACAAAGGTAGAAATTTTAAAGAAAGTAGAGAATGGCAAATGTAAAACAAAGTTAGCAGCTGACTATAGAATTTAAAAAAATGCCTTGTCAACTAATTTGAAAAACAAGGAGTCAATTTTAGATTCATGGGGAAAATCAAAATTTGCTAGAGGAAGGAAACACATGGGAAATGCGTTCCAAGAAATTCTAGAAAAAGCTCTACTGCTATGGTTCCAGGATGTTAGATCTCGAAATTTTCTGATAAATGGACCCCTAGTGCTGACGAAGGCTGATGAATTTGCAAGTCAAATGGGTATTGAAGATTTTAAATGCAGTGATGGATGGCTTTCTCGATTAAAGTCAAGGCACAATATTTCTTATCAAACTGTATGTGGCCAAAGCTCTGATGTAAACGAAGACATATGCATTAATTTCAGTAGGAAACTGCCAGGGCTTTTCTCTACTTACCTGCTGAAAGATATTTTTAATGCAGCCATAATGGACAAAGCCATAATGGACTCTTAAAACTCTGAAAGCATTTATTCAGATGGAACATTCCTCTGAAAATGAATTGAAATATTAACTTCAAATCGAGAAGCTGGCTGAACAATGTAGGTATCATAAACAGAACCAAACTCCATTTTACAGTTTTTCCCCAAAGTGTAATTCATATTTTTAATAAAAGTTTACTTTATACTGCATATCTTCTGCTTCATTTTATGATTAAGGTAAATCTGTATTGCTTTTTAATATGTTTAACTTTAGATAACATAGTATAATATATTTTCTGGGGTTATACATACTAGGAGATTTTCTTCTTCAGTGATACACATTTAAAGTTATATATTTTCTCTTAACATCGGATAATTCAAACTTTTTTTCTGAGAACCTTTGAGTTTGAAGTAATGAAAAATAAGTAATGAAAAATATATAAATTTAAATACATTAAAGAAAAAGGTAATAGTTCTAAAGGATGGATGGAAATTTTATTGATAAATTTAAGACTTTTAATTCTAATTAAAGTGTGTTTCTTTAATTTTTAATTTAAACAATGCATGGTATTAGTATTCAGTCTGTACATTACATTTAGTAAATCTGAATGTATGATACATTGTTGCAAAGGAAAGCAGGTGTATTTAGCTTATGAATTATAACTCAACAAAATAAAATATATAAAAAAAAGTAAAAACTCAGAACTATACATTAGGAAGAAATTGATCTTAGTCCTCTTTTCAAACTACTTGACACAATCACTTTCACATAATACTGAAAGGCTGATTAAGATTTGGCTTTTTGAAGCATAATTAATTTTACTAAATAAGTATTTGCCAAATAACAAAATATTTAACTCAGATGCAAGTTATAGACTTTATGTACCATATTTGCCTGGATTACATAGATTACAGATCATATATTCTATAAAAAAAATTACCTTTTCTGTATGTTTTCACATACAGCAAGTATTTTATATTTTGAATTAAAATATTTACAGGGAAAAAGATATAGAAAAAAATCCATTCTTAATGATATTACATGTAATAAGATTTCTAATTATATTTTTCCCCTTGATAGCTGGTATTAATGTCATACTAAATAAAAGATTTCAAATTTTATTGGGATATAAATGTGAATATCAGTTTAGTCACACACAAAATGTATGTAATCTAAATGTGTGCAACACATTGTGGTTTGATTTGTTTTACAATGGACATAGAAAGAAATCAATTACCTTTGCATTTTGCATACATAATAGTTTTACCTTTATGCAATAGCAAAAAATGCATATGTTTACAAAACTTTGTCTTTCTTGGAATTTCGTATGCAAAATAACAGCAACAAACACCCACAGCAATGCAAAGCTACACAAACAAGGATAGACTTACAAGGTAGGGGATTCCCGCTCTTTGTATAAATGACCCTTAAAATATCTAGTTCACTGAAAAGGAAGTAAATATTGATAGTAACAATTGTTTATATGTGAGGGGTCATTATGTATAACTCGGATAGTTGAGAAAAATTGGATGCAATTAACTGACCATTGAAGATTCAAATATAACTATATGCTTAGTCAGCACTTTATACTAGAAGTTTTATACTACAAAATATTAAATTATATATCAATATAAATATCTTACCTGAATCACACTGTGAGAGTTGAGATTGCTGATTTTCTAACTTTTCTCTCTGTAAAGATACCAAACGAAGCAGATCTTGATATTGTGGGTCTTGAGTCGGATCATCAGTTGTAGATATGTTAGCTTTTTGAAGTTTATTTCCACCAGTGATGAGTTTTTCATTTTCAAATTTATTTATTGGCTTTTTAGACTTCATGCTGTCTTCAGGTGAGCTATTCTGTACAGATAAAACAGACTTTTCGGGTGATCTACTTGGAGATTTTGCTCGACTTGGCGATAAATTTACAAGATCACTGCGCCCGAGTACAAGATCAGGGCTCCTGACATTATACTCTCTGTTTTGGTCTATAATTATATGACTTTTGTGACTATTTGGCTGCCGAGTGTAAATTTGAGATTGACTGGATGAAGGCCCTCTGTCAACAGGAGAAAACCTATCAGTGCGATTAGCAAGATGAGGTCTTTTACTGGAAGGAGATTCCTCATCTTGTGCATGATTTGATACTGATGTGGCTAATGAAAGATGACTAGTGGGAAATCGACCACTGGAACGAGAAACTGCTTCATCGTAAGGAGGAGGATGTTTAGGCCGGTCAGTTTTTGTGTTAGCTGAGTTCAAATTTTCACTGTCCCGTGGCTTTTGAGGGACACCTCTTACAACCCCCTTGGGAATCTCTTGTTTCGATCGACCATCTCGATTTTTTAGATTTCGATTAGCGGAGTTATTTTCACATTTTAGCTCAGTATTTTCAGAGATGATGGGTGGTGTTGAGTTTTCACTACTTACGCTCCCGCTACTTCCATGACCACAACTGAAAGTCAGAGATTTCTTAATTTCTTTACTATTCACAGGAGTTTTCTGCTTATTACTGCCACCAGTAGGAGAGAAGCTGCGTAGAAAATCATGTTGGCGTTTATTGTTCTGAGTAATATTATTGCCAGCGGGCTGCACCTTAGATTCACCACATGATCTTCTCATAACAAAGTGAACATCATTGGCATATTCACCCCACTTGGTTAACACCTTGAGAGGTTGTTCATGCGATGCAAGCAACCGCTCACTGTTCCTCCACTTTTCTATAAGTGCAAAGCGGCCGGTCTGACCAGTTGCATGTGCAAGGGCATAAACAACATCTTGGCATGTGGAGGATTCTGTTACTCCACATACCACTCTTTGTATTCCGTCTACCCATACCTTCAACTCCATGATTATAACAGTCACTATAACAGTTTCTTGACATCTTCTTTTCTATGAACACAACGCTGGTGGCTGAGATAAAAACAGCGTAGGGCCATTAATGTTATCCAGAATGAAGTACTGACGTGGTCCTGGAAGCTAAGGATTCACGCTGAAAGAAAAAAGAGGACTCATTAGAACAAAAATGAATTGATCCATTTTTACTGTCAACTCATTAAGTAATATAAATTTTATGAATACCATTTTTTAATTCACAAATGAAAATTTATGAAGAAGCAAGTTTATACCAGATTACCAGATATTACAATTAGATCCATACAGGTATAACTGAAAATATTAAATAGCCTGAGACTGTTCTGAAGAAACTGCGATACCGATGAAAATGTTTTTAAATCACATCGGTGCATCATTTTATAGATCTTTGGTAAATTAACTATTAAGTTTCATGATCAGAGATTTAAAGCGAGCTGAGTAGCCGACAGTGACGTAAAGTCTTGCTAAAAATAATAAAAGCACAAATAAGTTAAATACTTTGCTTCTTTCATTACACAACAGTAAAGCAAACATGCAATTTTTTAAAATCTCTTATCTCATTTAGGAGGAGGACAAATTACAGCACATCCTTTTCACATAAAATTACAGCATATCAAATATCGCCACCTTTCATTCCAATTTCTTCTTTAAGTTAAGCTGTAACTCATTAATAAAAATAGTACGGCCAAGATCAGTATTAATCACAAGAAAATTAGGAGCAGCACAGGTAAGAAAAAACAAAATACAAACAGTTACAAAATTAAAAATAACGCAGTACATTTTCTACTTCTTTAATTTCCATACTTTGAAAGAAATTAGCTAATCTAATGAAAAAACTATCACCTAACGGTTTCACCTTTGACAATTGAAGAGAGATACTTATCTCCAATTGTGATGCGCGTAATACTTGAAGCCATGTGAACAAATGCACACACACACGCGAACAAAATAGAAAAAAAAAAAATCTGTAGAAACGAACTAAAAACTCCAAACCATTAAAGTAATCAACGATAACTCATGAGCAAGTGGCTAATAAATCAAACAGCAGACGTTCTGATAAACAATTCTCATCCTATTTCACAAAAACACGATCGTATTGCGTTCGGCGAAAGGAGTTAAACGTTTCACATCTGGAAGATGTCAGTCTTTTAAGTAGATACAAAATCAAAGCTCTCCCCTTTCCAATTTCCGGGCACTTGTGTTTATTGGTTTTTGGATAAAGGAAAGACAGAAATTCAAGCGATAAACGTAGGTTTTAAAAAGGACAAGTCCTTCTTAGCTCTTACGACCACGACATAAAATTTTTACGATCGAGTAAGAATGCCTGCAGTAAAATCTAGATAAGTGTTACGAGTAAGTGGTATCTATCAAAATAAAATTTAACAATGTTAAAATATATGTACAGCCACGTGGATAAAAAAGAAGAAAAAAAAGCGAAATTAAATATAGAAATATTTCTCGAGGCCAATACAAATTTTTTCTTCTAAAAATAAATAATTAAAAAAAATAATAAATAAAAGTATAACCGCCAAAACATTTATTTTACTCGTGGCTATATTAAACGGAAGATACACTTATATGTGGGAGGGGAGATGTAAAGGTGGACCTTTTGAGAAAGAGTCTTAACAAAAATCTAAATCTACGGAAATCCCTTTATACGCAAACTGTTTCAGATACCCCAGACCCACGTCTCGAAAAACCGCGATTTACAGCGATAAATTCCTGGTCAAGAAATAATGTACTTGAATACAGTGAGACAGTACTAATAACCAAAAATATGACATAAAACATTTTAACTATAATTACGAAGGATATATATATATACAGTTGGCTCTCTGTTTAACGACTTTCAAGGGACCGTGAAAAATCGTCCTTAAACAGAATTTGTGAAAAAGTAACATTTCCCATAACGCCGGAGGGGCCGGGACTGGGAAATATAGTCTTTAAATAGAGATCGTCGTTAAACAGAGAGCCAACTGTATATATATACATATATATATATATATATATATATATATCCTGTGCCCTGAGCAAGAATTTGCATTCGGGCCCCTTAATTAAGTTTGGGAAAATAAAAAAACAAATACAGCATTTTTGGCCCCCCCTTCCAAGTGGGCGCTGGGCGGGTGCCCCTGTTGTGCCTAGTTACGGCACTGTGTGTGTGTGTGTATATACAGTCAAACCTCCATATATCGAAGTAGCAAATTGCGCGAAAAAAATTCGATATATAGAATTGAGCTTAGTCTTATCATAATTCTCCCAAAAAAAAAATTAAAGCTAATTTTCGTATACGAAACTCCATTTCTAATTTATATGCGAATACCATTAAATGAAAGTTAATAACTAAAAATTGAATTAATATGAAAAATTTATTGATTACTACATATCTTAAAAAAAAAAAAAAAAAAAAAAAAAAAAAAAAAAAAAACAATAATGCAGACAGTGGTTACAATAATCACAGTTACATTCCTTAAAAAAAAAAAAAAAAACTACGAATATCTTGCTGAACAGTTAGTTTTGCGGAAAGTTCAAAGAAATATTCGTATTTATTCAGTCCACTAAAAATTTCATCAGGGACATTTTCCGCGAATTGAAGTCCACGACGTATTGTTTCAAATGCCAAAATTTGTCTTGAAAAAATTTCGATATATAGAGATTTTTACGATATATAGAAACAATTTTTCTATGTAATGAACATGGAGATTTGCTAAGAGTTCGATATATAGAAAATTTCGATATAGGGAAGTTCGATATATGGAGGTTCGACTGTATATATCATAAAGCCTAACCCTTTAAAAATTTTGCGACTTTCTGAAGTGGACAGTATTTCTAACACGAATTTATGTCCCCCCCACTAGTTTCGCGAAAGCTTTTAGATCGAAAATGACAGGCATATGCCTGGTCTTGTAGTGTGCATATATATGGTGGGTGATTTTTGATGGGCTCTCCAACATAGAAATCAAACTCAGATCTTTGTGAACCTTGGTGAAAAGATAACTTAGAAAATTCATGTATTACTGAACTATGCCTGCGTGGATGGTCTGACTGCTAAAATAGTCTCTTCTAAAGAATAATAAGATCTTGGACAATTACGGCAGAACAAGAAGTAAATATCCATCTCAAGAGCATACATATGAATTGTACGATCAGAGTTGATAAGATTTCTTACTGTAATTGCACAGTTAAAAGAGTAATATGATTTAGTTTAGAATATAATAAAGTATTTGTAGAAAATATAATGCCAGCCACTCCTACCATCTAGTTTTATTTCGAAAAATTTACTGTTGTGTTTAACGGTCCTGATTAACTACGGTGAAACCTGAAGCGCTGTCGATTCCTATTTTTTCTTCTTTCAAATCCTTATCTGTTGCCAGGGGAGAGCACAAGGGGAAAAGGATAAAATCCCCAATAAACGCTCCTAATAGACAGATGCTAGAGAACTAACTTGAATTACAGTAAGTTGAAGATAATGTATGGATGAACTGCGAAGGAAATGTGATAGCGTAGGTTTTTTAGGGAACTAAGAACAATTAACAATCTCCTACGAAAAAAGAAAGCTGATATCGGTTAATGCTCCCTGCAAGCAAATTTATTTATTTTTTTAAACAGCAAAGGACTGCCGTTTAATAATCAATTTTAACACTTTCACAGAAAAATTAGATTACAGACTTCTTTGAAACACGAACAAGAAAACAATATTACATTTCTCCCCCCTTGACTTGCAGTTCAACAGCGCAAAAGGATTATTTTAATAGCTGATTAATTCAACAATACACATACAATATGAGGATAACTGTTTATGAAAATAATGTCGTTAGCGGAGAGGAAAGCTATTCTAAACTAAATAATTCTGTAGGAAGGTCTGCGCATGATTCTTATTCTATAAGATAACGTTTCCAAGTCAATGTTGTCTCTTTACGAAACCTCCTACATAGATAAATTTAATGTGATGTTATTCACAGATGTTATACAAGAAAACTAAAATCTGCACACACACAGACCCTAATGGAGAAAAAAATAAAAAATAAACTTAAATGCTCAAAATTTTTATAAAGTTGCGATGAAAAAAATATCTAAGTAATATTAATTCGCAGGACGTGGTGACTGTAACAAGTCTGTGTAAGCATACAAAGTTTATAAAATCGTAGAACACCTGTAAGTAACTCCGTAAGATTCAGCAACAAATACGCTAATAATATAAATAATCTATTATGTTAATCATACCGGAAGTAATAATCGGCCCCCTCTCGCTACGCCACTGACTTACCCCCAAATTTAGGGGAAAACACCCAAGTTGGCAACACTGACGTATAGACCACACGACTTCAGAGAAACCAGTCGTCCAATGTCTTGTAAAATAACTGTTTTTGGAGGGGGAAGGAAGAATTATTACACTCTTGCAAAATTTCAAACATTTGGTATTTACAACTGTCATTACATTTTCTTCTCCGGTAATGCATATCAGAAAGAAAGAAAATAAAAAGTATCCCCCCCCCCCCAAACCTATTTTGGTTGCCATAATGCTTTTTTTCATGGCTGTTTTTGTTGATCCGTGGACAGTTAGTAAATTTAGAAGGGGGAGTCATGTATCATTTGATACTCAATAAAAAAAGAAATTAACATTTACATCCTTAACAAGTAAGGGCAGAATAACAATTCTAACACACTTCAGAACCCTTTACGGTTTAGCAATTGTTATCCCTGAAGAGAGAATTTTTTAAACTATTTACATCCATTAAATTTTAAACTCACTTATTGCAAGTCATGAATAAATCCTCTCGATATGATTAAAATTGCAAGCTAACAAGCTACAACACGAATATTTAAGTATTGGCCACTGAAATTTAAAAATATAGGGATTACCTTAGTATCCATAGAAACAAATAGAAAAAAATACTACTTTTTCTCCCTCTCACACGCACATTAACATAAAATTAAACATCTTAACAACCAGATATACTTCAATTGGCAGCAGGAAACTGATCAATTGCCAAAATCAAACACTACCTGATATTTTACAATACATCATTATCTGAAAATTTAGATAACACTGAAAATAATAACGAACACTTACTTTACGCCCTTCAGCTGCACGAATTTGACCGTACAATCACCGCTATAATATGGAACTTACTTCCAAGGGGGAATCCTTATAAGAGTCTTAATTTTTTTCCGTCCAACCCGACCCCATCGCAGTCGGACCCAATCTGTGGGAAAATCGCTGGAGTCAAGAGAACCCCAGAATCGTTCACTCTCACACTGCAGTTCCCCCAGTTTCACGAACTTCCCCCAGTACGATTATAGCCACATTTCCAGAAAACGTTGTCCACGGGAAAAAACGGGTGTAACTTGAGATGAGCGAGGGTGGACAGGATGAGGAATTTCAGAGGGAAATCGAGATCTAGGGAATCAATCACTTGACCGTCAATTCTTTGTTGTTCTTGAAACTGGCGAGGTTTTAAATTACGTGACCTTCAAGTAGTTTTACAGTTAAGTCAAAAGCATCCTGATCCCAAATAAACGTTGCCAACAGAAGTTGTTCAATAGACAAAATATAAAGGGTACTGCCATTCATTTTTAATAGGAATATAAAAAGTTAGAGAAACAACGCGTTGTATGAACACACAAACGAATATAACTATTATAAATCGAACATAGAATATCAAAAAGCATACAAATACTAAAGAAATACCCAGATTTTAAACAGTTAAAAGTTACTGAATAAAACGGGATTGTATTACATTACCATTCATTTTTCGTTCATCAAACAACAAGCAACGTCGAGAATGATCTATTTTTGTTTTCAAAATTTGCTAATTAAAGCGCTGTAGGGTACCAAGCATATTGGATTGACCCAGTCCCTGTTAACGCATGAAGAAATTTTTCTCTGACTGCCGACTCACATTTAACTCCCTTTTCTCCCAACACACAGAATTTTAATTTTAGATTAATAAATTACACTTATACAATTACATTTTTTTACCTTTGTCAAAGTTTTGTCTAATGCAGGTGATATTATTTCGATGAGAACTTCATTGCATTATTATTATTATTTTATCAGAGTAATCTAAACCTAGAAAAATAAAATACAGAAATGTGCAAACAATTTTCCGCTACAATTAAGTACATTTTTTTTCCCTTTTGAAAGGGAGGAGAAACGGAATTCTAAAAAACAAATACAAAATCAGGAAATAACTTTTTCCCCTACAAGTTGTCTTGTGTAGTTCAAAATACCTGGTACTTAACTTCTTTAAAACACAACAACACAAATAACAAATTAACATTAATTTTTAATACTTTTAGGTCAGTAAAACTGTAAAAATGACAGCATTTTAAAATCCACAACTGAATACAACGAGGCTACTTGTTCCGGATTAACAGTTATTGACCTCTGCAGAGCATTAGATACGATTGTGTCCATGGAAAGACCTTAAATGCGAAGATCATTAAACTCTGATAGAAACAGGATAATCACTTAAATTTCCAGAATTACGCTTGAAAGTATGAGCGTAATTCCCATTTATGTTTCATCTCTAAAGAAAATCGCATTTTATGCTCAGCGGTCTGGAGAAGGATTATGCATGTCAATACGAAACCAGCAGTTAATTATACGTTCCACTGCAGATTTCAAGAAGCTGTCATTCACAGTTTTGCGGTTCTTCCCATGTTACTTGTTAAGTGCCTTTACGACAGATCTGAACAAGCTTAATATTTAAGTTGAATGGATACATATGTACATATATTTTTTTATTTCATATTTACCCTTTTTTTCTCATTTATTCCACTATTTTACGAGCTTATCCTGAGGAAGTTCGCCTCTCATTCCCATAAAACACTTACCATACTCATACGAATAATGCGGCGTCCGTCGCAGGGCCGCCCAGAGACTTTACGGGGCCTGGGGCAAACTTCTGTTGAGGGCCCCAAGAAATCCCATTAATCGAATACTTTTTTTATTTATTATTATTATTATTATTATTATTATTATTTTTATTTATTTATTTATTTATTTTTTTTTTTTTTGGGGGGGGGGGGGCCCTTTTTTAGGAGATTATTTTGAATTTTGAAGTACGGTACAAGTTTCAGAATTTTCTTTCGGAGGAAATCTAATAAAAAAATTTTTTAAAATTTTTTGGGGCCCCTCGGGCAGTTGGGGGCCTGGGGCAAAGTGCCCCACCCCTCTGGGCGGCCCTGGTCCGTCGGCATGTGGCGTAAAATATACACAGGGAAATGACAAACAAGACAGATCATTCGCATAGGTTAGGAAACGTGTTAGTTTGCTATTCCGATAGCAAAATTTAATTGATAGTAACTTGTATAATGTCAGGTTACATTCCGCAGCATAAGGGGAAACGTGTCCTCAAATGAAAGAAGCAAATGCAGATGTGGAGTTGATGGGAAAAAAATATTTACTTCGTGACATATTTATTAATTTTTTTTTCTGTACATTAAGGGTAAGGCGAAGGATCGGCCAGTAAAGAGGTACGCGTTTCAGTTATATCTGAAGCGAAAAATGGAACATGCACTCACGTACAAACATGCCATGAAACCCACAAAAACACCAAACGAATACAGACCTACTTAGAAGATCCCGTGAGTTTCGCGCCCTCGACTATCACAAGTTCAAGTGTGATAACGATCATTTATTGATTGATCTATGTATTGGTCGAGTATTGTAAGGAAACGAAACCCGGCGACCCTTAACAGGAACCGGGTTAATGTACTGGCTAACGTTCGTCTTATCAAGACATACTTAATAGTCTTCTCCGTTTCTAAGCGTAAAGTTTTATCTAGGCTATATAAAATAGCAAAGACTACAATTCCCAATATAAAATCTACTCATCCATAGGAAAAAGAAACAAAAAAAAATATTAAACTTACTCCCCCTCACGCAATAAAGAAAATTTCGCTTTCCTACCCACACTTTTTATTTTTTTTACATAATTATAGAATTTTCAAATATGATGAGTTGTGATTTTTAATGGTAAGATCGGTGATCCGCAGACTTAAATTTATTGGTGCATTGTTAGATTTCCCTCACGAGGGAAATCTTAGAACGAGTTCTAAATGCCTAACACCTACAAGCAAATATTTAGAATTATGAAGGAAGATTTGAACTAGCTTGTCAACTAAAACTTAAAATTTACGGATACTAAAAGAAAAAAAAAAAGGTACAGCGGAGAAAATGTCTCCATCTTCCTTTATTATGTTCCAAATTTTCGTTACAAAGGATTCAAACGATTTTATCTAACAGATGTTTTGCCACGGAGAATTTAAAGGACTTCGCCGAATAGCTTTTTTGCTTATTTCATTCGAGAATATTAAAAGCAAGAGAGGTTCATTATATTACAGATTTATAACTTTATGTCATGCAAATTGCAATGATCAAAATACGTAATTCTGGCTCCTTTCCTCCCTTTTCTCACGGAAGAAATAAACATTGAGAAGGTTTATCCTTCGAGTGAAAACGGTTCACGCATTGGATAATGTTCCAGATAATTTAAAACGCAGCTATTTTTAAGAACAGGTACATGCTTTGAATTCCTATGAGCAAGAAAGAATAAGTAAGATAGAAAAATCCCCCATACTTAAAAGTATTTGTCCGTAACCACAAGAATCATAGTTTTACTTGCTTCAGCATAACAAGTGAATTGTTAAAAGTTGGCGGCACCATTTTTTAATTAATAACTGAACGTAGTCTTTAAATGTGTATAAACAGCACCCCACTGCTTATAACGATAAGAAATGAAAGTGATAATTTAATAAATATGAGGGAATCTGTCGTAAAAACAAACAAAACGCTATCGGCACTTCAGATAACGCAAAATGGGCAGGATGCAGATGGAGGAGGGAAAAGTAAGCGGTAAAGAAACCTGAAACTGCGAGAAAAGAAAGAGAAATCTGGAGCCTCTTGAGCATAGTTAAGTAAAGAAAATCAATATTCGAACGAAGTGGTGAAGTATTTATCGGTAATCTTAGCGAACACATTATGCACGTGTATGTATAAAGGCTCTAAAGCAAGACAATACCATGCAAAAAAAGTAAAATCTTAAGGTTCCCCCCTAAACAAACCCAAAAGGACATGAACAGCTGTTTTGAAAGGAAGAAAGTATTTTTAATCCACTAAAAAAAACTTTTTAAAAGTAAAAAAAAAACCGCCAAGCTTCAAAACAAAAGATATGACTAAAAAATGGTGTGATATCAAATATCCAAGCTTATTAAGTTCTGGTACTTAATTTCCTAATCACGAATTTTTCACATTTAAGTGAAATGGTTAAGCATGACTTGTTGATAGAAACCCTTCTTCCCTAGACCAAACTCATCATAACCTGTATCTAAAAATTTAAGTTTTAAATATTTATACATACCAGGCTTGTCGGCCCTCTTTTCATATTTGGAATAAATAAATTTTGTCTGTTGAAACGTCGAAAGTATGTTATTTAGTTGTATAAATTATTCATTTTAGTTATTTATGCAAAATATGTGTGTCCTATTATTTTCTTACTTTTAAAATGAATGTAGCAGAAATTTTAAGATTGTCACGAATTATTCTATAAATTTAAAATTTCTTTTCACGTTACATTTGGGTAACGTAATTCCAAAGCATGGTATTCATATTTTTTGTTGTTTAATGCAAAATTTTTCCTTTTGGGGATTGACAACATTATTTATTATTTTTCTTTCTAGATAACGGTTTGTTTTGTTTGACATCTTGCATTAACTTCAAATAGAAGACTGATTAAAACGACTAATATCCCATTAAAAATCTGTTAAGAAATGTAATTGAGTCCCAGTGCTTAATAAAATCGGATATAACACCATTTTTTTGTAGTACCTTATGTTGGAATGAGGCTGTTGAATCTTATAAACATACTGTCTAACAGAGCACCGAAGTGCGCAGTTAAAATCTGAAATTGATGTTTTAAATTCACATTAACTACTTATTTAGGCTTTCTGTTATTTTAAGGATTTTATTTTTAAGACGGCCGCCAAGCCTGGTATTTGATATCACACCATTTTTTAGTCATATCTTTTGTTTTGAAGCTTGGCGTTTTTTTAAAAACTTTTTAAAAGTTTTTTTAGTGGATATCAGTTATTTTTTTTAAATAGGTAAATAACCATTCACAAACTGGGCTTTTATAAGCAAATAATTGCCTGATACCTGGAGTCTCATCATCAATTACAAATGTGTCACTTTTTGAACTTAATTGGAGAACTTTTTGTTTTTCGAATCTCTGTAATAGGCCCGGTTGTGTTTTTCGTTTTAATTGTAATTCGGATGGCATTTTTCTATTCTAGTCAATCTTTATAAACACAATGGGAAATATCGTACTAAACACTGTTTATAGATAACTAGCTGTTTGCCCGGCGTTGCCCGGGTATTTATTTATCTCAATTTTTTTTTATTGCACAGGAAAAAGAATGTATTCTACAAATAGTATAAAATTTAAGTAATTTAATTTACAGGTATTTAAAAGTAAATACAGTATACAAATGATAAGTAAAATTGCAAATTCACTCTATTATTAATTTAACTCAAAACTTGATTACAAACAACATTTTTAATTTCCTATATTCCCCTTAGTGACTCCGAAACTATGGATTCGACAGTACTCTCGGTCATTTTGGACATTTTATATTCACCCTTTCTTCCCCCGCCTCCCCCCAATACTGAGGAGGGCTGAACTCTCACTTAAATGGCATCGGGAGTGTCCTCATTCATCTCAGCGACCCCGAAAACTACGGATTCGACACTACTCTCGGTCATTTTGGACATTTTATATTCACCCTTTCTTACCCTCCACCTCCCCCACCAATGCTGAGGGGGCTGATCTTGCACTTAAGCGGCGTCGGAAGTATCACTATTAATCTCAGCGACCCCGAAAACTATGGATTCGACACTAATATTAGTCGTTTTCGATTATTTTTATATGTGCCCCCCCAAGGGGTGTCTCCCCCCCCGCCAGTGTTTCCCACGGGAGTGAGAACAACATCTGTACAAAATTTCATATCAATCGGATGGACTGTTCGGAAACGCATAAAGGACACACACACACAAACATTCTCATATATATATGTAGAAAATTGATTTGTCAGAGATGGAGACTTCGACCTGAACGAATTTTATTCCGTTGGGCGTAAGCGTCCAATAGGAAAGCTTTGCGCGCGCGTGACGTCACCTTTTCGGAGAGCATTAGGAGCTCACTCGCAGACCCCCCCGCGGACATGAACGAGTAATGTCGTGCCTTCTTCCTCGCGTCGTGTTTTTAACGAATTCGCTTAACGAATTGGGATATTTCGAAGTCCCCATCTCACAGGTGAACCATGCTCTGTAGTAAAACCTTAATTTACCTTCCTCGTAACTTTGTAAATTGTAAATAGCGTGATGTCTATTCTTTATGTGTTTAAAAGTAAATAAAATGTTAGTTTAGATATTAATCTTCTTATTTCTTTTCGTATAATTCTTTCCGTAAAGTTACTTACCCCTAGACGCCGTCCTACAAATTGGGGCCCCGGCCCGGATTAAAACCTGCTTCCTTATATTAGGCATTTGCCTAGGAACATCCTTACTTTTACTTTCGTTTTCGTTTTAAATAATTTTATACTTTTACTTCCGTTTTCGGTATGAAATAATTTTATTTTTAACTAAGAGCATTTTTTTCCTTTCGGGTTCACCTTTTTCGGTTTTCACTCACAGACCAACGTCCTATGCTAATGTATTTTTTTAAGTCCACAGCTAACAGATTCGCCAAAGAAATTAGCCCGCCAGCGAAAGAGGGACAGCACAACAATCGCCGAGAAATCGCCATCGCCAGGTCAGTGATGTTTATTATTAAGCCAAGGAAACAACGCCAAAGAACAATCGCCAATACATTGATTGTATTAACATAGTCATATTATTCGAGGGAAATTACAATTACGTTGTATGAAATATATAAGTGTCGAAATTTCATTTGAATATTTATCTTTCCATGTTTATAAATTAAGAATAGTCTATATTTAAATATTTAACCTTTTTCTGATATCAATTAACCCATTTTTATGGTATACAGCCTTGTTCGATATAGAACATTGAAAAGCTAAAGTTTTACCCTCAGAGTGTTTGTTCGCTATCAGATGTTAACAGTAGAATAAAAAAATCATTTCCGCTCGTCCGCAGACATTAGGCGAATTGCTGTCGCGACAGGTGTTTATATTTCTCCTTCTGTTTAGTCTAATGCTGAGAAAGGATGTGTTGCATTTTGTGTGAAACCACGAGTTCAAATAATGTTCTTTTATCGCAACGAAAAAAATATATATATATATTTTGTTCTGTATTTAAAAGTTGTTTATGAATAATAGGGTATTGTGAATAATTGAAAAGTTGTTTATGCATATGTTTTTAGTGCCATTTTCGGATTTCAGAAGTTTCTAATATTTGTTTGTTTTATTCGAATATCGTGAGAGATTGCATTTTGTTGTTCACGTTTTATCTTTCTTCCTGGTTGAGCAAGAGTTTTTTTTTTAAGTGCGACTAAATAAATTTCTCACATTGAGAATAAGTTTTGAAGAAATATTGAACTAAGTTTTAAATTAAATTTGTTCTCTGGGTTACCACTCCGATTTATTTTTATACGAAATGGCATTTCTTCTGTCTAAGAAAAGGGAAGACCTGATAGAACTCGCCTCAGAATTGTCGTTAAGTATCCAAGAGGGTTCAACTAAACTTCGAATAAAAGAACTGATCGTGAAAAGTCCAAATTACGTAGAGGAAGATGTCAAAATACTGATCAATAGCATAGCTGAGGAACGCGTACGCCGAGAAGCAGAAGAAAAAGAAGAAAAATTACGCCGAGAAGCAGAAGATAGAGAAATTGAACAGAAGCGAGAACAGCGAGAACATGAACTCGAGAAATTACGAATACAGGCTCAACAGAGTGTCAATACGACGAACAACGCCGAAAACGTCCAAGCGCCAAATAAATTGATTCACGAAACTTTCCATAAGTTTAATATGAAGGATGACATCAGCTTGAACCTCACCTTATTTGAACGGCACGCAGAATTAATATTTTTGCCGAAGAAAGATTGGGTACAGAGACTGATAGGATTGATACCCATTGACATTGCTCATCTGATCGCAAGAGAACCAGCGGACAAATGTAATGATTACGACCACATCAAGGATTTACTATTGAAAAGATTTAAATTGTCTCCGGAAAAACTTCGTCAACTATTTGTATCTCACCAAAAATCTGATGAGCGAACATGGCAAGATTTTCACTACGAACTGCAGACGTATTTCGACGGATGGACTTCCGGTTTGAAAATAGAAACCTTCGATCAACTACGAGAGTTAATTATAGCCGATCAAATTAAGAAGAAAGCACCTTACGAGTTTCAGCAACATTTTCTAGACGAATGGTCTACTATTAACTCACCTTCCGAACTAGCTAAAAAATTTGAAGAATATGAAGATGTCCGAAGAACATTAAAACCGAAGTCATCCAACTCATTCGCTAAAGGAAAATATGAAGCCAGAGGATCTAACGATACTTATTCTCGAAGACCTGAACATTTCCAAATTGGGAACAATAGGCATGAAAAAAAATACTTTCAATCGAACGGAACTCCTTACGCCGGAAGAAATAAGCAACTAATCTGTAGCTACTGCAAAGGACCAGGTCATTATGCCGTAGATTGTACAAAGCGACCCAAAAACCCAAACATTAATAAATCTGCAAGCTCTCCGGTCCAAGTCTGCTCACGAATCTCTCAAGGAAGAGTTAAAACAAAGAAAATAACCTTCGGTAACAAGACTTTTGAAGCTCTCATCGATACCGGCAGTTCAGCGACACTCATTCGTGAAGATATGTGCGAAGGAATAATCAAACCCTCAGAACTCTCGAAAGACATAGTAGTGTTATCTGGATTAGGGAAGTACGAAGTCAAAACAAAAGGGTCGTTCCAACGGAAAATTGAATTGGATGGAAAAGAATATTCCCTCACGTGGCACATCGTACCTACGCCGTGTTTAGAATTTCAGGCAGTAATCGGATCAGATATTTTGGAACAAGCCTCCGTCTTCTTCGACAAAGAAAGTGTTCAGTTCCGTAAACATGAAGATAAAACTTGGTTCATGCACACCCAAGTATACGAAGCGAAAACTGAAGACGAAATTGAAATCAAACATGTTAGCAATCCACGAATAAGAAAAGAACTGTTTGAATTGATCTCCAACTATAAGCCAAATAAGACCGAAACGACAAACGTGTCCATGAGGATTATTTTGAAAGATGACATACCGGTTTACCAGCCTGCACGTCGCTTATCCTTTACCGAGAACCAAGCAGTCAACAAGCAAGTCGACGAATGGCTTGAACAAGGAATTATAAGACCTAGCTCATCCGAATATGCGAGTCCAATTGTGCTAGTCAAGAAAAAAGATGGCACCACTAGATTGTGCGTGGACTACAGAAAGTTGAATCGGAAATTAGTCAAGGATCGTTTTCCATTGCCGTTGATAGAAGACGTATTAGATAAACTCCAAGAAGCCAAGGTGTACACTACGTTAGATTTGAGAAATGGATTTTTCCATGTCGATGTCAATGAAGACTGCAAACATCTCACCTCCTTCGTTGTTCCAGACGGACAATTCGAGTTCAATAAAGTACCTTTCGGCCTAAGCACTAGTCCCTGCGTATTCCAAAGATATGTGTACAGTATTTTTCGAGAACTAATGCGAAAAGGTATTGTAGTAATTTACATGGACGATTTGATAATTCCGGCAAAAGATGAAGAAGAAGGTTTAGAAAAACTAAAGAAAGTGTTTGAAGTTGCTTCGAAGTATGGCTTAGAAATTAAGTTTGAGAAATGTCGATTCCTAAGTAGGAAAGTCGAATTTTTGGGTCACATCGTCGAAAACGGAACAATACGCCCATCAATTGCGAAGACGATAGCCGTCAAGAAGTTCCCAGTGCCAACAACGGTCAAGCAAATCCAAAGTTTTTTAGGACTAACCGGCTACTTTCGAAAATTTATTCCCGCCTACTCTAAAATAGCGAAACCTCTGAGTGATCTAACAAGAAAAGACAATCCGTTTGTATTCGAACAAGCCCAAATTGAAGCATTCGAAAAGCTCAAGAAACTATTAACTGAAAGTCCCGTTTTAAGCATTTTTCAGCAAGGGAAAAGGACCGAACTACACACCGATGCAAGCCAACAAGGATATGGCGCTGTTTTGCTCCAGGAAGCGGATGACGGAAAATTACACCCTGTTCAATACATGTCGCAGAAAACTACTCCAGCCGAGGAGAAATACAGTAGCTATGAACTGGAAGTTCTTGCTGTTGTCACCGCTTTAAAGAAATTTCGAATCTACCTTCTAGGGCAACATTTCAAAATCATAACGGACTGTTCAGCTTTTCAAAAGACTATGGCCAAAAAAGATTTAGTTACTCGTATAGCGAGATGGGCACTACTGTTGGAAAATTATGATTACGAAATTGTGCATCGACCCGGCCAGAGAATGCAACATGTAGATGCTTTAAGCCGATACCCCGTCGCCATAATTACAAGCGATACTCTCACCGACAGATTGAAAAGAGCTCAACAAGGAGACGAAAACACTCAAAATTTTAAATCACTGATTGAAACAAACCCTACTTCAGACTTCTTCATTAAAAACGAAATATTATACAAATATGTAGATGGTCGTGAATTAATAGTAGTACCAAGAGATATGCAAACTGAGCTAATCAAGCTAGCTCATGAGAAAGGACACTTCGCAGCTGCAAAAACAGAAGAAATAGTTAAACGAGAATTTTTCATACCTAATTTAAGCAGACAAGTGCAAAACGTGATCGTTAACTGTGTACCGTGTATTTTAACCAACAGAAAGAGCGGGAAAAAAGAAGGTTTCCTAAACCCTATTCCGAAAGAAGATGTACCGTTAAGCACCTATCACGTAGATTTCATTGGTCCTATGCCCTCTACCAACAAAAGGTACCAACATATCCTCACAATAGTCGACGCCTTCACGAAGTTCACCTGGCTGTATCCCGTAAGATCTACCACCGCAGAAGATGCCCTCGATAAATTGAAATTGCAACAAAAGACTTTCGGCAATCCCCAAAGAATAATAACAGATCGCGGTTCTGCTTTCATCTCCAAAGTGTTTAGTGACTATTGTACCGAAGAGAACATCCAACATCTGCAGATCACCACTGGCGTACCACGAGGAAACGGTCAAGTGGAGAGAATCCACCGAACTCTTATCCCTGTTTTGACCAAGATGTCCATCGTCGATCCTACCAAGTGGTACAAATTCGTAGACCCACTGCAAAGAATTCTAAACAGCACCTCCAACCGAAGTACTAAATGGTCTCCATTTGAACTATTAACTGGCGTCATCATGAGAAATAAGGAGGACCTTCACCTAAAAAATCTGCTAATGGAAGAGATGGTGGAAGAATTTCAAGAGCAAAGAAACCAATTACGACAAGATGCTAAAAGAAACATTCAGAAGATCCAGGCTGAAAATAAAAGAACTTACGATAAGAAATGCAAGAAGGCCCCTGAGTATCAGCAGGGAGATCTAGTAGTCATCCAAAGAACGCAATTTGGAACAGGCTTGAAGCTAAGGCCTAAATTTTTAGGACCATATAGAGTTATCGAAGTAAAGCCTAGAGATAGATACGAGTTAGAGAAAGTAGGTAACCACGAGGGTCCTAGATTGACCTCCTCGTCTGCCGACCTAATGAAATCCTACTCACCAGGATGAAGGATTAAACGTTTTCTTTTTGTTCACAATTGTTTACTGTGTTTTTATTTTATTTTTGTTTATTGTATTTCCTCATTGTAATTCATTTGCGCGAATTGTATGGTTATTTCTCATATCTAAATCATTTCGGAAATTTTGATGTACATTTATTTAGTGATGTTTTAGGCCAATCGTTTTATGTAAAGTCAGATCACTGAGGTCAGTGATTCCAGGCTGGCCGAACTTGTAGAAAATTGATTTGTCAGAGATGGAGACTTCGACCTGAACGAATTTTATTCCGTTGGGCGTAAGCGTCCAATAGGAAAGCTTTGCGCGCGCGTGACGTCACCTTTTCGGAGAGCATTAGGAGCTCACTCGCAGACCCCCCCGCGGACATGAACGAGTAATGTCGTGCCTTCTTCCTCGCGTCGTGTTTTTAACGAATTCGCTTAACGAATTGGGATATTTCGAAGTCCCCATCTCACAGGTGAACCATGCTCTGTAGTAAAACCTTAATTTACCTTCCTCGTAACTTTGTAAATTGTAAATAGCGTGATGTCTATTCTTTATGTGTTTAAAAGTAAATAAAATGTTAGTTTAGATATTAATCTTCTTATTTCTTTTCGTATAATTCTTTCCGTAAAGTTACTTACCCCTAGACGCCGTCCTACATATATATATATATAGATTAATCATTTGCTATATGTATATTTTGTATACGTATATGTATATTTTATTGAGAAATTAATATTTCTCTAATTTGCAAACGCACGTGGTTGTAGCAAAAAGTGAAATATGAATAATAATCCTTATTATTTGAATTCAATCCTTAGTATTTTCTATGGACATATAAACAAACAAACAAATACGGGCACACATATACAAAATAATTAAAAATTCTCCAGAAGGAAAAGAAGTCTTTTGCGGGAATCGAACTCGCGCCCACGGCGTGGAAGGCTCATTTCTTGACCACTCAGCCACTGGGCGACAATCGCTAGTTTTCTATGATTGAACGGTTGGGGAAATAGAGGTGTTGCTGAGTAATGGTTGCCATTTTGGCGTACTATCGCCCTGAGATGCTAATTTTACAGTTTTATGCTAATTAAACATAGAAATATTTATTTTTTTTTAACTGAAACATAAAAGATGTTAAGTTAGCGAATAACTTATAGAAAAAACCAAGCCTCACTCGAATCTGTTGAATATTAAACTCTATAGGTCTTCTTAAAATGTTGACGAAATAATCTTGGCGCGAACTCGATTCTAGCAAAATCCCTAACTTTACGGAAAATTAAAAATTCCGTATCTCGGTTAATTTTTAACTTTGAAAGTCCATTTTTATCTCAATTTAAAATACTCGCTGATAAGATTCTTCTACTTTTTGTTTTAATTTTTTACGATGCTTCATTCAGAATTTTATAATTTACGCAAACTGCTTTAACATGGGGATAATAGGAGCTAGAGGTGCAGAGTATATTAAGCAGTACAGCGGTCTGACGAATTTTTCTACTTGGCGCGTTTATTCATTTGGCGTCTATTTTTTTTTTTTTTTAGCTTGGCGTTGCAGGTTGACCGCCCTGCTTGATGAGACAGTAGAAACTTCAAAGTAAGAGTACCCCTTCCCTTGCAATAGATCCCTTTTCGGAATCTCCGAGAGCTTTCTCAAAAATATAATGAATAGTACGGAACTTTAGGTTGTACGACACACCTTCCTATCAGTGGAATATTCAAACCATTAAGCTACCCTTGTGCACTGAGACAGTCGTATCTTAAATTAATTCGAGGGGTGGGCTTCCCTCGTAAAACAGTTAGATGAGAGCACATAAAATTTACTAAGTTCTAACCAGTTTACTCTCCTTCCTGTATGAAATTCTTTAAATCAGCAAGGGAAAACAAAATTAGTTTTATTTTTTAAAGTTATAATAGTTAGAAAATAAATTTAAGTCTACAAGGTCAAGAGAGAAAAATGCCACTCCTTGTTAATTAACTTCGAAGGGAGAGTTGCGTGCATGCAACGGACTTAAGCAAATAACAATAGCAGGATGCGAAGGGAAAGGAATAGAAAAAAGGATTTGGGTTAATTAAATTGCTGCGTATTTTAATTGGTTACGTTTTTATTCACTTATTTTTATTTGGCGTTAAATTAATAAACCCATTTTAAACAAAGTTTACGAAACAAATGACATTATATTTCACTTATTAGTACTGAGTTTAGTAATTATGATGAATTTAACCTTAGGATTTCTACTGAGTGGAACGAACATTAAAATAAGATACTTTGATCCCTGTCTTTATTTACTCTTCAGTGACAATTATGCCAAACAAAAGAAGTGGTCTATACATCTGTCAAGGACAATGTAATGAGAAACTGTTTTTCGTATGGCCCTAATACGCAGTTAACCAGACGGTAACAAACGCAGAACTTTATCGTGTATAAAAGAAATGTGACTCATTGAAAATATAAAGTAATCAAATCAAAATGTTATAAAGTTAATCACCTAATTTCTTAATATAATAATATGGCCTTAATTTCTCTTTATATCCATTTCCTTACGTACAAAGATAATATTTTGCTACCCAGGAAATTAAAATATTCAATGTTAAATACATGATATTCCAGACAACGTTCATATTGTTTTCAAAGAAATACATCAGTTTACTTCAAAACTGTGCCTAATGCACAGTGAAATTTTCATTTTGAAACGTACAGGTGTATGGTCAAAGTTACCGCACAGTCAATAAGCAAGGATGCTACTGCACTGGAAAGAAGAAAGAAAAATGACTTAATACAGTGATTTACTAAACAAGGTTTCCTAGAAATTGGAACTTTCAGTAACTGCAAGCGAAAACTCAAAAACGTTAATTCTCCATATTCTTTTGCAAAAACTGTACACAGACATTTATCAATAAACTTTGCAGCTAAGAATTGGTTAAAATTTTCGTTAAGACTTTCCGAAACATTTCCGGGACTTCAACTTAATCATCAATCATCCAAGTGGTGGTAATCTGATACACCACATTCCATTTCTAGCCACTCCTAACGCACATTATGAGTTTCCTTGAATTCATCGATGGTATTCTGAATCTCATAACCCATATCTGCGTGTTCTGAACATGACGGAGAAAGAGTGAAAGGGGTGGGGGTAAAATACGTCATTTAACATAATGTCATATTTTGGGGGAACGGCTCCTTGCTCTGCTCTTCCCTCCCAAAACATACAAGCAAAAAAGTATAAAGTAAAATCTATACACTTTTTTTTAAAAAAAAAACCAACTAGCAGAATCTGTTTAAAGTACATTAATAGGTATTATTAGGATCTATCCTGATTAAACAACACAGAGACAAATCACTTCGTATCATTTAAGTATCGCACGTTACAATTTAATGGGTTAAAATAAAAGGAAAACTAATATGAAAGCCCAACTAGTCCATAAATTTTGTTGCAAATACGCATGTGTTGGTACATTAATCTCGTTACAGATATTAAGTTTTGCGAAACAACATATTACCAACTCTTAAATTTTTAGATATCCTCGTACAAAAGGGTCTTATTTCCAATATCCAGTTTTCTTTGGTATTCAAACGATTTCAACGGGAAAAGTAATCTTATATCACACGAAATAGTGAAACGGTAATAGAAAAAGCTCTTCTTAGTGGTTAAGGCTTTGGCATCGGTAGGTAAGAGAAGCGGACAAAGGTGAAATTATTTTTTCCTAAGACAACATTGACGACAACAGTGGCATGGTGCAAATACCTTCGTGAACGATACAGACTAACGAAAGATGAAAATTCGAGCTGATCGATTTTAAGAATTTCCATTTTACCCGAGAAATTTTTACTTTTGCTTCCACAATACGGAAGAGCAAACAGTCACGCCTGAGAATACTTTTTTCGTTAAGTTTTATTAAAAGTGTCAGAAAATGCTGAATCTCGTATTAGTGAAACATTTTATGACAGGTAGGTTTTAGAAGAATTGAAATTTTTGAGAAGATCCTCCACGGCCCTGCGAAGTCCAAAAAACTATAATAGGATTTATTAATGCTAGAATCACTGTAGATGTAAATTTACCGCAATGGTATACATTAATGCATAAAGTACAGGCGTGGCTATAAGCAATGAACGATTAAACTGTTGACAACTTAATAAGAGTTAAAAGAAAATATTGTACAACACAAATTAAACGTATATCTTCATGGAACTTATAACACCTACAGCTGAAATTTCTTTTGGTACAACACTTCAACAAATTCTATAGAAATATACTAAAATGTAAGGCTAATAGCTGCAAAATTAAAGGAAACAATGTTATTACGAATGGAGTTAAATCGTTTTTTATTAAAGAGTTTGACAGAATATACTGTCTTATGACAATTATATTTATGTGGTTTCTAAGGCCATTAAGCATTTCCCGTTTGTATCGTACGATTAAAGGCTCGGCCACACAGAAAGCGGTCTGTCGCGGCGGGAAGCGATCTCTTCCCGCGGCGGTCGGGCGGTCTGTATTACGCCATGTTGCATCATCTCTGTCAGACAGAACGCGGTCCACCACCTCCCGCCAGCATCAGTTGCGACGACAAGCGATCCGGTATTGGTAAAATTTTACAGATTTGTCGCGCGATAACCCGTACCGCCCTCGGTTAAAATGAGTGATGAAATGGAAATTTTTTCTAGAAACTGTGCGTAAATACATATACAGTGGAACCTCGCATAATTCGTTCTAGTGTCTTACTCGTAATGCGAAACACTCGTTAAGCGAAACAATTTTTCCCATATAAATTAATGTAAAATACGATAATGCGTTCCATGCCAAAAAATACACAATTTTTTTGTGATGTAACGTTTATTATTTAAAGAAAATTACTTATACATAAATTCTTATGGAGCAAAATCATCCATATGTAGTTTATTATTTACGAATTTATGACACATATCTAATTTTTTTACTAGAAAGCTATCTAGCGACATTTGTTTATCTCGGCGCTTCAAAATTTCCTGAAAATGTGTCACCGCATTGTCACCGAATAAAGTTATAGCGCGCATAGCCACCGTCTTATCAGGGTGATGCTTTGTAACTCACGATGCAAGAGTTTCCCATGCTTTCATCAATTCTTTTATTCCGCCAGAAGATTGTTTCTCAGGCCTTCTCCACTGACAAACTCTCCTCTACAACTGCTTACTGTGAAAGACACTGCAATTCTATTAGCTGTTCGGTGGTCAGCTCTTGGTTGTGCTCTTCCACAAGCTCCTCAATATCACTGTTATGCTCCAGTCCCATGATATGCTTCTCGAACCATCCATGACTACCCTCAAATACTTATTTTTCGGCCGTTCATGATCCCGGTGACGTGAAGAGAGGACTTCCTTCCACGTCACTCGTTATGCGAAATGCTGCTCGTTAAGCGAGCCATTTTTTTACGATTTATTTTGCTCGTTATGCGAGGTTCCACTGTATCTGTATGATAATTCACACGAACATTATAAAAAAAAGGCTTAATCCCTAGCACCCCTAGGGGTGGGGGTGGGAAGGAGGTGACACGTGAAAACGGAAAACGACTGATTTTAATGCCAAATACATAGTTTTGGGGGGTCTCTGAGATAAATAGTAACACTCCCGATTTAAGTCCAAGTTCTGACCATCGGTATGGGGGTTGAGGGTGAGAAGGGGCGAAAAATGAAACGTGTCTTCTGTCAAAGTAATCAACAAAGCGTTCACGAATTTGAATTGCAGCATTGGCTGACATTCGATTTGTTTATCCAGTTTCCACAAATGCGCGAATAGGCCCACATTCTTCTCGAGTTTCTGCGGCTATCCATTCTTTGTTATTTTATTATGTGACTAGCGGCCCGTCCCGACTTTGTCCGGGTTGCACAAAATATTATACCAATAAATTTCCATTTGATAGCCAATAAATTGTAAATCTTTTTTGACCTTAATAATAACCTAAATAATACCTTAAATTAATTTTATGTTAGTTAATAATTAAAATAAATTTTTTAAAAGAAAAAGGCGTGCCTGAGAACGCTAGGTTCGAATCATTAGAGTCAGAACAGAAGCCCACCGCGATAGCACAACGATAAGGATCGTTGAAATCTTCGGAACAAAAAGCTGTAGAAGACAGTAGCGGAAACAATGGAGATTATTAATTTAAAAAAATCTAAGAAGAATTTTTGAAAAATCTTTCCTAGTGCACCCCTACACTATTAGAAGAATCGCCATGCAAAATTTCAGCCCTTTAGGTCCAGCGGTTTGGTCTGTGTGTTGTATGTCAGTCAGTGAATGAATGAGTCAGTTACGGAACTGTTTTATATATATAGATAGGTGATCAGATATACATAATATATAGTCTATGTCCATCTGGAATAATGAACCTTTCAAACAGTGAAAGAATTTTTCAAATATGTGCAGTGGTTCTGGAGATTACCCTCCAAGTACAAATCGCTCTCTCTTTATATATAAGTATAGATACCACCACGCTAAGGATCGTTGAAGACTTCGGAACAAAAAGCGGTATAGGACAGTAGCGGTAACAATGGAGATTGTTAGGATTAAGCTCCTAACTTTATTTCTACTGATTAGATATACATAATATATAGCCTATGACCATCTGGAATAATGTACCTTTCAAACAGTGAAAGAATTTTTCAAATAGGTACAGTGGTTCTGAAGATTTCCCTCCACGTACAAAATCGCTCTCTCTCTTTATATATAAGTATAGATAGCACCACGCTAAGGATCGTCGAAGACTTTGGCACAAAAAGCGGTATTGGACAGTAGCTGTAACAATGGAGATTGTTAGGATTAAGCTCCTAACTTTATTTCTACTGATTAGATATACATAATATATAGCCTATGACCATCTGGAATAATGTACCTTTCAAACAGTGAAAGAATTTTTCAAATAGGTACAGTGGTTCTGAAGATTACCCTCCACGTACAAAACCGCTCTCTCTATATATATATAAGTATAGATAGATTAGAAAAAAATACAGCATTTTCGTAACACCTAAATAACTTGCAATTTAAAAATTATCTAAAATTCAGCTTTGAAAAATGTAAATAATTATGAACCCATAAATTTATGGTGAGTAACCAGATCCTCTTTTTTTTTTTTTGGGGGGGGGGGTTTAGGGCATTGTGGTAATGAAATTTTACTTCAGATTTGACCTTAACCAAATATTTGGTGCATACAATAACATCGGGACAAGGATTATTTGACCATTTATCCTGCTGTGTTGGAAATAAGAAAAAAAAACCCTTTTCCTAAACCAATAACTTAACCTTAACTAACTTTTTAACTTAGGTTCCTGGGGAGAGAGAAGTTGAACTTCAGTTATTTAAATTTATTTGTAATCCACTACAACTTGGAATTATAAAATATTTTAAAATATATTGTATTTAAAATGTATACTGTATTTTACATTTTACGAAAAAATGATGGCAGATAATTTTTACTTCAAATAAATGAAATGGTGTATCATTATAGTATACTAATTGACAATCGATAAATAAAATTAAAAGCAACTTAAATTTAATAAGTTAACGAAAAACTGATAATGGATTCAAAAATTTTCAACAAAAAGACTCTTAGTTTTAAAAATAATTTACTCTTTTGAGTATAGTCAATTTGACTCAGATTTCCAGGTCAAGGCCAAGATCTGACCTAAAATTATTATACTGTAATTAAAAGATCACATCAGAAATAACCGTTTGATCTTAAAATTAGAGAATTTGACATTGGGTTATTTTTACCAGAACGCAATAATTATCGGGGAGAAGTCCCATATCCTGTACCGGAAAATTTGGCGATTTTTTTGGGTCGATAAATATTTCAATATGGTATATAATCATTCGTCTGTGTTACGATGTTTTTACGGTGGTTTCTTATTCGTGTTTGTTGAGTTGTTTTTTTGCTGTGTCTCCGTACGTAGAGATAGACGTACAAAAAGATTACCCAAAATCCCGTCTACAGTTATTATTTCTTCAAAAAGCGGCTTTCCGGTAAGTTATAAAATTTATTTTGTTTCTATTTGTTTTGTTTTAAACCTAAGTGACTCCGAAAAGATGGCGTCGCTTAGATAGGTTGCAATAATCTGAGTTTTCCGCCAAACGCGGAAAAATCAGAAACTGCGCCAAATAGAGCCAAGCGGCACAGGATACGGAACTCCTCCCAATTATCGCCATGCGAAATGCGCCAAACCCTGGCGGAAAAATCCAAGATGGCGGCCGTGCACACAAATCTAGAGTATCCCCCCTAACTTTATTTCTACTGATCAGATATACATAATATATAGCCTATGTCCATCTGGAATAATGTACCTTTCAAACAGTGAAAGAATTTTTCAAATAGGTGCAGTGGTTCCGGAGATTACCCTCCACGTACAAAATCACTCTCTCTCTTTATATATAAGTATAGATATAACGTAATTGTGTAAACAGCAAAGTGCTTTTGCAATATAATCTATATTTTCAACATCTACTTCTATAGGTCTTAAAAATCGCTAAAAGAAAGCGACCCGACTGGACCGCTACATAAAAGGTATCACGTCCTATGTGACGCCCCCATATCGCAGACCGCCGCAACGACCACTGGATCACTTCCTGCCGCGACAGACCGCTTTCTGTGTGGCCGAGCCTTTAGAGTTCAATCTATTAACTTTTAGCTTAATTTAATTACTTGCACTAATATTACACTCACCGCCAGTTTTTTTTATGTGCAGAACGGCACGAGTTGGAAGTTTTTGAGAGTACCGATCTTCGCGCAACAGAAATGCTTAAAGGGCAAATAAGCATTTTTATGCAGGAGTATTGAAAGCCGACGCTATCTATGCTCGAGAAAAATTTCTTACCGGACTATTAAATTATACTATGGGCCTCTGCATTGGACCGAGTCCGGGCGCCAACAGCTCACGGGCCGTAGGAGTTTTACATTCTCATCCATCCGTCTCGTCGAGCCTGCTACTAGGTTGTTTATCTTATCACAAATTTTAAGTAAATCTACATTAATTTATTTTTATATATGATTTTCTTAAAGAGAGGAGGACGTTCTCTTGTGAAATCATCAAGTAGCACAAATCCTTTTACGTCCATTTTCGGCTTCTTTTAAAGCATTAGAAATCTTCGAATAACCTTAAAATTTAAGAAGTTCCAGTTTTCTTGAAACTATTCCAAATCAATGGAACATATTTCTAACCGAGATCTGGCAAAATAAATACAACTGAAAGACTATAACTCTGGTGAACAACAAAGGGGACTCATTTCTGATTCAAAATAAGCCAGTGGATAGCAGTCTACAATAGCCACTAGCCTCGTAGACACAAACAGAATGATAGAAAGATTTAATTAAGTCATTAATATGCAATTAAACAATCACAATTATGATTTTCTCTCTGCTACAATGCTCGAACGAGGAAGTAAGTTCTATTAGACACATTACGATAACTGTGTGAACGAAAGTACAATTTCTTCTGCCATAACTTACGAGGGATCTACGTGACTGAGTAAGCAGAAGAAGAACAATTTCATACTAGCTCTCACCAGATATAAGTATTCAGCTCTGGTTTCACGATAGAATAGATTAGCATACTGGCTCCATTTTTTCTTGGAATACTAATTCAGAGGAACCACTGATACGAGAGATGATTAAACTCATCGCATGACAGATATCGCTGACTAAATATTAGAATACAACTTAAGTAATTGATAAATAAGAACCGCAAAATGCAATCTACACAACCTAACAAGAGCAATCCTTACGTAACTGACCAGCCAGATATACAGTAGTTTTAGACCGGTGATTATTTACAAACGTCCCATTACACTGTTATGCGATAACTAATATGAAACTTGCGTTCTAAATATGGTGGAAGGGTCACTAACAACAACAACAAAAAAGAAATAAAAGAAGTTACTTTTTTTCTTAAATACACGAGATCTTTCGAATATTTCACTTGACAGCTATCAAGATCAGAACACGAAATCAAATACCGGCATATGAATTTGAAGCGATTCATTCAAATGGCTAAATCCATTATATATACATCAAGAACAGTTTAACCTTTTATACGCATGGTGAATTTTGAGATACTCAATCACAAAGGGGAAAAAAATAACATCTAAAGGAAGAGGGTGGAGGGAAGGTACTGACCAAAAACATTTATGCCTACATACCCGGAAATAAACTAGTCATTCACCCAAAGGCACAGTGCTTTTTTCAAACCCAGAGTGTCCGTGAGAGCAACATAACAAACACTGGGAACGAACAGCGGATCAAAGAAAAACGGGCTATCGTAGCTTGTTTGATAAATGCCCAGCGGCAGGCGTGTAAAGCGAAAGCAGCGTGAGATAGAAAGAAAAAAAAGAACGACGAACGTTAATGCCGAAGGTGAAATGCAGCTACTGCTAACTTCCAAACAGCAGCTGAAGATCATTGCCATTTTGTAATAATGAGTTTGGGTCTATGTCAATGATAATTCGTGCGTTACACTTCCTCCCAGTTTCAGTGTTCGTTATGCAGTCTCTCGATCTCGAAAAGATTAATAGGTGACACAGGTATATCAAAACAGTAAATTATTCCCTTTCAGCTAGAGGAAAAGTTAATAATGAAATCACTCCATTGTTATAAAGAAGTTCTATTTTTGAATTTACTTTTCACTACACAAAATTTTATCAGACATATTTTCACTACTAGGAGCTTTCATTCAATAATATTTACGTGAATACTAATTTCAAAATTCTATTACTCTCTCTAAAGAAATATTTTCGAAGGCAATGGCTGTAGAAACCTTGTTTCCACACATATCGAACATACAGATGCGGCATTCTTATCTCAGCTCTGCCTGCAAGTTGAGGGAGTATTAGCTCATTCATTCTTCTGTAACTGCCCCACGAGAAATGACGCAGCGAGGACGAGATGTGGTTGACCACAGGTAAATTGACCGCATTCTCACAAAAAGCCCACCATTCATTCTGTGCTCTATGATATATATATATATATATATAATATATAATATATAAAATACACCAGTGGCGCACCCAGGATTTTTTCTTGGGGGGGGGGGGGCAGGGCCCCTTGAACGTGGCTTCGAGATAATAGATTTTGTTGAATTGTAATTATTGATTACTCTTTGAATAGAGGAATGAGTTCTTTCAAGAGTCTTGCCAATTACCCGAAGAGTTTTACCTTCATTCTTCAGTTTCAAGATAATTTTCCTTTCTTCAGGAATAATCTCCTTTCCTTTTTGATTCATTTTAGTTTTCCACAATTTACCTTCAAAAAAGCTTTGGAAACGAATATTGAGGTAATATTTTTACAAAACTTTAGCAAAATGAACAACATCGCATACAACTGAATTGGGTATATTAGTTTACTGTATTTGTACGAAAATTTTTTCTGGTATGAATTCATGCAATTTTTTAAAATTATTTTTTATATTTTAAAACGTTGCATGTTATATTTTTAAAACCATTGTTAAAAGATAAATGATTCGATCAGTACAAGAAAAGGAAAGAAAGTTGATACATTTAGTGTAATAATATATTTTTTGATGCTTGGAATGTTTGGTTTTCGCTGGTATGCAGACTTTTTCTGGCAAGTGTATATATAAAATACGCTTGAAATCATACGTTTGAGAGGTAACACATCTTAAAACGTTAAATTTTACTGCAGATGGCAGCCTCCAAGACAAAACTGAAACTTGTTACAAGTTTTACAAGCTTCAATAAATTTTAAATGAGCTACCTTTCACAAAAACTAGCCTGTAGGTTTAAAGCTCATTTCACAAAAATGTACATCTTATACGAAATCTCAACTTAGTTGTGTGTTTTATTTATGTGCGTGGCGTACGAACACCGATATCTTAAAACCAATCATGAAGCCCTAAAGAAATTCGCACGAGAATTTCCTCCCTGCTCAAAAATCATTACAGACCAATTTCACTTAAATAAAAAAAAAGCAGTTTTTGCAATTATTTATACTTCTTGAATAAACGCTGATTTGAAATAAATGACTTTAGATATTTTTTCTTCTCAGATAAATAAAACTGTAATTAAAATACAACTTTCATTTGAAAATTTTAATTATACGAATAGTTTCTCCGCTCACAGTATCTTTTGAAAATGGCAGTCGACGTGCATGGTGATACTTTTTCCCGTACACTTATTTTACTTAAACACTTATGATGATCAATTATTATGATTATCAATGCCAATAAACGGTATTCAAAAGAAATATTCGAAGTCAATTTAAAAATTGACAGGTTTACTTGCAAGCATTTATTTAACAATTCTTAAGAAAGTTTAGTAATTATAACAGTTTACTTCTCTTTCAACTTCCTATGACACCTAAAAAGAATGCACAGCTTGCTTTCAGTTCAAGAGACTTGCAAGAAATATCGGAGGATGCGATAGAAAAGTGTTTGTATGATGCATTATGAAAAATAATTAAAATATGCCACTGAAACTTCAGGCCGTATTCTCACAAAAAGCACACCATTCATGCTATGCTCTAATAAATTAAAAAAAAAAATATATATATATAAAGTATATTAATTTAACTAAGGCTTTATATACTTTCATATAACCATACGGAAAGCTTAGAAAACATGACAATAAATTATTTCTTTTTAGAGTGAAAGGCGAAAAAATTGAACTTTTTTACTAGGTCACCTTCCGTCATTAACATCTTGGCGATTTATCATCTAAGCTTTAAACACAGCCGAAAGGAAGCTTTAAAGCACCCATGATGAGTTGATATTTCAGTCAACTTAAATGTATATATAGATAGATATTACTTCTCCAAGCTGCAAGAACGAAAAACGCTTGATGGTTACCCTTTTTGAGAGAGACATGATAGGATTGCTCAATAGAATGCATGCTGGGAGTTCGTTGAAATATGTGAATAATGAAGAAATGATTGTACTATTGCATTTTGCTGTCATGCACGTGACTTTTGAAATACCCTTATTGCATTAAAGGGGTGAAAGTTATCTAAGGGTTTGATAAGACCAGTGGCGTACTCAGGAATTAATCTTGAGGGGGGTGGGGGCAGGCCTCATCCCCTAGGTGCGCCACTGGATAAGACAGACAGAAAACTGACGTAGATCAGAGGGGATTAAGAATCCTACATGCGAGGACAAATTTTGATGCCTCCATAACTCCATTTTGATAACTCCATAGGATCTTGCGATCTCTTTACTTAAGCCCAAGAGCGAATTTTATAGTTTGCAACCAGAGAGTAAATGTCAACAATATCTTCCATGTAATTATAAAAAACAACCTCATCCTGTAAATGTGCTATCCATTTTTAACGACACAAACAAATTAATATATTTAATTAAAAAAATTAGTTATAACTAAAAAAAGGCTTTTTGCTTAACACTGAGAGAGTTAACTTTACAAGGGAACAGGTACGTACTATTATACGTACGTATCACTATTCATAAACAAATTTCCCTTTTCATAAATATTATAGTGCATATTTTAATACATTGCATACTTTATTTTTTTATGATTTATCAATAATATCTTCACAGCTAAACACTTTCTACGCATTCCAAATGGTTTATAATATACTTTAGCGTTGAAAAAGCGAGTTTAATAAGAGCGTCATTGTTGGATTATGTAAAAATGACAATCATAATTATTTAATAATTACAAGATAAAAAGAACTTTTTATATACCACGTTTTTAAATTTTCCGTTGAATCATTAAACTTGACAATTCTATGTATTAATAAATACTTAAGAAAAATTTTTAATGCATTCCATCAACTTGAAAGAAAATGAAGTTAATTGGAATTTAACTTGCGTTTAACTTTTCGTTCCCGTCCCCGGTCGATAGATGGCTGCACCAGTCTACAAAGCAAAATTAACTGAAAATGATTTCAATTCTGCTTAAAGATGGCTAAAAGTATCAAAAGAATGCATTGTCACCGTGTTCTGAGCTATTCTAAAAGTTTCAAATGTCTAGCTAGTCGGGCAGTTAGTTAAAAATAGATTGCAAGATTTGTACTGGGAAAACACACAAACAAACAAGAAAGCGAGTTAATAAAAACATGTAAAAAAGCAGTTTATGCATGTAACTGATTGAAATTCATAACCTAGAACTTATCAATTGACTTTCCACTACACTGGATGAGCCCCGACGTAGCAACGATGGCTCTCCGAGTTGAGACCCCCACCAGTGAGATTAGACCGCAGCAGACAACTACGCACCATTCCTTTCAAGCACCCGGGCGCCCCCCCCTCCCCCCAGGCCCACGGGAGCAGCAAGAGGAGAGCGTCAGCCGCTCAGAACAGCAGGCGAGTAGCCATTTAGGATCGCTGAGAAGACTGATAACTTTGAATAGTTTGCTTGTTAATTTCTTGTTTTAAAGTGGGTGCTCCAGAGGCAAGAGAAAAAAAAAAGCCCAGCGGCACAACGTGAATGGCGCAAAAACGCTAGGCCAGAAGATAAAGAAAGGAATTACCTGAAAATCATGAAAACATAGCATTTCTTAAATACTGGTGTTAATGAGTACCCAATTTTGCGGATCCTCCCCCTCCCAATTGTTTTTGAATGCATTGAGAGGTGTGCCTTAGCGGTAATCCGATCCTCTGACGCTGATCACCAAATACTTCGTACACAGAGAAGCTAATTTTTCAGTGAACATGAGTTAAATTAACAACCATTTCCATCTAAGGCACGCGTGATTAAGAAAGAGGACATTTTAACTGGTTGATAAGCTCAGTTAAAATATGCACTTTTTTAATTCACGTGTAAATACCAACAGGAATACAAAATTTTGAATCTAAGCCCGACATGAAAATAGATAAAACAGGCCAACGATGAAAAACTTTTTGAATAAATTTGCCTTATTCTTGAGGTTTTTAGTGTGCTGAAACCGAATATGACAATAAAAAAGCCGTATCACCCACCATTTTATTCACATTTCAACACTCAATATTTAAAGAAATGACATTTTTAGCGAATTCAACGCCATAAGCTAACCGCCAGCAATGTGGCTTTACCAAATTCATGTTTCTTATATGAATGGGACGGTAGGTCAAGGGAGCAACATTGGTCCAGAAAAATGTGGCCTGCAAGAAAATCTTTAAAGCCTGGAGAAAAGAACATTTTGCGCAAGAACCTCGTGGACCCGGAAGACATTCTGCTGCCAACTCTACACATAAAATTAGGCTTAATGAAACAGTTTGTTAAAGCATTGTCCAAATATGGAGAATGTTTCAAGTATCTCTGCGAGAAGTTTCCTCATCTATCAGAAACAAAATTGGAAGGTATGTTTGTTGGGCCTGACATCCAAAAAATTATGTTCGATCCCAACTTTGAATCAAAAATGACTTTAAAAGAGAGGGAGGCTTGTGTATCATCCAAGAAGATTGTGACCAAGTTCTTGGGCAATAAAAAGGACCCACATTATATTTATATTGTAGCCAACATGCTGGAAAAGTTCAAAAAGTTAGGCTGTTTGATGAGCCTCAAGATTAACTTTTTGAACAGTCACCTTGATTTTTTCCTAGCTAATTTGGGTGATGTCAGTGAGGAGCAAGGTGAGCGGTTTCATCAAGATATTAAATTGATGGAAAGACGGTATCCGGGCCGCTGGAATACCAATATGATGGGAGACTACTGTTGGTCACTTCACCGAAAGTTAAGCGAGCGATTCACAGGCGAAAAAGCAATATCCGGAGCTTTAAGGAGAAGAGGGAAAGGAAAAATAATCCAAAGTACACATAAAATCTATGTAATAAAAAGGTATTTTCATGTTTATACTAGAATAAAAGTTTGTTCATATTGTAACATTTATTTATTTTCTATGGTATGATCGGCTAACTTTCTAGTTTCCGACGAAGTCCCACTGTGACGAAACTGTGGGTGACAAAAAAAATTGAGGTCAGATACGGATTCAGCACCAAAAATTACATAAGAATCAGTTATGAACGTTAAAAAAGTTTTCAAAAAGTCATTTTCCGTTGGTTTGTGTAATTTAAAAATTAAAATTCTACTAAATAGTTAAAATAGTAAAAAAAGTTATTGTTATCACCTCGTGATAACGAGCTAAATTTACAAAAAACAATGTAGAAACATTTAAGAATTAATAAGAACTTAAAGCCAGTCTGACGCTTACGCGCGGAAAGATCACGAATGACACAATAAGTCTGATTGCTGAAATTTTGAACAATTAAAATTTAAGAAAAACTCCCATCAACTAGAAAAATTAAAAACTAGTGAAACAATGCAAATTAATGTCGAAAGAGTATGTTTGATCAAATCATTGCAGCTCCAGTTGCAATTTTTTTAAAAATAATTGATCTGTACTACGAAAAAAAAGAGAGGAGGGGCATGTGTCGCAAAGAATAAAGAATGGCAAGTTTTCCCGAAATTAGAAAATCACTTGATCAAAATTTTAAAACTAAAAAGTATAATCATTTAAAACCCATTAAGAGAAACGTACTTAATTAACCGTTTCAAACCGCTTTGAGGCTCCCATTGTAGTCGAAACAAAAAAAGGTGCTACCACAAGTTACCGTTTGAAATATTCGCCCATTATTGCTTGATACTGATCGCTAGCGTACCTTTGTCGATAGTAAAAGAAGTATGACGCGAACTGGGGAAAACTATTTGGATAAGGTTGTAGTCCGTTTCTGTTTCCGGTATAAGATCTTTTTTCAGTGTTCTTCCGGCATGCTGAGTACACACAATGATGGAATCACGATATATGGAAAGAGCTCTTTTAGCATGTTCAGGAGGAACAAAAAGAATGTTTTCCGCACAGAGGTCAACGGAATTAGGAAAAATGATGCATTCATCATTATCCATTTGTTCTTTACAGCTATTTTCTATAAATGATTGAACTTTCCAAGCATTGTTTTACAATTCTGAAATGTTGTACTGCCCTACTGCATGAAATTTAATATTATTCAAGCACGTAAAACAATCAATGGCTATGTACATTACATAAAAAAACTTTCTAAATGTAACATTAAAATACGATCCCTAATTTTTCTCTTAATTTGGAATTATGAATCTTTTTTGATCAATGCATTTTCCCTAGAATGTAAAAAGAATTTTTTGTTTCACTTCGGAAGACCAGTATATGAAAGCACTTAAAAGAAGTGCTCCGGAAGAAAATTAAAATTCGGCCGTGGAAAACACACATTCTTAAAAAGTCCAGGGAATACAAGTTATATATAAATGAATACAGATTTATATTACACACACAACAAAATTTTCGAAGTTTTCATTTTAGAGGAATTTTGACTCACAGACATCCGAATTGACAGTAATCAACATTATGCGATTTACCTATAAACAAATAAGTGCGCCAAAATCATGGGGGATTTCAATAATTATTTTGAGATGCTTTTCATGACAACATTCATGATCGATCAGCTATCTTTCAAAATCGAATATTTTCTTTTTACTCTGTGAGGTATATTGACGAGTTACCATCGTTTTCCTGGAAAATAATTTTGCCGTAAACAAACTAGTTATTTTCCAGCCAACTAAGTGATCTGAACGAACTCGTCATCTTCAGCTCAAATAATAAGTAACGCTATAAACTATAATAGATGATGCGTGGCACTCTGTAACCCATCTATATGATTGATCAATATTAATGTTTCTTTATATTCAAGCGTACATCATTATTTTAAATACGGTGCTTAGAATTTTAGAAGCGAATACAGAAAACAAGTTTTTTTAATACAGGCTCAATTCCCATTTTAGGTGACCTATCTTTCATACTAACGGCTATGTTATTCAGCTTTGTTTATCCTAAATAGTGGATAAACAGAGTCAATTATACTCACTCGGTAGTCAATTTACCAAATGAGTATAATTGACTACCGAGCTTAGATACACTTACAATGAATTTCAGAAAGCCTGTATAAATTTATACATACAGACTTTCGACGTAGATGTACAGGATAGGATACAGTTCCATAAAAAGCAAATAAATGAACATTATTTGGGAGATATGAAACTGCACGCATGTTTTCTTCAACACAGCAGATTCCTGCATTTTAAAACATTAAAACTACTTAATACCTTTATGAACACGTTTGAAGAAAGAAAGAAAAAAAAAGAAAATCAAACTTACAGTTCTTAAGTTTGCAATGCACCATATTTCAGTTTAAATCAATGATTGCTTACCTTTGACTAGTATCAAGTCCTCTTCTTTAAGTTTCATAAAGAGTTTGAACGCATTATCGCTACTGTAAGAAGCCTGCAAAACAAAATTAGAAATTGTTATTTATACAAATTAGGATTTATCCCGATTTTTTGCATTTATGATAACTTGTACAAGAGTTAACTTCTTTTTCTCGGTTCAGAGCAGTTTTGTTGCGATTGACATAATCAAATCAACATTGAGTTTTTTACTTAAAAATCGGTGAGGTACTAACACATTCGTATTTACTACTCGATGGTATAATACCTCTCCTTACATTTAACCGTTCCTACACCGCTTCTTTACGGTTTCGTAAATTATCTACCTAACTAATGGCATTAACAACCCATTCGATGCGCAGAGCTGACAAAGAAATCTAAAGAAATATTTTAGGCTGGAAACGCTAGCATAGATGGGTGACAGTCTGCGGAGTTACCAATCTCCTTGAGAGTCAGGGAGTTAATGAGAAGAACAAAGCATTAATAATCATAAAAGTGCGGTAAAAATTGTAATAGTTACAAATTTACTACATATTCGACCCCACGCAGAAAGATCTTATACGATTACATAGTTAAGCACAACAAAGTAGTTTTCTCTCAGATCTTAACTAAAAATAAAAGGACACTTCGACATTTTTAAGCTCTAAAGCAGGAGGCACTTGTCGCTAGACATCGCATTATAAGATATAATACAAAAGTTTTTAATTTACTTCCTTCATCCTATTTAGTGAAAATTGGGTTCACTGAAGTCACAATTCTGCTTACTAGAAACATAACCCGACTACAAATGTTTGAATTCATATTTAAAAAATAATCAAAACCAATAAGAGTCAAAATATTGAATTATAAATATCCATAATTACTTACGGCTTTTACATTAGCTTTGAAATGAAAAAACACTTTTATAGCTAAAATATACCGAATACTTTTTGGACATAACTAAGATGAAGAAATACTATCCTGTAAAAAATTCACCATTTGAAATACTACATAAATAAGGATTAAGCGTAAAACTGGTGGAACTGATAAAATATACTACATAACAGTTTTTAAGCGAAATTTCATGTTGAAAAAGAAAGCGTTATACTAAACTAAGGGTTATACTAAGGGTTCTAAAACAATTTTGAAAATTAAAGTATTCATTGTATCCTTATTAAGGTCTATACGACCTGAACTATATATTTTTATTTTGATACAATAAATAAATAGATTTGCGGAAGTATTCTTTTTTTAATATCCTTCCAATAAATCTTCAGTAATCAGAAAATAAAATCTGGAAGAATATGTCAGACAATATTCAAGTGTTAGCAACAGGAGTATAAAAAGAATGACAGCACACTGAAAGTGCAAATTGCTCGGTAACGATCCTCAATATCGTAACAGACATAATTTAATAACAAACGTCCACAAGTAATATTTGGAGGCATATAAATATTTGGAGGTATATATTTGCCATTATCATTTTTAAGAATTTTCTCTAAATATACTTCAAAAGAGTAACAGTAATCAAACATCCACGCAGTCTTTTAACACTGATTCGATTTATAAGTTCACATTCTTTTACATCCTTTGTTCTGAAATGCTAACAAATACATTTTATTTAGTCTATTCTCTCTGAGAGAGAGGAAAATGTAAAACAAACGTTTTCTTTTCAACTCAGTGGGACTAATTGTCAGATATAGGAGTAGATAAGATAAAAAAGAAAGAAACAAACAAAAACTTAGGAATATTTTAATCAATAACATTGAGGTTAATAGCGTGCCATTTGTTACGACTAAATGACCATGCTTTGTGGATACTATTACACAGTAAACAACATGGTTTCAGCGGTTTTAAGAGATTGAACACACTAATTAATGAATCAGCATTATGGTTACAAATATACACAAAATAAAGGGAATATAAAATATTCGAAAGAATTGAAATGAATTGAGTTTAACACGAAATTAAAATTTCAACTACTTACAAATTTCCTCTGAAATTTCAGAAGTCAAAGCGCAAATTTTATTATAACGGTGTAATATTCCAGCAAATTGCATGATAAAATTTTTTTGATTATTATACCAAAATACTGTTCCATACAAGATATAAATTTTCTTAGTAGTAATAAAGCATTCCCTTTTAAACACGGGGCACTTTGACACATCCATTTACTACGTGTGACATTTTAGAATATCGCATTTAAAATTAGCGTTCTTTTTAATAATCTTCTGAGTCGCCATCCTTCTTGCATTAAGGTGAAAGAATTGAACATGATAAATTATACCAGTATCTTACACACACATAAATGAAGAAAAACAACAGACATGTAACAGAAAAACAAATTTTTATAACGTGAGTAACAGCTATTCAGATCACGGTAAGGTAACGCGGACATTCATTGCAATAAACAATCGGAGAATTTGAGATTAACTGCTGGTTTGATCAGTTTCGAGATAAAACACAAGGTTTAAAAAGTACGCTTTTACAATAGAGATAGTGACAGAAACATACCCAATTATTTTCCCTTACTGTTAAACTTTTTTCTATCATCAAGGTAACAGAAATACGACTAAAGGTAAAACACCGTTTATTCATTCCTGAACTCATTCTTTCAAAAGCTGTATCCATGGCGTTTCACTATTTACTTTAAAGACGGCAAAAAATCAACATACATGAAAGTAAAAATTCATTCGATTGCACTCACGGATATTAAAATTTTCCTAATACTTTGCGTAATACAACCTAACAAGAGAAAGGTTAGTTGGTTGGTTTATACCGCTACGGTCAACTTTAGCTACAGAACGGCTAATTAGGCCAGGATTTACAGTTTAAAGCCGATTCCGAGGCTCTACAACACAATATAACAGAGGATTCGAATCCACAGGCTCTGGAAACGAATGCCTTAGTCCTGGCCATTCGGCAATCCGCCCGACCCCAACAAGAGAAAGGGTGGTTTTCTAGAAACATTTGCCATTATCATTTTTAAATAAGTTAAACCAAGAGAATGGGTGGAAATCCAAAAATTTAAATGAGCAAGAAAAATAACATATTTAACGTTGCAACTTTTTAACGTATTTATGGACTAACTAGCACTAACACCTTACACTAGCTCTGAAGCTATTATCTGATAGTAGCATTTTCAATCGAGCTTTCTCTTTGCGTGACTCAAGGTTGAATTAACATAGCGTGCTCTGGAACCACGATGGTTATCAAGCCGAGCTTTTTTGTCCGCACGACATATTTCATCTCACATTTCTTCATTAATTTATGCATGCACGGTGGACCGTTTTGTCGAGGAAAGCACACTAAGATCCTGAAAGGAAGAGGAACTTGTGTTTCTCTACATACGACTTACCTTACGGCGTTCAACGTATCGATTAAATTATGATAAAATACACGATAAGTGTGAAGAAAAGTAAACAGGATATATACACAACGAAATTATTCAACAGAGGCAGGATAAAATGAGAAAATTAATACCTAAACACTAAAAGAGCGTTAGAATTTTTTTCTTTTTATAAAAGGTTTTTGGCTGATTTAGGGTAACGCAAACCTACAGTAACGATATTTTATCAGAACTAATAGAGATATTACACAAACAAGCTTATTTATTCGCGCTTTTAATTAAGGTAAAAATATAAGTAATATGATCGAACAATGGCCTAATAGCTGACAGGCTGGTTCTCTCGGAACGAGATATAAGCCTTCCATTCCCATTGCTGACATGGGTGTTTGTAGCCTATCGGAATCGACATACACCGGAGGTCCCGGTCTGTTTTAGCTCTCCAGCACGAAAAGATGACCACAGCGCTTAAGCAATCAACCAGTAACAACTTTTCAAGCGTCTGAATTTTATGAACACATTTAAAATATGTACGGTGTTATATTATTTTCTATTGCATTTCTATCCAGTTTTTCGTCACGTTATCTTTTCATTCGCCATTTTTTTGGCAACTTTGTTTCTGTAAAACCTACACAACTCTCTTTCGGGATATGAAGAAGCTATCAACGGTTTGGTTAACAGAAAGAAAGTATGATGTAAACACGGAAATAACTATTTATAGGAGGAAGCTGTGAGCCAAAGATTTTCTCAGCAGCAGAAACCGACCGGTTGAAGAAGTTGATCCAGACTAACCAGGTCAGATCCAACTAATCTTCGTCAAGCGAATTGGAGAAGTAACAAGTATCAGACAGACAGTTGATGTCAATGATAGGAAATGGGTATTGGCAGATATAGCGTGGGATTTGAGATTCTAAAAGCTAAAATCAAATTAATTTGGAGGTGAAACTGCCAAAGGAGTATTTCGTTATCTATGTGAATTTAATATACTCTTTATTCATCTGTCAGTTGTAAATTCAAGTCGAGTGAAAATAAATTCTGGTTTTCCCATATTAAGTATGTTTCTACTTGAGCTATTAATTGCTATAGCGAATAATGCTGCTATACTGAGTTATGTTTCCATTTTTCCCCGCAGGAATTGGCAGCATCAAGAAAATACTCTAGGTTCAGGTAAGTTCTTTTTTTCAAATCATAAAATAGGAATATTTAAAAAATGGAAAAAAAAGAACACCTTTTCGACCAGTGAGAAAGCAGCAAGCACTTCACATGTGCGATAACCACTCCTTTCTGATTAATCTTCCTCATCCTTCTACAAATCGAATTTGGAACCATAAGCGATATGTTGCGCGGATTTTTGTGGTCTGATAGGGGCTTTACAGACTCCCTGTGAGTGATATCAATTTGTCAGACACAGAAAATGGATGCAATTCTTAAGATGCACAAAGGGTGTTAATAATAAACTTTCTGAATTGCTAAGGATTTAAAATTCGGAAATATAGAGACGCATGAGGTAGGTGAACATGAAAAATTGTATTTACCCGTTTTGCACAGAAATTTCGAGAAGCATGAAAAGCGCTGCAGGATGACCCGTGACCAGGCCACAAGCATATACACTACATGACTCGTTTTCCTTTAAACAAAACCTCGAGGTTTTTCTTTTTTCCCTCCTTTTTTTTTATATAAAAAAAAAAAAAAACCTAGAAGTGGCTGCAAGTATTTTCTTGTTAATTCCTCTAAATCTAAATTCAGTGAGAGGAGACATAACTGATAATTTAAAGGACAAAACGTTTGAAACCGAAAAACTGAGGAAAAAAAGCAATAAATTCACTGCCTACGCTGCATCTTCAAAGACAGTCACAGGACAGATTTTAGATTACGAGCAGAATTCAGCAAGATTCAGAGAGTAGTATGGAAATACGAAATTTTAAATCAATGGGTTACTACGTTGGGGAGAAACATTTTGAACGCATTTGATATTCCATTAATAGGAGCCAATGTAAAACTTAACAAGCTGTGTTTTGCATTTTTCAAATGACGCAGTTTGGGGCGCTATATTTTCCTTGTCTTCCCGTCATTTGATAAATTATTGTTGGAAAAAAATATTAAGGACGTTTAAGAACCGTATGAATTTTAAAGTGATAATTTATTACTCATCACACGGCTTAGTGCCTGAAAAAACGACTTAATACTGCACGTTAAAATTTCTTTGATGCAAGAAAAAATTCAACCCCCCCCCCCCCCCCCTCCAAAAGAGTAAAATTATCTCTCTAATACGGCTCAAAAGTGTTAAACATAGGAGGGGGAAAAAAAAAAAAAACGTGCACGGAGACGAACTGTTACAAGTCTTACAAACACATATATAACTAATTTTAAGTCTTTGTTCATGAAACAGTTGAGGAGACTCTTAGCGCATCTTAAACGATATACGAGGCATTTACTCTATTATTACCAAAGATTTGTTTTTCGAGCCAGTATGTTTCTGAGGCTTCTTATTCATGCTCAGTTTCCTTTCAATGGAAGTCAGTAGAGCCTCAAATACGCTACTTTTAAACGCTTCACATAGCATACGGATCATGTGTCGTGACGAAATCTTTAAAAACTGGAATTGAGTTGAATTTAGAAGCAGGTGTTGAACTTGTAAGTAAGCCTAGTCAATAAAAAAATTTAATTCAGATGCAAAAAAACTCATATCTGCTAAGGATTACAATTAGATGAAAAATAATAAATAAACTTCGCACCTCTGCATTCAAAATGAAAATTGTGGTTAAAAAAAGAATAGGGAAATTATGGAAAATGCTTTATAAATATTTTTAAATTAAGTATAGAGAATTCCGCCAAATTGTCCTATACTTCTAAAAAAATTTAAATCCTGCATTTTTAATTGCGAGTTTTTACAACCAATTTGGAAAGCAATGGATAAGAAAAATGGGAGATTTCTTACAATGTCAAGAAACCTAATTTCTCGTCACTGAAATCCATGAGAAAAAAAAGCGAAACGTTAAGCGAGTAAATCCATAATCCACAATATAAGTAAGAAAGAAAAAAAAAACTGTTTTGAATGCAAATCATGAATTGGACATATATAACTTAGTATTAACTATAATTATTTTGAAAACTAAAAATCATATCCCGCACATAACAAAAAATTTAACTAATCATGGTATTTTAAGTAGTATATGGAGGTTCAAAAGCATCAGACATGCTAGGAAAAAGATCTTTCTTGTTCAGTCGAGAGAAAAAAATAATCTTTTCCAACAAATTTAGGTGGGAAGATCTTGTTACCGTCAGCAAATCGGCTTATTTAAGAAGCAACTATTCCAACGAAACTGTTCTGTATCTTTTAAACGTAACTGTACATAATGGATGGAGAATATGTAGGGATAAGATTAGTCATCGTTACCTTCTGATTACAAGCAATCAATAACCTGGTTAAAAGTTAGACAACACATTTCTCTCTTAAGTGAACCCAATGCGAGCTATTTGTTCTCACTATCACATTTTAACACAGCACAAATCCTTTTTAAATACACATGCTTCAGATGCCGCGAAGAAACAGCAAACAGAACTATCAAGAAAAGTAGAACTTGTTCTCATTCTCTCGCGTATCTACTAGCTGCAATTGTACTGCGTGCCAAGGCAAATCCGACAAAACAATACGGAACTCTAAAGAATGATTTTAACAGTCAAGCTACTCATAATGAACTTAAAATGTAACTATTTCATTTTTAAGTACATATTTTGTTAAAAACATAAATGTTTCAAAAAATTTATTTTAAGACTGAATATAGAAAATATAAACTTAAGATTAACCCAAATATAACTAAAAATAAATAATCCCACAGAGATAGATAAATATAATAAGAATAAAGACAAAAAAACAGAAATCAAGCACTCAGAGCATCCACGCACCAAAGACAAGATTCTGTATAAGTGCCGGATCTGAACCATAAAATAACATAGAGGTAACCGAAAGGTCTCTTCATCAGGGAGCCTAACCAAATCAGTTACCTCAAGGGGAACTTTCTGAATAGGATGCAGGTAAGATCAACAGACATCCCAAGGCCCCGAGTTCCCCCATGGAAGTAATTAGTCGAAAGAAAATGAAAAGACAAGCACAACTTACAGTAAGGGCTCAACGCACCGTACATGCAAGCACACAAATAATCCTAATGCAAAGTCAAAGATACATACACACCCCAATTCCGTAAGTGACGGTTATGGCGAAACAGCAGCCAATTCTATCCTAGTAGTTACGTCATTGTAACAATACTACAGCGCCCCCCCCCCCCATTACAGCTTAACCAAATGAAAACATAAACACTATCCTAAACATCTTTAAAAATTCCTGAGTCTAAATGCCATTTTTTAAAAAAATTTTAAATTGCCAAAATTTTTAGGGAAATTGTTTTTACTTAAGTTTTCCTCGAAAATGTTACATGCCTCCAAAAAATCCCCAGCGTTGTTACATATGTTTTTTATTCTGTAAAGTTGTGAGTAAAAAATATTATCATAAATTTTATAGTTTAAGTTGCTATGGAAATTGGTAAACGTGATAACCTCAAAGTTAAAATCTAACCTTTTATCATATATCCTTATTTTTATTTCTCTATTTTGAATTTTAATTTTTAAATCCAGATAAGTCGCACAAAGATTATTATCGTTAGTCCGGTTTAAAGTTAGTTCCTTTGGGTAGATTTGATTAAGAAATTCCAAATCGTTGCAGTTAAAAATTATGAGGTCATCAATATACCTGAATCCGGTAACATTGAGTTAAGAAATTTAGATTCGTAAAAATGTAAGAATAGGTTAGCAAATGCACTAAAACAGCTATTTCCCATAGGTATACCCTTTATCTGTTTAAAGAAACACAAGCCATTAAAGAGGTAGTTTCAAAAATATTAAATTTACATAAATCAATCCAGTCACATTTTAAGATTAAAGTACTATCTAGATAAGCATCATAAATTTCTGAACCGATATTCATTAAATTATCATGCGGAATACTGGTAAAAAGGTTTTCAAAATCAAACGTGTATATGCTATCTATATTCTTACTCTTATAAATTAAAATTCAAAATAGAGAAATAAAAATAGGGATATATGATAAAAGGTTAGATTTTAACTTTGAGGTTATCACGTTTACCAATTTCCATAGCAACTTAAACTATAAAATTTATTATAATATTTTTTACTCACAACTTTACAGAATAAAAAACATATGTAACAACGCTGGGGATTTTTTGGAGGCATGTAACATTTTCGAGGAAAACTTAAGTAAAAACAATTTCCCTAAAAATTTCGGCAATTTAAAATAAAAAATGGCATTTAGACTCAGGAATTTTTAAAGATGTTTAGGATAGTGTTTATGTTTTCATTTGGTTAAGCTGTAATGGGGGTGGCGCTGTAGTATTGTTACAATGACGTAACTACTAGAATAGAATTGGCTGCTGTTTCGACATAACCGTCACTTACGGAATTGGGGTGTGCATGCATCCTTGACTTTGCATTAGGATTATTTGTGTGCTTGCATGTACGGTGCGTTGAGCCCTTACTGTAAGTTGTGCTTGTCTTTTCATGTTCTTTCGACTAATTGCTTCCATGGGGAACTCGGGGCCTTGGGATGTCTGTTGGTCTTACCTGCATCCTATTCAGGAAGTTCCCCTTGAGGTAACTGATTTGGTTAGGCTCCCTGATGAAGAGACCTTTCGGTTACCTCTATGTTATTTTATGGTTCAGATCCGGCACTTATACAGAATCTTGCCTTTGGTGCGTGGATGCCCTGAGTGCTTGATTTCTGTTTGTTTTTTGTCTTTACTCTTATTGTATTTATCTATCTCTGTTGGATTATTTATTTTTAGTTATATTTGTATATTTTCATTATGAGGATATGAAGCTTCTGCGCTATCCTCTATTGAAAATGTTTTATGTTTTCTTTGCAAGGTAGGTTTTAAGTAAAGTGATTTAGCAGTCTATGTTTGCTTTTTATTTTTTGTTTATTAATTTTGTTTATATTTTACATTAAGATTAACCCACAGCAGATACAAGCAATTTTCCATTTATGAGTATGACCAGAATGAATGATTAATCATTTTCCAGTGGGTGGAAATGGAGAAGTGTAATATTTCATATACTTATTTGAGAAAGTCAATTTTGATTATTGGAACTGAATTTTTATATATAATTTAACACACACGATTCTACAAATTTAAAGAACAAAAACATGAAGCGTAATATCACCGCAATAGACGTAATACATAAACTTGACGATTTTCGTAAAATTGTCAGTTTAATACCAGCAAACATAATTAACCCTTTGTACTACAAAAGCTCCACCGCACTCCATATGGGGACACTCATAATATACACAGTGCGTCAAATAAGTTTTAAGACTGGGTCTGTAAAAAGAAATGGAAACAAGAAATTAATACCTTTTTTGGTTTTTTATTCAAAATAGGACCCTCCGGCGTCAATGCACTTTTTACAGCGATTTTTTAATGAATCGAACGCCTGTTGTAAATCACTTTGTGGAATGGCCTGCAAAGCACGCGTCGAAGCTTCTTGTATGGTCGAAATATCCTTAAAATGACACCATTTTAACTTTATTTTATGTTTTGGGAATAAGGAGTAGTCACAGGTTGCTAAATCAGGTGAATACGGTGGATGGTTCAACACACAGACATTATTTTTTGCCAAAAATCAACGAACAATAAGGGAGGTGTGACTGGGTGCATTGTCGTGTAACAAACAAAAACTGCTTTCAGTCGTATAGTTTGGATGAATGCGACGAATTCTGGCCATCAACGCTTTAAAACAGCTAAGTAGTGTTGACCTGAAATTGTTTGTCCAGTTGGAACAAATTCTTTGTGGATAATACCTTTACTATCGAAGAATGTAATGAGCATTGTTTTGATTTTGGATGGAACTTTTCTTGTTTTTTTGGCTTGCGGTGAATTTGGTGACTTCCATTCCGCACATTTTCGCTTTGTTTCAGAATCATATTGGAAACACCAGGTTTCATCACCTGTAACAATGGACTTCAAAAAGTTTGGATCGTTTTCAGCGGCTGAAATAATGTCTCCGCGATGTGCACTTCTCATTGCTTTTTGTTCAGGGGTTAAAGTTTGTGGAACAAAGTTAGCACACACTTTTGTTTTGCCCAAATCTTCATGCAGGATGGTTCGAATTGTATCTTTCATGATATTTAAAGAGCCTTCCATCATTCTCAGTGATGCACACCGATCGTTTGTTACGAAATTTCGTACTTTCTCAATAACTTCAGGTCTCCTAGATGAAATTGGTCTTCCACTTCGCTGATCATCTTCTACCGTATCTCTTCCGTCCAAAAAACGTTTGTGACACACAAAAACATTTGATCTACTTAAACAACAGCCACCGTAAACTTGATTCATGAGTTGGTATGTTTCCGAAGCACTTTTACCAAGTTTTGCGTTAAATTTAATTTCAGCACTTTCCTCCATCTCAAAAAATCAACATGAAAAAAATTCACTTCTGCAATAAACGCTCGACTTCTCTCAACTACTTAACGAAATGCGCACAACTTGTTAGCAGTGTGTCAGTAGACGATGGACGTTATGACGCATGCGGATTTACACTAGCAGCGCCTTTACAACCTGCGCTCTGGGACGAGTCTTAAAACTTATTTGACGAACTGTGTATTCCATAACTCCACTGGCATCCGGCTATGGGGATATGGTAAATTAGAATGAAATGGAAAGCTCTGCGCAGTGAGAAAAGGCGATTAAAAGGATAGTGTTGCACGCTCTTTGAGAAATGAAGAGTGAGAGACGTTATGTGAGTGATTACTGTGATACTTGTCCACAAGCCAAGAATGCTTATAGGACTGTTTCCAGAATTACCATACCACGAAGAATTCAAAATGTAAAATTCAAGCTTAAATTACATTAGAATCAAGCATATTTACAACAGTAATAAAAATAAATTCATACGCACTTACTGATCAAAACTTATCTAAAAAGTGTTCTGTTGTTGCTGGTTAGTCGATAGTATCAAAAAATATTCGAAGTGCAAAGGCATAAATTTCAAATAAGATGACATAGGTTACTTTTAAATTATATTCGCATTTCCCGATTATATATTCACTATTACAATCTTATGTATAGAGTCACTTAAAAATTTTCTGGGAAAGGAAAAACCTTTTGACCCACTGAATTAACGCGAGAACAAGTAATAAAATAGAAATGTGTTTACGTTAGTTTTTTTTAATAAACAACCTATAAGTGTTACTGAAAACATTAAGTCAAAAAATTTTAAACACGTCATTTCTTCAACTGGTTGGTATGCACACTTATCCTTCGAATTACACGGTAGATGCGTTCAACACATAGTGTAAATCGAAACCGTGTAAAACAAGACACAGCATTCATATTAAACAAGGGGATAGGTGCAAGCCGTAGTTATGTTTATAATAACAGTGTAAAAATGCAAAGAGTTTATGACGAAGTGAAGAAAAAGTAATTTAAGTAATATGAAATAAATTATTTACATATGTTTTTCAAAAATTAACGTCTTACCTCGTGCAGAACTGAACTTGGAATGACACTATGGAAATGAAACGAAATCTCCTGTAATGATACCAATGCTAAAAGCAACGCAACGCCACACAATGCACTTGTGACGTCTCTACAAATAATGAGTGCGTTCAATGTAAAACACTCAAATAATCAAATAATACATTGATTTTTTTTAAATTTATAAAATTTAGAAACCGTGTAAACCGAGTACTGTGCAAATCGAGGGACAGGTGTATATGAAACACAGTTTGTGCATCTGCTTTACGTAACCGAATTTCTATTTACTAAACAAAATAGTTTTTGAGAAAATTCAGTTACGCAGACTGATTAATAGATAAACAGCCTTAAATCTCTATGTTTGAACTCTAAAACACTAGATAACTATCTTTAACCGTCTGCATTCCAGTTATATTTTAAACTAGCTTGCCGGAGCCGGGCTATGTTCGGGCTTCACTCAGCTATCGAATTACTTGACACTCGAATCACAGTTCACTTGAATTAAATTTTTTTTTTCACTTTTAATTGCCAAAAGATCCCCAAAAATTCAGTACATCTTCAAATGATCTATATATGATTAAAAAGTTTGAATTAATAGTTTGAAAAATAGAAAAATAATTAAAAAATTAGACACACGATGAAACATTTCTTTACAATGATTCATTTTTTAGTGAGAATCACGCTGTGTTTACATCGTAAAGCATGGCGGTTACGTTTTGTTCGGTGGAGTATGCATTTAATAGTTTTAGAGATATTTCAATTCTAAAGTAACAGAATAAGTGTACGCAGAAAAAATTATCAGTTTTTAAAGGTCTTTCCAAATATGCTACATTTATGTACTTTCATTAGTAGGAGAAAAAAAACATCGATTTCGACATTTTCAAACATGGCCGAATTTCATAACGGATGCCATACCGGAAACGGTCTACTCGGAATTGTTCCCCGACCGACAAAGTTTTTCTTTTATTTATATAGATATAACATACCAGAAACCTAAAGGCACTGTTATGTTGCAAGTGAAAATTAAAACTTTTATTTTATTAAAGAAACCTTTAAGTAATTATTTAGCTTTTCAAACTTTTGATAAAAAAAATATATTTTGAATTTTACGTCCTCTTGTCCGGCATAGTATCTCTAAAAGCAACTAATGTGCTTCCTAGGCTTATTGCGACAAGTTTCGCAGTATTTGCTAGCGTCACGCTTTCGATGCCCTTGTTGCACTTTTGAGCATGTAACACAATCCCTCACAATACCTGTTCGCAATCGGAGGTGGATGGTTCTCACTCAAGCTCAGAGGAAATTGGAAAGGGCAGTTGATCTACTAAGAGCTATTTTTTCCCTTTCGACACTGTCATATTTCATTTTCCTCTGCAATAGCCTTATTTCTATACGTATCAGGATCACTGTTAAAAATTTCAGAATCTTCATTAAAAAAATTTCTATTTACAATGAAATATAATTTGAACCCATAAAATCAAGTACACAATAGTCGTTGCGTAGTTCGGGAAGTACTCAAGTAAACTGTGCATTCTGCCAAGGAAGAAACTGATAATTATAGTACGTACAGTTGTCACCATGGCAGCGCCTATAGAGTTATATTACAAAATAATTATGTCGCCGTAGCGGCGTCTATGGAGTGAAAATGGTTAACTACATACAGGGCCCGATTTAGAAAATTCTTGACTAAAGGCACAACTTGGGATGGGGGCCCCCCTAACACTGATGTGGGCGTAAAATTTCCAAAATTGACACACACAAAAAGAATAATTATGAATCATTGTGAAAGTACCATTTTGCTAAGAATTGGCTATTTGAAGTGTAGAAGCCTAGAACATTATCAAATAACAAAAAGCAACAATACAACATATTAACTTCATCATTAAAACACCAATACAATGCAACCAGAAAAATTTAATCTTTTATATACACTGCAACATACATAATATGATGAACCTAACAATCAAATTTGAAAGGATTTATAAAAAAAAAATGCTATTAAAAAAAGGTAAAATTAAAAAAATTTGAATTGGGAATATTTTCTTTTAAAATAAAAAATTTGGGGGGCCCTAGGCCCGGGCGTAATGGAAAATCAGGGCCTGACTACATAGAATATTATAAATTATGGCTTATTGAATTCCACTATTAGAGTACAAAAATGTGTGCAGATGATAGATTCTCCATGTATTTTCCTCATAAAAAATAAAAGATGGCTGTAGCGCTTGCAACGAGTCGATAAACCTTGTAACGTTGATGCATTTATTTCCAGAAGTTCATCACGGAAGGCACTCTACCGACAGTGAAAATTAGCAATTGAAAGTAACTTCTCAAAAAGACTATACGTCAAAAATTTATCTACTGTCAAAGTCGGTGAGAGGTTGTTTCAATTTGGTATATCTTACTAAACGCGGAATTTTCTGGTCAGTAAAAACTAATTTGTGATCAAATAAAAGAAACTATGGGAGAGGTTTTTTAAGACCTACTAGCATCAGAACGCTCAACAGTAATATTTATAAAGAATTAATCACGGTCTAGATATTTCCGAAAATCGTCATTAACTCAAAGAAATCAAGAGACACACGTTTTTTTAGTGTTTCACTCTTTTAATATAGGAGTTCATTTAAATAAGAAAACAATTTTGGCTAAACAAACTTAAGGCCCAAATTTTAAAATCCAATAAATACTTCATTTTGCGACAACAATAATCAAACATAAGGGCTCTAACATTTTGCTGGGATTAAATGGCACAGCAAAACAATGATTTCTTTTTATGTTTATATTATTCAGCCTCGTAAGCTTGAAATTTAAGGATGGTTATTCACAGAGCAATTTCAAAGTGTACGTGTTTTCTTCTTGCTTGATGAATTCGATGTTGGGTTCCCTGAAAAACAATGGCCTTTCCTGAAATCTTATTTTTAGGTTTCATTAAGGGGTTGGAATCCTAAAACATGCAGAGCTATTTTTAAAAGCTACATCATTTATGAGATTAGAAAAACGAAACGAACTTTTGCTGAAGTTTGACAGCAGATAAAATACACACTGAATGAAATAGCAGGGAAAAGAAAGAAAGGAAAAAAAAAGCAAGTAAGCCTAAAACTTTTAAGCAACCCCAGAGGAGGAAAAAAGGGGTAAAAAGAGAGAAAAGGGGAGTAAGCCAAAAGACCAATTTTTTTGCGAATTCAACAAAAAGTTTCAGCACAATCTTGGAATTTTTCTGTGAGAGCATTTATGAGCACCTTATAACTGCAGATAAAACCTTAGAGAAAGTTGCATTACAAAACTATAAAAGAAACCCATATGTGGCAAGTAGCAACTTGCTGTTAAAATTTAAATAAAATTGAAACAGTAGCCAGACAAGTAATATTTGTTCTATACAAGTAATATAAATTCAAATATGTATATTTATTTTAATTAAAAAAAATTTAAAGTTATGCCTGCCTGCTCAGCTAGCAACACCTCTTTAATTTCTCTGACACATCATGAGATGAAGCCTCATACTTCTAGACCTCTCCGTGAATATTTCTCCTGGTAATAACACGTCACAAAGTCTCTCATCATAGGTTATTCATAGATTTGAAAAATCTGAATTTGGAGGAAAGCAAATACTGAGGATCACTAATCACATACATGCGTCATAAATTGGCCATACAGCCTTAAACAATCCTCATACTTTTTCGGGATTCTGATGAGTAATATGTGCAACTGCTTAAACATCTTGTTATTAATAAATTACTGTATTCCAAATAGGGTTTTCAAAATAGGCACACTTTCAACTATTTTTATTGGATAACGTTTTACTTAACAGTTAAAAGTCTGCATGCCCCCACCCCTCCTTCATTTCTATTGAGCTACAATTGAACCTAATTCGTTGAATATCATAAAATTATAACGCTAGTTTAAAAAAAAAGTGTTTCCTAGACAACGCTAGAAATTTTTAATCACAGCGCTGATGTTAAAATAACATACACCAAAACGGATGGACATGCTATACAAGCGCATGAACAAATAGGCTTTAAACCCAAGATTAAGAACTGCCTTTTCCAGGTAAGCGGCCCCTGAAAGTCTGTTTGGAGCTAAGAGCTATAAAAATGCCATTCTACTTAAAATTTTTATACTTTTATATCACTGATAAGAGAATAGTACACTACATCTGAGATTTCCTGTGCCCTTTTTTCTTTGGTTTGGTTTGGAGCGCAACGGTCAATTTTTACTACATGAGGGCTAATTAGACCGGGACCTACTGCTTAAAGCCAATCCTTTTTTTTTCCTTATCAGGATTTAAAAACTACACGTCATTTGAGAGGAAAAATAAAAGTTATACAACTTAAAACAGTTAATTTCGTCGGAATAACAGTAAAGCACACTCTACTACCGATTATTCATGTAGTTAAATGACGGCAGCTTAGTTATGCCTATTTTCACCTAAGTTGAAACCTAAGTCATTTCGTGACTGGTTTGATGGGTCTGGTGTCATTACAGGGGTGAGTTGAGTTGGGTTGGCTGGGAGAGCTACGGTGAACTTAGCTACACGAGGGGTAATTATATTACAGGGGTGTACAGATGCGGATGAACCAAAACTAATCCCCAGCCCGAAAAACGCCTGATTATTAACAAGTTTTAAATTACATGCGATTTAAATATAGTGTAATTAAAATAATAAGTTTCAAAGATTTTTAGTTTTTCTGCTGAAAAAAACAAACAAACGAACCTGATAGATTCATCTGAATCCGAACAATTTTAACAATCTTTTGGACAAAAGGGAACACTCAGTTAGGGGCTTAAATATCCACAAAAATAGAAGGGCGACAACTAGTTTCGAACTAATTAATAGTTCCTCATCTAACTAACCAAATATAGTAGTACGATAGTTCACAATCGCAATAATTAATAATTCTTCTATTTTTATGGTGGATATTAAGTAGCTGTGTGTCCCTGTTTTGCGTTTTCCACAAGTTTCTTGTAAGTTATAATTTTCCTTATTCTGCGATCTTTATGTTGCTTCACTGTGTCTCTGATATTTTCCCCGTGTGTTAGTAGAATTTTCAGTTATCTGGCCTGTTTATATCAAAGAGTTCGATGAGCCTCACATTTTTTGTGAATAATCCATGCACATAATTACTCCTAATACTCATTAGCCTGACGATGAACTATTAGTTAGTTCAAAACTACTAGTTGCAAGCCTTCTATTTTTGTTGTAGATATTAAGAAGCTGCGTGTCTCTGTTTTGCGTTTTCCACAACTTTCCTGTAAATTATATTTTGGAAAATCTACCTTTTATTGCTAATCTTTTCCTTTTACGAAGCATATATAGTTCGTAAAACGGGGAAAAATCATTAGTGGATAATCAGGAGATCAAAGTTATAGAGCTAATTACATAAAACAATTCTGGAGATCGAGTTTTTTCATTAACCCTTCAGCGGGCGCGCCAATTTTTGTTACACCAGCAGGCGCGCGTTGCATAAAGTGCAACGTCTCTTTCAACCTTGATTATTCCTTTTGTAATAAACTTTCTTTTTTCAAATTGAAAATATTAATTCTGCGTTTTATGACAAGATATAAAATGTTGATAATATTGAGATATAGTTATAATTAAAGGCCAAAGAATGCAGATACAATCGCCTTATTTCAAAACTGTCTGGTTTAATGCATCTAAGGGTAACTTGCGAATCGATTCCTATTATGTCCAAAACTATTTTTAAAAAAAAATGAGATTGTTCATCTTTGTGATATGCGGAATACCGTGTAATACCGTGCACATTTGATTTACTACATGAACTTATAATTTTGTCGTATTGCAATCCAGTATTATCGCTGGTTTACCACGGTTAAATCACGATTAACAATTAATGGAAAGGAATACAAAGGTCAGAAAATCAGACCTGCATTAGAAAGGGTGTAGCTATAAATAGAAACTGCTTAGAACATTCAAACCTTACTTGTAAAAAAACACCATTCAAAATTTCGAGAATGTTGCACTATATACACGGGTGCGCCCGCTGAAGGGTTAATTAATTTCTGACCCATCGATAAAGTTTATGTAACAAGTTTAAAAAAAAAAAAAAAAAAAAACGTTTTTTAAGCTATCTTCCCACAGTCAAGGATGCAAGGAATTACTGACCAAAGACAAATATTTCTATTACGGCGTTGTGTTTCACGCTGTCATTTACGTGATGCAAATGAAGAAAATCTACTGCAGGATTTGAAAATGAATTAAACTGCCTGTTACCAGCAACTGACGAGTATATTTTTACTTCTATTCATTTCCTTTGAGACTGAATTTTATCCGAACTACCGGAAAAATTCTCACTGACTCACATACACGCAATCTATTTAAATATACATATATCACATTTTATCAAATTTGACAAACCATGTACAAAAGATTGAGACACGCGCACAAAGACTCGTCTTTTACTGAACGCAGTCGAACAGCTAATTTTACTGGAGGAGAAACACGAAAAGGTCGGGAAATTTAATCTATTTAACACGTTATACGTACTTTTAGCTCCTTAGTCCATGTAAACAGATGAAACTGACAAGGCATACGCAATCGCGCCAGAGAGGACATGCGTAAATGATCTCTTATCGTAATATTTCCCAACGTGTTTTTGCTAGCACTCAGAGCAGTTAGGCATAGGGTAATATTTTCTATTCACGCTTAAAAGTAATTTTCTTATGTTACTAAGAGAATGCAGCGATAACAATAAACATGTTTCATTGCGCAAATGTAGGTCCAGTAAATGAATCAAAAACAGAAACATAAAATTAAAAGAATTATATCCATTCGCATCATTATATTCATTCATAACAGCTCCCCCAAAAAGGATTTTTTTTTATAAATGCGAATCTGAAAATTCTTTAGCCCTGAAAAGATAACTTTCATCTGTTTCTTTGATCACGAATATAAGTTTTTCCTGTCAAATAAAGAATAAACATGATATTCCAAACTTAACTTCGTTAAAGTCTCAGTAAGTTTTTGAACTTTAACGATTGAATTTACTTTGATAGACAACCACTATGAAGAAGATTTTTTTTTCGGGTCTCACGCGGACAAAAAGAATACAAAGAGAAATCTTTATTACTCAATTTTTCAAACATTCACATGAGATGGCCTATCGTTTATCTGACCTACCGTTTTTGATAATGTACTAAACACGAGAGAGGAATGACGCAATTTTTTAGCCTTCATTAATTTTACCATAAATATAGCTATATATATAACCTCATTATGCTCTGGGAACTATGGTTATGTTTGGGGATTTTGTTATTGGAACACACAAAGCTCTCTTAGACTAGTTTCAGCTAGAAAAATATATTACTTTATAGTTTTACAGATGTTTAACGAGCGTCACGAAACAGGTCATTTTTTAAAGAGTAACTCATGTAAAGAACACTATTATTCTTTAAAAGGTAATAGAGAGCGTGTTAAGATTGATAAATACCTTATACAAAACTTACGTAGATATCATATACAAAGGGCAGGAGTGTATTCTCGAGAAGACCCCTCTTGGAAAAACCCTCACGAACAGCCGTTCATAGTTGTAGAATCACTGTTAAAGCAATTACGAGGATAAAGTGATTGCGTGTGGTAAAATTACATGAAATATATTACCAAGGAAGGGATCAAGAGAATGCAAAAACAGGCATTTGCAAATCATTCTGAAGTCATGGACTAAGTTTCGCCGTCCTTATGAGTTTCTTATCTTAGTATGACAATACCAACGAATTGGAGACACACAATATGACAATTCAATCAGCCGAATTCCTTGATTTCCTTTAGAGATTGATAACTTTAAATTAATCCAACTCAGAACGAAACGTTTTTCTACTATTTTCAGTACAAAATTCAAATAGCGCAAAGTTAAAATATTGCACTAAAGGCACTCACCATCAGTCACAAGCAGACATTATGAAATTCTGTTGCGTTCAGCGCACGCTCCCTTTCCGTTGGCTAAGTGCCTTTAAGGAATATAGAATGAAGTGAAACCGAGAAATGACAGTTGGGTAAAATGGAACTGCCTATTTTTGTATTCTAGCGACCATGCATTTCGGGGTGTATTTTATGTAGCTTTGCTATTAATTGCAAATCATAGATCCCATCATTCTCTTTGATGTAAAAAAGGCAGCCTGGAAATTATAATTCATCAGTAAAAAAATTTTGAAATTCTGCTACTGGAATTGTGTCTTCTCCAGAATACTCGTCAGCCGTGTCTTTCCGAGGAGCCCACGAGGACATAAACTCGGTATATGACTGTTTGGAGAGTTAATAAAGGTCATTATTTGCACTGATTCGGTGCGTTTTAAGCGAAAATAACAGACGAGCCTTCGTTCAATACCCACCAAACCACAAATAATCTTGAGGGATAAACGATGACTAAGACATGAAACACAAGCGACCTCCCCCACTCTCCGCTGTTCTTAGAGAGTTATTATCTTTTAAGAAGAAAAGTTCCATTTGTGGCTCGGATTTGGCCTTGGCGGTTTAATCTTTTAACAACGGTAAAGACAATTTTATAGGCTTATTTGATGACAGTTTCTAGCGCCAAGAGATAGCAGTTGAAACCTGTTCATGTTTTTAGTTTTGACATTGAAGAAGACTATTTACAGTTAAGTGACTAGAACAAAACGACCACCGGATTTTCTCCCCCTCTCCCCATAACGATACAGCACGAAATGCACGATAAGTTGTATTATGAAATATTCATAACATTTTCAAACAGAAAAATCGATTTCATTTTGTTTTAAACCTTACATCATTACCTTATACTGAGAAAATGCCTAATCAATTGGAAACTACTCCGCACTGTTTTAGTTACAAATAAATCATCTTAATAAATATTTTTAATAGATCACAACCGTAATTCTCTTACATTAAAGTTTAAAAAAGCCGTATAGGATACACAGTGTCTCAGAAAAACTGGACACAGATCACACAATAGCGAAAGAAAACACATCCTCAGTAGTTTTCGGAAATTGTCCGATGTCTTTTACGACTACTTCCTTTTATTCTGATGTGTATTGTACATAACGTTCATACTGAGTAATTTTTATGAAATACTCATAAAAGTCTGATTTAGAAATAAAACTTTTTTTGTTGTTATCAATTATTCGAATTTATGAAACGCATACGTCTGATCGCGATTGTGAGAAGCTGTTTCCGTATTCTGACATTTTTAATTTTTATTATTATTATTATTTTTTTTAAATAAAGAGAAACAGACAAGAAAAAGAACAACAATCTTTCAAGCAGCATCTCAAAGTAAATGTGTGAAACTAGAAATTATAAATCGGAATATTTTTCTTGGTTGGGATTATAATAACTGAGGATAAGAATGACATATATTGCAAAATGTGCAATCATAACAAATGTAGGAAATTTCCTTAACCGAATAAATAAATAAAAAAAATATCAACAAATATTAAGTTTGCATACACTACAGACGTGTCAAACAACTCTCTCAGATTTCGTAAGATTTGTCATAACTGTTTAAAATCGCTGAAAGAACTCCCAAAGATGACGTCTTAAGCAAGACTTCCAATTGTTTAAACGGAAAACTTACTATTCTCGATCCAGACCAATAGACGTCGAAACAGCATGGGTGCTTGTAGATAAATTAAAGGTACATTCAGCAGTGAGAGACGATTCATCAAGTGACGAAACTGATGGGTAATAACAAAGTAAAATACTCAGTCTGATGGGTTGATTTTTCACAGAGCTACAATAATCTTTCGTAACTTGAGGACATAACAGATCAGAACCTGAAGTGAATGCCTATTACGAACAATTACAAATACCCATGTCAACCACAAGACTCGAAATCGTAGACTCGGATACCGAAGGTCAGCTCCCTAGCCTTTTGACCATCGTAAATTACCCAATGAATTTAAATTGGTACAAAAATCGCCGGGTCGGTTAAAAGTCGAAAACAAAATCAAGGTCAAATATAAAATGCAGGGTCAATCCATCTACTTACAAATCTATATCAGCAGATCTTAATTAGCACTAGTTGGTACCCGTCAAAACATGACGGCAAGATAGTAAATAAATGTACAAACACACAAATTATACGCAACACATCTTTGCCAAATGTTGAAAATCATGATATTAAAAATAGAGAAATACACTTAAAAAAATTACTATTGAACCCAATAAAAAGAAATAGGGTTACTCAGCAGCGCGAAATAAACAATTTATGTCAGGTTTAATGCTTTATCTCTCAAACATAATTAAAAATAAAAATGGCAGAGAGAGAGAGCTAGAGAGACTCCCCGGAATAAACAAATTAACGTGTTTATTGTGGCCTCGTGCATAGTGAGTATCTAAAGGCAGATTTAAACATGTCACTAAGCATGCGCAGAAAGCAATATTTTAATAGTAAATTATCGCTAATTAATAGAAATTGCGGTTACAAAAACCAAATTTGACACATCTATAGATTAAAATCTTTCGTTTAAGACCAAAATGAAGTAAATTGATGCAGTAGTTTTCTCGTACGGACGAATCGGCTTAGCAACTTAAATATATAGATTAATCATAAAATATGAAAGGATTACCACACATATATTATGTGTATATAGTAATGGAAGACTTATTTTACGTCATACCCTTATTCCATGCCCATAATGAAGAACTCATATCTTACAATACTATTCAAAGACTGTAAATTTTACAAAGATGGCCTTAATCACTTGACTCTAAATAAATTTCCATTTTAGAAGAAAGTCTGCGAAAAGTCATCAGTTTCACGAATTATAATAGCTTCATTGAATAAACCAGAAGAAAAAGGTTAAGTTACTTTTAATACTTTAGGATCAAACGGTCAAATATTTCATGTAAGAATTTTTCATGAGCAGACAACATAGCCCGATCAAATTTAAGTTACATTATAAAGAAAGGAACACGTCGGGTGGTACTAGGAAATCGTTTATTAAAATATGACAATACCACAAGGACAGGTCGTGGGGATAAAACCCAGGTCAATCGGTTTCCACGGTAAAGCAGTTAGCTGCCCGATCAGTATGAGCCTGATCAGTATGCCAATCATCAGCCTGATCAGTATGCCAATAATAGATTAGGTAGATCGAAAAACTCGCTGTCGGTGGACTCTTGAATAACGGCGATGAGTTTTATACAGTTACGGATCCCTCTACATCCTCTAGCAGTCAGGTGGCTGAGTTTGGGTTTGGAGAATAAATAATACTAACCTGATTGTTTTTGAATCAATCAAGTTAAGTGAAGGAGACAAGATGGAATGGATCCTCCGCAAAGCTTGTTGTACTATCCAAGAGAAAATATAAAAGTTCAAACACTATGAAAAAGCAGCTGAAGCTTCGAAACCGATAAAATTTCTCAACCATCGAGGATGAATTTAATATTCTGAATAACGCTTACCAAGATAATTATAACTTAACCCCTATTCATTGAACTGTCATTTTATGATAAACAAATACCTTGCCCGAAAATTACAAAATTTTGTGTAAGGATAAAAAATTCATTAACTTCCTCGGTATATTGAGAAGGAGAATACTCATTAAACCATTAGTTCCTCTTAGAAGTCACATACGAAATTCAATAGCACACGATGGGGAAATTTTTTTTTTTGGAACAGCTGACGTCGGGGTTCTACAAAGATCGGAAGCGATCGAGGTGACAGGTGTAGGCGTTTCTGGTGACGCACGCATCTGACGCAGACCCCGGGCTCCTAAGTAATCGGAAGAAAGTGCAATCCGCGTGCTAAACGGTGACGCTACGACACGTAAATGTCGGCAACGCACGGGTGACCTGGGAACGTGAATTAAAGGATTGTCGTGCATGGGGAAGATTTATACCTCAGTCGTGAGTGCAAGCCAGACGGCCCATGAAATTGGATTAGGAGGGAAGCAAAGAGACACACTCTCGTCTTCTAATGTCTTCGCCAATCCGACTGGGCACGCAATCTTTCGTAAAAGCCAGTGGTATGCTGATCAACAGCATGATCGTGAGAGAAATTCGGCAATAAAAGAGACCCGACGGAATTAGTCGGAAATTAGTACATAAAAAAATCGATTAAAAAACATCTCCTCGAGCACTGAAATAAAGGCCAAAACACCAGGCAAATGGCATAAGCATATTCTACACCAGTGTATGTAAAGTCTTAGATGTATCGGCTTAATTCATCCATCGGAGACGTAATTAATTCACTGATTATTTCGAAAACTCTTGTTAGAATCTGTCTAAACTGGGTAAATATTTCGCGTTCAAGGTGATTAACATGATAGATCAGGGGTTTCCAACTGGCGGCCCGCGGTGCTTTTTTTTGCGGCCCGCGAAGACTTCTAGGAAAATAATTTGCAGCATCAATTTAGATATTCTTAGTTAACGAAAAATGCTTTAGTAAAAATCTTTGTTTTCAAATGCTGTTCATTTACAAAAAACATTGATTTTCCTCGAATTCCATGAAAAGTAGGGTGTCCACTCATGTTCTATTTCATCCCCCCCCCCCCACTTCTTATTTGACTTTTTTTTTTGTGTGTCTGTGTTATTTAACGAAAGTTGGCCAGTTATAATCAAGGTCGTTGTTGGAGGTTCATCCTCGAATTTTTAAAAATTTCATAGTACATACTTTACACAAATCCTCCAAATCCCCCTCCCTCAAGAAAAAAATGTCCTGGGTATGGTCCTGATTAAATTGCGGCCCGCCACTAGACAGGCGTTTTCGATTGCGGCCCTTGGACACTTGTAAGTTGGAAAACCCTGTGATAGATAGTATTTGAAGAAAAATAAATGTGCAATCTAATTTGTGTCCCAATGCGAACCGTCTAACCGTAATTAAAAACACTGGATTATATTCATTCTATGCAGCTGGTATAGTTACTGTGCAACAAAAATAGACTACAACTTTCGTACAGTGCTCTGTAGAATATTGCTTGTTATTAAAACTCTATCTCGTAAATATAGTATAAAATTACACTGGTATATTAATTTATTTCTGAATAAAAGGGTCATTTATATTACTTTTGAAGTATACAGAAATTTCAAGAAAAATCGTTAGCTATCCATACTATATCTCTTTAATATAAAGTAAAGAACTAAACCGAGACATTTACTTTTTTTCTGGGCAAAACGGGTCATTAAGAATTACTTTTGAATTTTCATATGTAATAAAAAAGAAAAATTCCTACGTATGTAAGAAGTTAAGAAGCATATTTTGTTATTAATGAAAATCGTTCATTTTAGAACACGAGGTTAAATGAAGAAAACAACGAGAAAACCACGATCGACTAAGGAAAATGTGTCGATGATATTTAGCTTCAAATGAAAATGATATTTGCAAGATCTTACACATTTGGATGCACGCAATGCATGACATGGTGGAAAAAAATTACATTACGCAAAACGTGAATTCAGATTGTAACCCGCTTTTATCATACTAAAACATCTATTTTTTTTTCAAAGTGGGTCTTCAATTCTTATGAAAAGCTATGGGGAATTTTTTATTCAGTATTTTCATAATAAATTAGCTGATGCGTATTTTTGAAATCTTCTCTCTGTATTTCAAAAAGGAAATTTCAATAATATAGTACAAGTTTAAATTTTTTTTCAATTTGCTTTGTTTAAAAAGACATTTAGTTTTAATTTTAAAGCAATAGACATTAATAATTTAATGCCCTATATATTATTATTAAATAATTTGACGTCCCACAATGCCGGTAAATTTCTATAATTTTCAATAAAATTTAAACTTTCTAACGAAGACTGCGACATTCGGAACATTGACTTGAAAACTGCCTTGCAGAATAGAAAAGCGAATGGAATGACGCACGCCTCACATTCCTTTCTCCGAGCGTCATGTTGAAAGCGAAACGAACGCGCACAAGTGTGAACATACCTTAAAGAAGTGCTTTTATGCGCGAACAATAATGAATCGAGAAAACGCTGACTGACACACTCATACCATATTTTAATTAGTTAACAGGTCATCAAAATAAAAGGATAAAAACTTACGGCATTAACTTAAAATAAATAAAATTAAATTAAAATCACGCTAATTATCCAATATTAAATGTTTGCTCCGCGAACCTTGGTACGGGGAAAAAAGAAGGGATATGAGTCATTAACGGCCTTCTATATGAATAAAACAATGCACAGTTATGTCATACTAGATTCTATTCATGGATATACAAGTTCTGAATGAAACAGCTGTCATTCGACAGAATACGCAACTGATACTTCAATGTAGCTTTATGTGAACTGCACGAGGCATTGAATAGTAAGAACATAGAACGTCAATAAAAATATCAAGTGCAGAGGTGGGTATTTATTTTAGTTATCGACTCTCTATCTCTCTATATAAAATTACAAGCTAAAATCTGTAACGTTTAATTTTTTCGCTAATCTTTCATCATTTCTTTCACATGCACAAAAATGAATAGAAAAAAGGAGTGTGATCCGCCAATGGCAGGTGGGCAGTACCCCTGTAAATTTTCTCGCTAGTCTTTCATAAACGCACACACAAAAATGAATAAATAAAAAGAGGATTGAACTACCAACGGGGTTCGCTCGCCCTAGGCGCCCCCACATTAATTTTTTCGTTAATCTATCATTACTGTGCTCATGTGCACAAAGATGGAAGAGATATAAAGGCGAGTAATGCACCAGTGGAGGTTAGACCACAGTCGGCGGCTAGGGCAGGTACCGTCATTAGTTTTATTATATATATTACTGCAGTCATGTTCGAAATCTTTTCTTCTTAGTAATAAGCTAAAAACCGTCTGATTTTAGAACTAGGTGAATTTAAAGCAGTGCAAGGAATAAATCCGAATGTTATAATCTCCACATGGTTCATCGTGCAGCCATTCCACTTCTTAGTCCTCTATACACAAGGTAGCCGTCAATCAGATATGTCGTAGGAAAACTCTATTCAATGTAAATTATTTTGATGGTACTCTTATTACGTTTGATTCAGATTTTCAACGTTCTCGTGCAATAACGTCAATCAGCAAAATGTATCGAGCATATATATTTTCGAGTAGTTTTATTTTGGATATATATATGGCCCAAAATGTGACCAAATGACATGTTGTCGACATATTTAAAAAGGCAAGTTTAAGACGCTCTATAATAATCGTTGTTTGACAAGGTGCACTTTTTAAAGTTTTTGATAGTATTGTCTTTCACTTCTTTTGGGATTAAAATATTTAGTGAAAAGACTAAAAGAAGCTCAGTGTTTAGTTATGATTTTAAAAGTCAAGGTGAAAGAGAAACGATGCGTCTTGTTTTGCTACAAGATAATGTTAAAGTTTATAAACATGTACTTGAAGACTATTTTAAAATCATTATAAATATTTTAAATGTTATTTACAAAACATGTAGTTTTCTTTTTCCAGATGAATACCATGCATTTACACTCATACATCATGTCTCCAATGCATGCTAAACTTTCTGAATTTCCGAAAAGTGTGTCCTAAAATTAAGTTTAATTTTAAGGTTAAGTAAAAGATTTCACGCTATTAATCTTGTACAGTCGAACCCCGTCATAGAGAACCCGGTATATAACGAACGAAACTTTTGGTCCCGCCTTTTTCCTATTGTACGTAATTTAATTAGTAGTGTGTCAGTTTAATGTAATCGGTTTTAGACGAATTAATTCATCAATGACCATTTTAATATATTTTATCTTTTTTTATAATGCATTATTATTGAATACACATTGCCACTAATGAGTTATACATTTTGTGAACTCTAGCATTTTTCTTAACGGTTCGGATATAGCGAACAAAATCTTTGGTCCCTTGAAATTCGTTATAGCGGGGTTCGACTGTATATCAATATCGACAACGCTGTAGCAAAGACGTTGTACAAATATGAAAAGTAAATAAATACAGATGCTACAAAAAAACTCTTAACATTAATTTCTACAGTAGCATCATCTTAACTCGTGTCTGGAGAGCAGATATGAGAAGAGTATGTTTAACATGAGTTAAACATTACATCTAATGAGCATTATGATCTTTGCATAGTAACTACCACGTATACACACAACCCTCCAAACTTTACTATTACTTTTATATGGCATACTGAAATTGCATCAAGACATGTATTAAACAGCGTTAGATAAAATCATTAAATAGAACTATACATAAAGAGGAATAATATGCTTTGTACAAAAAAAAAATAATAATAAAAAAAAAAATTACGAAATTCATGTCCTTCTTCCAGACACGATTTGATTCCCCCCCCCCCCCCCCCCCCGTGACCGGTAGACACACTGCTAAACTAACCTTTTTGTGAGGGAGAAGAAGACATCTAGTTTACAGCTGTAAATTTAAAAACTGGTATAAGCATGTAAAAGAGAAATAAAGGCATAATATAGGCATATTCTACTGATTAATTTTAACGTATTGGCGGTCACTTTTCATGACGCCTGAACAGGTAATTAAGGAAGATTAAAATACTTTCGTTTTTGTTGACAGAATAAGTGTTCACTATAGTGAATTTCTAAAAAGTTAAAAAATAATTTTCGTTAAATATTATGAATGAGAGAAAGGAAAACAGTACGAGTTATATTATAAAATCGGACTTACACCCCCGCCCCACGAAACCTGATATTTACGTTACAATTTTTTTTCTGTCCATAATCAGCAGTTTTCGGAATGCTGAAAACAGGCGTAAAAAGATAAAGGCAACTACATCCTACCCCTTTCTTCAAAATTATCCAAGAGAAAAAAAAATACTGCAGGTAACAAAAGAAAAAAATTGCACTAAATCACCGTGATTGTGTAACGCTATGGTACATAATAGGGTTAATATGTCGTTTAATTTTTTAGTCACTAAACATTGTTCCTCTTACAAAATAAAACTGCGCTTCGGTTGCATAAATAAAGAAAAAAGGGCACCTTCTTAGCAGCTAATTTAAAACTACAAAGTCGGCCGCAAAATGCGAGCTCTCGGTCATTATTTATCCCTGGCACAGCTGACGGGCGTGTTTGCAGACGGAGCAGGCGCGCGGGAAAGAGCGTTGACTTTCCAGGAGAAAAATAAAGCACCGGCTGCTACAGTCAGCGGATCCACAATTTACGGCAGATTTCTTCATGAAGTTAATACATATTCACGACCGAAACAAAAAAAAGTTCGACTTTTACTACAAAAATTCAAGAGCCTAAGACAATGGGAAATCGAAGTTAAAAGGGAGAACTAAACTTACGTCTCCGGGTTCTGTTTCCGGACGTAAAATGCGTCGCTTCTATGCATTATTAGTATACTATCATCATAAATCCGAACCAGTTCTTTTATGCATCGAATACAAGAAACAAGGCTCATTGTCTCAGACTGTCCGTAGGTTTACTGTAGATATAACACAAACACACAAAACTTAGCCTTCTTTAGAAAAGTTCAACATATGAATGGAACTTCTGTCAGGTTTATCTTTCAAATTACCGAAAATAGAACACATAAGATTGAATTATTTAACGGTTTAATGTTGTTGATATTTTATCAGTATTTAACCTTGATATTAAACCAATGAATTTCGGACAAATTAAACACCAAAAATGAAGACCTTTCAGGAAAATAGGTCTAATCTTGACTTTAGCCCAAAATCAAACAGAATCTCCATACAATATACAAAATTTTATTTTCTACCTGAAGAGAGGTGTTTTGTTGCTGAAAAATGAATACAATCAACTGTTTGCGACAAAGATACCTGCGAACATATCGCACCCCGACAAGAAACGTGACGCAACTAAAAAATGCAGCATTTGTGAAAAATCAACTTAAAGAATACGATACAGCTTGAACTAGCATTACAATAAAACTGATACAACTGCCCTCAGGTGGACAAATTGCGAGATAGAGAAGAGCCACTTTTCGTGTACGATGGGGACACTCCATACATATTTTTCAATCAGAACCTCAAAATTGCCATTTTATATGTACTTTTAAATGAGTCGATTTTTTTTCTACATACAAAAATAAAAAAAAGGAGACCTACGTAGCAATTATGTTAATAGACTCCAAAGGACGGAATAATTTTAGCATAACAAAGCTCCATTTGGGCGACTAGCGGTAGGTGAGGAATGTCTTACCGTGGAGATCTTCCGAAAACGAAGTTACATTTACATCAAATGCTCTTCAGAAACTATGAATTAAATTATAACAAAACGACCAAATGAACTTAACACAATTTTCCATAGCTACATGTATCGAGGTTTGAACTGAATAATTCAACGAGTGCAAGTCTATCATATATTAATGATGACGCAGCTTCTCGTTGGCTGATAAAATTTAAATGTCTAGAGGTGAGAGAATTGCTACGATCATTAAAATTTCAAAACTATTTCAATAAATTTAATTTTTTCCTATTTTTCACAATATACTCCAATCATCAGTTAAAGCGATGAAGGTATTTTAAAATCTATAATAATTAATTTTACTTTAGACGACAGAACAAGCAAAACTTGCATTTAGGGGATTTTTCTGAAAGGCTAAGGGTTGAAATTTGTGATTTAGTTTCATGTTTATATAACGAATATTAATTAATGTTAACGATTTTTAAACGAAATATTATTCGGTATTATTTGTTAAGATTCTTTTCAAGCCTTAACTGCATATTTTAACGTGGTTCAAACAACACTTAAAAATGGAGGATTTAAACTTAAAAAAATATTAAAATAGATCGTCCATGCATTTTTCTAAACTTTTAAGAGAAACCTAAATTTTAAATAGTGTAATCAAAACGGGTTTACGGATGTGACACACAAAGCATTTAGACGATAATCATAACCAAAAAAGAAAAATCAAAGATGGCTATTCTGATATGCAGATGTATTGCTATTTTACAGGGTAATCAAAATTCGGCAAGCCAAACTCAATGGGAAAGAAAAATACCCGAGCTTATCTAATAACCCAAGAAAACTGCAGTACGAATTAAACTACTTAGGATTCGACAATTACTTACAGCGAAGCGTAATATTATGTAGTGTGAATTCCTGCAGTTTAAGGTTTTTACATGACAGGCTAAACAATGCAATCGCTCAAAAATATAAGAATTTTATGTTTGAACAAATGCCCACCCAGCAACTGAAGAGTACCTAGTAAATGGTTTCCGTTTCAGGATGACCCAAAGCAAGTACAATATCACTCAATATCACTCTTTCTCGCATATTCAATAAATATGTATGAAAGAGTGTCCTTGCACTTTAACAAGAATTATTTTTGCTATTTCAAATGCATTTCCACATTTCACTTATAACTACTTTTATTCTTTGGAAATACCCTTGCAATTATAGAATCAATGAGGGTGAGCAGACATTTATTTCTCGCTTATTCTCGCCAATGCGCCCCGAACGGGACGTACTCCTGGTTTAGAAACTGTGGTCCACGACCCCTGGGTGTTTGTAACGATGACCTCACCACGTCGTCGTGATAAGGTTTTTAACCTGATATATTTAAAGGCTAATTTACGGACCCATTTAGCTGGGGCAAAAATTCAAGAAATAACTCATACATATCAAACACGACAAATACATAAGCTATCGTGTGGTGGCTCCTTAAGAATTGTTCTTAAACAATGCAGCACCTCTGATTTTCAGCTATCACAAATGTCGATCTAGGTTTAACAGAAGAAAAAAAGCCTAGTAACATTGACTGCACTTCTCCACAGCTTTAAAAAAGGGGGGTGGGAGTGGGACCATCCATATTGTTATTAATATATAATAAAAAACAAAATTTACAGAATACGTGATTCGACTTGCACATCAACATGTCAAAAAAATATTTCAGTTAGTCTCTTCTAACGAAACTACCGCGGTTTATTAACGTAGGATTACTTATCGTAGCCTACCCCCTTTTTTTAATTATTTATTTTTCAAATTTTTAAAAAAATTATTTTTAAAACGCATTTTCGTAGGACCGTTATTGAGGAACGTAATCCTACGTTAAAATGAACCTGATATTGACAGATACTAAGGGACTGACTATCTTACACACATACACACGTAGTTAGAAAGTTACTACTGTAGCAGTTTATTTGTTTCAGACTAAAAACAAACAGCTGAAAACAGGAGATTCTTTTGTACAAAGGTCCTCAAATTGTTCAAAGTTTCGTCACCAAGCACGACTATTTGCGTCAGAGGACATTGCTCTGGAATGAGAATTGATTTCGGTATGTTTCTCAAATCATCCTAAACAGCACATAAACAGACGGCTGGTTTTCCCCAGTTTAGGAGTCTTGTGCTTCTCCACAATAATCTACCTAAAAATTGAAGCCAATTGTGTTGAGTTCTTACATATCGTCCTTGGCCACAACTGAATAAGAACATGACTAAGACTTGCCCATTACTTTTCTGCACTTACATCTTAGATAAGAATTCGCTAATTGGAAGAGTGTTTTTGTGCGTATAATAATAATAATAAAACAACGATAATTGCCTACCTCTGAGACCGTTGTTTTAAAGAGTTGAGGAACATGACAAGTTTCAGTGTCTCATATCATTTCAAATCGTTCAACCGTGAATGCTTTTAGCCAGTCAGTACAGATTCTGGATTAACAGTTAAATACAAGCAGTTTTATGATGTTTGACATACATCACACACGTACACTCGATATGAGAATCTAAAACTACGAGGAAATAAGAGTCACTAGTCTTTTCTTTGAAGGTATTGGACGATTTGAATGATTGAGGGCTGGAACTAGATAATCAAAAGCAGTCTTATGTAATCTTTACGTTTCTAAATCTGCACGAAGGCTTTAATTATTCTGAGGACCCTCTTTAAATGAAAATTTTTGTCCCCCAACTTATGTAGTAAATAAGAAAAAATAAAATATAGTAAAAATGAACTTTATTTTCAAGAGTAGGATTTTACAAGGTCGCCTTTAGAATTTTTACTGAATTATAGGTATTATTATAGAAACACTTTTCAGCAGTTGTACAGTGTAATATTGTACAACTATAAGAAATCATAAAACAAATACGGATACAGTGTAAAATCTCTTATTTATAATCTCATCAGTTGTTCGTCCTTATCATTATGCTCATTCTTGAGCTTTTCAGAAAGGTAGGGAGAAAATAAATCAAACTGAGAAATCTCGCTGGGCAATTATATTTTGTTAACAACTGATATCACAATAATTTGTTAAATTTATGGATCGAATGCGACTCCATAAATTAAGTATTTGGGATCACATGCTAGAATTTCTCACCTTTATTAATAATACGAGAAAACAGCTTAGAACTTTGAAATATTTTTTTATTTCATACTGATGAAGTACGCTTTATACAAGCTCAAATATACACAGATAACCTCCCATAATCCCTACGAAGTTACTCATTCTCAATATCCGGAGGTTTTGAAAAGGGATGTAACGACTGTTTGAGATAAAACACGTATTATATGGGCTTAACAGTTAAATTTTGCCATCTGAGTAACACGTCAGTGAGGTGCTTGTAAGGAAAATTCAGTTTTCTACTATTAAGGATAATTGTAGTTTCTTAAAAATATATGTCTTAAAATAAAAATGTTCTAATAGAGGGGTAAAAAAACACATGCACATAGGGCAAAAATTCAGTACAGTGCTTACAGGAATTCGAAATTCTTGCGATAATGTCGTATACATGGTTTCTATCCGCGCGCTCGTGTGTCCTTAACTTGTTAATTTATTTCATCTTTTTTAAATTTTTAATTTCTACTAATTAATCTTAATTTTCTTAATCTTAATATTTTTCTAATTTTACTTCTTAATATTATCTTACCCTTCAATTTCTTGAAGGTGCTAAACTTAATTTTTTTAAAAAATTTATTGAAAGTAACGAGTAACTTTTAATTTTAACTTATCTTAATAATTTTTAATACTGAGCACATTATCATTGATTATAAAACATCTTGCGTACAGGAGTTAAAATCTACAGATCAAGGCACTCCACTCTTCAAATCCCATTCTGCTCAGCGCTCGTGTGTGTGTGTAAGGGGGGGGGGGGAGGAATGCGATGTTGCCCACAAGTATACAGTTTTGATCGTCAATACTGATTTTTTAAAAAACAAAACAATTTAACATTTATATGCAAAAGTACGGGACAACTCGAGAATTGAGGGAAAAGAAATTTTTTTGATAAATGAACTGTTTCCCAGATCGACAAGTAAACTATCAACTTCCATCATACGACAGTGGATGAACAGGAGGAATAAAATAGTTGAAAAGGAGAAAAATCGGGTCTTCATGTACGCGCTTATTTTAAAAGAGGGGCTTTAAATACGTTCTGTAACGCCTCAATTTAATTCCTGTGCCATAATTATGACTGTTAAGAAATGTTATGGACATTAAATATTTAAAGTTAAAAAATAAAATAAAATGACTCTTCTAAGGACTACCAAAAAGTTTTTTAGGACTTCATGGACTGTGTAAACCTTGTCAGTGTATAACGTATACAGATAGTACACTGAACTTATCAACTCAACATAAATATACAAAATAATGGCGTGAAAATAATTTAAAAAAATGAATACAAATTTACTAGGTAGAAAATATTACAAAGGCTCAACTTTTGCCCTGACCTCACTGCCTCCAAAAATTTAAACTTCAAAATCAGAAAATACCCTATTACACACCAACTGTTTAAAATATAAGAATATTTCGAGATACTTTAACTTCATGCAACATCAAGCGGAAAAAATGTTACGGTTAATTCGAAGTTGGATAAGTAACAGGGGAAAATCTTTAAGTGTATCTAAGCTACTCACTATGGGAAAAACATCCTCTAATAATACTTCTTTGCCAAAACACAGGTTTTATCAGATGTTTTAACCTCTTTTCTGCACAGTGGCAAGGAAAACTTCATTACAGTAACGCAATAAACGAACAATTCAATCACACGTGACTTACGACTCTCGTGAGGGTCTACGGGGAAAAGTATCGCATTTATTAGAATACTATAAAATGCATCATGTAAAGGGCGATATACAAAAAGTAATTCAAATTTACAAGTTTATCAGGCCTTAAAACGACGCTTGACAATGAACAGGGAGAAATAAGGAAAAATTTTACTATCTGAAAAAACTGACTTTTGTATTTCCCAATTAAACATTACGAATTTCCTAATTAGTAGGGCTAAATCGGGAAATATAAAAGTTGGAGCAATGGGTCACTTCTACCTCGATAAATATATACTAGTTAATAATATTTCATTATTTCTCGGATGAATTGAAGCGATGGCCAAACGGAGACAGTCCGAGAGCTTCAGGTGGTTTCTTTGTTTCGTTTTAAGCACTATCTTTGTTTTCCCACCATATACCTTTTTGTAACTGCACTAGAGTTTCATAAAGATATGTGGTGGAAAACAAAGAAGAAATATCACTGTTAAATCATGTAAATCTGGGTATTCATCTTTCATTCTTATTCAGAATTTCTACTCATAGAATTAAAAGTATTTTCCAATCAGTCCTTTGTCCGATGCTAAGGGCCTGTTCACATAGGAGTCCGGTAGCGGAAGCGTAAAAAGAAAGATGGCGCTGAGACGGAAATACACTAATCATAGGCGTTAAAAATTTCGTTGCTAATCGTTTGGAGGTTTGCCATTGGTTGAATATATTTCAATACTTTAATACTTCCGCTACCGGACTTCTATGTGAACAGGCCCTTAGTCAGGAAATTGAAGGGTTTCTTCATTGGAAAGGGCTGTTTCAAATGATTTTAATGATCAGAGTCAATTTCATCGCACAATGCTTTTAACTGTCTTTTATTTACAGCACTGTTTTCAAGATAATTTTGAATACTTGCCGCAGAGTAGCCTAACGCTTCATTACTAGCAGCAGTCTCCTCATGAAGCAGTATAATTTTTCTCAGAATATTTACACTATGATATATTTATTAAGAAAAATGCTTGGAAAACCAAAATAATTTCAAGGAGAACCTCTCGCGGCCTCTCCAGTGGTCGAGAAACACTGGCCTACAAGACCTAACTTCTCCTTTCCCAGACAAGTTTACTAATTTTCTATACCGCGTTATATAAAGAACCACATGCTTGTCAATAATTTGAATGGAATATTAACGTTCAATTGTAAGGAAATCGTAAAGAGAATATAATAAAGAATCAATTTTATTTTAATCTTTGAATATCAATAATAAAGCTCTTGAATGCTTATGTAATTTTATCGACATCTCTGCCTCATAATCTCACATGCATACTTTCATATAAAAATAAAGTAGCTCGAGATTGAACCCAAATTCCTTCTAACTTGGCTGAATCATTATAACCTATGAATGAATTCATATTCCTTAATAAACTTCATAATCTCACTAGCTGAATAACCGTGCTTCACTACGGAGTACATTCAAATTAAATACAACGGTCAATGTATGCAATTAATGCCAAAAAAAGAACAAAAAAATAAATTTATTATAAATACAACTGTCAATGTATGCAATTAATGCCAATATATATATATATATATATATATATATATATATATATATATATATATATATATATATATATATATATATATATTTATAAAAAATTCGTATAGACAAAATAATGTAGAAGAAAATATTTAAATTAAATCTAATAGAACATACTAAAGAATATAGCACAGTTAACATAGTACAGTTTGAAGAACATTTCTTTTACTGTATTTTAATATTTTTTTGGATAATGTCCAATCGTCTGCTGCATTAGAAAGAAAAAGAATATTTTTATATCAATTTATTTCGTTGTTATGCACATGACGTAAAATTAATTTAAAGTACCACAAAAAGAAAAACTAAGTGATCAACATTTAATAAATTAAATTCTAAAAATTAATCTTTAAAAATTCACCAAAAATCAGGAAATGGAGGTAAAGATTCGAAAAGATTTCGTTTTAAAGGAATTTTTATGATCTTTCTCGTGATAATATTCTTTTGGATAATGACGAATCGTCTGCCGCATTAGAAAGAAAAAAAAAATTTTTTTTTTGTCGATTTATTTCGTTGTTATGCACGTGACGATAAATTAATTTAAAGCATCACAAAAAGAAAAGAAACCACGTGATCAGCATTTAATAAATTAAATTCTAAAAATTAATCTTTAAAAATTCACCAAAAATCAGAAAATGGAGGTAGAGATTGGAAAAAAAATTCATTTTAAAGGAATTTTTCGGATCTTTCATGATATAAATTTTATAACCCTCGGATTATTATTTTAAATGCAAACTTAAAAAAAAGGTTACAAAAACAGCTTAAAAATTTAATTTTAAAAAATCTCAGCAGAATTTTTCAAAAATCTTTCTTAGTGCACCCCTACACTGTAAGAAGAATGGCCATGCAAAATTTCAGCCCCTTAGGTCCAGCGGTTTGGTCTGTGAGTTATCAGTCAGTCAGTAACTGAATCGTGTCCGGGGCCACCCGCGTGCCGATTTTGGTACCATTCGGCCCCATAGTCTCCCTGTCAGCGAGGACAGCCGAGAAGTTGTCAAAATAATCAACTTTTAGGGGCAAAATCATTAAGACATTAATTTTAAAAACTCCGGGGCCCGATTTTCAAAAAATAATATGCCTATGTTTTAATCTGAACTATCAATTATAGCTATACAAAATTTCAGCTCAATGGAAGCAATACTTTTTCACTTATAAAGGAACAAACATAGGCCTATTCGAAATAATCAATAAATTTCACAGTTTCAATGAAACACACTGATTTTTGAATAAAGTTCAATAATTCAAGTTCGATTTACGCAAATTGTGCATAAAATTGTACATAAATTCAAAAACAAAGTTTATAAGTTAAATAAAATTCTGTAATATTATACCAATAAATTTCCAGTTGATAGCTAATAAATTATACATCTTTTTTTACCTTAAATGTCCAATAAAAAGCGTAGTTCCAAATGTAATTTTCTTCAATAAACCCTTAAACGTTGCCAATTTCAAAAATCCTTTTTGTATTTATCAATACCTCCTCCTCTTTAAGCTTTAAAATATTAAATGTTTTACTGATAATAAATGAAAATGTAGTTTGATGTGTTGCTATGATTACTTGACTATGGTTGACAAAGGAAATTCTATTGCTAAATGTTTTACTGATAATAAATGAAAATAACTTTTGGTGTGTTGCTATGGTTACTTGACTATGGTTGACAAAGGAAAAGTTGTAAAGGTGAAGCATCAGCTCAATATTTAGGCCCCTAACTTTCTTTCTACTGATCAGATACAGGTAGCCCTCCTACAGCACGGCATCTTACAACACGGTTTCGCTCTAACACGATAAAAAAATTGTGAAAACCTTTGTACAACACTGTATGGAGAAATACTTCTATAGCACTAGATAACATGATTTTTGTTTAACACATTTAAAAACTAAATTACCTTAAAATAATGACGGGAAGGAATAATGAACTATAGTGGCTTTACATGAAAATGTATAAAGAAATTATAATTTATTCATTTATAACTCTATAAAGTTACAAGAAGGCCTAAGCTTAGCTGAAAATCTTGAATCATTTTTCCGGAATGCAAACCCTTCCGTTGAAAGAAGCCGAAAATTCAAAAGGGAGCTGCAAAATTGTCTATCTCCATACCGTGAATCTACAATGACCTCGTAAGAATCAGCAAATAAACCAAAATTACAGATTTTTTAAAGAGACAAAAAATCTAAATGAAGAAAAAGGTTCTGAAAGTGAAGGTGATATCGTTCAATCGAAAAAATGTTCGCGTTTGATTGTACTGAGCATTGATGAAGAAGAAATTTATTAAATTAAGGTCGCATGAAATGAAAATATTTTTTTTGGTTTCATTTCATTTTTTTGTTATACATACATTTATATTTTTAATAAAAATTAAGTTGCTTATATGGAATTAAAAAAAAGTTTGTTTTTAATAAGTTTTCAGAACGTAACCCCCTTTTTTGAACTGTCTCTGGATCTCGTATAACACGGTTTCACACAGCACGGCATTTTCTAGGAACCTATCTACCGTGTTATAGGAGGGTTAGCTGTATACATAATATATAGTCTATGTCCATCTGGAATAATGTGCCTTTCGAATAGTGAAAGAATTTTTCAAATAGGTGCAGTGGGCCCATAGATTACCCTCCACATACAAAATCCACTCTCTCTCTCTTTATATATTAGTAAAGATAGATAATAAATTTTGAGAAGGTACGTTTCTTAAAAAATTATATAGCTTGATGACAGATATCAAATATTAAAATTTGAGTTATGATTCTCTGTAGTATTTCGTATTAATTTTCTGTTTCAATCGTAGAACTACCTGAAAATCTGCATTTAAATTTTCAATTACTTTAAAAGGAAAGGGAGACAGATCTTTACAGGAAATTAAAAACATAACAGTTATGGCGAAGTTAAAATATGCTTAAATCAAAAATAGCATTCAAAAATAATTCTGTTATACAAATCTGTAAAACTGCAATATCTTATCAACTAATAAACCTTTGACAAGAAAGTATTGCGCAGCGTAATGAAGAAAGACTATGTGCGACTCATTTGAGCAAAATCATGCATGACTGTACCTACCAAACCTGGAGTCTATGCTGAAAGGTATTCCTTGAACTTTCCAAATGGCGGGGATGCCATCGCTGAGGGATGAATGTAACATTTACTCTACTGCCTGTGTTTGGGAGGGGAAAAAAAAACAACTTTTTACATTACGAAAAAACGTGGAGAGGGGCCAAGACGGAGAAAAAGTTTTTGAGGTACTGATGTCAGCTATACATAGTACCGTGGAGGGGAGAGACACTATCGATATTTTGGGTAAGGGTGCTTCTGCTTGGCGGTCTTATCGCCCGCTCGTTAAAAATATAGGCCAAGACGGTCGGGTCGGGCAATAAAGAACCATTAGGATATTGGGGTATCAAGGCTTATCAACTTAAAGTGTTTATGTAGGAGAAGCAAATAAGATGCTTTAAATATCCCTCAACAAAAATAACGAATTTCTATTATGATATGCGTATTCGACCAAATCACTGTGCAACATGCCTAGGAAGAAAAAAAAACACCACCACTTTTTCTTAAATTTTTAGACTCATATTTTAGTGAAGAGGAAAAAAAGTGACTACATTTGAAATCAAACAGAAATTTATTAAGAGGATGGTAGACTTTCAAATTACCAAAAATCGAGCAAATATTGCAATTTTTTGTGGAGTGTATTAATATTTGAAAAAAAAAAAAACATGTAAATATTGGAATGAAATGCATTTAAAATATGTAGTGAAAACTTGGTGGCTTTAGAAAAGTAAGTATTAAAGGTAGGTGAAAAAACATCTTTTAAATGGCTTTTTCGCAAAATGAGAAGTTTCCAGATTTGCAAGTCTTTAAAATGCTCCTCGCGTCATATTTTTTGACGAAATTTTCTGAAATTTATAATAAAGACTCCTGTAATACATGAAAATAAAGTTATGTATCCATTTTAGGATTCGAGGTCATTCAGGTTATCAAAGTTTAACTTAAGTGTAGAAAAGTACAAAAAATTCACAAAAATTCAGAGTACAAGCATAAAAATATTTCCTAAAAATTAACCATTTAACGAAAGTACAAAAAAATACACAACTTTGTTCAAAATTTATTTATAAGCAATATAAATGCAAAATTAAGGGGGAAAGTTAAAAATTGAGTCGCAAGGAGCATTTAATTTAATTTATTTTATTTTTCATTTAAATTCAATTTTTTAAATTATAAATTAAAAAAAATATTTATAAAATTTTATAAGGGGTTTAATATTCTTATACCTTAATGAATATATATGTAAAATTTCATACCTCTGAGGTAAAAATTTCAAAAATCGCTTTGAAAGGTCCATCAACCCCTTAAAGTTCCACGTTTTAAACGAAATTTTACTCTAAAAATAGGAAAAAACCGACTAAACACGATAACTATCTCATAATAACCACCATTATCTCGAACATGGTCTTTTATTTTTCAAGTTTAACTTTAGTTTCAATGATAAAGTACGTTTTAGTTTATCAGTTGCATCTGTTAGTGGATGGTGATAAGCAAAAATACATACTTACATAAACGTTCAATTGAAACATTACCCACACCACTATCTTGAATGGAGACGGGACACATCTCTATAAATTATGGAGCCAGGAAAATATTTTATCAGACAAAATATGTTTACACGCTCACCTTTATTTGGATATGAATTCATAAAGGGCAGGGGGGGGTAAATATGGGATAAACAAACAATAAGAATAAAAAAAAATCCGTCTCGAAAACCGACATTTACTATCAAAGATCACAAATTCCAGATTTTCCTGAAATACACATTTTGAACAAAATGTAATAACTCAGCATGAAACATCATAATATGAACAGAAAAAACAGGGAGCAATTAATTTCGTCCCTCTTAAAAACTTACGTAAAGGAGAGAAAAAAAAAAAACAGGGGAGGAATAAGAAAAACATTTGCAGTATCAGAAGTTCTGAGTTTCAGAATTCGGGGGCCTTTAAATTTCTGAAATCTGAAGAGAATAATTGCTAAAAGTTCAGAGGAAGATTCAATGTGACAAAACTCTGAGGTTGGTTTGGTTTGGAGCGCTACGGTCATTTTTTGCTACACGAGGGCTAATTAGACTGGGACCTACAGCTTAAAGCCAATTCCGAATGGCTACAAACATCCAAGCAAAGAGTGGGACTCGAACCCACAGACTCTGGTACCGAACGCCAGCGCCCTAGCTATAATTAAATACAAAGGACTGCTGCAAACGTTTTGTTCCTAACACTTCGGTCTTTCAATTCTCTCATATGATAGAGCTTCCATAAGTTTGAGTGAGGCTTTATATTTAAAAAATGGATACAAATTAAAAGAATAAAAGTGAAAAAAGTTATTTCATTTGAATACATGTGGTGGTAATAATTATTATGCACCACTTAGGATTTGATAAAATATTGCATGGATAATTAACTTTCGGAAAAAACCGTAAATTTGAGTCTCCAAATTTATCTCAGTACAACGACAATGTAAATTTAAAAATTTTAGCTTAAAGAAAATTCTAGTACGAACACTGCCCTAAAGAATTCCGAGTGAAATTAAAATCCCCGCATTACGCTTTTGTTGTAAGAGACAAAACTTAGTCAAAGATTTACCTGTCACCAAAATTTTAATCATCTTAAAAAAAAAAAAAAAAAAAAAAAAAAAAAAAAAAAAAGTTTTATGGACAAGCACAAACCGAGTAACTAAAAAATATAACCACAAACTTCAGATTTTTGAAAGAAGTATTTTCTTTGCCGAAATACCTACTGAGGTATTTGAAACGCCGGTAAAAACGGATAGCATTTTCGGTTTTTGTTGAAATACACTGTTATTTAGTACTTAACAACGGAATTCCTAACATGCAACTTAATTTGAAACATTCAAAATCTGATCCCCAGCATAGCTACATTATCATAATACGTTGAGACGAAGCAAACCTTTGCCATCTAAGATTCTCTAATGCGTTTAGGGACACAATTATACAATGTCCCAAACGAAGGCAATGAAGGAGATGGCAATGATGGAGGAGAATAGAAGGGAAGAGAACAAACTGCGTTTTGCGCAAAAAAAGAAAAAAAAAAAAAACTTTATAGTTTCTCCATATTTATTCAAATCGTATTTTCTTTCGAAGAAACTACAGACAACCTTTTGTAATATCAGTATGAGAATATGACTGGAAGTTGAAATGCTCACCAGTAATAAAAATAATTAAAAGTCCATAGCACATGACAAAAATTCGCTTAGCACAATACGTTAGGTTGCAAGAGAGGTGAGGGGCTGATGATCGCAATCCAGCAGCTATCGCCTATGAAGTTAAGGCGAGCTTGTTTCTTTTCCTCTCCTAAGGAGAGCTTGTTTCTTTTCCTACTTGTTGAGGAAAACGTTTGTTTCCGGGAGCAGATTTGCCTCTGAATAAATGCTGTTGAGCTCAGAATTTTTTTGCCGTGTGCTGTGGGCTCAAGCATACCCAATTGGAGGGTATCACATTTAGGTTTTGACAACTTTTCCTTTCCCTTTTTGGGATTATTTTTTCTGCAAAACGGAAGAACTTGGGTTTTGAAATCATAATTAAAAAAATACATAATAATAAAAAAAAGAATTCGTTTAACATGTACGTCTTATTATAACAACCTAGCAACATACCAGTCTTTTCACTGCAAATTGTAAAAGACACGGTTCTTACCACCGTGGACTGGATTAGCTGAAAACTGGCAGACACTGGAGATTTAGAACTACTCGACTTCTGGAATATTGTCCCCGTCAGCGCATTAGTCAGCTTTGTCACGCCAAGGTGCCCAAAATGAGGGTAAACCCTTTGTCCAAGTTTGCCGGGTATGCTGCAGAAGTTTATATTTTGCATAGCTTTTCGCGCAAGAGGGATATGCACATTTTTTTTTCTAAATCAGTCTATTCGTAACCTCATACTGAAATATTTTTTTTAACAGAAAGGATAACCATAAGCCGTTCCTAAAGTTGCCAAATTTACTCTAAACCGGCAATTCGAATAGCTCAGGAGTCCAAACTAACGGGTTTATAGGCATTTTCCTCCAGTGTAAGGGCAAATATTTTAAGATGTGGTAATATTGGACGATATCAACAGTTATAGTCCTCTAATCTCAAAATTAATATTCATTTGATTTTTTTTTGTGAATAAGATTTGAAACACAATCATGCAGTCACAAGATAGAGGAAGTGTTTGACCATGACAAACGTTCTTTGAGGTCGACAGGGAAGTTTTTTTTTAGGCAACAATTTCTATAGAGGCGTGGCATTAATGAAAGCAACTTGCAATGGAGGGAAAAAATTATAATGTTTTGTTTCAGAGAAATTTTATCCCGGGTGAGAGGAATAGACTGAATTTTTACAAATCAAATAATTCCCCATTCACTAATGTAATATGTACAGGTTGATCGGTACTAGGTTGTAAATTCATTTCCAATTTAGATATAGTTAAGAGATTTAGTAAATCAATTTGCAACTAGAAAATGGTGCAAATTTTCCAGTTGCAAATTGAATGATTAAATCCTTCTTGAAAGAAGAGTTCTCTAGTTATGCATGATAGAATGACTAATTTAAGGAACAAATGGTTGCACTTTTCTAGAAATTTAAAGTAATTAAAAATTTAAGCATTAAACGTAAACATGGTCATTAGAATCAACCGGCAAAATAGAAAATGGGAATATAACAGGACCGGAATGCTACTGTAGCAAGAAATTGCAGAAAAATTCAAAAGTCAATCAGGGGGAAAAATTCTTTTATTAGTACTATTGTATAAAGCAGGTGGCATAACTAGAGGAAAAAAAAGTTTCACTTTATACAAAAGAATTCGTTTATAAGACTTCAGATACCGTAAGATGGGGTTCTTTAAGACGGATTTTAAGTTTTTTCCTGTGCTTGCCGATCAGTTTTAAAAGCAGCCCAAAATAAACAATTGAAAAGCATTGATGCATCCTTTCCTTACGTAGTAATGTATTGTACTAACCCAGATCTTTAATTACTATTGAGAAATTAAATTTAAAATGTGTCACAAAGTTGCCCCCCGCCCAATGGGGCTAATTTGTGACATCTGTGTTTTTGCCTTGAAATCCAAGAGGAAAAATTACTTGACAAAGTTAGACAGTAAAACGCTTATCAAAAGCTTGATACACAATTATGTATACCTATTACAAATATTGGATAGCATTATCTATATCTGTGACATCAAAGAGACTTCGGGTGCCCAGGGCAGCCATCAGTTCTTTGAGAAGATGAGGAAATTAGTCTTTCGGCACATTCTGCTCCTTCGGCTAGTTTTTTACCAGATAGTCAATACTTTCTCTCCAGTGATATTTTAGAGGACGGAAAATTGCAACATCGAGCGGCTGGAGGAGGTGGGTCGACTTTGTGGGTTATTTTGTGACAGTGTCAATGTGTCACAAAGTAACCCCGTTACCTTTCGATATTTCGGTTATGTTCTCATATCTCTCGGAAATATCACTACACAAAAGTTATATTGCTCCCCAATCTAACAAACACATTGACACTAAAAAATAATTACCCGTGGTACTTGGTTGTATAAGGTGTTAGCCTTCAGCACATAAATTTTCCGAAGTTTGAGTCAATAGCTTGACAACAGGTTTGAACAATACACTGGTCAGCGAAGTCAAATGGCGCGCAGAAGCTTCGAACACTGGCCACTAGGTGTGTTTGTATGTCGGACAAGCTGTTTGCGCTGTTCTTTGCCTTCCCAGTATCACGAGCGCGGCGCAAGATCCGAAATACGAAAAGTCAGAGGAATGCTCATCCAACCAGCCAGTAGCCAACTGGGACTTGTGAGAGGTACAGTTGTCTTGCTGGAAAACTCCATTACCGTGCGGATAACAGAACAGCATAAACGGATGGAGGTGATCACCCAGCAACTCTACGTACCGAATTGCATTGAGGGAGGTTGGTACACGCACCAAAGATTCCAAACTGTGCCACGAAAAAACACTCCAGACCATGATTGAGCCACCATGCCCTTGTACAGTTCCAGCCAGGCATGCAGGATCCATGGCTTCATGAGCCTGACGCCATATTCTCAGCCTCCCGTCGACGTTAAGTAGTCGGAATCGAGACTCATCACTCCATGCTACTCGTTTCCAGTCCTCTACACTCCAGTCTCTGTGCTCTCTTGCCCAGGAAAGATGTGCAGCCCGATGGCGAGTATAGAGCAATGGTACTCTCGTAGGTCAACGGCTCCCGAAACCCATACGGTGAAGCGAGCGTTGCACAGTCCGTTTACTGACTGTACCGTCATTAAACTGGGTGGTAATTTGAGCTAATGGTTGGCTTCGCTGGCTACGTACAATACGCCTGAGCCGTCTCTCACCACGCACTGTCAAGGCTAATTGTCCTTTGCAGTTTGCCCGATCGCTAGTTTTTTTCCACCATCCATGTATTCTTGGTATATTCTTGACACTGTCGACCTTGAAAATCCTAGCTGTCTGACGATTTCGGAAATTGAATGGCCCATGTGTCGCGCACATACGATTTGTACGCGATCGAAGGCGTCTAAATCAGGCAGTTTACCCATACTGGCAATTCCAACAACTAATTCAGAACAACCACAGTACGCGCTATATATGCAGTTACCACAGCGCCCTCACTTGCGTATACATGATGCGCAGCGCTACACAATTTGCATAGGCTTTGCTATCCCTAATTCAGTGGCACTTCAGTGTAGTTTGGGATTACAAGTCCAGAGAAGCAGAACTGGTAAGAGAACTATTTTGAAGAAAATTAGAACGCGCAAACATATGCCAGATTATTTATTTGAAACAATATGAAAACTGAAAACAACGTCTGTTGTTAATGAGACAATGACCTCAAACACATTGCAAGTTTAAAAAAAAAGTATTTTTTTAAAGTTCCGAGTAGATTAAACGCTCACGTGTAGTAAAGGTTCTTCAATCGCGTAACAAACTAAATGTGCATCATCTATCTCCTGATCTCACGCACATTTACAACTGAAGTTAACTAGACTTTTTGAATGTAATATATTTAAAATAAACTCCTAAAAGAAGAAAAAAACCCTGGAAAATCTCATGATTTAATAAAAAAAAAGTTAGTAGAATCAATGACAACAGTGTTAAAGATTGTTTTACTTACTTACTTACTTACTCTTACTCTCTCTCTCTCTCTCTCTCTCTCTCTCTCACACACACACACACACACACACACACACACACACACACACACACACACAACACACACACACAACACACACACACACAACACACACACACACAACACACACACACAACACACACAACACACAACACACACAACACACACACACACACACACACACACACACACACACACACACACACACACACACACACACACAACACACACACACAACACACACACACACATATATATCTATATATATAAAACAGTTCCGTAACTGACTCATTCATTCATTCATTCATTCATTCACTGACTGACTGACATACAACGCACAGACCAAACCGCTGGACCTAAAGGGCTGAAATTTTGCATGGCGATTCTTCTAATAGTGTAGGGGTGCACTAAGAAAGATTTTTCAAAAATTCTTCTTAGATTTTTTTAAATTAAATTTTTAAGCTGTTTTTTAAACTTTTTAAAAGTTTGCATTTAAAATAATACATTGAGGGTTATAAAATTTATATCACGAGAAAGATCATAAAAATTCCTTCAAAATGAAATTTTTTTCAAATTTTTACCTCCATTTCCCGATTTTTGGGGAATTTTTAAAGATTAATTTTTAGAATTTAATTTATTAAATGCTGATCACGTGATTTCTTTTTCTGGTACTTTCAATAAATTTATCGTCACGTGCGTAACAACTAAATAGACAAAAAAAAATTTTTTTTCTCTTTCTAATGCATCAGACGATTGGATATTATCCAAAAAAAATGCATATCCTTTACGATTTTTATATATATATATATATATATATATATTTTACATCAATTGTATACATTGATCATCGCATTTATTATAAATATATATATTTATATTTTGGCATCAATTGCATACGTTGACCGTTGTATTTAATTTGAATGTACTCCGTAGCGAAGCGCGGGTTTTCAGCTAGTATATATATATATATATATATATACACACACACATACATACTGTTTTAAAAATAAAAATCGTCCGTAAGAATTATGTGCAAAGCCTTATTACCTCTCGACTATTAGTGTAAGCATTTATGAGATGACATTGATCTCTTGTCCACTATTTATTCCGTAATATATTAGCTAGTGAGATGATACAGTAACCACCGCTTATAGTGATCAGTGGCTATAAGAATCAACCGTTTATAAGAATCTATATCGCGAAAACAAAAAAAAATGTACAATTTCCATGTTAAAATTTTCGCTTTAAAGAATTAATCCACCGGTTTTAGGAATCAGTTTACACTCTTCGCTTTCCTTTCATTTTTCCAAAAAAGCCACTTAAACCCTCAAAAGGCACGAAGTTCTTTCTTTTTTTTTTTTGAAGGAAGATTGATAAGATGGAATGGAATACAGTCCTAAAATTCATCCCTTTCTTTGTTAGACATAACATAATAGTTTCCCCTTAAACGCTTTAGCACAACACTGTCCTATTAGCTTGACCCGGGGGCATCTTTACCCGTCCGGGTTCGATTTCAATTTTCTCCCCTGACACACAAAAATAGGGACTCTTTTTTCCCACCTCCCACATCCTGGTTACGGCTTTCTGGATACTGAAACACATAAATCTTCAGCGAAGTGTCCACTATCACTTAGGCAAACGTGACATTCGTAGATTCAGCGCATTATCAAACCGTGAAACATAAGCTAGAAGGTGAATCGTCGTCTGAGACTATTAGTATTGAAAGAGGTATAAACAGCCTCCTCAAAACTTCATTACGTCAAACTACCATAGAAAACTTTTTCTTGCTCCCCCCTTCCTGTAGTTGAAATGTTAAAACTGTTAAGCAGGTATGTTGTAACAAATATTGAATTTTTTTCTTCTCTTACTATAATCATGTGTATCTACTTATAGGTCTAAAAATTAAGTTGCATTTTTAAAATTATAAAAAATAATTTTAATAACAGATAATTAACGTAAATTAAAGAGTATTTTATGGTAAATTATCTAATATATGAATATATAGTTGCGTGTGAGCCTGTCCAAAAACCTAAATTTCGGCTATAAGAATCAACCGCTTATAAGAATCAAAAAAAGTAATAACAAACGTGATTCTTATATGCGGAAATCACTGTATTTGAATCGTCAAAAATTCTCTAACGATAAACAGTTGTGAATCAAAACTTTGTTCAAACACATTTTTCAGTAACTGTTTATATTTATCTTGCTTTTTAGGGATCAAAAAGTCCTACGCGCGACGTGCTCGAGACAAGTGAAAAAATTTGTCCGACATAATTTTATTTTGTTAAGTTGCTCCTGATCATGTGCGTCTGCCTCTATCATGTGCGTAAATGGGCTGAAGTTACTGAATTCAATTAACGTTCTCAACTAATAGCCGGGAAACAGTATGAAGTAATAGTATTTAAGTTACTCCTCAACCAGACTAATCAAATAATAATTAAGGATGAGGAAGATGAAGTAATATCAATAATATTACGAGAAATACAATTAAAAAAAAATTAAGGTTCATAATCTTATATAAAAATATGCGTGCAAATAAAATATTTTGACTGAAATGTGCATTTTTAAAACTTTTATATTTATTTAGTATATATAATGAGCTTATTATATATATATATATATATATATATATATATATATATATATATATATATATATATATATATATATATATATATATATATATCACGATTTTATATGATGGTTTCATTGATAACGAAAAAAGAAATTTCAACAATTGTAAGATTTGCGTCTCATGGTGAGTATGGTTATAGAAATGAAAAATGAAATGGTGTTATTTCTTTGTAGTAACACAAATTGAAAGACTTTGAAATTACAAATAGGTTCAAATCCTATAGACTTTTCTTGCGTACGTAGGATAAACTACTCTAGAATGCTGTCGAAGGAATTTGGTTGATGGAATAACCAAAGTTGAACAACGTGAACTGATTTTTACCAGCTTATCGGCGATTATATACCCGACTGTACATATGTCAAAATTTTTGAGTATGATTTCATAGTTATTGATACACTGCAGAGGAATGCATGGAAAAAGAAAATTGTCGGTGAAATATTTTGAGTCTGAAAAGAAAAGCCAGCGTTAAAAAAAAGCTAAAATTTCATTATACAAAAGAGATTATTATGAGTCCCAAGTAAAATCATTAGAATATTTTAGCTTAAAATACATTTCTGGAAGTCCTTATTAACCCGTAACTCTGGATTCAATTAAACACGATAATGAAGAAAAAATAGGGGATAAAAATTTAACTTTGAAATAGCTTAAACAAGCCATTCGCTAAATTTTACGCAAAATTAAAAAAAATATATTTAACATTACCGTGAACCTTTTAACTTATCGCAAGAATAATCACGAGCCAGTTGAAAAGTAAATATAGTTAATAACATTTTTAAAAAAGGTCAAAACCACGTTTATTTTCCAGAAGCACAGACAGAAAAAGACAAACTTGGCGACCGAATCAGGTCACAGGAAACAGCAACCCTGGCAGCGACGTTACCTACCTGAGGGAGGCAGGTGGAGAGCGAGGCTATACAATAGTTTACCTTTCCCCTAACAGTAAACGTGCCTCTAGTACCAGCCATCCAGTCATTTGCTACGTCGCTTTCCGTAAAAGGTTATTCGTTACAACGCAGGGAAATATTTAACAATCGGAAATGAATGAACAGGAAATTGTTGAGGTATTAAAGTTGTTGTCACATTAATTAGTTGTTTTTTTCTTAGCAAACAATTTTAATGCTTTTTCTCAGTGGCTAAAATGTTAACCTAAAGGTATTATTTTTAACTGAAAAATCGGAGTAACAATCAATATTTAACTTTAAAAAAATACAACCTTCAAATAATTCTTAAACTTGTAATATATAATAAAAGCTTAGAGGGCAGCATTTTTTTAAAAAAAAGTATCTTTTCTGATCAGTAAAGTTTATAAATAAAACTAAATAAACGACAGTTCGCCTATGAAACATTAATTTTAATAACAGCCATACAGGATGATGGGATGTAAGGAGATCTGTTTTAAAATAAGTAAGTAACTATTAACTAATGAATCAAATCTCAATATTACTAGACGCATACGATGGGAGGGAATGTAGTGCTACTCCCACAGATTATCAGACGGCCATTACGACAAACAAGTGTACTAATCTTTTATACCAGTGACTGCTTTTAACTTTCAAGTGTGTTTAAAAACCTACATTTCAGCTTTAGATGAAAAGTCCCAAGTTCTCGTTCACCTCTGGATCTTTTTAAAAATTTTCATTCAGTGTAATACAAAGTGCATTATATATTCTACAAATTTTGCTGTTTATTTGCTATTCTATAAAACTCCCCGTAATAGAATAAAATCGAGTCTCGTAACGTTTATGAAATAAACAGACATAACGGACGTAGTATAATTCACTACTATGACTCCCACATTGAACTGTGGTTTGCGTCGCAAGCTTCTACCGCGTGGACCGGAATACCGGCTCAGGCATGGATATTCCTGTGTGCTCTGAAGGCTACTTTATGTCTTCTTGTAGGAAGCCACGCAGTGAGTGCTCATCTTACAAAATAACCAACAAAGAGCGAGGTTCTATGTTCTATATAGGGAAATGCCCTCAGGATAAATGACTGCCCCAATGAGAGGAAAAACAAAACAAAACGGAAAAAGGGACAAGATAATACGCCCTTGAATAAATCTTGGAGAAATGTCGAATTGGAATTTTTACTCGGACTTCAGTTACAAATTTGTACACGAAAAAGATACACAATGAAGAAAACAAAAGAAGCAAATTTATAGTTATCTCAATTTACTTGCTCACGGAGAGAAAAGGAAACATTTTCATTACAATTAAATTTCCGAAGTACAGGTAACCAGAGAAATAATTCTAAATATTAATAAACTTATAATTTACGAACTATACATAGAAACCTACAGGTGTCTGTAGGTTTCTATGTATAGTTCGTAAATTATAAGTTTATTAAGTTTAAATCTATAATCTATAAAGTCTTAATCTATAAGGATAATTATAAGTTTATTACTGATAATTATCCTTATAGATTATCTATGCATAGCTTATGTTAAATATACAGATCTGTTTTACTTGTTTTATTTACTGTTTATTACAGAAGACTTCACTGTTCGGCTATTTTTCAGAAACTATACCTTATTTTAAATACATTTTATCAGACCTACCGACGATATAATCATTAAAACAGTAATTTTTACAGTTTGCTATAGTTGGTTGCTTTAAAGCACTATGGTCAATTTTTACTAACCAGGCTAGGCCGGGATCTACAGTTTAAAGCCGATTCGGAAAGGCTATACACAAACACACTCGTGCCAACAGTGGGATTCTGACACAAAGATACTGGATCGAATACATCGCCCTAGCCATTCGGCCATAGGTCGGCTGCATTTCACTACAGTATTTTTCCTTTTTTAATGACCACCTTCGCAATAACAGAGTTTATAGGATCCTTATAGATATTTATGTTTTTGGAAGTATATTAGACATAAGCTTATTAAAAGTCTAGCAGTAGAAATGATCTCAAGAAAGCAATCCCGAGAATAGAGAGTAATAATTTGCATGTGATCACTGCGGATCCGCGGTCTGTTATTAGCAGCTTTAGATGACTCTATGGGATACCTCACAATAAGAATTATATCTCCCTTACGACATTCAAGGCAAATTTGACATTTATTCCTATTTAAAGGAGTAGTGAAGATTGAAGAGTAAAAGACTTGCACGTGTTTTAAGTAAGGTGAAACTAAACTGATATATACGAATTTCAGATATTGATAAAAATGCTTAATTCAATATTCATACTTCAAGATATTAAACAATGATCGCAAGAAAATTTAACACAATTTCAAAGAATATAACACTAACTGAACGATTCAAGTAACCATTCATTCATATATGAATATAATATAAAAACGATATTTTTATTTCCACAAAGAAAGAGGTAGACGATTAGCATTTATCGAAATAAAGTCTTTCTCACTATATTCTGAACATATAAATTTTCTACGTACAATTTTTAACCACATTTTATTTTTATAATCTATAATGCACATCTCAAAGGATAATTTTTTTTCACTTGTCTACAACAAGCAGAGTCGGCGGGCACCGTGACTCATCTACATACCTGCGTGAAATAGGAGCTCCCTTCGTGGGAACAGAATAAAAGAAAAAAAATGATGGGAAAACCTCGAAGTCGTCGCAAGCGTTTTTTCCCTTCAAACTGGCTATCACTCGAAAAGACCAGAATAATACCTGCAAGCACCCAACAACGGACCGAGTATATCTTACGCTTCACTGATCGCACAAGCCTCGCTCACAACTTGTTTCGAAACGCTGCATTTGACATCAGTCCTCTGCCTCGTTTTGTTCGAAAAAACGCGAGAGCATTTTCCTCCAAAGAGAAAACGAACATCGGATAGGAAGTGAGGTAATAGTGAAAAATATGGATCTTGTGGGTTGCTTTTTCTTTGATTTGGCATCCGAACTCATGAATATAATTCATCAATTCTGAATACGCAGAGGATTTTCAGCGTTCTCGAGATTGGATTTAATTGTTGGTTATCGTTTTAGCATTATAGTTGCTAAATTCGAGTTTGGAGTACAGATTTGCACGGGTAAAAAATTCAAACCTCTTCCTGTGCCGGCCTTTAGCGTAGGATGCATTTCTTGTTTTGTTATAGTATTTGAAAAATTTATTAAATACTATAACAGCGACTTATTGTTATTGTTATAGAATTTACTAAATTTTTAGACCACATCATACATAAAAATCTACCACAGTTAGTAGTTCATACCCATTCTCTTTTGGTACGCATACGAAACAATTAGCTTTAAAGAAAAATGCGTTCCAAATACATGTTTTTCACGTCCTTGAGATGCTTATCATTACTAACTAATCTTGGATGAGAACTTACTGGTACAAATTACGCTAACATGATTTCGACAAATCCATTTCTCGGTCATCAGCTCAGTGCGTGTCAAAGATTAGCTCAGATTACAAAACAGGATTTAAGTACGCGAACATCACTGATAGTTTTGAAAAAACAGTAACTTAGGCTAATTATGTAACGTCAACAAACATAGGCGTAGCATGCTTCTAACTTTTTTGTTGGGGGGGGGGGGGGATTGAATTCAGTTAGGGCCCTCCTCAGCGCATTGACTGCCGGACGGTCCTTAAAATATGATTTTTTGAAATTGAATAACAATAGAATTGATGTTTGAGTAGTATTCAAAAGTTATAGAATGAGAAAATTAAATATAAATAAAACGAGAAAAAAATATATCGAATTTTTGTTATGGATCATATCATTGTTAAAAATTATGTTAAGGCTAAAGGCATAATCGGAATCTTCAGTTTCACAGTTTGAAAAAGAGGAAAAAAACCAACTTTCTTAAAAGTTTTCTACAATTTTCCGATTTTAACTAAACTTCTAATAACATTTTAATTTATTTCAAGTTAAGTTGGGAATATTTTACTCTTAATTCTTTATGTTAGTAAATTTGCCCCTTAAAAATGGTTCCTACAAATTGAGTAAATAATACGAAGATAAAACATATCTGTAAAAAAAAAAAAAAAATGGTAAGGTATAATAATGACTCCACTTTAACTGAATAATTCCCAGATATAAGACGAATGGAAAAAAAAAAATTGGCACATAACAAGAATAGGGGTAAACGCGAAGCTTTGAATAGTAACAAACAAATTACAGTCTGGGGAAAAAAAATCTTCAGCCAGATTTACTTTAAATTGCTGGTCGGGAGCAACGTTACATAAAACGTAACAATAGCAATCCCCTAACTCAGCCAAACGACGTGTATTCCAGTAAAAGATAAAGTGCACTCACCTACCCAAATACTTGAAGAGGTGAACGCTTTTTTGAAATTTTTATATATATATATATATATATATATATATATATATATATATATATATATATATATATATATATATATATATATATATATATATATATATATATATATATATATATATATATATATATATATATATATATATATATATATATATATATATATATATATATATATATATATATATATATATATATATAAAACGAATACGAATGATACGACTAAAGACCTTCGATGAGAGTTTCAGGTCATATTTATCGAAAAAAAGGTTACGAATTTATTGATTAGACAAAGTAACCCCAGAGGAGAAGTCTTGCGTCTGCTATTTAGATTTCCTTTCACACTAAGGGTAAATGGCTTTTGAAGATGATATGGGTTAAGAGGGGTTAATATGAGTCATTTTAGGTTAGGGTTCAAGGTGGATATCTCTGGCACTGTGATGTTTGAAGGTTGAGGCGAAGCGAAAGAAATTTCCAAGTTCACGACAGAACCATAAAACCAGTTGAGTAAGCGGGATAATCCTTTACTTCGATCTGGGTGAATCGATATTTCTGAAAATACGATTTGAGAAAACATATCGATAGTTCCTTTTCATGTAAATTTATGAATATGAGGTAATTGTTCACACAACTATTAGAGGAATAATAGATAGAGAAATTACAAAAAAAAAAAAAAAGAAAAAAACTTATTGACGCTTGTTTCCAAGAATAAATGGTATGAAATTTTTTTTAAAAAGTTATTTATTTATTTATTTATTTTTTTTTTTTGGGGGGGGGGGGCTTTCTTAGTATGGTAATTTAAAATACCAACCTTCTGCTTAAGAAAATAAAAGAGAAACTTCAAACTTTTGGATTTCGGTTAAGAATAAATAATGGAAATAAAAACTACGGAGAGTTAAAAAAACAAACATAAAAAAAAAACACACACAAACCTCCAACAAAAATCCCCATCTGAATTGAATCTGCGACGATTCAAAAGTAATATTTCTTTAAATTAGACGTCGATAAAAAACTATAAAGGTCTAAGATGTGTAGAATCTTTACAAAAATAAACAAACAGTAAGTAACAAAGATGAACACGAAATATACAATTAAAGAATCAGTCCAGTCAAATTAGCTCAAAATGGCGGCGAATCATGTAATTAATAAAGGGGTTGAGATTTTTTCAGGAATTTGTAGGGATTGGTCCCCTGAACAACGCTTAATAAAGTCCCCTCGATTTCGAGCACCGCGGGGGGTGGTGGGGTCCCAAAGGTCCCTTTTTTCAGTTTTCGGCATTTATCTCGAAAACGGTGAGTCGCACAGAAAATTGTCGAATCTAAAAATTAAAGCTGATAAAATTCCCTTCCAAATGGTATGTCCATTTTTGTACTTAAGTGTTACCGTTTTCGAGATATGAGACGTTGAATACGAAAAGTTTTCAAAAAAAGTGGTAGCGGTTCAAGTATCTCGTCAAACTTCCTCCTCTAACTCTTTCCCCTTCTATTCCTCAGAAAACTCGTGATAGAAAAAGTTGTAGAGCGAAATATTTCCTTCAAAATGTATATAGTTATGCTAATTAATATTCACCCGGTAAATAGAGCGTTTTGAAGTTTAGGGGTACTTTTCAACATTTTGCTAGTAAAATGCTCGTCACTCAAGTTTCGTTTCCAAGGTCTGTAACTCTCTTAATCACTTTGTATGCTGTTTAATTAGATACGTATAGTATTCATAACCGGTATAAATAATAAATTATGTATACCTGTACGTATAAAGTATATCTCATGTACAGAAGAACACTTGTATTACAAAGGAGGAAGTAAGAAAACAAACCAAAATGTATAAAAGTGTCACTTTAGCTCAGATCATTTTGGAAAATTTAGATATCACACCATATGAAAAAGAAGTAGTTCAGTTACTTCAGACCTCAGTAGAAATTACTCCACAACACATTTCCACAAATACCTCCCTTGCCAGCATTCAGTGGAAATTGAGAAATGAATTGTCACGTCTCAAAGGTAATGGGCAAACAGTAGCTTTGTGGGTCCAGTACTTTGAAATGGTGGTGTTGACGAAAAAATTCACTGCAGCACAGCGCAACTTGGAAGATCATATGACATGCGCCCAGATGATGATACCTTACTTCCATGCCAGCGGGCATTTTCATTATGCAAAGTGTACTCACCTATATGTACAACACATGCTGGGACTAACAACTCGCCAGCTTGTACTTAAACCGGATTTTATAGATCGTGGATACTTCACTGTCAACAGAACTGGAACACCAGTGGCTGGTGTGTGGTCTGACATGGCAATTGATGTGACACTCATGTGTGACATGAAGAGTGAAGGAGAATTAACACGTGGGGGAGGCTTTAGTGATTCGGTGTTGGCGAAATGAGTTGTGGGAGCACGCACAGCTACAGCAATATGTAGTTCACTTGAGATGTTTTGTGGCGTCCATACTGCAAGCGGAGAACAACATGTTGAGTTTCGAGCATCACGCATAACCAGAGATGATCTAGACAGAAGGAAGCTTGCTCAATGGTTGGCTGATCACCCGCCTTTTGCTGACCGTAATTGTTTGATGTCACTTTCAACGGGAATAATTGAAACAAGTAACGTCAACTGTTACCAGGCCTTGAAAATTGGAACCCGCACAATGAGCACTTTTCTTGGAATGAAATTCTCAGAAGTGAAACAATCCAAGAAGAACTCAGTCGTTCCTTTAGCTGCGATGAACAATATGATCAAAGTTAATGATGAGGTAGTGGTGGTAGAGCCTCTGATGATATTTCAGCGAACTCTGATCACCAAGAAGAAAGAAGGGGATGTAGAGGAGTAGCTAAAGTACGAGTTAGCCCCATACCCTATGTCTCTATTCGCCGAGGGGATAATGAGAAAAATCAAAAAGTCAGTACTGTATGATGATTTCCCAAAATGTAATCAACTGATCAATACGAAGAACAGTTTCACGGTAATCGATGGCGGCTTCCTGCTTCATAGATTAAAGTGGAACACCAACACCACCTTCGCCTCCATCTGCGATCAATATATATCGTACTTAATCAACCATTACGGCAGCAGTTCAGCTGTGGTTTTTGATGGTTATGAAGAGACGAACTCTGCGGAAAGAGACGAACAACATCAGAGAGCATCAAGTAAAACATCAGTGGATATTGACTTCAATAAGGACATGGTGGCTACTGTTCATCAGGAAAACTTCCTTTCCAATGAAAGGAGCAAAACCAAGCTCATTACTATGTTAGTTCAGGCCTTGGGTGCAAGAGGTATACATTCTACTATAGCCAAAGGAGATGCTGACTGCAGTATTGTCAGAGGTAGGTGGCAAAACACCTCTCATTCAACTATGGTGATAGTAGGTGAAGACAGACCTGCTCGTCTTACTTGTGGCACTCACTCCACGAGACACGAATGTGTTTTTCATGAAGGCCGGACGGGGCAACACAGAAAACAGGCTCTACTCTTCACAACATCTTCAGGTCTTATCATTCAGCCAGTACATTCTCTTCATCCATAGTTTCTCAGGATGTGACACTACGTCAGCGATTTATGGTAAAAGCAAAGCAGCAATAGTACAATGTTTCCAGCAGTATGCCAATGAAACAACAAACATCGCCAAAGTTTTTTTTATGACTCCAAATCTTCACCAGGAGACATTGCTGGAGCTGAGGAACGAATGTTCCTGCTCATGTTCCAGGCCCCGACAAATGAGCAGGATCTCAATCACCACAGGTACCTTTCATTTTTCTTTGCTCGTACTGAACCCATTAAGTAAATTTAATAATTTATATAATTCATTAATATTCAATAATACGTTATACACTATCTGGCTAAAAGTATCCGGACACCCCCCCTAAAGAAGTGGATCTACCAGGTGACGTAATTTGATGCGTAACAGAAAGCTATAAAAGTATTGGTAGTTTACAGTGGAGGGTCCGGCCCATGTACTGTAGTTACCACTACTCTTCCTGAAGCTATTGGTAGTGGTTTGTCAGGTCACATTTATTAGTTTGTGAGACGATGAGTACGTCAAAGGAGCTTAGTGACTTTGATCGTGGTATTATAGTAGGATGCCACCTTTGTGGGAAATCAGTTGAAATTTCGGACATTCTACAGAAGCTAAAATGATGAAGACTTTGACTTGTTTGAAACTTTTTCCGAAGTATCAGATTGACGGCTTTTAATATATAGGAAAGCAGTTGATGAAATAAATTATATATAATCTATTTAATGTAAGAAATTGTTGTTTGAACCTACTTTTGATAACCATTTTTTGATTATATGAACAACTTTTATACATTTTGGTTTGTTTTCTTACTTCCTCCTTTGTACTACATGTGTTCTTCTGTATATTATGAGATATACATTATACGTACAGGTATACATAATTTATAAGAGTTATAAATGCAATACGTATCTAATTAAACAGCATACAAAGTGATTAAGAGAGTTACAGACCTTGGAAACGAAACTTGAGTGACGAGCATTTTACTAGCAAAATGTTGAAAAGTAACCCTAAACTTCAAAACGCTCTAACTATTTACCGGGTGAAGATAAATTAGCATAACTATATACATTTTTGAAGGAAAATTTTCACTCTTCAACTTTTTCTATCACAAGTTTTCTGAGAAATGGAAGGAGAAAGAGTTAGAGGTTTCACGAGATACTTGAACCGCTACCACTTTTTTTGAAATTTTTTCATATTCAACGGCTTATATCTCGAAAACGGTAACACTTAAGTGCAAAAATGGATATACCATTTGAAAGGAAATTTTATAAGCTTTAATTTTTGTGTTTGACAATTTTCTGTGCGACGCACCGTTTTCGAGATAAACACCGAAAACTGAAAAAAGGGACCTTTGGGACCCCCACCACCCCCCGCGGCGCCCGAAATTGAGGGGACTTTATTACGCGTTGTTCAGGGGACCAACCCCTACACATTTCTGAAAAAATCTCAACCCCTTTATTTAGTGCGAATTGAAAACCTAATTTGATTGGACTATCTGCGGTAATCCTCCTTTCGAACTGTATAACTGGCATCAAACATTTTGATTCTTAGACTATAGCATACACACACATATAAATTAATAATTCAGTGTAATAAATTTCGTATAAATTTTTCCATGCATGTTAAAGGTAAAACTTTTATTAACAATATTTACATGGCAATTTATATATACTCTTCTAAACATTAATTTTTTTCTAAATATCTTTATTGTATCAAATATAACAGTGTATAATACAATATAACAGTAGTTCTCAACCCTCTGCCCATGGGCGCACGTGAGCTCGCGAAGTCGTTGAGATGCGCAAGACTTAATTTTCAAATTTCTTATACATATTTCATTATTTACTGCGCTGAGTAAAAATGTGTAAAACACTGAAATTACGAAAGACTAGCTAATTCAGTTCCGCAAAAAATCTGATTAAATTTTAAATAAAGTATTTATCTGTATATATAAAACAGTTCCGTAACTGACTCATTCATTCATTCATTCATTCACTGACTGACTGACATACAACGCACAGACCAAATCGCTGGACCTAAAGGGCTGAAATTTTGCATGGCGATTCTTCTAATAGTGTAGGGGTGCACTAAGAAAGATTTTTCAAAAATTCTTCTTAGATTTTTTTAAATTAAATTTTTAAGCTATTTTTTAAACTTTTTTTACGTTTGCATTTAAAATAATACATTGAGGGTTATCTATATATATAAAACAGTTCCGTAACTGACTCATTCATTCATTCATTCATTCACTGACTGACTGACAAACAACGCACAGACCAAACCGCTGGACCTAAAGGGCTGAAATTTTGCATGGCGATTCTTCTAATAGTGTAGGGGTGCACTAAGAAAGATTTTTCAAAAATTCTTCTTAGATTTTTTTAAATTAAATTTTTAAGCTGTTTTTTAAACTTTTTTTACGTTTGCATTTAAAATAATACATTGAGGGTTATAAAATTTATATCACGAGAAAGATCATAAAATTTCCTTTAAAATGAAATCTTTTTCGAATCTTTACCTCCATTTCCTGATTTTTGGTGAATTTTTAAAGATTAATTTTTAGAATTTAATTTATTAAATGCTGATCACGTGATTTCTTTTTCTGGTACTTTAAATAAATTTATCGTCACGTGCATAACAACTAAATAAACAAAAAATATTTTTTTTTCCTTGCTAATGCGGCAGACGATTGGACATTATCCAAAAAAATATTAAAATACAGTAAAAGAAATGTTCTAAAAACTGTACTATATTAACTGTACTATATTCTTTAGTATTCTTTATATTAGATTTAATTTTAATATTTTCTTCTACATTATTTTGTCTATAAAATTATCCTTTACGATTTTCTTATAAATATATATATATATATATATATATATATATTGCATCAATTGTATACATTGATCGTCGTATTTATCATATAATATATATTTATATTTGGCATGAATTGCATACATTGACCGTTGTATTTAATTTGAATGTACTCCGTAGCGAAGTACGGGTTTTCAGCTAGTAAAGTAATAAACCTCTTTATACTATTTTTGTTTTAATTTCAACGTACGCATTAATAAAATAATGGGAATTTTATGTTTCTCTTTTTTTAAAATTATTTTTCAAAACAAAATCATTGTAATAATATTAAAAGGTTGATAACGTACTGTTGAATAAAAAATATTTCTAATATATAAATAATGATCATCGGTGATACAAAAACCATTAGTTGAGCCCGCTATGCTCTCTGAAAACTTCGATGTGCTCTCGACCACGGAAGGTTGAGAACCACTGCAATATGTAATTAAAAATATTTGGGCCTCCATCGAATTTTTATCTTAAGGGAGATTTAAAAAAAAATAAGCTTGGGTCCGTCAGAGCGAACGTACCTTAAGGGTTTGGATTGATGTTAATGATCGTAAACAAACGAATGATATTTTTTTTAAATCTAAAAATAAATTAAATTTATCTAAAATTTAACTTTACACTATATATTAGTGCCTAATTGAATGCCCTGTTGTTTACCTGACGAAGCCTTCATCTCAAGTATACGATCAATGCCACAAAAGCACGCAGTTAGTAACAGTAAGATGAAAAGTAGACAGGGTATTCTCGAAATTGTGACCTTAAGATTGATCATTTCAAAGTTTTTTTTTCAATAAATTTTTTTTTTTTTTTTTTTTTTTTTTACAGTAAGATAAATTTACAAATAAATTAAAATTTTTTTTCCTTTGAATATTTTAATGACAGTTGATAAATAAAATAAAAAGCTAGAATTCGCTTCATATAGCAGAGAAAAAAAAATTGGATAGCTGTGGTTTAAATACCCAATTTTCAGTTATAAAGAGAGCGTTTCGCTGTCTAAGGAATAAAATAGCAAAACTCAAGCTAGTGCTCAGAGATCGACACCATCAAAAAACATTCTCATCTTATTGTAAGTTAAATGAAGGTTGTAAATCAACAAAACCATTTAAGTATAATAAATCTGCATACTTGATAACAGAAAAGCTACTTTGAAAATGTTACGGGAGGCTTTGAACCAATATTTCAGGGGGAAAAAAAAATCCATGGAATAAAGAATTCTATACGGAAAATTCAAAATTGTATATGAGGCTGAAATCTGGACTCTATGCTTACCCACGTCAACTATCAATACTAAAACACTAACGGGATTGTGCTACTATAAGTCTTAGAAGCAGCCTAAAGGTAAACTTTTTATTCCCTTTTAAAATTCTAAATATTAAATATACTGCGATAATGCCCTAGAATTTATTTTTTTAAATATAATTTTGTATGTGATGAGATGATTGGAATTAGACTCTTGAATTTTTTTTAAAATATGCTATTTTTGAAAACAGAAATTCAAATATCCGAAATTTCTGATTTTCTGCAAACCATCTTACCTCCACTTTAGTTTTGAAAATCAATATTTTACAGTATACTAATTTATAAATTCAAATTTATATATAAAACTATTATACTGAACAAGAAACTACGAGGGTCATTCTAAAAGTAAAGAACGTTTTGATCTGACCAGCCGCGTAATTCTCCCACCACCACCCGCTGCCGTGAAATTTACTTACCAAATCTTTCCCGTCAGTTTGACGCTAACAGCGAGCAGCTGCGGTCATTTACTGTTTATTTATGCGATTTTAAAATGTGTGACAAAATTAAGGATCCCGCCAAGTGTGAGGTTCGTAGCGTAATACGCTTCCTAAATGCAAAAACACGTTCGCCCTATTGAAATTTACAGACAGATAACTGAAGTTTATGGAAAATGTTATGAATGAAGCCTAAGTTCAAAAATGGTGCATTATTTTTAAATACCTACTGCCTTCACCGACTACACCGTGCCATTCAAAACAAACGCCGCGGATTGTTGTCCAGCGGGATTGTGTTTCTTCGCTCGTCCGCATGCTGCTGCATACGTTGACGAAGGAATTTGCGTCAGCAATTTAACTGGGAAGTTTTTGAACATCCCACCTTATAGCCCGGACTTGGCCCCCAGTGATTATTTTCTTTTTTTCCAAATTGAAGGATTATTTCGGCGTAAACCACTATGGAAATGATGACGAACTGAAAGAGGAAGTTAGTGACTGGTTCAAAAACTTGGCGGCAAGTGAGTATGCAAAAGGCATAGAAAAGCTGGTACAGCGCTTTGACAAATGGTTCAATTTGAACGGCGACTACGTAGAAAAGTAGGTAAGATATCAAAATGCGTTGTACAATAAGTTTTCTTTCATTATCTTGAATAAAAATGACTAGAGAAACAAACGTTCTTTACTTTTAGAATGACCCTCGTATATAAAAAAAAAAAAATTGCAAGAAAATACAAAGTGAGAACGACTGTGTCCCTAGTTTGGGGTCAGGATGAAATTTTTACAGTTTAAGAACGAGATCGCAAAGATAATGAAAAAAAAAATCTTGGATCAAAGTTAACATTCAAAGACAGATAAAGCAGCCTATGATGTATTTTCATTAAAGAAAAAAAAATTGAAAAATTATACTCTTGGATTTTTCGGAGAAAAGGTACAAGCCTGTTTGCTTGAATTTTGACGTATTTAATAATAAGATCTATAATCTATTCTTAACAAAACTACATGAAATATTTTGAAAACATAGTAAAACTTTATTTTTAAGAAACCAGTAATCAAAAAGTAACAAAACCTTTATCTCACAAAAGTCATCGTACACTGAAATATTTTCGGATAAATTCATAATTAAAATTATTGTCTGGCGCTTTATTTTTATTTTTGAATTGTTGTGGCATTTAAAATATCGTTTGGCTTTAATTTTTGCTTGCCTACTCCGTAATATTCTATTTAGTATTTAAAAAAGGCTCGTAGTCGTAAAGAAACAAGAAACAGCATTCGAAAATTGATTATTTTTCATCATAGTAGTGGTAAATCAGTTCGGAATATTGCTAAATTACTTAATTTATCCCATTCTACTGTGCAGTATGTGATAAAACACTTTAAAGAAGAAAATCGATCGAAAACAAGGTAAGAAAAGGTCATCCGGCAAAGTTAACAAAACGTGATCAGATATTTATAATTAGGAAAATTTGTGAAAAATCCACGTTTGAGTGCTGTAAAAGTTTCTGCAGAATTTAATGAAACATTTTCTACTTCAATTTCACTTGAAACTGTTCGACGAGTTCTCAGAGCAGCTGGATTACATGGGCGTTCTGCTCGAAAAATTTTTGTAAGTGAGAAAAACAAAAAGCTTAGGCTTTCCTTCGCACTACCAATGATAAATAAGTCCCAAACTTATTGGAATAATGTCTTATTTGCCGATGAAAGCAAGTTTAACATTTTTGGTTCCGATGAGCGTATAATTGTACGGAGAAGAAAAAATGAGAAACTTAATCCCAAGAACTTAGTAGGAACAGTCAGGGTTCGTTGATATATATATCAATCGATATATATATATCAACGAACATATATCATGCCGTTGTACATACCGTAAAACATACCATTTTTTAGCAAAAAAATCGATATATATCATGATATATATCCGATATTTATTTTTAAAATATCGGGATTTTTGATATTTTCATTTATGTGAAGTATTCTGAAAATAGCATTATGCATCATATTTTTGATCTAAAAATTAGAACTTTAAATGTTCAATTGTTATTGAAAATTAAACTATAATTTGTTAATAAAATGCTAAAAGGAGCTAACAAAAATAACTTCTACACATCTGAAAATGTTTTTTTTTTTTTTTTACAAAAGGTCTCTTTTTTTTTGCAAATGTCAAAAAAATGAGAGAAAAGCTTGCTAAATCTGGAGATTTTGATATCATTTATTACAGTTGTTCTGCTCTATTTTAAATCTCTTAGCAAAAGACCTAGAACTTCCAAATGTAAGTAAAAATGCAATCAAAATAATTAAGTATTTTAGAAATACTCATTTACCAAATGCCTAGTACAAAGCAAATGGTAGCAAACTGTTAGTAATAGCTCAAACTGTAAGATGGAACACAATGTGTGATACAATGAAGTCTTTTTTAGATAACAGGGGAAAACTGTTTCAAGTCTGTAGGATCATAAACATGAAATTGATAAAGACATTTTTAATTTAGTTAATGATGTGAACTTAACGGTTAATTGTACGGACTATACAAACATTCTAAAACCCATTGCAGAAGCATTAGATGAAATGCAAAAAGATCAGACTAAAATTGCACAATGTGTAGAAATTTGGATTAACTTAAGAAATAAATTGAAAGAAATAAAAGAGGTGCAAGAAACATTATCAGTAAGAGAAGAAATGGCTCTTTCACCAGCACATTTAGCGGCGAATATGTTAGACCATCGTTATTGTGGAAGAAAATTAACTGAACAACAAAAGCAGGGTGCATTTGATTTTTTGCATTCTACAGACAAAGAACTTTTGCCTCTAGTAATGAATTTTTTAGCAAAAAAATCCCCCTTTCCGAACTTTATGTTTGAAGACGATTTCTTAGCTGTAGAACCATTGGTTTGGTGGACAATATTAAAATTGAACAGCCACTAAAAGAAAAAATTTCTAACTTAGTTAATCAACTGTTTACTGCTTACCAACTACAGCACCGTTAGAAAGAATTTTCTCTAGCTTTGGTTTAGTTCAGTCTAAATAGCGCAAAAGGCTAGGAACTGAGAAAGCGGAAAAACTTACGTAGGAGATTACTTATGATAGAAAACATCCAGTTTACAAGCAACCGGATAACAACAATAATAACACTTACATTTTTGAATAAAAATAAATTTCATTTTGTGTTTAAAGTTTTGTTTAAAAAGAAATAAAACATTCTTAAAATTTGAGAGTTTTATAATTTGTGTTTTGAAAGAGAAAATTGTTTAACTTAAAATTTTGTTATGAGTGCTTAAAAAAAAGAATTTTTTTAATTTATAATAATTATATATATAAAATTAAGTGCTATTTTATATTAGAATAATGTTTTATATTAGTTTTTGTATAATGTGTAATATGTATTGGTGTTTAAGTTGTATTAAATCTGAAAATATTTATCATCAGCAATAAGTTGACAATTTTGAAAATATCGGATATATATCAAAAATATCGAATGTATATTAAAATATGGGATATTTTGGATATTTTCGAAAATATGATATTTACGAACCCTGGGAACAGTTAAGCATGGCGGTGGAGGTGTCCTTGTGTGTGTGTGTGGGGGGGGGGGGGGGGTGCATGTCAGCATCAGGACTAGGTAATTTGGTATTTATTGATGGCATAATGAATCATGCTGTTTATATAAATATTTTAAGAGACAATTTAAAATTATCAGCCCAAAATTTGGATATTGGAAACAACCTTTATATATATATATATATATATATATTTTTTTTTTTTTTTTTTTTTTTTTTTTTTTTTTAGAAAGATAGCGATCCTACGCACACGGCTCTCAACGTTCGCCTCTGGTGTCCACAAATTTTGAAAGCACCACCTCAATCGCCAGATTTAAACCCAATAGAACATATTTGGAGAAAACTGGAGGTTAGAGTACGAAAACACGACATTCACACGAAAAGCGAACTAAAAACAATTGAGGGAAGAATGGATGAACATTGGTGCAGAAATTACAAAAGAACTAGTGCAATCTTTTCCCAGACGTTTAAAAGCTGTTGTGGATGCTATAGGACAGCGGTTCCCAACCGGTGGGTCGCGACTCGATCCTAAAACTATTAAAATGGTCTGTGTACTTTTATAATTGTAGTTTTTATCTTCACCTAGGAATACTTGTTAGTGAGTATGAAACCACTTGTTGCATATATTGCAAACATATATCTATTGTTAAATAAATAACTGTTTTGCTACAAAGTGCTTATATTTTGTCAACCATTTTCAAATCAGAACACAAATTGTTTATCAATAATCAATCTGTATCTTCAAAAAAGCATATATATAAATATATATTTGCAATATTTGATGGTAAATTATATATACATAAGGAAGGGATAGGATACAAATAAGGTTTTTTACTCCACCATGGACCGATGGACCGTGGAGTTTTTCCGATAAGGAAAGGTGGGTCGCCAGCTGAAAAAGGTTGGGAACCACTGCTATAGGATATCCTACTAAATATTAATTTAACGAAAAATTAGAATATTTACTAATATGTAGAGATTTTTTACAAGTGTACGATGACTTTTGTGAGAAAAAGTTTTTGTTACTTTTCGATTATTGGTTTCTTAAAAATAAAGTTTTACTATGTTTTTAAAATATTTCATGTAGCTTTGTTAAGAATCTTATCATTAAATACCCATTCTGAAATATTCATTTTCATTAATGGATAGACCCCTATTTCATTGAAAATCGTAAGTGTACGAACACTTTTGGGAGCCACTGTATATATTACAAATATTCTCTCAAACATTAATCAATATCATGTACAAAATATATGTATACTTAATGAGAGTATAAAAATAATGAATGCAATAATTTCATTGCCCAATTTGCAGTTCGGCAATCATTAAAAATACTATAAAATGCGAAAACAGTAAAACTTCTCCAGTATGTGGTGGCTTTAAATCAAATAGTAGCACAAGCAACAAAATTGATTAAATCCGTCCACTGAATATATTCCGTTCATGAAACTACGATGCGATATCGCATAATATGCGAATATTATTCACTGCGGTATAGACAATGTCAAGGCTTTATTGGGATGAATAGTCTATCTACGCAACTACGTAACATTCGGTTTAGAAACTCTCTTACTAACGACTCTTGTTTCTGTTGTTAATGAAGGACATGAGACTAGCTGTATGCATGAGCGAATAACCATCTGGAATTTATTTTTCTCTATCTTCAAATCACGGCACGCGTTGCGCATGTAAAAACTTTCGATACAGCGAATAGAATTACAGTTAAAAAAGCGGATATTACGTTTGTGTCCACAAGGGCGTTGTCGAATTGACAGGAAAAAAAAAAGCGTTTGTTGGAACTATTCAATGCATAAACACATGGATGCGGTCACGACGCCTAAAGAAATTAAAAAGAGTGAAAAAAGGGTTTCTTTTAAACATGAAAACTTAAGATAAAAAGAGGGGGAGGGGACGAGGGAGGAATTAATGCAATTAAGTAGTTATGTGGTACCCATAGCGGTCATTAAAGCCGGCGGGGTTGGATTATTGCTCTACTCTTTCGTCAGCACGCTTTTACGCATACAAATGAAAAAAGAATTTTCAACGCGATGCATAACAATGGACAGATAATGCCATTTTCAAATTATTTAATTGTTATGTACAGACCTTTCTCTCAAATCGGAGTTACTGCACTTAGAAGCAGATATTCATTTCTCAAGCGGAAGTCTCTTTGTCTGCATTAGAAATGAATACATACATAGTCCAGCCAATGTCGTTTGAGGTAAAATCAGTTTAGGCTAAATCCATGTTTTGTACCCCATCATGAAAAAAATAAAATAAAAATTATAGCCACTTATTTTATGGTTTTTATTCAAAGGATTCTCACCATCCACATGAAACCTTGAGTTATATCTTGATGTAGTCGCATAAGACTGAAAGAGTTACTGGTACATTCATAACACAAAAATACAAAAGAAACATCTAATCACATAAACATTTAATCTATAATCGTCATATGGCCATCACAATAACTTCAATTAAATTTCGATTATCTATCTATTTTCTTGGCTAAACTAAGTCGCACTGTTTTTATTTGTTGTCACGATCATGTGTGATTTACAGCATTATGATTAGAGTTTGCAAGAAAACCGAAGCACATACACTGGGATTGTTTCATTTTATATCTAGACAATAAGATAACCCATTTCAGTTTATAATTATGAAAAATAAATAAATAAATAAATGATTATTTTGTTTGCTTTGTACGTTTGAATCTCCTTCCAGACATAGAGGGCTCGTTTTAACTATACTCAGAAATTTCCCCTTCCTCGTTGGAAAAATTTGCACATTTGTTTCAATGATTTATAATTAGAATTTTAATTGCTTTTTTAACTGTCGTCTAAAGATGACGAAATTTACGAGTGGATTATGGGAATAGGATCTAAGCTCTAAGTTACTGTACCATTTTAAATAAGTTAATCACATAAACAAATAATCTTCCTATACGATATTAAATCATAATTTCTAAATTATAAAGTATGTCAGGCTAATATAATTTCCTTCCATATTAAAAGATTCACAATTTAGATAAAAATTTATCTCGACTATAAATGTACATTCAATAAGTGAACAAGGATCAATAAAGACACAAAGATACACATAAATTAATTTGTTAATTTAGTATATGCGTGACATTTTGTTTCTTTGTCAACATAATTGATGAATATCTGTCATTATCCTCCTTTCAGCAGTTTATCTCTCAAAACAATATTAAAACTGCGGCCACGCAAGTGCAATAAGATATTTTATGCTTTATTAATCGTCGTGATACTAGTATTTGACACACAGGGAACAAGTGTGTAACCCCCCCCCCCTCTTCCCGCAAACACACACATGCACACAATCTCGCCGTAATTGGTGTAAATGACAAGAACAGTGCCATAGGCAACTTCTAATCGACAGACAATAGGATTCACGACTGCAATCACGCTGCTTCAAAAGGCTGTTTTTTTCCTTCTGATAAATAAACGAAGGAACCAGTTCCTTAGAGAGCAAAGGGAAGATGAAAATAGAATGAAAAAAAGTTGTAGTGTTAGATTGCGGTGGAATGTGTGCAGCTTCTGCCCATTGATGCTGGGCGAACGTTGAAAAGAGGGAGCGCCCTACAGAAATACCTGTGAAAAGACTTTTCCTCAAAATCTCCAGCTAATCAATTTTTATAACTAATCTCTACACATACGCGCTAGAATGTGAAATAGAAACAGATGTCTTCATGTAAAAATTTATTCAATAAGAATTTTTTCGAAATGCTTTATTTGAGCCGAAATAAAATTATTCGTACTCGCACCGTTTTATCTTAGAAAACGCTACAGCAGTGCTCCCCAACCTTTTTATTGCCACGGACCGGTCAACGTTTGATAATTTTACGGCGGCCGATGAGGGGGGGGGGGGGGGGGAGACGCTGATTGTTTATATTTTAGATTGTTTTGATTTAATAATTTCAATTTAATTGTACTTAAACATGCCTTCAAAATAAAATACAGTTACACCAAAAAATGAATATAAAGTGATTTAACATTTTAACTCACTAGAACGCTAAATCAATGAGAACCCTGAGCTTGTGGCCCTAAGCTGTCGGCCCGGTACCATTTGATCCACGGACCGGTACCGGTCCGCGGCCCGGGGGTTGGGGACCACTGCGCTATAGCATTACACCACGCTTTGCGATGTAACAGAGAGAAAGCTTCAACATCTTTTTTAGTTCACTCAGATTACAAGTCTATTATCAATTAAGAGTCTAAAGCGAAATTTAGATATTTAAAGCGTGCAAGTATGAAATAAATATTACATTACCGACAAAATATTTTTAGTCAAACAATCCGCAAAATTAACATTAAAAATGAAGAAATAATACACAATTCTCTACAACCCGTGACGGTTAGAATCACATTATCTACGCGAAAGTGGATACCCTTGAATACTTCTGAAGACTACCGCCCCACCCCCCACCTTAACATTATAAATCTGCCATATTTAACAGGCACACAGAGAGAGAAAAAAAAAAATTCTACGGGAAGTTTTGGGAATTTAATAATTACAGTGTCGACAATGTGTAGGCCAGCGATTTTCAACCGGTGTACTCTGGTCTGCCTCAAGATTTTTTAAAACAAAGATTTAACATTATGCCTGTCCAAATTTCGATCTCGGACGAAAGACATTCTAAAATAACGCCAAGCTCAGATATCTCATTAAATATTGAATGCAAGCAAATTAGACGAAAATAATAAATGTCTTAAAAATTAATTTTTTTTTAATTGCAAAGTATCATAACTGTTTCAAAATGATCTTTAAGAAAAGTCAATTTGGAGGGGGAAAAAAAAGGATGGGCAGTTACAGTTATTTATTTTTGTAAATCAATCAAAATTCTACTTTTTTTTGTCAGATCAGCAAAAAATAAATATAATTGTAGAATTTTAAAAATTAGTTTTATGTGTGCCGTGATAAAACAGGTTAAAAATTGTTTATGTAGGCTGATAAATAAATAAAAATATATATATATACACACACAAAAAAAAAAAACAGCGGCAGCTCAGAAGATGTATGTTGGTAAGTACTGTATGTAAAATGCAGTAAAATTACTAAAGATTATAAAAAAACAATTATATTGAATACAGCACTAACTTCAATAATTCTGATACAGCAATAAGTAGCAAAACACCACAAAATTTTACATTCCGTGTATTAATGACAAATTTGCAAATGATCATGGCCATGAAAGTATAACCCAGTGCTCCGCAACCGCCGTGCCGTGGCACACTAGTGTGCCGCGAGGTGATCTTGACTGTGCCGCGGTGATTTTATCGATTATAATAATAAAAAATAATTAACCACAGCATCAGTTAAAAATTTTTCTAAGTAAAATATTCCTCTAACTTTTTGCTAATATGTAATTTCTGGGTCGAAATTATACTCAAAACAACATGTTACCATACATTGTATGTATGCTCGAGCGTCATATTTCTGGATTTCAGTTAAGAAAGAATATCCACAAATTTCTGACAAGGCCAACGCAATTTTAATTTTGCTCCCTCTTTGTTCGCATAAGTATGTCGTAGAATAAGTTTTTCGACATTGGTTCTAATTGAAAATGACAAAAAAACTTATTTAAAGGGTCTCGACCATGAACTTCGACTAGCTCTTTCTAATACAGAGCCAAATATAAAACATACATATGTTCATGAAAACAAGCTCAAATATCTCATTAATAATTAAGTTATGTTTAAATTAACTTTGATTTATTAGGCTTAAGTAAAGACCAAAAAAAAATAAATTTTAATATAAAAATTTAAAGAGATTTTTTTTTTACTTGTAAACTATAACTTTATGTTTTAGTTCTTGTGTTGGTGTACAATTCAAAATGATTTATATAAAACTTAAATGATTATAATTATCTTGATACATGAGCTATTTTACTGTGTGTTTTTTTTTATCTAATAAGTACTTATACGTATTTATTGTAATTTATGTATTTGCAAGCTTATTTTTTGTGGTGTGCCGCGAAATTATCGAAAAAACGTTGTGCCGTGGAAGATAAAAGGTTGCGGAGCTCTGGTATAACCGGCTGAAGTCAGGGTGGACTGTACAGAGTTTATCAAATAACTACGTCGCGCATATCAAATAAATTCGTTTTAATAAAACCCTGAAATGTATGACTGGTTTCTTACGAGAAATGTCTTTCATAATAGGTTTGTGGGAGGATGCACGTTGAATTCACGTCCAAACGCAATTAAAATATTACATAGATCATGCTGCCAAAATTTCGAGAGTCAATATTCGAACCCACGCCCTACGCAGTCGCAATTCTTTAGTCTAAGGGCGATGATAATTTAGCTGCTGGACCTTTAATGGTCAAACAGAAAACGAGAAAACTGGACAAGGGGAGTTGGGTGCGGCTCAATTTCTGGCGAAAATACAAGTCATTTTATAACTTAGTACTATGTGAAAGCACTAGATTTTGTGGAAAGGGTTTGGATCCCTCTGTCTCCCCCCCCCCCTCTTGCATAAGTAAAATTTATAACTGATTCTGAGAAATAATATTAAAAAAATCAGAGGGCTAAAATAGACTAGTCAAGCATATCGACTAAGAATTACAATTATGCAACACAGTAATTCACACACATATCTTGTTTAATAAGGATATGTAAAAGTGATATCGACAAATTCATGTTCTGGAGGAAAATGCACATTGTCCATTATGATATTAAAAGATACTGCAGGAATTTACAAATAAAAAAACATTTTGTTTTTAATTGTTTTTAGAAAAATATGGTTTTATCTAAAAAAACATGAACAAATGCATTTTACACTTTATGAAGAGCATTAACTAATCATAAAAGTGTCCCAAATCTATTATTCCCTTGATCAGATGCATAAAAATGAATGAATAAACTTTCAAATTTTGTAATTTTTTATTAATGTTCTCAAGATAGTGCCTGCCGCATTGTTAAATATTTTTTTTTCTGGAGGCAAAATTTTTAAGGTTAAATATTCATAATTTTCTTTTTTATTTTGTTCTATTTGCTTGGAGAATTTTGGTGGCACAGAAAGTCCAGTTTTCTGTGCTCATCCAAAGCATTCTCTTGCAGGTGTATACTGCACTATATACAAAGTAGCTTTTTAATGCAATTTTAAGAAACAAAGAAAAACTTTTACACTAAAAAAAGATATTTTACTAACTTTTTTTGAACAAAATACAAATGCATTTTCAATTTTTTAACTCTACAACTTGAAAGCTGGCCTACTGGTGCGATTGCACATCTTATCTATTTATCGATTACATGATGAGTGGTGAAACAGCAATAAAAATTCAGAACGATATAGTGCATTGAGGCAAAAAGACTATATATTTTATAAGTTTAGCTCGAAAGTTAGTTCACAAAGAACTTAAAATTGCAGGATCTAGTAACTTTATTTTTTAGGATTAATAAAATAAAGAATTTTTATACTGTTAAATTTTGAATTTTCTTTCAGGGAAAAAAAATTCCTACTATCCCATTCCATTAAATTTAATTTAAAGAGATAAATTTAATGTGATATAAATTAATAGAAAAATAAACAAATATACTCATGTATTTAATATTTATATTCAATATTAAGTAAGTTATTAAAATTTCCTCCAAGCTTTTACTTTAGAATAACTAGAGCATAGCATGTAGGCCTCATCTCAGTAAAGCTTGTGAAGAAAAAGAGAAAAAATAGCTGTGCTACATAAATTTTCTTATTTAACTGGAACTAAATAATTTGAAAATTAAAATGAATTCACAACTGATTTGAAACATTTTCAAATAAGATGACAAAAAAATACAGATTATAACACAGCAATTCCAAGTTAAAACATCATCTAATAAAGATTTTCTGATACCTTAACAAAAGTTAGATGAATTATAGTCTATTGATAAGGTTTAGATTTACTTTTATTTCATTGGGGGGTGATGTCAGTCGCCTTCACGTGGTGCTCCCTGTTCTTACTAAACGACTGACACCTGCCGCTTCGTGCAGCCTACTACGTTCTTTCACTTCTGCTGAAGATGACTTTTCGTTTTATTCGAGATTGTATTGGGCTGCTCGACAGAGACTGATGGCTCAAAAGCCAAGGTCAGGCGTAGGTTAAAAAACAAACAAACAAACAAACAAAAACTTTTATTTCATTATCATAACATGAAATTCAATATCCCTCAGTAATAGTACAAATATGAGACATTTGGAGTTTATAAAACCTTTTATAGCCTTAGTGATAATTACATAAGGACCAAACACAGATGACTCTACTCTTGCCAAATGAAATCAAGTGTTTTTTCACCTTTTAATACCAGAACTTTCAAATCGTGACTGTGTAAGCAGTGACAGATTTAAGCTAAATTATTAATGGGTATCACTGAAATCATTCATATAGCCAGTATAAAAAAAAAAGAAAGAGGCAAGGTAAAATTGTTATATTACAGCAATTTCCTGTGTGTGATTTCGAAATATGTTTTCAGATATTGATCAATTTTAACCCATGAATAAATAATAATTACTACTTTTGAGGTTCATACATATAAATGCACACACACACACACACATATATATATATATATATATATATATATATATATATATATAATATATATACATTTATATATATAAAACAGTTCCATAACTGACTGACTGACAATGCACAGACCAAACCGCTGGACCTAAAGGGCTGAAATTTTGCATGGCGATTCTTCTTATAGTGTAGGGGTGCACTAAGAAAGATTTTGAAAAATTATTCCTAGATTTTTTAAAATTAAATTTTTAAGCTGTTTTTAAAACTTTTTTAAAGTTTGCATTTAAAATAATACCTTGAGGGTTATGAAATTTATATCACGAGAAAGATCACAAAAAATCCTTTAAAATGAAATCTTTTTCGAATCTTTACCTCCATTTTCTGATTTTTGGGGAATTTTTAAAGATTAAATTTTAGTATTTAATTTATTAAATGCTGATCACGTGATTTCTTTTTCTGGTACTTTAAATAAATTTATCGTCACGTCCATAACAATGAAATAGACGAAAAAATATTTTTTCACTTGCTAATGTGGCAGAGAATTGGATATTATCCAAAATTATCAAAATACAGTAAAAGATATGTTCCCCAAACTGTACTATATTCTTTAGTATGCCCTATTACATTGAGTTTGAATATTTCCTACATTATTTTATCTGTAAAAAATCTCTTACGATTTTTTTATAAATACAGTAACCACCGCTTATAGTGATCAGTGGTTATAAGAATCAACCGTTTATAAGAATCAATATCGCAAAAACAAAAATATTATTTCCATGTTAAAGTTTTCGCTTTAAAGAATCAATCCACTGGTTTTAAGAATCAGCTCATACTCTTTGCTTTCCTTTCATTTTTCCAAAAACGCCACTTAAACCCTCAAAAGGCACGAAGATCTTTCTTCAATTTTTTAAATGAAAGAGTGATAAGATGGGATGGAATACAGTCGTAAAATGCATCTCTTTCTTTGCTAGACATAACATAATAGTTTCCCCTTAAACGCTTTAGCACAACAGTGTCCTATTAGCTTGACCCAGGGGCATCTTTACACGTTCGGGTCCGATTTCACTTTTCTCCACTAACAAAGACAGGGACTCTTTTTTCCCACCTCCCACATACTGGTTGTGGATTCCTGGACCTTGAAACACACAAATCTTCGGCGAAGTGTCTACTATCACTTAGGAAAACCTGACATTAGCAGATTCAGCACGTTATCAAACCGTGAAACGTAAGCTAGAAGTTGAATCTTCGTCTGAGACTATTGGTATTGAAAGAGGTATAAACAGCCTCCTGAAAACTTCATTATGTCAAACTACCATAGAAAACTTTTTCTTGCTCCCTTCTTGTAGTTGAAATGTTAAAACCATTATGTAGGTATGTTGTAACAAATATTGGATTTTTTTCTTCTCTTACTATAATCAAGTGTATCTACTTATAGGTCTAGAAATTAAGTTGTATTTTTAAAATTATAAAAAATAATTTTAATAAAAGATAATTAACATAAATTAAAGAGTATTTTATGGTAAATTATCTAATACATGTATATATGGGTGTGTGTGTGCCTGTCGAAAAACTGAAATTTTGGCTATAAGAATCAACTGGTTATAAGAATCAAAAACAGTAATAACAAACGTGATTCTTATATGCGGAAATCACTATATATATATTTTTTACATCAATTTTATATATTGATCTTCACATTTATTATATATATATATATTTTTTGGCATTAATTGCATACATTGACCGTTGTATTTAATTTGAATATACTCCATAGCGAAATGCAGATTTTCAGCTAGTATATATGAACCTGATAAGTAGTAAATATTACTCAGTCATATATAATATATATTTTTTAAATTTGCATGTAATGAATGTCTACATTAAAAAAGATCTACTGAAATTTAATATCAATTTAATTTTAAGACACTATTTATATCATAATCAAGTTACATGATATTAGTTACTCCATAACCAAGAGTATTTTTTTAAAAGAAAAAAAAAACAAAGAAACTCCGGTTTTTGATATAATTCTCCAATATGATATTTAAAAGATCATGCTAGTATGTAGATATATGTAATGGGCAATCTGTGGATTTATAGAGCAGCAGGGACGCCCAGAGACTTACGGGGCCTGGGGCAAACTTCTGTTGAGGGCCTCAAGAAAAATAAAAAATGGAAAGAGACGAAAATACACATTCAAATTAAGTTACTCATACTTAAAATTTTATTACATGAATGATTAACATAATTATTATATTTCATTGCACTGCTCTCTTGTTATATTTTCTGAGGAAATCTAATAAATAATTTTAAAAACATTTTTTGGGGGGCCCCTCCGGCAGTTGTGGGCCTGGGGCAAAGTGCCCCAATTGCTCCCCCCCCCTCTGGGCGGCCCTGTAGAGCAGTATAACTTTAAAAGGTAATATTGAATAATGATAATAAATACATAATTTAAAAAAAGGTTTAAATTATAAATACAATTTCATAAGTACATCGTTCTAGCTTTTTTAGACCAAGCCTTTTACAAATGGAAACTTCAAATAAGTAAAATGGTTTTTTTATTAACAAAGTTATCGAATTTTATAGGATGATGTGGGGTAAGTGAGAACGCAGGCTTAAAACCCTAAAAAATTTAAATTGTTAAAAAAATTTTAATGTATACTTTGTAGGAAAAATGTTTTTATTTACCGAAAAAAATTGTAAAATGGAAAATTTTTATACCTACCAAACCCTTGCATTTTAACTAACGTACCCAAGTTTGAGTACTAGCCCCTGTTCCCCCCCCCCCCCAAAAAAAAAAAATCATAACAAATAAACTACAACACAGTTATTTTTAAAATACCCACTTATTAAGAAACAAAGAATACAGATAAAAAAATAAAAACCATTTTTTTGCAGTATTTTTTCAGTACAGCAGGATTTTCACTTGCCCCATATACTGAAAAAAAAACCTATCTTTGTGTTAAATAGCCATATAAATAGTTTTTTCTTCCCAACATATGTTTTCTACCTAGAGAAACTTCATAACCAACCACCTTTTCCCATGTTTCTTTAACACCTGATGATTGTTTTTAATTCCTTAACATTCAAAAATAGTAAATTATGCAACTGAAAGTTTTTTTTTGTTATAGGTTTGTAGAAGTGAATTGTAATAAACTAACTTGTTTAGACTAACTGTTAGTAAATGTGGGTGGAGTCGACATTACAAACTGTATGTGAATATATTGAATTTCTAATTCTGTTGTCACTATTTCTGAGTTGCCTTTTGTAGCAGATGATGACTTATTAGCATTCCTGAAAAAGCAAAGGCCTAGAAGATGTAGTGAACCAATTTTTTCCATGTCTTTTTGGTCCTACAACATTCAGCAGGGCCTGGGCAAAGGGGAAAAACTTTTTTGTAACTTTCAACATACATTTGTTACTCTAGAACAAATAATACAAATATACTTATTTTGTTAATATTTGGGCATTGCTGACATGACACTGTTAACTTGAACATCAAATACCTCCACAATGAAAGAATGTAAAAAAAAAATAATAAATAAATAGCTTTTTGTTCAGCATGAAATATCTATTCTTTCCCTTGCTCTACTTATTTAGCTGTAAGCAACTATGATTTATTGGAACCCGCGTTCTCACTTGTACCAAGTCTGAGGGCAAGTGAGAACACAAAATGCAAAAACTTTAAATATTTGCAGCAAAAACATTTGTGAATAGATTAAAAAAAAAATCTATAAATGTAGAACATAACCAAAAGTATGTATGCAAAACAACTTGTTAAAAACTTATTTAGATTCAAAGCGGAAGTATATTATTGTGTTCTCACCCCACTTGCCCTATAAATATATGTGTAGATGTATGTATATATGTATGTTATACAAATTCATAAGTAAATTGTTCTAACTTTTATAGAACAAGCCTTTTATAATGGGAAACTTCAAATAAGTAAAATGATTTTTTCATAAATTCAAAGTTATCTAATATATGTATGCTGATTTCATTAATTTAGGTTTAGAATTTAAATATCTAAATATTAAAACAGATCTTTGAGGTATGCGGAAAATGCACAGATATCTTTTAAAACTATGCATTTTACATGAATGCTATAATTAAAATTTTAGAATGTTAAAATTTTAGAGTCTGATATTAGATAAAGGACGGGGATTTATGAATTATCAAAATATATATATATATATATAAATATATATCACATTTATTCTGGAATTATTGATATCTAATTAGTTTTGGATGAATCAGATAACAGCTTATGTGCGTTTTAAAATATATATAAAAACATTTCATATCTTATTTTAAAAGTGTGTTTGATGTTTTTATGAAACAAGTTTCCTAAAATTAACAGTAACAAGCTAAGTGGATTCACATTCCTAATTCAAAATTCAAATATTCGCCAACTTGGCAACGAGGTGCATCTAACACATCTGTACCAAATATTCAAGCTCTTAACTAAAATAATCATGCCTATTTCAAGAGATAATTACTTGCCCCCTAAATCTCACAGGAAACAAAGTTTTATCACTTCTTAGAAATTTAATTGTGAAATATACAAAGTTGTTGAATTGATGCAACAAAAAAAATTTAATATTGTTTTAAATAGTGCTGCAATTTAAATAACAGAAAAAAGTGCGACAATTTAACTGTTTTAGACTGAACAGTTTAGAAGTGGTTTAATAGTGCAGCTGAGAATACATGTAATGTTATGTTTAAGCTATTGAAATCAGACACAAATTGTAGTAGACTGAGAATAATACTAAAATACCATTTACTCTACAGTTTATGGCTCTTTTAAAAACAGTAACGAATAGGATAAATAAATATAGTCATAGTACCAAGCAAATAAGCCAGATCTAAATTATTGTGCTTAAATAACAGTGATTGACGAGTTTTCAGTTTAGATGTCAAAAATGAAACTACAATTTTATTTCTTAACATCACATTTTTACACCCCATTCAAGTAAGCAATTAAAATTACTAACACAATAGAAAATTAACCATTTCGTCAGGATATTCTTACTGCAGCAATATCCCTTATTAAATACCACAGGAAAAAAAGTTGAAAATGACATGCGAACAAAATTGAGTACTTACAAATGAGGGGATACGAACGATTTTAATGAAAGAGAGTTTAATAATCCAGTGAGCTTCTGTGTTCGTATGTTTTTCCGAAATAAATGGAGAAGTCACTCGTTATAAAACTTGGAAGAACGACCCTACTAAACGATTGATCACCACCCACCGTCTTCTTTAAACTGAACTACAATATTTTTGATCCGACACACCTGACCCAGCTGAAGTCGCTGTCGCTGTGGAAACAAATATGCGTTAATGGATCAACTTCGATTCCGATTAATGTTCATTTTCTTAGTGTCAACCATTTGATTATTTGAATCTTTGATATCTTCTCTTTCTAAAATGCTTTTATGAACCCCAGAATGATTTTTTAAAATTATTTTAAGAGTAAATCCCTTTTAAGTTCTATTAAAGATTATTCTTTTTTTCTGTAGCTGTCAGTTAATCAAGGAAACATCTGTTTAAAGCTAGAATATACGGCCCTAACTTTATAACTCTTACTTTATTTGCCTCTTTTATGATTTGTCTAAAAGTGTGGAAACAAAGGTGCCTGAATTAAAAAAAATATGCACATGGAGTTGAAATTTAGTGATACATTTGGCAACAATTGATGTACTTGGGGGATATTTTTCCCCTCCTTCATACTCAAACTTACAAATTATTTACGTTGCCTATCGTTGTTATGAGTTTGTGAGAGAGTCTGCTGATTAAATATTTAAATATTAATAATATTAATATTAGTGTCTTAAAGTTTTTAAAATATCTGTATGGGTATTTGTACTTTTGTGTATGTGGAGATTAACACTCAAGTGTAAGAAAAGTACTTAAATCTGTTAATTGTTTATAATAAAATAAATAGAACAATTGTAATTGTTAATGCATTTCAGTTTTAAAAAAGTCCGGTTTCTTTCTTCTCTAATTTGTCAAATAAATAGAGCAATTTAGAAATTTGAAAGAATCACGGAACATCTCTTTCTCTTTGCACAATTATATCTTTACATAATTCCTAGTTAATTTAATTTTCATATGTTTTCGTATTTCAGTGGTAGTTCAGACTTTGTTTTGATAGCAGCCGTATATAACTTGCATGAGTTAACCCTAAAGGTGTTATCCATTCTTTGGAGCCCTGATACAATTTTAGATTCATGCCTCAAGCATTCTTTAAAGATGAGTAAGAGAAACTCTGCTTCCACACCAGTCGTAGGTGTAAAGGATTTTGTACTTAAAGTGAAAACGTAAAACTTTTAAAAGTCATTCTTCGCGGTCGATCATATCGTAAACGAATTAACTGTTGACCTTTGACATCAACATTTTATTTAGCGAAGTATATGCATCAATATTCATAATATACCTAAACCGCTTTAATTTACCGTATTTATATTATAATGTGGTGTATTGTGTTTTCATTCGCGAAAAATTATATCTACTGCAGGCGGAGATTTCTCGGAGGTATTGTTATGCACTTTAAAAAATGAAAGAAAATGTTTTATTTATAAATTTTTATATATTTGTAATTTTTTTTAACCGCATGTATTGTGTTTATATTTTTTAATTACTGGTCTTATTTATAACTCTTTGAAAATGTATCAATTCTCTAGTGTTTATATTTTATATATATTTACCATCTACATATATTTTAGGCAAAGAATAAAATAATTTATTTTTGGTCATCAAATATTTAAATATTTTCAGTGTAATTTCCAATTAAAATGCATAATGCCGGAATCAAACACACATTGCAGTATAAATTTGTATTTTTATGCAGAGAATTTCATTGTGATTTAGATAGATAGTTGTAAAATTTTCGTTATCTTGTGATTTATAGTCCTGTGATGTATTACTGTTGTACATTTACGTATACTTCGGCAAATGCCTTCTAAAAATTAAAAGCAACCATATAGTATGATTTATATGAGTTTAAAAGATCAGAATGTTTAGATTAGTCAAAAATTTTAGGTTGTGCATTAATAGAGGAGAAATTTTTAGAAATTTTCAATATTTACATCCTTCAAGTTAATATTCAATGTATTACTTACAAGTGGCAGATGTTACATAGTTAAAATCATATGTATTCTAATGAATTCATATATATAGTCATGTTAAAAAAATATTTAAAAATTGTAAATTTCCTTTTAATCTAGCTTATGAAATTTCTCAAAGTTTTCTTTCACCTGTATACTTGTAAACAACCAAACGGAGGAGCTATATGACTTCAATGGCTCTTCAGATTCTTTTATAGTGTATTAATTTATATATCCTTGAGATGTATAGGATATTAAAAGCATGAGGTATACGATTTATATTAAAATAAAATGCAGAAAATTATGGTTCTAAACTAAGAGACAGTAGAAAGCCAAGCACCAATCTATAGCTAATGATTTTATAACTAGTACTAAATTGAAAAATTTTAATAAAGTTTTTATTAATCCTGGTAGTCTGAATCATATTTTCTAGATTAGCTACCGTATGGTATTTGCTTAAATTATTATTTTAACTTATTGTTTGGTTAAACCACTTAAGGATTATTTTGAGCTTATTTTACATTATATTGTTATTATAAAAATGTATGATATTGTTATGATCTCTGATAATTGTTTAAATGATGGAAGGAATTTTTTTTTCTTTTAACATTAATTGTGTTTTACTTTGTAACTTGAAAAAATATTTGATTTTTTTTTCTTTTTTTTTCAGGTGGTAAAAGATGTTTTTAACTTTTGAATTGTATAGTTAAATATATTTAAGATATGGCTGGTTTATTTAATGATGATGAAAGCACTGATGAAGAATTTGGTGTCAACTTACATCTGGTAGAAAGATTACGCATTAATAGAGGAGAAAATAGCAATTTCTTGCAAGATAGGAATTTTGAAAATAGCAAAGATCTTAAACAATATTGTAACATGCGCAGAAAACAATTTGCTCAAGAAGGCCAGTCAAGCTCATCATCTAGTTTAGAAATACAAAATGATAATCCTACCTCCGGGTTGATCAGGTATGATATAAATAAACTGTAAAGTTATATTTTATTTTTAAATTTTAATGTTTTTGCATTTAATCATAGTTTTATTGTATTTCAACAACATAAAGCACCTTAGAGATACACCAGTTCATATATTATGTACTATTTGATTATTCAGGGTTTTAACACTGATAATTAATACATAGATATTTCCATCATTGTTAATGTGTTGTTTTGGCTAGCTTTGGTTCTTTTAGTGATAAGTATTACTAAGAGTTATTTAGTTAAGATCTCTGGATTCACATTTAATTCAAATATATGTAAGGCGTATATTTACAAATTACTAAGAAGTTAAGGTACATTATATATCTATAGGGAAAAAATATGGATTGTTTAACATGGGTGAAGTACATTGCCATACATAAAATTTACGTCTATTTGCATTACTTATCTGCCGAGTCACTCACATCAGAAAGTGTTTAAAATGATAAGATGTTTTTTACATAGAAAATGGTTACAGAGGTTTTAAGTATGTTGAATTTGCAGAGAGAGTATGTAAAGGGATGTAGTGAGTTAGTTCTTCAGAATAAGACTGTCATTCCAAATCATGATGAAAAAACATTTTTTTTTAAAATTTGAATTAAATATAATAAAAAATACAGTAGAGGATTTATTTTAAATCTAATGTAGCTATATTTGTTTTTGGTATTTTAAATTACATTGCTACTGAACTATTATACTGAATTTAAAGAAAAAGGGTATGTCTTTAATAAAAAGGTATTCTAAATGTTTTCTTATATTTTGTCTTTAACAATTAAAAATGAAGTTTTGTCTTAGAATGTTCATTTGTTGTAAAAAGCATGTTTAGAATGAGATGATTAAAGAAAATGTGATTCATGTCACTAAAGAGAAAAGTAATAGATGGCATCTTTCCTGTTTTGGATATCTGCCACGAGTGAAATGTGTTAAAACATTTGACACACCTACTCTCTATTTTATAATCTTTGTGCTAAGTTGAGAAAGAGTATTTCATCACATGTGCCATAAAAAAATGGTTATGCTGTATTATCTTACTGTTATGGACAAACTAAGCTGTAATATATGATTAAATGAAGTAAGAATATAAAAGAAAAAGATTAAATTGTTATATAAATTAAATTACTTCATTTTAGGAATTGACCACAGCAGTTCAGAACTAAGCCAACAATTAATATTACAACTATGCAATTATTTTACCTGTGGGGTATTTGATTTTAGCCTGTTTACTAGCTGAGTCTTCCTATATTTCACTCATTATATAACTCCTTTGGAAGTCTGAAAGACCTCTGTGAAACTTTCTCTAAAATACACTAGAGATGAGCATTATATTTGTGTTTAAGGATTATATTAGTGTTTAAGGCACACAAGAATGGTCCTTACATATTTTATATTGTATGTGGACAATAAAAATTTTAATAAAATATTTAGCTATCTTAGATTTTGGTTGATCTTGTAGGCACAGCATGCTTATCAGTAATCTTTATGAACTTGTATTCTCTTACCAAGAAATTTTCATTTTGAAATATTTGAGAACCTTTTGATGTGGAAATTCTTTTAAGTTTTTGTTTTGTTTTAGTTGGTGTGTGTGCACGTGCGTGTGCTAGTGCTATCTAGAAAATCTTATGCAATATTACTTCTCTGCATGTACATTTACAATTTAATTAGAAAGAGTGAGAAATATTGCCAATCAGTTAATGCTTATATGAAACGGATGTTAAGTTAAATGTTATTTTTTAAGTGCTATTAAAAGAAAAAATAATAGTAAAGTTTGATTTATTAAAGCATCGAAGTAGTTTATGCAGTTGTGATTATTTGAAATTGCTTTACAGTTATATTGTATATATTTAATAAGAAAATTTAGTTAATGATAAGAACCAAATATTTAGCTCTTTTTGCTTAATTAGTTCTTAACTCTTCCTTTATTTAACTTGAAATGTCTTTTGTATGTGTTCTTTATTTATAAAACAGCTGCATAGGAAATAATGCATTGAATTGTTAAAGTTTTTTTCAATGTAATTTTATTTAATTTTTGAAATATAATGTTCAATTTATGAAATTTTCCCAAGATATTTTGAAATTATATTTTGTTTAAATATCTGTAAATGCAACATCCTTTTTGTGGTTTGTTTTTCAGTTCGGACATCTACCCTAATAAAAAAAGGCAAAATGGGGATAAAAACACTGAACAGTTAGCTAATCCTAAACGAACATGTTTAAGTGATAGATTCCGTAGATCACCTGATTGGCGAGAATTAAGAAAGAAAACTAGCAATCTTGATATCCAAACTGAGCCTCCATTATTTCCTGATTCCTATTACATGCAGTCTGGGAAATCACCAGATCTGTTTCCTGATAAAAAGAGTGAGGAGCATGCAAATAGCTTAGCTGATGCAGAAGATTCAGATTTTGAGATTCCAATCAAAATTAATAGAAATATTAAAATAGAAAATGGTCATAGTTCAAAGTCAACTAAACATCAGTCTGCTCCTCCTTCAAAAGCTATTCAGGTACCAAATCTAGAAAGTAAAGCATCAACAAGTTATTTTAATAAGTTTTTAGAAAGTGGTAGTGAAGATGAATCAAAACCAGTTATGCAAAATGGTGCTTTAAAAGGTGGACGACAAGAGTCGACTCCTGATCATAACTACTTTACAAAAAGATTACTTGGACGTAAAGTAAATAAAAAGTTACTTGATAGTGATGAATCAGATGATGATAATTCAATGGCTGTTTATCGTTCCAGGCCTTTAGTTTTTTCATCATCAGATAGTGAAGACTTTAGGCAAAATACTGCAAAAAGTAAGCTTAATGGAGCATCATCTAATGGTTCTGCTGATCATTCTCATTCTTATGGTGATGGATTTGATAAAAATGCTGGTCATCGTTCTAGGCAGTATAAATCTTTTCGGTCAAATCCAAAATTCTCAAAGAAAGCATTTAATTCTGTATCCACAAATAGAGCAGATAGCTCTGATGGATGTGATCGGCAGTTCCTTTCATCAGATTTTCAGCGAAAAAATGTGACACACCGAGCTTGTAGAACTCGGAGAAGTCCTAGACTAAATATGGCTGCTATTTTAACTTCAAATAGCATTGCAAATGGCAATAATGTTAGTGGTCCTGTGCGTGGGAGAAGAACTAGTGGGAGTGAACGAGGTGGTAGAAGGTCTGGTTCTCCCCATCACAGAAATATATGTTGTCAGCATAAGACTGATGATAGTAAATGTAGTCGAGGTAGATCAATAAGTGCATCTCGTACACAAAAAGAAAAACCTAGTTATGCTGCTCGTTATCCTGATGTATTTGATGCTGAAGAAAGTGAAAATGAATTTTTTACAGCAAATTCTTATTCTGATACAGAAACAAGCACTGAATCTCTTGGCGGTTTGACTATCGATACAACATTTCCTAATCATGCTGGCTCTATTTCGTGTACTATAAATTGTGAAGAAAGGCTTTTCGAAGATGTAAGCACAGATGATGAAATCAGTGTTGTATTTTCATCTGGTCCATATGCAAGGAATGGTGAATCAAGAAGAGGCACATCTAGAACTCTAGGTAATTTTATTCTTGTATTATAATGTTTATATTTTAATGCATTAAAAGTTGCAGATCATAGTGTTTTACCATTATGAGTAAAGTGCTGTTAAATATTTTTCTGTTGTGTGGAAGCATGTCTAATTGTAGGTTAAGACAAATAATATTTCATAATTTCTTTTTTTTTTTTTTTTGCTCTATATATGCTAAAATTTCAATTTAAATATATATTTATTTATATCTATATGTATTAAAATTTTAAAATATATAGAAAATTCATAGAAAAAGTATATTATATTGGGTGAAGTAGGGTAAGTGAGAATGCAAAATCATATAGTTCCACTTTGAATCTAAATAAGTTTTTAACATAATTATATGAAAATTTGCATGCATACTTTTGGTTATGTTCTACATTTATAGTTTTATTTTTTTAAATATCTATTCAAGACTTTTTTTGCCATAAATATTTAAAGTTTTTGTGTTTTGTGTTCTCACTTGCTCCTATACTTGTGGCAAGTGAGAATGCAGGTCCAAATAAATCATAGTTGCTTATAGCAAAATAAGTAAGGCAAGGGAAAGAATAGATATTTCATGCTGAACAAAAGGCTATATATATATATATATATATATATATATATATATATATATATATATATATATAATATATGTGTGTGTGTATATATATGTGTGTGTATATATATATATTTTTGTGCATTCTTTCGTTGTGGAGGTATTTATTGTTCAAGTTAGCAGTGTCAGTAACGTCCAAATATTAACAAAATAAGTAATTTGAATTATTTGTTTTAGAGTAACAAATGTATGTTAAAAGTTCAAAGAAAGTTTTTTTCCTTTGCCTAGGCCCTACTGAACAAAATTTGTAGGACCAAAATGGCACAAAAAATTAGTTCACCATGCTTTCCAGGAACACTAATAAGTCATCATCTGCTACAAAAGGCAACTCCGAAATAATGACAACAGAATTAGAAATTCAATATAGTCATACATAGTTTGTAATGTCCACAACTCTCACATTCACTAACAGTTAGCCTAAACAAGTTAGTTTATTACAATTCACTTCTTCAAACCTATAACAAAAAAACTAGTTTCAGTTGCATAATTTACTATTTTTGAATGTTAAGGAATTAAAAACAATCATTAGCAGTTAAAGAAACTTAGGAAAAGGTGGTTGGTTATGAAGTTTCTCCATGTAGAAAACATATGTTGGGAAGAAAAAACTATTTATATGGCTATTATAACACAAAGATAGGTTTTTGTTTCAGTATATGGGGCAAGTGAGAACTGCTGTTCTGACTTGCTGCAACACAAAATTTTTATGGACAAGTGAAAACCCTGTAGTACTGAATTAATATTGCAAAAAAAATAGTTTTTATATATTTATCTGTATTCTTTGTTTCTTAATAAATAAGTGGGTATTTTCAAAATAACTGTGTTGTGGTTAATTAGTTTTTTGTTTTTGCTAGTACTTGAACTTGGGTACCTTAGTTACAATGCAAGGGTTTGGTAGGTATAAAAATTTTCCATTTTGCAATTTTTTTCTGTTAATAAAAACTTTACATAGCAGTAGAGCAAGAATTTTCCTACAAAGTACACTTTAAAAAATTTTTTAAAAGTTAAAATTTTTAGGGTTTTAAGCCTGCATTTTCACTTACCCCACTTCACCGCATATATTTTATAAGTACAGTCGAACCTCCATATATCGAACTTCCACATATCGAAATTTTCTATATATCGAACTCTTAGCAAATCTCCATGTTCATTACATAGAAAAATTGTTTCTATATATCGAAAAAATCTCTATATATCGAACTTTTTTCAAGACAAATTGGGAGATTTTATTCCACTTTAGAACAAAATCTCTCAATTTTTGGCATTTGAAACAATATGTCATGGACTTCAATTTGCGGAAAATGTCCCTGATTAAGTTTTAAGTGGACTGAATAAATAAAAAATGTAACTGTGATCATTGTAACCACTGTCTGGATTATTGTTTTTTAAAGGTATGTAGTACTCAATAAATCTTTCATATTAATTCATATTTTAGTTATTAACTTTCATTTAATGGGATTCGTATATATATTAGAAATGGAGTTTCGTATACGAAAATTAGCTTTAATTTTTTTTTAGGAGAATTATGATAAAACTAAGCTCAATTCTATATATCGAAATTTCTATATATCGAATTTTTTTCCGGCAATTTGCTACTTCGATATATGGAGGTTCGACTGTATATATATAGAAACTTCTCTTTGGTGGCCAGTCATGGGTTATGTTTCTGCAAAAGGTTGGCGGTTTTGAGGGGTGGCTGTGGAAACGGGGGTAAAATAGCATTGGCTCTCTGTAGTGAATTTAATTGGTTCTGAACAAAATATGGCCATTTAGTGGGGAGGCCATCTAAAGAAGTTTCATTGTATATATATAATATATAATATATATATATATATATATATATATATATATATATGAACCATTCACTACTCAAATCGATTAACTCCACTTTTTGAAATATCTTAAATTTAAGTTTCAAAATACCTGGTTGAGTCATAGTTTTTATATTTAAAATAAATTTCCTAAATAATAAAAATTAACACCATTAACCAACAAAATGTTTTGGCCATTGAATAATAATTTATCTCAGAAGCCATTTTAAGTATAAGTAATTATTAAGTAAGTTATATAGTTAGTTATTATAGTTTATCCATATACCTTATGGTATTGTTATAATATTTATTTGAATTTATATTATAAAAGGAACTTTAAAAAACAATGTACATTATTTCATTGCATTTTTCCACTTTTTGTGTTATGGAGTTAATCGATTTGTGCAGTGAACGGCTCATATATGTATATATATGAGCCGTTTGAAATTGTAAACAGATTTCATGCTTGGTCTGTGATTGACAGCCATTCTAGTTGGTCAACTTTTGTTACTACTCACGAGGTAGAAAAAACAAGTTCTGCATGTTGATAAAACATTACTTTTTAAATGGCAAAAGAGTGGCTTTTCTAAATCCAGGCTTGTTAAATATTACAGTGAGTCTGCACCTTTGCTGAGAATGATTTACAAGTGTCTTGTGAATTTTTGTAGAAGCCAAATGAGTACAAGTGACACTGAATGTTCTGGTTGGTTATCTAGCTGGAGTCACTATGCCATAAATTCTTGAAAAAATCTATGATATGGTAAGGAAGAATAGGCATTTAAAAGTGCATAAAATCTCTAAAGCTGTTGGCATTTTATTAGAGCATGTAACATTTTGCAAAAATATTTGCATTAAATTTTGAAGTGATAAGTAAAACAAACACGTATTTTACAGAGTTGTAGTGTCTTACCTCATCGAGAGGTTAAAAGCAGGAAAATCATAGGGTGAAATGTAACAATCTTAAGGGAGATAAAGTAGGAAGAAAAAGAAACCTCTTTTTAAAAAAAAATGTCATTTACAATAATTTTGCACAATCTTATGAAACAACCCCGTATAACCTATGTGGTAGAGGGAATTTCAATTCATATGTAGGAATATAATTAAAATTAATAACCTCCTCCGTAATTTTGTATCACATGTGATACAAAAGTTTGATATTTTTTAAACTAGGCTGGACGGCAGCAATGATTCGGAAACCGGTTATAGCATATGTGACATAAAGTGAAATACCTCCCTTAATTTTCTCTTCTCATCAACTGATGGCAGTACTTGTCTATAATTGCGTTTGTAGTAGTGTCTTTGAATCAAAGCACGATGTCTGCATGCAGTCAAAACAAGTTTTTTTTTATTACTTAATTATACAAATATTAAACTAATTTTGAAATTACATTTTTTTTGTATATTTCAATTTTGTATATGTATGAGTTTTCCTTATTAATATCAACAAAAGAAATTTTCATGGAAATTTTAATGCATATTAACTTGTTAAACCTTTTTGTTTCATATGTAATACAATGGGTCCCTATGATATCAAATGAGTTTTTTGGGGCTGTGTTTTGTGTGTTATATGTCAGTGTTTTTTAAGTCTGTTTTTTTTAGTTGTATTTACGTAGGTTTTGAAAGTTGATAAAAGCATTATTTCTTGAGTTAAAATCTTTAGTTGAAGTGTTTGCTTTACATTTTTACACATTCTGAATGAAGTAGCACGTAGCAAAGAGGCTAGACATATGCCAGAAATTATTGGGGATAAGGCCCATCGAAGCAGATGCAGAAATAAGTGCTCAGCCTTAACCACTATAGAGTACAGAATGCAAGGTGTTTTTGTGTTTCACAGCATCAAGAAATTGTTTTAAATCATTTCATGAAAAGTAAAAAATAATATAAAGTTTACACAACATACTGATTATGCTTATTTTTCCGGCAGCATTCATGTATTTTATATATTGTGTAATACAAACTCAGAATTAACTAATTGAAACAGCCTTACCTAATATTTAAAAAATTCTGATTGTAGTGTCTTGGCCCTGATGTATCACATATGATACATGCCTCCTAGCTCCTATATTTTTAAAGAAACGATTTAGATGCCCCATTTCTACTTCATAATGACCTAAACAACTATTTAACCCTCGAATATTCGCGTGTCATCTGTAACACGAACAAGTGTCACCCACTTTTATGTCGGTGTTATTTCCATATGTATTTAACTTTTTGTAACCAAATTATTTCTGTAGTTTTTTAGGAGTATATATATTACAAATAAAATATTTAAATTTTAGAAACATAAATATTGTATGTTTGAAATCAACCATACATTCAAAATAAAAAAAAATTAAAACAATTTGCACATACATTTGTCAAATGGTCATTACATATCCACTTTGGTACCACTTGACGCTTTTTGTTCTGTCTCTCTGTGGTCCACAAGCGTAACAGCGTTAGTGGCACACCCAGGGGGTGGGCGAAGGGGCCCTGCCCCACCCCCAAAGAAATAGAAATTGCATTATGAATATTGAATTTGTATTATAAATATTTTTATTCGTTCAACTCCTCCCCACCCCCCAAAGATTAAATCCTGGGTGCGCCACTGAACAGTGTCCTGTGGCACCTTCTTTTCCTCTTGAGGTACACTGTTCCAGATACATTCCTTATGGGAGCAAATTTGTCAAATTCTCGTCGAGATGCCCTATCCCGAATGTCATCAAAACGAAGGTACGAGAAGAAATGCATACCTGTTTTTGCTCATTGCTGGGTAGCATGATTCCAACCCATTACATTTCGAGTTATCCTTAACTTATCGATATCTGTCCTGGAACTTTTATAAGTGCCTATCAAAAGAAGACCAAATAAGGCCCTAACCTCTACCTCGTTCGTATTTCTGGCATCGCGATCCGTTTCAAATTTACATTTGATAGAATCAATGTAAATATTAATGCAGTCTGCTATTATTTTATAGACTTGTTCGTCAATTAACAAATCTAATATTTTTTCTGGAGAAAATAGTTTTGCTGCTATGCCATTTGGCCCAGGAAAAAGTATTATGATGTTGTCCTGCCTGGTTCTGACATTTCTGACAAACTTTTTTCATCACATTCAAAAATGTGATTAAAAAAAGTTTCATATAAAGAACCTATTTTGCATTAACTCTCTCTTATTAGTTTTTTAATCATAAATAAATAAAAGGATATAAAATCTAAATATTGCGGAGAATAAAAACAAATTCACTTACCTTCAAAAGTTACATAGATGGTCACGTGGGGGGACAGGTGTCAACCAGTGAACTTTGATGCGATACAATCGAAAAACAATTAGAGACTAACTAAAGTGAATAGAGAGGGGACAATAAGGAAGGCTCATTTGAAGGTAGAAGAAAAAGGGGAGACTTCGAACATTCCGATGACCGCCATTAGGGAAGATGAATGTAGGTGGGTGACATATGTCCCCCACATGAGTATTGAATGGTTAAGTACCTTTTACAAAATATCTAGCTTTTTTTTTGTGTCTCGGGTCTGAGGAAGATAAACTAAAAATTTGGTATCCAACCGGTAAAATCCAGTTTTATGATATTTTTATTATTTTTTTCAGTATTTTATCGAATTTTACAATTCAGAGCATGAAACAAAACTTTCACCTTACTTGTTTTTTGCAAAAGTTTTTAGCTTCTCAAAAGAAAAAAAGCTGTTTTAAACCTTTTGCCATGTTTTTTTCATAGTGTTAAGTCAAATATGCAAATCATAAATAACAGGCTCAAGCATTGATATATTTTACATCCTAACATTTTAAAATTTATGAACGTATTATATACTCTGTGTAAGAATATTTTTTTTTCTTTCTTGTGTCCCAAAATCTTTTTATAATAGAAAACTTTTTTTTTATAATTGGCTGTATAGACACATAAATAGGTAGAAAATAATTATGAAGCGAAAATTTTAGCATGTCATGAATTTAAGTTCTAAAATTAAAAAAAATATACGGTTAAAGCTCACTGACTTTATCTGCCTACAGAGCCATTAACGGAAATATTTTAAATAATAAGTATCAGATATGTGAATCCCTTTGACAGTAACTTACCTATTTTGTCCTTGTTGATAGTTTAGACTCTCTAAAAGTTTCTACCTCCTTACTAAGAAAAATGTTAAAAAAATTTTCAAAGTTTTATAAATTGTTTTTTAAGTAAAACATGTACTGAGATTCTGAAAATGTCATTTTCTTATCAGGTAAATGTTTAAAAAGTTTGCTATTTTGCAGTCAGGAGTTTCAGCTTTAAAGTATTTATGTTTAAACATGAGATTATAGTTTGACTAATTCCATGTGTTATGAATTTACTTTAATATAGGTAGGAGGCATAGCAGGGGAACTCCACACAGACAACTTCAAAATGCACGGGAAGTTGTATCTCTCTCTCCTGATCCTGTAGAGCAAGTTAGACAAGTGGAAGAAGATGAAAGAATGGCTAGAATGTTACAGGTATATGCAAATGATGCTACTCACGTTTTTGCAGCAAAAGCCTTTGGGATCTCTATAGTTTTGAAACCTGTGATAGGCATTTGGATTTGTAGCAATTAGGTTTGGTTTGGTTTGGTTTGGAGTGCTATGGTCAATTTTTGTTACACGAGGGCCTACACCTCGGACCAGGACCTACACCTTAAAGCCGATTCCAAATGGCTACAAATGTCCATGCCAAGAGTGGGATTCGAACCCACAGACTTTGGTACTGAATGCTAGCACCCTGGCCATTGTCCGGTGTTATAACGGTTAGGAACAGAACATGAATAGTAGATCCCAGTCAGTTTAGCCCTAAAGTTGCAAAAGATATCATTAGTAATACAAAGCAATCAACTGATCTAATCAGTTTATATTTGAATGTTGACAATTTTTCTCATTCTGTCTCTAACCTGTATACCTTTAATTTTACCTTTGTGGCAAATATACTATCCAGACCCAGTTGTATTGAACAGCACAGTTTATACAAAAAAATTATTTTCTGTGCTGCAATTAACACAAAAAAGACAGTATCTGGGATTCAAAACATGGAGCTCCATAGCTCATCCCAGTCTCCAAGCCACTACTAAAAGTTCAAAAAGTACTTACATTGGGAAAGTGCATTATGGCATCATAAAGAGATTGTACTTTTGAAGTTGCAATAACCTTCATCTCTTATATCTTTTACTCTAGTCCAGCATGTTTTTATTTTTATTTTTTATGATTCAATACCTCATGTTCTGTTCCAAATTTTTCTTATATTTGTGTTCCTTTGTAAATTATTTTTCCTTTTGCTTTGGATATAGCCTTCTCATTTCTAATTTTAAAATTTCCATGCATAAGTTATTTCTTCAAAAATTCATAATTTTTTTCCTTCTCATCAGTTGATATTTTTATATCTGAATCTTTTTGATAACTTGATTTAGAACAGACATTGCAAGTTGGGGGGGGGGGGGAAGCTTTCACAATAGAACTTTTTAAAATTTTTATTTTAGATTTTAAGAGGCTATTTTTCTCTATTTTGTCATTCTTCACAAGTTCCATTTGAGTAATATAAGAACTTAAATATTGCATTTAGTTGTTTAAAAGTCGAAATACTGAATACATACACCACTCGTACAAATACTATCAGAACAAAATCATTTGAAAAAGACTAAAGGAGGGCTAAAATTTATGTTTAATTTCATATAATTTATGATGATTGAGATTGATTTCATGTAATTTAAGTACTTGATTAACTTTGTTATAAAATCATTATATCAATAGTATATAAGTTTTGTGTGGTAGTATAAAAATTATATTAAATTTTAAACTCATGTTTTGAATATATTTTTCTGAATCACTCTTATGAATCACTGTCACAAATGTCCTGGGAAGTTAAAATTGTTTATTTTTAACTTGTAAAAATAAAAAAAAATCTTTAGGTGTAACTTCTTATTTGTATTGAAATCAGTATAATTTTACATTAAGATATGAGAAGTGAGATGACTGATTTCAGATTAATTTGTAAATTTATAGTTTTCTTTCCCAATTTACTTTGCATATAATACTATATTATTTGAAGGAAGTATTTTTAAACTGTTTTTAATATGCTATTAAATGGGTATAAATTTTTCTGTTTGGTAAATTAAATTTATCTGCTTTGTTGAATATCTTGAAATTGATTTATTTTCTGATTTAAGATAAAATTTTTCTGTTTTTGCATATAAAAAATTATGATTTTGTCACAAATTTTTATTCAAATTTTATTTTTAAAGTTTGCTCAAAATTAACTTTAAAATGCTATAGTTAAATTTTCCTTTAAGTTAACAAATAAAGTGTTGAAGATTCAGTTTTAAAAAGTTGTGTAAAATATCATGATTTTATTCTAGGCCCAGTTTGATGCAGAGGTAGATCCTGATTATGTCCCTATGAACCATGCTTTAATGGAACATGAAGACAGTGATGAAGAAATTCTGGATCCTCTTGGGGATTCAGACTCTGATGGAGCAAATCCACTTAATTATTCACCATATGCTATAAGTCTGCCTATTAATCGTAGAGGATTTGGGTTGAACCGATATTCAAGTAGGACATCATCACCTGCTGCTATTTTCCTAGTAAGTTAATGCATTTTGTAATTAATTAAATTTTTAAAATTTTCCTGTTCTTCAATATTGCAGTCTTCAGTCATGTTTCTTACACTTTTAATGAGAGTTAAAAAACTGTTAAATTTTTTTTTCTTCATTTTTTATGTGCAAACAAAGCTTAAACTGACAAAATAATTTTTTCAGTTCTAAAAAGTTGCAGAATTGATATCCAAGATACTGTTTTTTTTTATTAAAACTCCTGGAGTTTTAGGAAATTCACTTCAAAAATTGCTCTCAAAGGAATCAAATACAGTAAATTCATCCTACTAAATATCATCTCCCTGAAGTGATAAAGATTACATAGACTCATCATGGATCATGCCTTTTCCTTTTCTCAGCTTTAAAGTTACACTGAAAATGATTGGAATAATTTTATGACTGCTGATATAAGACAGTCAATTTTAAATCCTTATAGAACCCTTTATTTGTTTTAAAGATCAGCAATTTTTTCTCATTTTTTTGGCATTTAAGTTGTACTGAAAATGATCGGAATTGTATTTTATAAATGTTAATATAAGTCTGTATTTTTTACTCATAACACTAATTTATAATTTAAGAGTGAAAATATTTATCTTTAGTCTGTTAGGAAGTAGTTTGTTTTTCTGTAGATAGTATTAATTTTTTTCCCATCATTTCTTTTGATTTTTTGTTTTATATATTAGAAAGTTATGTAACATTTCAAAGTGATAAATTTTAATTAAAAGATGCATTTGAATATTAACTGTTATAGTTTATTTTGACTTGAGCTAATCTAGAAGTGATAAGTAAATCTTGATTATCTCAAATTTGGTATTTTCAGTATAGTTAAATTATTCTTATTTGATTTCTTTGTAATTATGAACTTAAATTGTTGTAATCAGCTATTTACAGGGAAAACTCGTGTATCAATTAAGTATACAATTAAGTCAATTTAAAATATCAACTGGCTTTAACCCTTTGAGGGGCGCAATTTTATTATTGTAATTTTTTTGAAAAAAAAGGTAAGAATGAGGTATAATGGTCCTACAGATAAAAGAAATGTGATTAAAAAAAATTTAGCAGCCCCCCTTAGGTAGAGGGGGCCGTCCTCACAGTGCGAACGGCGCCCGTGTAGGGCATTTGAGTTCGACCACTAAATTACCTTGTTTTACTCTAGCAAAAGCAAAAATAACTGATCTTATATCGTTATAATAATAATTATTTTACTAAATAATTTTCAACAAACAGAAATTTGAATTTTATTTTTAAAATTTTAAAATTTAAGAAATTTTTTAAAATGTTAAATTCATTGAACTCAAAATATCAAAAATAAGAAATATCAAAAAATATAAAAATATATCAGAAAAATATAAAAATGTCAGAAAAATGTGAGAAATATCAGTAAAATATAAAAATTAAAGAAATAAAAAAACCTCAACATATCATTTCATGGCTGTCTTTCCATGGAACTTTTGGAAACATGTAATGCCTTTTTGCAGATTGAGGGGGAACATACTCTTCAACATCACTATCATCTAAAATTATAGATTCAGGATCTGATGGAAGCTCCTCTAATAAAGCTAGAGCTTCTGATAGGCTCAGGCCAGGACGGGGCATTATGATTTTAAAAAAATCGAAGTTTTAAATAAATTTTATACTAAATAAAATCAAAGCTTATTTTGTACAATTTTAAAGATATAAGTAAACTATATGAAACGAATTAAAAAAAGATATTTGCAACAGAATATTTAACTAAAAAAATTAGCAAATAAGAGCGACTGATCTGAAAACAGCAAAAGCAGAATGAGCTATTTTTAAAACGCGCTTTAGCTATTTCCAATACCTTCACACTTGGGAATTTCCAGGAGCCCACCCAGAGCGGTCATGCTTATAATAATTGATTTAAATTCACTTGTGCTGAAGGTGGCCGGTTGCCGTTTGGAAACAATAAGCCAGACATATTGTCACATCCTGATTAGTTCTGCCTGTTGAACCTCTGACAGAGGCCAACCTTAGCACACAGAATGAATTCAATAGACCACTGTCGAATGCAGAAAGGTTGGGAACTGTAGGTGATAGTGCCCAGCACACACCATTGAAACAGATGACAATACAAATGATAAAGTTTTCCTTTTCCAAAAACACCCCCAATTTCAGAGGGTTAACCATCTTTTTAATCCCCTTTACCCCCCAAGAAGCAAGACCAAATCGTCTAGAGGAGATAACATAAGGACAGCTGTGTTTGTTTTCCCTTTCCGGGGGAGCCTGTATTTCAATGTCGTAGACGGGCGGCGTTCTCGCTGTGCGAACACCATTTAAAAGCGCAAAAATACAAAGAAATAAACGATTTTTTTTAAGAAGTAATGACATGTCAGTATTAGTTGAGGCATGTTTATAAAATCTAGTGGAAAAGATTAAAACATTTTAGGTTTTTAATCCTTAAAATAATTGAAAATAAAACCAACTATGAAACAGCGTTAACTTGCATTCATTGTGTTCAAATTAAATGAACAGACAAATGTCTGGTGCTGCCATTTATTATCAGTTTAAAGATGTAAAAGTATTTTACAACCTTTAATTGAAAAAAAAATTGACATTTTTTAGGTTAAAAAAATTCTAGAAAATGTGTTCGCACAGTGAGGACGGCGCCCCTCAAAGGGTTAAGAAAGTTTGAAGTAGCCTTGAAAAGTCTGCAAAAAGGCTTTAATTTTCTGGTTAGGAATCTTAAGAACACTATTTTTTATTATCCCACAAGATACTAACTATAACTTTTCTTTAGTTGGTCTATAATCTTTTGACAGTTATGGGGTTTTTTCAGAGTAATTATACCATACTTTTTTTTGTTGTTGTTGCTCCAGTTTACTAGTGTTCCCCTAAATGTATGTGAATTTGGTATTCCTAATGTAAATCCTAAAGACTGCTCGCTATTTTTATAACTTGTTATGCTGTACACCAGTGGTTCTCAACCATGTGCTTGCGGAAGCACGTGCACCGACGAAGGTGTTAGAATATGCTTAACTTTGTTTTGAAATTTCTTTTACATATTTTATTATTTACTGCATTGAGTAAAAATGTCTAAAACATGGACCACATGCCACCAACAGCACATTGGTTGTCTTGTCATTCGGTGGGTTGATCACACCACCGAAAAATAACTACTCTCTGATGCCACATATAAAAACAAAATCATTTCTACAATTCCCATATATGAATAAAATGGCAAGTGATAGTGAATTTGATCCATCACCATTTGTTGTTTATATTCAAACACGTCCGGAAAAATTTGAAAATAGATTTTAGCAATTTAATATGATTGAGCCCGCAGTTACCTTTTATGTAAATCCTTTTAATTGCCGAATAGAGATAATGAAATCAGCTTCATATATTTTGAGTCTTGTCCTAGCAAAAGTAGAAGAAATAGAATTGGAAATTTTTTATCGACAAAACAATATTCTTCTCAAAGCTAGTGCGTTTGATGAGAACTTTTGGAATCTCTGACCATAAAAATTTCCCTAATCTTAAAAATGCTTCCTATAAAATAAAATCTTACGTTGGTTCAACATATTTCTATGCAAACTCTTATTTTCAGCAATGACTATCATAAAATAAAAATGCAGATCTAAACTTACTGATGAACATCTGGACAATTGCTTAAGAGCAGGAAATATCATCTTATATTCCCAATTACAAAAAATTAGTTATAAGTAATAAACCCATTTATACTACTTATTTTTTTAAATTTACATGCACCTACTTATAAAACAAAATAATAAAAATTTTATTAATGTTTCTTCTTTTTATTTTTTAAAGCATAATCATAGTAATAATATTAGAAGGTTGGTAATGTACTGTCAAATAAAAATATTTCTATTATGTAAAAATGATCATCAGTGATACAAAAACCATTGGTTGTGCCCACCATGCTCTCTGAAAACTTCGATGTGTTTTCGACCACAGGAAGGTTGAAAACCACTGCTGTACACCATTGAATCAAAAAGAATTCTTGTTGCTACATAAAGTCTTTCATTTAGAATTTTTTCCTATTCATAATCAGTAAAGATATTTATAAATTCATTCCTGTGGCATCTATGCTTTGACTTTTTTTTCTGTGTTCTAATTTCCTGTATTTTTAAGCAGACTAGCTCACAAAATTAACTGCGTACATGATATGATACTGCAAAATGAGCCACATTGCTTGAAATCTTGATATTTTCCTACTACTATGGAAAAATGAAATTCCGTTCAAGGAATAAAGGGATGTTTGATGTTAAGATGACTATCTAAATATAAAACCAAATTTTACCTTAAGGGACTCATCACCTTTGCACAAGTTGAAAAGGACAGAATTTTTGCTGTTTGTTCGAACTTCTATAATTTTTTTTTTGTTATTGTCCATTATATAGGAAATTTTCAGTATTAGTTCTCTAAATGTTATAGATTATGTTCCCTGAATTAATTTTATTACAAGTAAATAAGAATTTTGTTTATTAAGTAAGAAGTGAGTGTATTTTTTTGAAAATTTCAAATTTATACTGATACACTGCACACAGACTTAAGACAACACTCACTAAGCTTCAATAATAATTTTTGTATTTTTGTGATGTTAAAACAATAGGAATATTTCTACACCTATTTAAAATTTTATAATTTTTGTATTTTTGTGATGTTAAAACAATAGGAATATTTCTACACCTATTTAAAATTTTAAACACCCAAAAATATTTACTCCAAGGCAATCAGACTTAAAAAGACTGAAAAAGACCATAAAAATTAGAAGTCAAATGCTATAAATTCATAGTAAAATAATCTTTTTTAAAGAAAAAATTAGGTGCAATTGGTTGCATTATTATACACTTATCCTGAAAATATGAAAGCAATATCTGCAGTAGTTTCCTTTATACAGTGCGTGCAAGCATGAAAAGGATCATTTTCAGAAAAAGGCTTCTAAAGTTCCTAACTGGTAATGTTTCCATTAGAACTGCTTCTTTCATGTATAGTTTTTAATGTTCTATTTCGAATATTTTAACACGGTTTGTTTTAAATGATGCAGAAATGTTCAAATATTCTAAAAAGACAAAAAAGTAAAATTCGATTTTTTGAATGTGCAAAGGTGATGAGTCCCTTTAAAAAAAATCATGAGTATTTATAGGTTCTTAACTAAGATGTCATTAATAGTATCATACTGACTACCATAAGTAATGTGATAATGGAGATATTTTTTCTATTCTTTCTGAAAGAATTGCTTATATTGTAAAAGTTATTAATCTGAGTATGATTGTATAAGTACTTTTGAGCATTTGGACAAACATTTACAGGGACAATATTTACAGGGACGAAGAGTGGATACACGGAACAGGAGGAGGTACCAAACATCTAGAGAGCATACAGAACATCACTTAACTAGGTTGTTGCATCTTGGTATTCCTGACATGTCACAATTCTTTGATGGAGATCATTATGAGGTATATAATAATTGTTAGAAAAAGCATGTATGAGTTATATTGCTAAAGCTAATATTATAAGCTTTGAATTGAGAAATTATTTTCTATTAAAAGATGTCTGGTCAGATATTGTATATGAGTTTAAATTTGTATGCATGTCTTTCTTTGCATGGACAGTATGACATTATTGTTCTTACAAAAAGGTATTTTTTTTTAATGGATTTCGTACTGTTGGATAGTTTTTAGAAAGGATACAGATACCAGAAATCTCAGTATTTGAAAATATGCAAAACAGTTTCTGTAAAAACTAAAATGTTTAAGTTGAAACCAAAATCCATGAAATAGAAGCTTTTCGAAATAAATTTATGTCTAATGATTATTTGGCCAGTGAGTTTATTTCATAAGTAAAGAACAGTATTTTCAATTTTTGTGCTTTCTTTTCCATTGTTAAAGTTCAAGTTGTAATTCATGTAATTTTTGGATGAAAATATCACATTATGTAGTGTCATCATTACCACATTAAAAATTATTTTTGAGAGTTGTGTTTGATGTGTGGTAATCACTCTTCGGCACTATAACTGAACAAAATAATTTTAGGAGAAATTAGATTGAAAGTTGAATATCATTAAACTTATTTTTAAGTATTCCTTAATGATAAATGTTGTCAGTCATAACATGGTAAATTTAAGTAGTCAGATAATTTTAAGCTTAAATCATAATTTTTGGAAAAAAAAAAATTGATCTCTAAAAATACTGCTGGAAGAGGTTAAGAATTTCAAATTTTTGATTTCTGTTTATGAGCATGTACCCTGATACTTACTAATCAGCATTTCATATGTCTAAATTGCCAACAAATTGAAAAACTGACTAGTGATTGTATTTCCACAGCTTATTAATATTAATTAGTAAATAAATGTTGGATTCATAGTCCTTAACAGCTAACTTTCCCTAGATTATAGCATAAATATCATCCAGCTTCACCTAGAGAGATAACCCTCATGCTGCGTAATGTTTTAATACTGAATTTTCATTTTCAAAGCATTGATAAATGCTGATAGAAATGAATGCAAACTATATCTATTTCTTTATAAATAAAATTCTTTTTCTTTATTTTTGTACCCGTGAATTAAGGTGATAATTTTAATTCAGGGTATTTCATTTTTCTTTTTAATGTTTTCTAGTTTTGCCTTTATAATGTTCTAAAATTGTACCTATTCTCAAGAATAAAAATCTTTAAAAAGTGAAAATTTTTTGATACTTGTAAAACATTCTTAATGTGTTATGAATTAAAGTTTTGTAAATATATAATAGAGAGTGTGTTAAAGAAAAATTTCTTCACCCTCTTCTGCCTAAATTTAATCTTTCATTTATGTTTTTATATCACTCATTTTTATTGTTGATCATAATTCCTAATTAATTATTTATGAAATCTTATTTTACTTCAAGTATACTCTTTTGCAATGTCCTCTCTCAATTTCATTTCCTAGAATGCCTGAATGCCTGATGGTCTCAATCTCTTTGTGATCTTTATTTTAGAATACTGAATTTAAAATTAACTCTTTTTTTTTTATTATTTTAGCATACTAATTCCAAAGATGTAAAGATAGTGTTAATGATTTGTTGCCAATATTTGTTATTTCTTCTAAAATAAAAAAGAAATTTTATGCTTTTATTTTTAATTTTTTCACCAGTTAGAAAATTTTGTTCACCTTGTATCTTTATTCTGATAAATGTTATGTTATTAAATCCTCTGAAAACAGTTTCTTCAAAGCTGTGATATACTGATCACCTAGTCCTTGGGCTATGAGGCTCCACTGTTAACATTCAATCATTGCAATTATTGGTCATTAGTCATTTGAAGTATTTTGTTCTTCATTAAATTCTATATAACTTCCTTTAGATGTATTTTTTATTACTTTGGAGATGATATACTTTAGCCAACTGGCTAAAAATATGAATCATGAAAGTGTTGTATGCATGTTAATTTGGAAGATTTAGTTTCTTGTTTTGTAAAGGCTATTATGGACACATAAACACACTTATTAGTCTAACAAGCATTCAGTTGTCAGAAAGTTTTACCTATTTCATATAATTAAAATGATACTCATTTGTTATGAATAGATGAAAATAAAAATTGAATTACAGATTTTTTTTCTTTATAGATAAGTTACATTCTTTAAATTTCTACTATTAATTAAATTCTTTGATTTACTTTCTGATACTTATGAAGTGTACTACCTCCTTATTTATTAAGTTTACATAGAGTATAGTTTTTCAAAAATATTTCATTGGTGTTAGACTATGTTGCACTTTATTTATTACATTTTTTATTTATTCTTCTAGGCTTTGTTAAGTCTTGACCTGGATGGCGATGTTATTCCTCGGGGATTACCAAAAAGTGAAATAAACAGACTTCCAACTCGCAAATACATCCATCCTAATTCAGCTGCTTCTAGTAGTAGCTCTGAAGTGACTCATAAAAGAACTGAATTAAATAAAGAATGCCAAGTGTGCTTGACAGATTATGAAAATGGAGATATTTTAAGGATACTGCCATGTTTCCATGAATTCCACACCCCTTGTATTGATCCATGGTTATCGGTAAGGTTTTACCCTCTTTTTTTTCTTATGATTTTGTATTCAAAACATTTTAACTGTTAAATATGTGTATTGAGGCCCTTCATTGATTTTAGTACTATTAACAGAAAATTTCATGTTGAAAAGAGTTCTAGAAACATTCTAAGAAATTAGTTTCAGACTCATAAGATCATTTATTGTAAAGGTTGTATCTATTTAGTTTGATAGATAACTACAAGGAAATGATTGTCATCTTATTTAACTAATTCCTCCCTCCCAAATTTTTGTAGAAATTAGGAGTAATTTCTACAAAATTTATTGTGTGAGTATGTCTATAAAATAAATCTATATATTGTCTTGAGAATTTTTACATAGCATTTTAATTTGCATAGTACCTATACTAAAATTATAATCTAATTAAGGAAATAGCATTTAATATTTTCAATGTATAGTAAAAATGAAATTAGGTACCCATATAAAAAAAATGGCAAAATCTTAATTTTACCTGAAAATCTGGAACTGTCAGGGGGGGAGGGTATTTTTTCTTCAAATTATAAAAGTATTAATAAATGTCTTAATAGGAAAGTCTTTTATAGAAATTTGATATTAAGGGAATATGAATCTCTAAATAAGAGTGTTAGTTTAATAAGCACCCAGTGGAAATTGTGTAATGTATCTATAATTGCAGAAATTTTTTATTCACTGTTAAAACTTTCTATTTTTTATTTTTAGATCAACCATACTTGTCCTGTATGCAGAGTAACAGTGGATTTGGATGCTTGAGACAGTAAATTTAGCAGCAGAAACTGATTCCATGTTCAAGCATTCCTAAATTTTAGTAACACAAGGCCAGTAGGTTTGTGCTTACAATCAAGAATGTGCTGGGTGCAATCCTTGCCATTTATTTATAACTTCATTGGAGTTGGTCTTTTCCCACGTTTGATTTAATAAGTTTTTATGAAAAATGATGTAACAGTTTTTATGTTACTTTGCTCCAAGATATCCTCAAATGCTTTTTCAGACATTGAATCCTGTGTTTGTCTATTGATGTTTTCATTTCCCTTTTTTTAAATTATAGCTTTAATCCCGTTGTCGAATAATATGATTTCTAGGATAAAAAAAAATTCAATAAAAGTGTTTTATATTTCCATGTTCTTCTCATGTATTTGTTCTCATTAAAGGGCTTGTGAGTTTTTATCTCTGTTCACTGTTAATAACTCTGTGTAACTGACCCAGAGTTATAGTAACCATGTATGCAGAAAAACAACTCTACAGAATCCAATAATTCTTAAAACTGAATTTCCTCAGTTTAAATATTAATGCACTCAGCATTGGCTCACTTTTTTTCTTTGTTACAGACTAACTCCTCACAAAAATTTGGGGAAGCATCCGGTTTGGGTGAAAAAAGATGATTATAGAAACCAAGGGTGAAATTTGTGAAGTATAATCAGATATTGGGTGCATGCATATATATATATATATATATATATAGTAAAAATTGAATTCCCCGCAAATATAATACCCTCTCCTTTAGTAGAGGCTCTTTTTTTAAAATTTATTTATTATTTTTTTAAAAACTTTCTTCGCTTTGCTTTGGGATAAATTGATTCTTATGAGAGTTTGGTCTGTATACACAGAGTAAAAATAAAGAAATCTAAATGATGCTTCATTTTCTTTCAAAGGACTGCAATAATATTCCTGTTGCATTTTTCTCAGGTTTTTTTTAAGTTATGGCTCTGGAATATTTCAACAAAGGCACTCTGCCTTTCTTTCTTAATTATTTTTTCATCATCTTAAAAAGCTAAGAAAAAAGGCTAGCTAGGAAACTGTACTTGAAACCTCCAGTATCCTCTTGTAAGGTGTGTTGCACTGGCACAAATAGGCAACATGTTGTTGTTCTCCTTCATTTTTTAATTTTTAATTTTTATTTGTTTGTTGGGGGGAAAATGTTTTGGAAATGTTTTGGCCACCCTTTTCGCTTCTATTTTTACATCACTTTGGGACGTCATGGTTAACTCAGAAATCAAACTTGAAACCTCCTGCTTTCCAGACGGGTATGATATACTGTCACACCTCTATGCCTTGCTATGATTTACACTTACATATATGAATTACAAAAATGTAAAGGCATCTGAATGTAAAGGCATATTTGAATTTGGGTTAGAGAGAAACTGTTGAAATGTTTCTGTACTTACTGATAATTTCAGTTTAAGGTAGTTGCATAATAGTATTTAATAATTAAATGCACAAAATCTGATTGTGGACTATCTTTAAAGAAATAGCTATTTGTGCATAAAAAATTGAAAACAACAAAATAAACAATTGAGAATTAAGAAAAAACTAATGATGTCAGTTTAAGCAAATGCATCCAGAATAGAAGCTTTGTAAGATATATTATTGAATCATTGCTGTAAGGCATATCACTGAATGATCATAAAAGAGAAACAAGTTTCATCGACAAGGACTTCAGTAGTCATTACATGAATAAATGAAACTGAAGCATTGTGCCTCTGAAGAGATATTAAAAGTAATATCTTTGTGGCTGTATACTTGTTGTACATAAAACAATTGGAAGAGACATCTGGTCAAATCCATGCCATTTTAAGTACATAAAAAAAAAACCTGATCGAGGAATGAAACTCCATGCTCTTGCCATCCTTGCAAATAAACTAGTTAAGTAGTATATGAAGCCAGATGCATAGATCATCTGACTAAAGACATAGAACAGTACAAGCAAATGAGTGTTTAGGAGGTATAAACATGTAAAACCATTATATAAGGGTAGCCCAAATAAAAAGTGGACATGTGCGATTGCGTCAGAATGACTGCAAAAGAGCAGTAGTAGGTGTGCACCACATATGGCGTTCAACAGTGAAACCTGTTTGCGGTAGAGGAAATTAATTGAAAGTAAAGTCGTTCTATACATGGATGCGTCCAGATCGGAACAATGCACAGTAGTACAGTTTCTGCTTGCGGAAGATGAGCGTAATGTGGACATCCATTGGCGACACAATACTGCAGTACTCTGACGAAACTACGGAAAGCAATCAAAAGCAAATGGCCAGTCCTTCTCACAGGAGTGATCCTTCTCCATGACACTGCCTGCCCACATATCTCCCGTGAAACCCAGATGACCTCAAACAAATTCTGCTGGGAAGTGTTGGAACACCCATTGTATAGTCGCCGTACCGCCGGATTTGTCATCGCATGACTTCCACATCTTTGGGCCACTTAAGAGAGCATTACAGGGGAAATGTTTCCATTCAGATGAGGAAGTGAAGGAAGTTTTGTGGAACTTCCTCAAGAATCAACCACGATCTTTCTACAGCAAAGGCATAGACCTGCTGTCGAAACGATGGGACCTGTGTTACAATGCCCATGGTGATTTCTTTTGATTTCCAATAAAGGTATTCTTTTCATTCAATGTCCACATTTCATTTGGTCAACCCTCATATATAACTCTAAAAATTAATTTCTCATATGTTTTGGCATTTTCAACTGTGTCCTTTCATTGATAATACAGAGGCTGTTCACACATTTTTTAGACGATGTATATTGTATTCACAAAACTAAATTACATAAAATTCTTGTGTTTTAAATGTTCTATTTGACATCCCTTATTCTGAACTATCTTTCGACACCGCAATTTCCAGGATAATAATGCCTTTTGAAGTGTCAGAAGAGGTATTCTATCCCATTCCTCCTGAACAGCTTTCCAGAGTCCTGTAAGGGTTTGGGGATGACGTTTGGATAATGCAGATTTTAAAAGTCCGAAAGCACAAAAATCCATAGGTGATACATCGGGAGATTTAGTAGGGATATCAGTGAAGGGTATTTCTTTGATACCAGTTTTTTGTTCCATTTCTTTTATGAAATTTACAGTGGATTTTGATGTGTGACTGCTAGCTTTGTCCTTATGGAGTCTCACAGACTGATTGCACTGTGGGTAAAGCGATGGTATTTCATTCAGAAAAATTGGCAAAATATGTTCCTGATAGTATTTGGAGTTAATCTTGACATTTTTTTCCACTCTCTTTATTTTTAACTTGCCATTATAAGAAAAGCCAGCAACAATCATGAATCCCTTAGAAAAACTTTCTTTCAATTCTTTGAACCATGTACTTAAATTTTTTTCTCCCCTTTTATGATAATAAATGGCTCTGTTTTTGTTGCAATCATTTAAATACACCCATGATTCATCTATTGTGACAATTGTTTTCCATTTTTCTTTGGATAAGTGTTTCTCCTATAGAATTCTGCAGCATGTCCTGCGTTCAGCGATATGATTTGGAAGAAGACGCTGCACATTGCGTTTTTTTCGCTTTCTTAAGATTTAAATCAGCGTTTATCATTTTGTTTACAGTGGACACCGAGCATTTTAATGATTTTGCAACTGTCCTTTGACTAGGGGGATTTTCTTTTAACATAAACAACGTACCTTTGCAATAGTCGAAGATGTCCGTTTTTTCCTTGGATAACTTGTTTGGAATTTTTGTTCCACTTGAGGCTCCAATTTGACGTTTTTTTCCTTTCTTGTTGACGATATTACCTATCGACGCTTTAGATATCACAAAACCATGACTCTCACACCGTTTTTGGATAACGGAGTATGCATATTTCTCTTCGGAAAGAGCATAAATGTATCCTTCGAACCACTGCCTTGTTAAAAACGCCATTTTGAATAAAAACAAAACTTTCAAGCCGCAGACGATAATTTTGACTTTTAAAAACATAGTACAATTGCAATTATTTCTTTTGCAGCAAACGATTTTTTATTACCGCTTACCAAAATCGTCTAAAAAATGTGCGAACAGCCTCTGTATACAGTGGCTGGCTCTAAGTGCTGTTCAAATAGTATATTTGTGAGAAATGGCAACAACATGGAATTTCATTCCAAGTTCAGTTTCTTTGATGTATTTAAAATGGTGGTGGATTCAACTAGGTTTATTATTATTTTTTAACCTTTTATAAATATATGTGTTGCATCTTATAGCCGCAGAAATATTTACCTGTAGACAATTATAAAAGACAAAAGTACGAGAGAATGAAATTTCTTTTTCTTGTATGTTCATCTACAGGTTCAGCTTAATGATTAATGATATAATAAATACAACATAAACATTTCATATACATCTTATTTTAACATTTCTGAAAGAAATCTGGAAACGATATTTTTACCTGATGAAGTAGAATTAAAATTTATATAATTACACTAGCCAACAGTGAAAATGTAACAAGATCAAAATGAGTTGTTCTGTACTAAATCGACCACGCTGATCACGAAAATGACCGTGAAAATCCCTGATTAGCTCTAGTTTTCGATATATGAGGGGGGGGGGTCGTATCAGTTAATGATAAGTATTTCCTTTGAGCTTTCCCGATATTGCTTTCGAAATTCCGCTGATGGTAAAAAACATGATGTTATCCCCTTACGAAAACACACAGCAACATAAAATCATACAATGTGAGTTGAATGATCTGGTAAGAGATCTACAATCACCTAAAGGTAAAGCCGAAATGTTGGCGTCTAAACTGCAGCAATGGAATTGTCTTGACCAGGCGGTAAATGTGACTGCGTTCCGGGACCGCCATACTCCCTTCCTTCAGTGTTTCAACAGTGAAAATAATTTGGTATTTTGTAGTAACATAGACGGCCTCATGGCAGGTATGAAAATTGACTACAAAATTGATGAATGGAGACTTCATCGATTTATCAAAGTTAAGTCTAAAAGCTGTCTTGCTGCATAATGCAAATGTGTGTCCATCCGTTTCGATTGGTTACACAGCTTACATAAAAGAAACGTATGAGAACATGAAGCAACTGTTATGCACAGTAAACTATGACAAGTTTAAGTGGCAAATTTCTGGTGATCTGAAAGTCATTGCCATATTACTTGGCCTGCAACAAGATTATACCTAATTCTGTTGCTTTTTGTGTTTATGGGACAGCTGTGCAATGGCACGTCACTACAGACAGGAGGATTAGCCTGTGCGTCAATCAGTTAAACCTGGAACACACGTTTTATATGAACCACTCGTCGAATCAAGCGAAATTATACTCCCTGCTCTTCGTGTAAAACTGGGCCTTATGAAAAATTTCGTAAAAGCGATGGATAAGACTGGGGAAGCATTTTTGTATTTGTCTATGAAATTTCCATGTGTCAGTGAAGCTAAAATAAAAGAGGGGGTTTTCGTTGGTCCACAGACGCAAACTGTTTAAGGATGAACATTTCAATAATTTTCTCAAAGGTGATCAGAAGTTAGCCTGGGATTCCTTTGTTCAAGTGTCCCAAAAACTTCCTTGGAGATCATAAGGCAGAACACTATAAGGATCTTGTGGAAAATTTTCTGCAATGCTACGATAGACTGGGGTGTAACATGTCTTTAAAGTTACACTTGTTACATTCACACTTGGACTTCTTCCCCGAAAACTGTGGTGCTGTTAGCGATGAACATTGCGAACGCTTCCACCAAGAAATTTCGGACTTGGAAGAAAGATACCAGGGAAAGTGGAGTGAATCAATGTTAGCGGATTTCTGCTGGACGCTCATCAGGGAATCGCCAGCAACAGAATACAAAGGCAGGTAAAGCGATTGCACCATCAGTGATCTTCCTCCGAGGGAGAACTACAAGGTAAATACATGCATAAGCTTTTAAGGGCAATTCTGAAAAGGTTCAATAACTAAAAAATGAGAGCTAAATTTGCATTTTCATTATCATTTCCGTGTTCAGCACCCTTGAAAACATAAAGATGGACTGTTTTCATCAATGTTACAGAAAAAAAAGTTAAATTTTGTAGGCTAGTGTTATATCAAATTTTAAAAAAATGCTAAATGTGGTTTTTTGTTCCTTCTGATAGTTTAGAAAGGAAAACTTTCTAAAGTTGGTAGCCATGTATTGTCCTTGCACAAGAAAAAAAATTATGCTGTTTGAACACTGCTTGCATTCTTTATTGATGAAGACTTCAGTTGATGAGTTTCCTGATTAAATTTGACTCATATACACTTGTTGAAAACATTCAACTAATAGTCAATAGCTTGACAAGAAAAACTATTTTTTAAATTTTTTAGTTTTGATTGATGTCTTGGATTGCATACCAAAGATAAATTTTTACTTTGCTAGTTATAAACTTCATCTTTTCAGAAATTAAAAAATATTCATATTTTGGGTCATTAAATAGATAAAATTATTTATGTAAAATTATGATAAAATTTATTGTTTCTATTTCTCCCCTGAATATGAGAGCAGTCGTTAAAAGAGAGAGGTGGTAAGAGAGCAGGATTTTCATTTTACAAATCCTGCATGATAAGTACAGAAAAGATGCAAAAACATATTTCAACAACACTTAATGTACAAAAATTTGCTCTTTTAAATAAGACTTGAAGCTCTTGAAATTGTCTTTGTTTTAAAAGTGTATACTTTAAACATGAAAATTTTTGTATGTACTTTATTGAAAACGAATCTGATATTCTAATTAGATGGAAGAAAATAATGAAGACATCCCTGAGTATTGTTTCCTCTTTAGTTAAACATGCTTGCAAAAGCTTAAAAAACTGAAAGAGCGCATAAGGATGTTTTCGCTCCCTAACCAAGCGCTATTCTCTGGCATTCACTGAATTTTAAAAAGTTAAATTTTAAACAAAATTTTTTAATGCTTTTTTCTTAAGTCGATCTCACTCGACTGAACGGGATGTGTTAAACACGAGGGCATGTGCCCCCACATTACTAAGGGAAAACAAAATGAATACGGGCCGCGTTTTATTTTAATCAGTTAAATGACTAAAATTCGTCGAGTACGACAGAACAGTGCGCATGAATTGAGTCAACCTTCCTCTTCAGAAAATATTAAACCTTTTTTTCTTTATTAATAACAAATCTTGCAAAATTATTTATAAGACGATTTTTTTTTCGGGTCCACACGATCTTAGACCTTAATTATGTAGCTGATTTTGAGTTTGACTTGTTTGAACTAAACCTTACTCTTCTATGATATAAATGATTAAATAGAGGAATAGCTATTTTGTGTATGGTAGAGAAGGTTTTTTTTCCCTTTTCTTCCGGTAAATATCGCTAATTTTATTTATAGAATAAGTTTCATCTCAGGTATAATTTCAAAGTAAGATACCTAAGAAGTACATTAATTCAGCTTTAAATACCGTGCTTGAAGATAAATAGACGTCATTATTACACAAGTAGGCAGTTAAGTAAATGAAACAATTCTCATCTTGATAAGGAAATAGATAATGGAAAAGTACCGTATTTCTGATTAATCTTTCCAATGACCTAGTTCGAATAGAGCTATATTCTTTTCACGAAAGAAACTATTTCCGAGTACACTCGAGCTCTTCTACCGTTTCGAAGTGAAAGTTTGATTGTGCTTTCTATTTGATATTCTCCGTAAGCAGATAACATAAGCTTAGTATTGGATGATACGTTTATTTGAATAGTTATCACAAGAATAGATTTTGTTTATTGCAGGTCACAGACAGGAATTCCGTAACTTTTTTTTAAGGTTGTGGAATTTGCATTGTATTTTTTCGCTTTATCTCGCGTTAAATCTTACGGTACAAACTTTTCGCCCGAATTTTGTTTTGCAAATAAAGTGCTTTTCAAAGATATTAAAATTTGTTGGAAAAAGTTGTGGATGGTCCTGCCTTTTTCGCCCCCTATGTTTTCCAAGTAAGTTGCGAGTCTTATTGAAATAATACACAATGGAAAATGTCAGAAGAAAGAATTGTTTACTAATAATCAGTTTAAAAAAATGTAATGGCATATTGCGTATATTTTATTGCAAATCAAAAATGAAAATAAATAGAAAATCGACAGTAAAGAACTTTTTCCTGAAGGTGATGTGTTACCATGACATTAAGCCGTCGGAAGCAAGGCAGTTACTGAAAATCTCAATAGGATTAACAAATTAAACGCTTTCCAAAAACTTGTTTGCGTGAATTGTGTGATGATCGTAAAATGAATTAAGTCCTCAGGAATGAGAAAGGTGATGTAAAATTCGATTATGATTCAAAATGGGCGTGTACCAACGAAATGTGAGAGTAAAATAATTGACCAGTTGGAAATATTTTGGTTGTTGAAGATTGAAAAATTATATACACCGTGCTTATTGGCGACAGTCGACGTGTTGTTCAAGGTGCTTCAAGAAAGACGGGGCGACACTTAAAAAGATAGATCATTTCTGACGTTTTTCATCTAGGCTTGTACAAGTTAATCTTACCATAATGCAATCAGGGGTTCAAGTCCAGCCTTTGCACCACACGAGTATACGATGCTGCGCGTTATCCAGATGGATCCCCGGTTGCATTCGGACGTTGCAAATTTTATAAAATCTGAACTGAACAGAGGACTAGGTCTGGCGTTTTTTCTTGCGGATCACATTTTCTAGGCAGTTTGTGGTGCAACGACGTGAAAAACAAAGAGTAGAAAATGTATTACATTCCTATATGTTTTACTCTGAACTCTGTTGTCTTACAGAGAACAGATGACGCAATTGTTTAGGCATTTTTTTCGGTTATAATTTTAGTTATCCATGCGTTTTACAACAAGCGTTTAGACTTTTGTTTTTGCAAGAGTTGAGATGCGTCATAATGCGTGTACCTGTTTTATTAGCTCACACTCTGGGAAGTCTGCAGATTGTTTTTGTTGTGAAATGGATTCGTCAAATGATTGTCCAGTCGAAGCAGTTATGTGGCGTAAGAAATATCTTTCCGGAAATATTCTTTACATTGGAATGTTCTCAGCTGAATTTATCCTGTCGGATGAAGCACATTATTTCAAGATCAATGTTACTGATGTTTTGGGCTCGGGTTAGTTCAGTTTAGATTATAGCGCCTACCTACGTAATTAAAAGGTCCGCGAGTGCTTCGATTTCTGTCTCAAGGTGAGAGAAGATAATAATATACAATGAATTTGAGCCTAGGAAATAGCAAGGGGAAAATTAACTGAAGGAGAACTGAGAGAAATTAAAGATAATAATGCAATAACTTACCTCGTCATCAGCACGGCAGCCTGGTACAGGTCAAGGCACTCCCAGTCAGTTTTCTCCATCCAGTCCGATCAGACGCCAGTATTCTCCACCGGTTAATTCCAATGACCTTAAAATCTCTCTCGATAAAATCAATCAATCAGTCTAGTACATGGCACTCTTCCAGTAAATTCCATTTAATAAAAAGTCAGTTTTTTTAACAGGGTCGTGTCTTCATATCTATAAACATGGCCAAGCCATATGATATGATAAGATTTAATTACCTTTATTATAACTGGTTGCCTATATTTAAGGTATAATTCATGGTTAAAACGAATTCTCCATGTTATTTTCTCGCGTTGCACCATAAATTCTACGTAGAATCTTTCGCTTAAAAACTAAGAGTTTATTCTCATCAAATTTATTTATGTAATAACTTACAAGAGGCATAATTTTAAGTGATTTCTATTTCATGTTATTTTTCGATGAAGCATGGTGATTTCCGGTAAAGAGGAAATATTCACCTAATTTAATATTCGAAATTCAACAGAACGAGTCTCAGCAGCAATGAATTGCAGCCGAGAAATATTTAAAGAAAGATGTTTCATTCTTTCTTGGAATATTTTAGATACTGATTTATCCTTCTATTTCTCTTGCATTCTAAATCTAATTTGAAAATAAAAGTCAGTGAAAAAAGCCTAAAATTTTTATCTATGCGAAATGTGATTGCTTTGTATTTCACATGCAAAATAAAAAGGGTCTTGCCTGCAAGCCTTTTTTTCACCCTTTTCGATTGTTAAATTTTATATCTTACTATTCCGGTTTATAATTTTAACTTTTTGCACCGAATAATAAAAAAAAAATATATAAAAACAAGTAATATAAAAACAAAATTTTTTAAAGTCAATTCCTACCTTAGGTCAACAAAGAAAAATTTGAGTGTGAACTAAAAGTAGGAATTGAAAAAAAGGATTACCTGCCAGAACCTTGCTTACTGTGCGAGATTAGGAGGGGAGGGGGGGGTGGAATGAGAGAGAAAAAGTTTGTCAGGTTGGGGATTCGATCCCGCAACCTACAGGACGGGAGGATCCCCCGCTACCGCAGTGCTACTGTTTACAGAGTAATAAAATGGAAATTACTATTGAAGAGCAAGAGACGCTCTAGGTCTAAAACTAAAATCGATTAATTAAATTTAATTAATGAATTAATATTTGAAAAAACTGCATTAACATCAAGTGTCATCCACTACAAGTTTAAAAAAATGTATTTGAACTTGAGTGGATGAATAAAAAGTATTTTATTAACGATTGAAAATTTGAACAAGATATATATAGGGAGAGTGTGAACTAATAGTAGGAATTGAAAAATTGTACGGTCGGGGGACCCCCGACCGTACGTTATTTTTTCAACTCTAAACGTATACACACACACACATATATATATATATATATGTATATCCGTTATTGACCACACACCGTGAGGAATTATACCATTCCACTTCTACACTGCCATCTATATCCAGATATTTGAACGATTTGTATAATGTAATATATATGTATATATATATATATATATATATACATATAATATAATATATATATATATATATACATACACTGCGCTATTCCCAGAATGAGTGGGACTAGAAACGGCCAGCGCTTGTGCGGGGATTTGAACCAGGGACCTCTCGCTCCGTAGTGCGATAGTTCGATGCGATAACCATTCAGCCACAGAGTCCTTGAGAAAAAGCTCTTATGAAGGGGGGCATAACGCTTTTTCGTTACGTGACGATTCCTGCGAGTTCACTCTACTCTAAGCCGCGTAAAAGAACTTCGTTCCAAAAATTTCGCTCTATAAATTGAATTTTTCCTGCTTTTTCTCATTTTCCGACTTTTTGCTTCCCTGGATCAATCAAAAATTAATAACATTCCCTTCTCCTGACGCCAGTATTAATATTCTCTATATTTCCCGGCATAAGTATGAAAAGAAAAAAGATGAGAGAGACATACTTCGCAAGAGTTGACATGTGCGCATTTCCCCCTTCATATTAAAATTTAAATCTATTTGAAGAGCTCGCAAGACTTAAAATCATGAACATAAAAGAAATAAATTGGACTCATGCTTTTTTTTTAATAATATGGAAATGGTGATATTTATCGCACAAAAATGCGTTATAAATAATTATATGCGAGCGACATGAGTGGCATTCTACTTTTAAGAAATTCAAAATCATTTTCTCTCTTTTTTTGAAACCGATTTCTTTTTGTCTTTCAGCAGCTTCAGCGCCCCAATTACAGCTCATATCCGATGTTAATTTAATGTCAGTTCCACCAACAGTTTTTCAACGTAGGATTATGTTCCTCCATAACGGTCCTGCGGAAAGGAAAATTTCAGATGCTAAAACTGTCCGTCCGTCCGTCCGTCCTCGCGAGTTATAATTTTGGTAGCGTGCCAAACCCAGTCTATCGCTTGGACAAGTTAAATAGAAGAGTACCAAGATGTGTCAAAATTTTGACATACATATTTGTATACATACGTACATAAACAGGGTGGTCATAAAAAAAAAAACTTTGCCGATATAAGGACCTCTAGCGGCTGTTCCTTTGAACCGATCGAGATGAGATTTCAGATATAGTTATTCAGAGGTATGAGCTCAGGATTCTATGAACGGCAACCAAGTGGCGCCCACGGTTATAGGTACAGAAACTCAAAAAATTTCGAATGGCAATGACCACTTTTTCCCAGTCGCAAAATGCTCAGCGCATTCGAAAACCCTAAAGAGCTTTGGAACGGTATGTGTATCACAGTGAAACCGACGCGTTATGCACGCACAAAAAAAAAAAACAGCTCTGCGAGCGGCCTGTGATGGCATCCTCGTGGAAAGAGTGTAATCCAAATAAGAGTTTTCTTTTGTCCGATCTGTGTTGTCATCAGTGATTGGTGTCTTGCCTCTGTCATATGCAAATTTCCTCCGTGCACCCCGATCGTGTTTGTGGTTAGCTGTTTTTTTTTTTGTGCGTGCATAGCGAGTCCGTTTTTTGTGATACACGTACCGTTCTAACGCTCTTTATGGTTTTCGCATGCGCCGAGCAGTTTGCGACGGAAAAAAGTGGGCGTTGCTATTCGAAAATTTCGAGTTTCTGTACCTATAACCGTAACCGTGAGTGCCACTTTGTTGCCGTTCACAGAATCCCGAGTTCATACCTGAACGGAACAGCCGCTAGAGATCCATATATCGGCAAAGTTTTTTTTTATGACCACCCTGTATATAGATACATATATACACACAAAAGAGGTAAGCAACGATAAGTAATCCTACATTAATAACCTGCGGTAGTTTTGTGAGACTACCTGAAATTTTTTTTATGAATGTTGAATGACACAACCGAACTGTGAAGAAAATACGTATATTCAAACAATGTCTCGACAACGTCATAGAAAGAATTGATCTCAAGAAATCTAGTTTTATAGCTGAACGTTTTCCTTCAACAGAGAAACGCATTAAGATGTCTGGAGTGATACAAATGCGTGATACTAATGCTGATTCTAAGAGCTTCTGTTTCCTTTTACAACTTATTTCTACCTTTGAAAATGAATAAACGATTCCTAGATGACGCCGTAAGATATGGCTGATCTCGTAAAGCATGTTTCGAAAACAGCAAACACTAATGCATTACAAGACATATACACTTTAGAAACATCTACATATATATTTCTATCCTAAAATATTTAAAAACGATTGCCTTGAAATCTTTATTATTGATCTTAAAAAAAATTTGTTCCGAAAACGCTAAATATTGGCTTTTTTTTTTTTTTTTTTAACAAGAGGATGAGGTAGTAACTTTACGAGATGAGCACTAAGCACAAACCTCTATACTAGCACAACGTGCTTGTCCTTTTTTATCTCAGATGTGTATGCTTCTACCCCAGAATGGTATATCTTGATAAAATTTGTTCCTGGAAGTCTGAAGCGCTATCTCAAAATTATAAAGTCACTTCCCAATCTGCGCTTTATTATTATAGTGCTTATCCGTGAATGAGATATGTTTAATCAGAATTACCCCTCGGGAAATCAAAGAAGCCAAATCAAGTGAAACAAATCAAACTGTAAATTAAATGACGCAAATTAAGTCCTTTGTTTTACATGATAAGTTGTAACACTTTACGATAATTAAGTTGCACGAAGCTTGCATGCGCTTTCCTATCAAATTTCTTCGGATTATCTTTTTAATGCTTTCAAAGCAGCCTTTTATATATATTTTTATTCTTACAACTGTTTTTGCATATATCATCACATTGAAGAGTTTTTAATGTTTTCTAGATTTTTAAAAGTGGACCCGCGGTTAAATCCATTTTCGTCATAGACCGCTGATCGAGGATGGCGTGGATTCCATTCCTGCCGCAGCCGTAATTAACTCTTAGTGAAAGAAAGGAAATAGGCATGAGAGCGGCGTCAGATATGGGGGTCGTTACAGTGACGCATTACTTATACAGTGATTTTCGATTGATGTAACAAGTACTTCTGTCAGACTGATGTAAGTCTGATCAACGCCGTTTCTAGGTTGCTCAGTGGTTTGAATATCGGCGCAAGATACTGCAGATGTTTGGTTCGATTCTGTTGTGGTGCTTTAGCAATAATACCGAATTTACGAACATCACAAAACTAGAAAATAAATGAGACCCCCCGAGAACAAGTCAGTGGGTTAGGGGCTAAGTAAAATGGTCCTTACTGATCATTTAGAGGAAGTCGGAGCAGAGACACGATCAGCCTAAGAAGTGCCTGGAAATTCAGGTACTCAGTTCTGCGTTAAAACTGCTCTCAAGCTGGAAGGTTTCTGAAAACATGCTAGCTGGATGAGCCTAATCTTTAATCACCCTCTTCACAAAGGGGTACTGCTTGTGGGGCCAGCTAAACTTTACTCCTCCTCGATTCTGGCTCTCCGCCAAAATAAAAAATGTCCCGGTTTGAACTGAAGGTCAACAACGGGAGAAACAGAGCACCTATAGAAATCTACTACGAGGATTCAACTGTCAAAATGATGCACAAAGAGTGGTCAAGATATCCCACGGCCACACTCCTAAAATTGACGAATAAGAAAAGCCACTAGCACACGCTAAACATAAAGGGCGAATCTTCGGTGAAAAGTTTTAAGGATCCGGCCTATCAGCTTGACGGAAGGCCCGAGGAAGTTCTTGAGCACTGGAGAAAGGTATGAACTGTGCACTCCAAGGAAACATTCAGCGGTGTCCAGTGATCACCTGGAGATCCAATATCCAGACAAATCACCAACGAAAAATTACACAACATGAGACATTCCAAGGGATTTATTACAAAGAATGATAGCTGCACTAAATTAATAGTAATCTTTAATAAAAGAAAAAATAGCTCGAAGATTGAAGGGAAACCTGTTAAAGTTCAATGAATTTTGTATTCACGTTTCAGCACACATTTTAAATATAATTAATATTAAACATTCTAGTAAAGCATGAGCGTTTTTAGAGAGATGGTTCGTTGTAATCTTTCAACTTTATATCCACAAAAAAAAAGAGAAAATTATCAGAAACAGGAAAAGCCCATTTCTGTCTGGAAAATTCAGTCAGTTTCCTCATTGTCACAAGAACAATGGTGTTACCAGAAAAAAAAATGGTGTGGAAAATCTAAAACTTAAGATTGTAGTTTGGACCGGTAATTAATATGATCGGTGTACCCGTCCAGAGAGTATATCGAAGGTTCTAGCGTAGAGCATATTGTAACATGAAAGTTACACAAACGAAACTTTTTAATGAAAGTTATGAAAACGAAAAAGTTCGTTATAAGGACGTCCAATGAAAACAGAGCAATATCGACCAGAGGTCAAGAACATTCTCGGTCAAAACATTTATTATCACTTCTCTTTTCCATAGGGGGTTGTGTTAGTTCACCTATACCTATACGGTGCCCCCATTAAAAACAACCGATTCTCGCAGATCAAGTGCGAATGTCTTCATTGGCAAGTTTGCTTTGCATTTGCAAAAAACAACAACAACAACAACTTCTCAATGAATGAAATTTTAAATATAAATTATTAACTATAGTAAATTTTTAAAATTAAACCTTACTACAATCTTGTAAAAAGTTTTAATTTGATATTTTTAAAGTTTAAAATACCCTTATTGAGGTTTATTCATGAAATCAGTAGCATGATTTGTGCTCATAATATTATAGCACACGCAGCTGGAAAGGAGAAGATCTCGAGTTCAATTCCGGAACCGGCCGAATTTTATTATTAACACTAGAACTACTGCAGGGGGTCATTTTGATCCCCAAACGAAGTTCTTCCTCTTGTATACGTTTTATTTTCTTTCACACAAAGCTGCAATTTTATGACTTTTTCTAAAGTATCATAAATATTATTCTTGCAAAATTTTTTTGAGTTTCAAATATTAATTTATTTATAGTGACTGCTTATACTCAGAACTACGGCTAGGAATCAATTTGACCCCTAACACTAGATAATTCCTAGAGCTCGCCTTCGTGTCTGTTTCATGTGTTTACTATTCTGTAGATAATGCAGTCTTGTTTTGAATAGAACCTGCTTTTTGGTTACTGAAATTCGGTACTACCGTGGGGGGAGGGGGGGGGGAGATTAACGGTCAAAATATTAGGGCCACATTTTTTCTTTCAAGAAACTATGCGTTGAGACAGATTTGTAGAAATTATTACATACATACGATATGATATGAAATCCTCGAGATCCCAGGGTTTGCAAAATGACAAATTTGCTCTCATATCTGAAGTCTGGATTATTTTTATCGAGAAATGTTATTTGTGCTACAAACCGTCTGAGAATGTAACGGTAGATAAGCAACTTTTTCCAACCAAGAGAAGATGCAAGTTTATACACTACACGCCTAATAAACCGGTCAAATTTGGAATAAAATTCTGGCTGGCTGTTGATGTTAAGTCCAAATACTTGATAAAAGGGATACCTTCCTTGTGCAAAAAGGCTAACAGGCCATAAGAATAAATCACTGGAGAAAATGCTGTTTCCGTCAACTTTAGCCATACGAAAACTCTGGAAGAAATGTATCAACAGAAAGCATTTTTACGTCGATGAAACTTGACAAGAAACTTTGGGATGACGGTCTGAGTTTAGTTAGGACTATAAATTGAGCTAAAAAGAAAGTTCCCATATCTTTGAAGAAGACGCGATTTTCACTGTATTCAACTACAAAGGATACACACTGGTATACTTCTTACATCATACCAATACAAAAAGAGCAAAAATGTGCTTCTTCTAAACACCCTACATAATTCAAACAAAATATCACAGAATATGAAAAACACACAATAAGGGATCGAATTTTATATCTCGACTAAATATGGGGTGGATGTCGTAGATCAAATAGCCTGAAAGCATTCGGTAAAAACATCCTCACGCAACTGACCGGTACATGTTTTTTTTAATATTCTTGACTTAGCAGCGATAAATGCATGGGTACTTTTCAAGGAAGTAACGGGAAAAACAGTTAGTCGCCGAGACTGTATTTTCTTACTTGCTGAGGAGTTAAGAAAAAATTGTATTTTGAAGAACGCCGAATCGTCTGTAGTACGCACACCAACAATGATTACTGGCTCTAAACCATCTCTGAAACGTAAAAAAAAATGTCAAATCAAATTATGTAAAGTAAACAAAACTATGAACTGTTCCACATGTAACTTAGCTGTTTGTGGATATTGTACTAGAGAAAAGGAGCGCTTTAACGACAGCGTAAATTACTGTAAGAAGGAATGAATCTGTAAGTACTAATATAATTAATAAATTAACTTTCTATGATGTCATATTTAATTTTTACGCATCTTCAATTAAAAAAATTATTTTAATTAACTTTCTATGATGTTATACTTTATTTTTAAGAGTTTTTAATTAAAAAAATACTTTTCTGAATGTATATGCATAAAAACGTCTCAATAAACTTTATGTACGTTCAAGAAAATTGTTTCAAATTGTCTTGCATGCTATATTCTTAAAAGAAAACTATTTTAAAGTGATGCACATTTAGAATACGAAGGTTACTTTTTAATATTTATATGTATCACTTGAAATATAAGATTATAAAGGCCTTTCTTGCGAGGGGTCGTAGTTCTAGTGTTAAATGCCGTAGTTCTAGTGTTAAAGATAAAGAATAAATGGTAATGAGAAAGGTAGTTAGAGTGTTCTTTGTTATAATATTTATTATAAAATGAAGAATTTGAAGTTCGATTAGTAAATATTTTTTCCCTATTATCCCAAAGTGTAATTGCACTTGCACACACACACACACAAAAAAAAAAAAAAAACATGAAAATCAAAACATTAACAAAGTCCACAAAGAAAAGTGGACTCGTGGGAAAAAGTCTGGTCTTAGATGATCCCATGCAGGCGAGTACATGATCTGGAATTGCCTCTTCCTTGTTACAGACAGAACACAGGGAGAAACTCATGTATGTCCAGTTCTAAGGCATGAAATGCAACTAGCAACGTGACGGTAGAACTTGAAGTGTAAGAGAATGTCTGTTCATAAGGTATATACCAGTGATGAGAAAACAAAGGAACCACATTTTTGTCATCGAAGATTTTGCGCTAGATTGACTTGAAATACTCCAATTCAAAGGCATTATCTTGGATTGCTGCAGCCTTTGCTAATGAGTCTGCAACCTCATTACCCGAAATTTCTACGTGCGAAGGGATCCACTGGAAAGTAATAAGAGACTGCCTATGCTGTCCATCGATGGAAAAAGCGATTTCCCTGAGTATCGTTTTACAAATGGTATAACGTCGTAGGCCTTAAAGCGCTGATGTGGAGTCGACAAAAGAGATACAATTGTTTGGTGTAGACTTAGACTGATCCAAGTTAGTTAAAGTCAAAATAATGGCAATGAGTTGGGCGTTCAAAACTGAACAACATATTGGATTTTTCTGCTTCAAATACAAAGTTTGATGGTTATTTAGATGAATATAGGCTCCGCTCCCAGAATATCAGTCAGTGTCCTTTGAACCGACGGTGTAGATATGTATAAAATAGCACTGTTGTAACTTTAAATGCGGTTCCTTAAAAAACAGTGTAATTTAAGCTGTTTACAGGGCATTTATTTCGACATTTACGAGCAAAATGAATTATTTTACTACCCTTCCGCAGGGCCACCCAGAGACTTTACGGGGCCTGGGGCAAACTTCTGTTGCGGGCCCCAAAAAATCTGATTAATCGAATAATTTTTTTAAATATTTTCTTGGGGCCCCCTTTTTTCAGGAGATTATTTTGAATTTTGAAGTACGGTACAAGTTTCAGAATTTTCTTTCGGAGGAAATCTAATAAAGAAATTTTTTTTAAATTTTTGGGGCCCCTCCGGCAGTTGGGGGCCTGGGGCATAGTGCCCCAGTTGCCCCCCCCCTCTGGGTGGCCCTGCCCTTCCGTATGTAATATCGTGTAAAGACGTTTCCTTAGACTGAAGCTTTAATTGTCTTTTATTACCAAGCGACGAGAGAAAATCCAGGGTTATGAGCATTAAAAATTTACTTTATTTCTCCGAAGCATATCGCTAGAGAAAAAAGTGGAAGATTTAGATTTTTTTGCATATTTTACAACATTTTCATCTTATATAAATTTTAATAAAAATATTGAAACATATAGAAAAATGCGGATGGCATTTTATCAAATATTGAACAGAATATAACTGTTATCACGGAGGAATATTTTAAAAGAGGATTGTCTTACTTCTTTTCATTGAACTGACATTTCTTTTGTTATATTTGAAATGGGATCTAAACAGTGTTTGGGTGGTATTATCGATTTCATTATAATAAAAACGAATTTAGTGAAAGGAATATCGAATAACCGTATTGACATAGGTTGAAATTTACAATAGAAATTCTCCTTTATCTCGAATATTATCTTTCAGTTTATCATTTACTATTCAGTAAGCGAGGCTTATTGAAGAATATAGGAAGTCAGCATGATTGTGGCAATAAAAACTAAAATTTTTAATCGAAATTTACCTTTATCTCATATGTTTTTTCTGAACTTTATCAATTACTATATAGTGTGTAGGAACTTAGGTAAGGTCAGAGGCTTAGAATTTAGCATACTAAAGGCCTCTGTTGCAGACTCTAATACTTCAATAGCGAGGAGGAATACGGTTTGTGAAGTCTCGGGTTCGATTCCAGTGTATGCAAGTTTTTAAACGTAACCTTAACAATACGGAGTATGTGGACATAGGGTCAGGGTGTTTGAAAATGCTACTGAGATGTTATAGCGGGAAATAGAAAGTAGGGATTTGAGAATCGTAGGCTTCTTGAAGAGAACGCCCATATTGTCATAGCTAAACAGATCACTCTCTTTTAGTTATAGCGAAATCAAAATAAGTTTGATTGTAGCAAAGCTGTAACATAAATAATGCGATTAAAAGCATTAATTGTTTGCATGAATAGTTTTATTTTACAATTGTATTGTCTAGTGTTCCAGCCTTTGTTTAGTGACAAACACTACGTATTATATTTGATAGAAGCAGATAACAGAAGCGATTGGTACTCACTTCAAGAATTAAATGTAGAATGTCTCAAAACATTCAAACGATAACAAGAAAATTTATTATATCAGAAAAAGTTTTCATTTAATTGCTTTGAGCCTGGCAATGAATCTATTCGTGCATTATGGGATCATAAGATCCGGACACTTGCACATAATGTTTCTCTCTATAAAAATTAATAAATAAATATCGCGGAGGTTTGCCGTTTAAGCTTTTACATCCCTCTGCTGGAAAAGCTGTCCTCAGAGTTTTTCAACGTAGCTTCGAGAGTAGCCCTTCGTTCTTCCGAAACTGCATTGTTTATTCTCGAATTTCGGGTGTCGTCACGTTGCTCGGGCACGGCTTTTCATGTCGTCCTAAAAGTATTTCACAGTACTGGAATCACAAATATGAACGGCCATCCCGCTATCTCGACTCATTTGATCAGATACTCAATTTTTCTTGCATTGTATAGCAATGCGATGGAACAAGATTGAGCTCTCAGCGAATCATTGCCTCTCTCACTGTTTTAAAGCATCGAAAAATATCAAGAAACAAAGAAATATAGTCTAAAATATCAATTTAAACCGCCGCGTCAGTATTCTGTGCTACAGGTGCTAAGAAGCCTGCCCAAATCATGAAAAAACAAGCCGTATATCTTTATGATTCTATCATCATATTCAGTGCCTCGTGACTGCAGTTAGCGCAATACAGTTGAATAAGTAGCTTTCACTGATTGGCAAATGGATAGTTGTTATTCGTCACATAACAAACGACGACATCTCTCAGGGGTCGAGGGATTTCAAAATTTAACGTCGAAAATCAATGATTGCCTGGGTAATGTAGAGGTTATGAAAATCCTTTGTACGGAGCAATCAGTTAGTTTATTCTGTTATTAGCAAGTGTATTTTGGAAATTGGTGAGCTTAAACATGTGCCGGTGACAGCAAAATTTTTGTTTACCGCCCTAATATTACCGATATATTATTCCGCCCTTCTCATTCCCATTTTGTAGCGCATCCTCTTTGTTAATAGAGTGTCTCCAAAACTGTTCTTGTTTTGTTATAGATACTGTATTTTCCCACTTTTGCTGTGACCTTATTTGAAATAGACAGGTTCAAGTGTAACATGCACGAAATTTCTTAAACATATATGTTACAAATGTTGGACAAAGTCACTTTGCAACGTCGTAAAGTCACTAAGCTCTGCAGTATTTCCCATTCTACTGATTGATTTTGTATGAAGTTTGGGGATTCAGTTTTGTACTGGAGAGCCTATGGTGCCACACCATGGGCGCTAGTAGCGTACAAAAAACTAATGAACTAAACTAATATTTCTGAACCTATGTTAAATACAGCAATGTTATTTTATTAGAACTAAAGTGGGCAGATAGGAAACTAGTGGTGATTATTATCGTTTGGTTTGGAGCGCTACGGTCAACTTTTTGCTACACAAGGGCTAATTAGACCGGGACCTACAGTTTAAAGCCGATTCCGAACTGCTACAAACATTCCCATGCCAACAGTGGGACTCGAACCCACAGGATCTGAACCGAATGCCAGCTCCCTAGCCATTCGGCCGTCACCTGGCAAGGTGATTATTATGGAAGAGTCGCACTGAAAGGAAACAAGAAATGTAGAAACGCAACACAAATATATTCAGTTGGACCATTCAAGATGATTCATACCGAACGGTGTTTAACAAATAACTAAAGTGACAAAGGACTATCTAAAATAAAAGGAAACTTTTCACTAACAATTCTATTTAAATTACTCCGACTTTTTCCAACACAAAAGAAAACAGGCCTGTTTTAATCCGTTTTGTATAATTTATGGCATTTTCATTGGATATAACAGAAATTCAATGAAAGGCTGGCGTAAAAGTTGACCTTAGCTATTTCTATGACCTATAGAGAAATTTCTCTCTCAATATTTTGCTCATCATAGGTAAGCAAATGTATATTTTTGGTTCGATTTTATGCTTTTAAAAAAAGAACTCTAAATAAAATGCATATGTTTTTCAAACATCTTTTTATTTAAATTTTTTTAGATAAAAAAATTAATTTTGTAGCGATAGATATAAAAAATGTAAGCCCCCGAAAAATCTAAACAATGAAAAAAAAATCGAAATTTAAAAAGCTATACTCTCTTTATTTGAATATCCACTACATATATAGAAACATATAAAAAATTGAAGTATATGAATTTGCGTGATTAGAAAAACATCGAAATGAAAATTTCCCAGATTGTAGCTTACCTAGAACGGTAGTTTAAATAATAATTAGCTTTAAGTGCTACTGCTTTTGAATTCGTTAGAAATAATTGTGACTTAAAACTACAGAAAAAAAAATCAAAGAGCAGGAATAAAAAATACAGAAATAAGAATTCTTTTAACCATTTTGACATTAATTTAATTATATAAACACTTACATGAAATGTTTGCATGTATGTTTATTTCGCCCATAAACACGGTTCATATACACTGGTGTAAGAAATTTAGAGAATTTGCAGACTTGGTCGATTATCTCTAGAACTACTGAACCGATTTTAATGAAATTTGATATGTACATACATTGATACAATACAAAACAAATAAGCATTCAATAATTGTAATACACACGCATGATCGTGCGCAACACTCGTTGGAGTCGGAAGGTATGAAACCGCGGTTGCAGAATAAACAAAAAAATGGGTTAATAGATGGTGTTATTTTGCAGAAATCGGTTCATTTCAAATTGTAACAGTAAAAATGAGTAACCACTAACGTTTAGATGATGGAATAAAGTGGCGAATTGTGGGGAGGCTAGAAGCAGGCCAATCTCAAGTCCAAATTTGTAGAGAGTTTAATTTAACGCCCAGCGTCGTGTGTAACTTATGGAAACAGTTCCAGGATACCGGATCCATCGAGAGAAAGCCTGGGCAAGGTCGTCCAAGAGCCACGACGGCCAGAGAAGATCGCCATTTGTCGATTATAGCGAGGCGTAACAGGAGTGCTACAGCTTCTCAGCTCTCTCGGGACTTGTATGCAGCCACAGGAACCCGTGTATTAAGGGTGACTGTTTCCAAAAGACTTCATGAGAGAGGGTTGTTTGCAAGAAGACCTGCTGTTTGCGTCCCGCTCACTTCTACGAACAGGATAATCCGTTTATCATAGTGCAGAGAGCATAGAGATTGGAGTATGGATCAATGGGTGACCGTTCTCTTCACTGATGAGTCCCGGTTCAGCCTAAATACTGATTCTCGCCGTACGTTCATATGGAGAGAACCAGGGACCCGCTACCTACCCTCCAATGTCCGTGAAATCGACCATTATGGCGGAGGAGATTTAATGGTCTAGGCAGGCATCATGTTGGATGGCCGCACACCTCTCCATGTCTTTGAAAGAGGCACTGTGACTGGTGTGAGGTAAAGGGATGATGTCTTGGAGCCCTATGTTCGCCTTTTCAGGGGTGCAGTTGGCCCTGAGTTCATTTTAATGGACGATAACGCGAGTCCACATAGAGCTCTTCTGGTCGACGAATTTCTAGAGAGTGAGGATATTCGCCGGATGGATTGGCCAGCCAGATCTCCACACCTTAACCCTATAAAGCATGTCTGGGACGCTCTGGGGAGGGCAATTGCAACTCGCAACCCCCCTCCGAGAACCATCCAGGGAATGAAAACAGCGTTGCTGAACGAGTGGAACCAATTGCCACAGGAAATGATAAACTGCCTTATTTCAAGTATGAAATCACGCTGCGAGACCTGTATATCTGTAAGAGGGGACCATACCCCCTATTAACCCATCTATTAACCAATTTTTTTTTGTTTATTCTGTAACCGCTGTTTCATACCTTCCGACTCCAACGAGTGTTACGCACGATCATTCGTGTGTATTACAATTATTGAATGGTTATTTGTTTTGTATTGTATCAATGTATGTACATATGAAATTTCATTAAAATCGGTACAGTAGTTCTAGAGATAATCGACCAAGTCTGCAAATTCTCTTAATTTCTTACACCAGTGTACATATACACCCATACCTCGCTTTACGGCCTAGATAGGTTCCGGAAAAGTTGGTCGTAAAGCGAAAAGCCGTATAACAAATCAATTATTTTGATAAAAACCCATACAAATTTAATTGGATTTGTTCCAATTTTTTATAAATAATATAGTTTTTAGTTCATAAAGCATTTTATTCTTTTTACTTCCTATAAAAATGCTTACATAAAAATAAAAGTACAAAACAATGTAATAATAAACAGAAATTAAAAAGATAAACTTAAAAGCAAAAAACGAAAGAAACCATATGCACATATGTATACATATGATGAAAAACATAAAATAAAATTGTTTTAATGTGATGGTGAAGATTAACATGAAGAATCACTAAGCTATAACATGCTGCCACCATCACTTTCCGCTGTTGTGGCCGTATAACGAAACATTGTGGGCTGTAAATCGAAAAAGTGCCATAATAAAAAAAGGCTGTTATAGCGAAATGCCGTATAAAGGGCGGCCGTATAGCGAGGTATAGGTGTACTGTCATTTAAACACAAAGTATTGGAACGTGTTTCGAGTATAAATGCATGCTGTTATGTTTTTATAAACGAATTTCCGTCTAAGATATTTTCTTGTTTAATTTAGATCATGGCTGATACAGAAATCCAACGTGGAAAGTCCGCTATGCAATGTTCGTAGTTATCCTAGCATACAAAGTTGATAAAACGCCCTTACCGTCAGAGAGTTTTTTATGGAAGGCAGTATCGTCCCGATACAGCGTATTGCCCTGATATGCTTTGCTGTATTCAATTTTTCTGACGAATTCCGATTAGCTATGGTGTAGGCTTTCGCCACAGAATGCATGAAGCATCATCTGTTATCCTCTTGCGCTGCAAATCTTGTACCGCAGTTCGTGACAGACGATGGTTCTTTCTGAAGTGGTGGACTGCACTTTGTCAGTCACCACTAAAAAATTACAGAAATTTCGCATTAGGAATTCCTTTCCCTTCACCGGTTATGCCTTGGTTTGGCAACCGGGTCTTATTTATAAATTTATGGAAATTAACTTACCTGACTCTTTAATCCACCTACTTCATAACTACTTGCACAATCGAAATTTCACGGTTCTCGTTAATAATGAGTTTTCTAGAACTAGTCTTCCTCTGGCGTCATTCAAGGTAGCATCCTTGGTCTGACGCTTTTTAATATTTATTTAAATAATATTCCCCGTGATATTAATACTCTACTTGCACTCTATGCTGATGACACCATTATCCTTTCTACCTCACACAACATTTTCTTGCCAATCAGATCCAAAGGCATATTGACACTTTAGATCTTTAGAGAGTTGGTTCACACGATGGAAAATTCGAACCAATCCTGCTAAATGTCATGCGATCTTCTTTTCTAATAAATACTGCAACCCCCTCGCCTTTATCTTTATAATTCACCTATTGACTGGGAGAATACAGTTACATATCTCGGTGTAAATCTTGACCGCAGACTTACTTGAAAACCCCACGTTGATAAAATTATTCAAAAATGTAATAACATCACCATGCAACTCCGTTCCTTAATTTACGGCCATCATCTGTCCATTAAAAACAAAGTTCTTTTATTTAAACAGATTATTCTCCCCACAGCCCTTTATACTATTCCGGTATGGTTATATGCTGCAAAACTCTCTTAGACGCATTCGACGCGCGTTTAGATACATGTCTAATAAAACTATACGGCGGGACCTTGGCATGCTTACTTTTACTGAAACTGCTCATAAAATATCCAAGGATTTTTATGACAGTATTCCCAGCATTCTCAATAAAATTATTTTCGAGTTCCCTGATTATGATTACTCTAGTCGTGAAAACCGTAAACGCCCTCGGGCGTGTCTTTTAAAGAGCTAACGTTCTCTCTCTTAACTTGCTAACTTATTGTAATTTCTTAAACTCCTCCCTTCCTGTATATTTACCACCCCCCCAGAACTTCACAATAATCTCAGTGCGAATGTCTTCTACTAATCACGTCAACTTGCTGTGATAGGATTGGCACAGTGGTTAGAGCGCTCTGCTCCAAGGCTTTAGTCCCCGGTGGATGCTTTTTATGTTTATAATTTTAAAATGATTGATTTTTATTCTTTTTATTCTTCTTATATTTTTAATTTTACTGATTTGAAGAGGGCTTAATTTTTATATTTTTTCAACTGCTGAGCACATATTTACTGATGCACATATCTTGCTACTGGAGGTAAAGTCGTACGACCATGGAACTCCAAAAATCTTTATATACCTCGCTACCTCGGTTATGCCTTGCCAAAGAGCCCGTAACAAGGACGAAATCTAAAGGTCCAAGGCTGCATGCACGCTGGAGATGTATATTTCTACTTTAGCACCACAGTTTGCAGGGTCGAGTTCCGCGTTAGTCACGAGTATAATTTCTGAAAAGTCTAAACTTTAGGTAGCGGTATGTATTTTACCTCTGTATTACAGAAGATGACCCTAGTGTTCCAGAACCAAACAACTGTCCAACTTCCAGCTTAAGGATACCTTTTAACCAATTTTCAGTTTATATGAATAATATCTGAATAGATTAAAAGACGCTAAATTATTGAGGTAATTTATGACAGTTTATTAGTTAAATTTGTAGCAAAGACATCTTTAGGTTGTTGTTGTCGCACATTTAGGCAGTGACATGTTTGTAATCGAGTGCACGGATAACGCCAGGACACTTCTGTTACTTTTTTGCCTCATTACTTGTGCTTCGTTAGAAATTAAGTTCAGCTAAAATGCTACACTAAAGGCCATTAAAATTGCAACACGAGGAAGGAAAGCAAATAACAAAACTTAACTTATTGTACGTATACAGCACACAACGAAGAAAACATGGTTAAATTTGTAGGCAATTTGGGGGTATACAGGGTCCGAAATTAGTACACACAGCTGCCGCCTCTGGCAGCTAAAACGGCTCTAACCCGGTTAGGCTTCGAGTCGAACTGGGCTTGGATGACAAATTCGGGAAAGTCATTCAATGCTGCTTCAAGTCTAGTCAGCACTTCATCAATCGTAGTGGCTGGAGAGCGGTGGCGGCCCAGTCTTTCAGGAACCCATGCCCAGATGTTTTCAGTGGGGGAGAGATATAGAAAACGTTTTGGCCAGGGCAACAGTCGAACACCCTCTGTGTCGAGGTAGGTCAGGAGACGACGGGAAATATGCGGTAATGCGTTATCTTGTTTAAAGATGACGTCTCCGAGGCCTCGATGATAGGGCACAGCCTCCGGTCTTAAGATCTGAGAAATGTAACGCTGGCTGTTCAGATTACCGACGACTCGAACAAGAGGTGTTCGTGGTGTGTACCCAATGTTTACCTATACCATCACACGAGGTGCAGGGTCCGTATGACAATATCGAATGCAAGCAAGCCACGTGCGTTCTCCCCAGTGCCTCCTGAGACGGATACGTCCATCATGATATTGCACGCAGTTCCGATACTTATCTGAAAATACGATGTGGTGTCACTCCTGTATCCAGTTTTGTCGTTGGGCGCACCACTGTTGCCGCGCTTCTTTATACTGCAGTGTCATGGGAAGCCGCAATAATGGTCACCGTGCAGACTGTCTGTGTTGCTCCAGTCGTCGTCGCACTGTCCGTGCGGATACTTGTAGTGCTGCAGCGAACCCGACTTCCTGACTCAAGGTGCGTGATGTGGCTGTACGATCCTGCAAGGCCGACCTGACAACATGTCTGTCCTCTCGGGCGTTAGTGGCAGGAGGCCGTTGAGATCCTGCATGGTATTCAGTTTGACCCACATAAACCCATCGATTCCATATTCACATGGCAGTCGTTGGATTCTGACCAAGGCCAGTAGCAATATCGCGGAAAGATAAACCGCACTCTCGATAGGTCACGATCCTGTCGCTATCGAATTCTGACACGTGACACGTGCTAGTAGCCGTTTCTCCTTCTTATACGAGGCATAACACGATCTTCTCAGAAACGACCAATATTCAAATGCGACTTTCCAATGAGAAACCTGCTGCGTAACTTTCATTTTATACAGAGTTTCAGATGCTGTTTCTCCCTCCTGCGTCGTTCAATTGCGCTTAAATGCGAATCATTTGCATATCCCAGCCATCTTCTTTCTCTCATATGAATGGACGTTTCTATTATCACTCTTTCATGGTGTTGCAATTTTAATGGGCAACAGTGTAAATAAGTTTGCATCAGCTAATTCTCTTTACTGATTTTTAGCATGGAAAGCAAAATAACAGACATATTACATTTAATATTGGAAAATTGTTTTCGTTGCTTTATCCAAGAAAAATCACTTGAAGGGCTTGCGGAGTAAAAGTAAAAAAAAAAAGGAAACCAAGATGCAACATATGTTTTCTTAGTCATCTAAATTTGGATTGCGAGATACACCACTGACGTCATGCAGCAAAGAATTGTAGCCAGTGGATGGGGAAAATGAGATTTATTGACATTATTAAGCACCAGTAAGGAGCCGTCCTGGAAAAGAAATGGAACTGGGCAGAAAACGAATCAACGGGAGAGCACTTTTTACTGATAGGTGGGCGTGTTTATGAGATTTGTGTAGGAGTGAGGGAGGCTTAAATATATATGCTTTACCATATCTTTTACCAACACATGGGACCATTCTTTTGAAAGTGAATATGAATAGGTCCGTTAGTTATCGGATAACGTGGTATATGGAAACATTAACGCTTTCTTGAAGATTTCCCTATGACTTTTCGGTATTTTTTCGAAAATTCTGAAATCCGCATGAATATTTTTGTAATAAGAGAAAAAAGCTTGAGAAAGATGTAAAAATTTAACTAGTAATTATATAGTTGTCTATTTTCAAATATCAATACTTCCATTCAAAATTGTCTAACATCTTTCGAAATAGATGTAGATATACTTGTTCTATAGATAGCAATATTTCAGTTTACTCAGAATGCACACACACTCATATATATATATATATACACTGCTGGCCACCCAAATTGCAACACCAAGAAAGACAAGAGATATCACAACAAAATTTATTTTGTAGATAACATGTTGACCAAGTATCAAATGATTAAATTTATAGACTTCTGTGAAGTGTGGTTCCTGCCAAAATCAGTAACCAGAGTAGCCACCATTGTTGGAGATCACCGCTGCCACACGCCTCGGAATTGATTCAAAGAGACTTTGGATGAGTTCTTGGGGTACAGCAGACCAAGCAGCTTCCACACGTTGCCAAAGTTGATCTGCTGTGGCAGCTGGGGATGGAATCTGGGTCAATCGTAGAGCAACCATGGACCACATGTTTTCTATCGGCGAAAGATCCAGAGAGCGAGGCTGCCAAGGAAGCAATTCAATCTGGCGATTGACGAAGAACCGTTGGATAATGCGTGCCACGTGTGGTACGCATACCACATTTCCACGTGTCGCGCATTATCCTGTTGAAATATGGCTGTGGGCAAGCCCTGAAGGTAAGGAAGGACAACTGGCTCCAACACCTCAGAGATGTAGTGCTGGCTGTTTAAAGTACCGGTAATGCGTAGTAGAGGTGTGCGAGAGTGATATCCAATACCGCCCCATACCATAATACCCGGTGCAGGAACAGTGTGGCGGTGCATAACGCAGCTGTTCAGCATCCTCTCTTCACGGTGTCTCCAGACTCGAATGCGACCATCGTGGTGTTGCAGACAGAAGCGTGACTCGTCAGTAAAGACAATTTCATTCCATTCTACCATCCACATCCTTCTGTCATCGCACCATTGGCGGCGGAGACGTCTGTGGCTCTGCGTCAAGGGTAGACAAAGCAATGGACGTCTTGCGGTCAGACCACTCTGCTGTAAACGGCGTCGAATGGTACGCGCAGACACTGGATGATGCGTTACAGACTGCATGTGCTGTGCTATGGTTCGTCATGTGACTGAGCGATCCGTCACTGCCATGCGCACAATTTGCCTGTCATCACGTGAAGTGGTGCGCTGAGGTGGATGCGATCGAACACGCCGGTCCGTCGTACCCTCCTGCATCCAACGACCACATATTCGCAGTACAGTTGTTTGGTTTCGTCCAACACGACTACCGATTTCCCTGAAAGATAATCCACAATCTCGGTAGGCCACTATCCTTCCTCTGTCGAACTCGGATACTTGATCAAAAGATGATCGCTGTTTTCGACGAGGCATAATTGATGGTTTTTTTTTGAAAAAACCACAAGAAAAGCACAATTGCCGAACTTGAAATCGTCGAAATCTCCAAGCCTTAAATAGAACTTTGAAGTGGCGCCACAGGCGCGCGTGATGTGCGTCTGCGCTGAAATTCTAATCATTTGCATATCTCACCTCCGCTAATGCATGTTGTAAATTTCATGTTATTTGCATGTTTCCTTCAGGGTGTTGCATTTTCAGTGGTCAGCAGTGTATATATATAAACAAACACACAAACAAACACACAAACAAACAAACACACACACACACACACACACACACACGTATATATATATATATATATATATATATATATATATATATATATATATATATATATTTCCTTGTAATAACACGGACGCGGGTCGAGGAACGAAGGCGGAGTAGATGATATTTTGTTATTTAAATTCCTTACTTAATCTACTTGAATTCGAAATGGATAAAAATGTCGCCCGACCGTGCATCACAAACGTTTTTAAATCAGTTCCCGCAAATCTTCCATCTCGGACACAGAAAACACAATCGATTAATCAACTACATATTTATTAAGTTCACCGGCCCCTCCGCCGGGAAGTTCGTGGCACGGAAATATTACAGGAGTCCATCTATTTTTAGACGACAGAAACTTTTACAACTTCATATCATCACGGGACAGTAAGGTGTGACTTAATAGTTGATTGGTTAAAAGTTATTGTTTTTGCGCTGAACAGAGTTAATCAAGTAGCCACGCCGCGCAGCATTTAACTTCGTTAAAAAGTCAGCCATCTTGAATAAAATCGCCTGGGGTTGAAAAAACTGTTGCTATGGGGTTTTTATATAAGTTTTAATGGGTCGAAATTACTGGAATTTATAAATCTTTTTTGGGATTTAAAACGAATGCCCAAGGGAAATTAAATAATTTAATAGTTCAAAAAGGGGCATGTAATTCTGAATACTAAATTGAAGAATAAATAGTTTTTTTAATGTTAAAGAGTATTAAATTGAAAAATTACTAGCTTTTTAATGTTATATATATATATATATAATATATATATATATATATAGTTTTTGCATAATTAGTTCCGTATAATACAATATTTTGTAGAACGGAATTATATTTTTTTACATTTTGAACTTATGTTTTCTCTCTCTCTTGCTTGCGTTTAATTTGTTTGTTTGAATCAAATTTTAGAAGGAAAATCGAAACCTGGATAGAAGTACTTTAAATGGCTCAAGGTTAGTGCTTCTTCATCCCTAAATCATGTTAATGTTATGATGCAGAACATGAAGTTGCAAACTATTACTATTTACTTTATAGAAACTTTAATAAGATACGTATATGTATATATATATATTATACTGATGATTTTTCTAGTTACTGAAGAGATTAGCTACAGAAGAAACCTAGTTACTGAAAGTTCTCACTTTTATCTATGCAGAAGAGATTAACTATGCTGAAGAAATTAATTGTCTCTACTGATGAAAAACTAAAAGTCCGTGGAATAATGATGTATGAGCAGAGGGAAGAGTACCAGGTTATTGTAAGTTCTGTAAAATAGTACTTTTTAGAAAGGAAGGTAGTAAGAACGACCTCTGGAACAGTTCTTGGGACTAAGAAAGTTCTTAGCACTTACACAGCACAATGGAAGGAACTGTACATCTCTGCGACGCTAAAAAAGGCTGGAGAACGGAAGTAATAACCTGTAGCGAAGTTACTAGAAGACACCACTCGGCAGTCTATGCCACAAGACCGGATCGTCGAGTCGTTGTGAAGATAAGATGACCGCAAATACCCAATTCACCACTGTCAACTTTCTAGAGGTAGTTCAACAAAGAATTTAGACTTGGTTATGAAAAATCAAGTTATTTTATTTATAGTCAGGAACTTTGATTCAATTCTAGGATATACACAAAGGGCTATAATAAGCTATTACAGTCGACTGCTCTACTTAATCTGAGCTCAAAAAGTTGTGACCATTCCGGTCAATGTTAACAGTAGTAAATGAAGAATCAATGCGAAAAAAAAGTATCAAAGGTTAGCGTCCCCCAACAGTCGGCAAGCCGAACTGAAGGGGGGGGGGGGGGGGCTTAAGCATAAAAAAAAGAAGCGGCTAGCTATCAGAAAAATGTAGCTCTCTATATAAATCTGACTGAGTAATCTCTTTTCATTCTGGACAAGGCGCACACAGGCTAGGGTTGTGTTAACTTCATTTAAACAAAAGTATCGCCAGCTATGTTGAAGGCCTAGGGTCCACGGAGAGTAGCATCGGACTTCATCGGTAAACCGCTGTAAAGAACAAACCTTCGTAACAAGAAAAACTGCGATTCACCGCCAAAAAAATAGGCAAGTACGAGCGAAAAGAGCGGGACGGCCGCTGATTGGACTTATCCAAGAGTGACGTGAAGCGGCGCCGAATATGATTGGCGAACTTCGCTTTGGACCAGGAGGAGAATTTTTAAGAATTTTCTCACGGGGAAGGATGGATCGCCAACAGATGTCGGGGATTAAAGACTGGGAAATAGATAGAAAGTGTCCGCGCTATTGTACCTTATGCCAATTAAAAAGCAATTACTACGGCCCCTGGATGGAAAACGTCCGGTCCTTTTTATAACAGGTTGGCACAAGCCATAAAACATCCAATTATCTGTACGAGTAAATTGCAGTTTCAAATAAAGGAAACTACTTTTAAATTGGGTTCTTGGAAAAAAAATACATTTCTGAACAAAATAGCGGATACTATCAATAGCTATTACTGGAGTAAAGATATACCATTTTAGACCTCCCACGTAAAAAGAGGGGCGATACATGAATTACGCTAAAATACTTATAGCGAAAGATCCTAAGATTAATATTAACATTACAAACATTAAGGTGATTACATCCTTTAAATTAATAATTACTCGTATTTAAAGTAGGTGCAATCTATAAGAAAACTGTAACGATAAAATCCACGTTACTTACTTACACACACACACACACACACACACACACATATATATATATATATATATATATATAATATTAAAAACTAGTAATCTCTTAATTCAACACTCTTAACATTTAAAAACTATTAATTCCTCACTTTACTATTCCAAATTACAAACCTTTTTTTAATTCCTTAAAACATTTAATTCCCTTTGGGCATTCGCGTTAAATTCCATTATTACAGCCTTAGGCAAAATCATTCAAGATGGTTGACTTTTTTAACTAAAGAGACGCTGCGTATTTTATTCCTTTTGACCCAGAGGGGGGTATGAAACTACAAAAATGGCTTGCCTATATTGAGCAGAAATTTTCCCAAGCAAATGTTTCAGATGAACATAAGCTAAGATGTATTTCAAAATTCCTCAAAGGGAAAGCTCTAACGATTTTCATAAACTCTTGCCTACACATTCAAGAATGGACAGAATTAAAAGATACTTTGCAAGAATTATTCTTTGAGGCAGATAGCGTGGAATTCTCTGAATTTTTCCAATTTGTAGTTTGAATATGATGATGACTTAACCAAATATTTTCATAAAAAAATTGATGTAGGAAAGAGATTTTGGTTATCACAGAAGTTAATACTAGAGGGCCTAACACAAGGCCTAAATGCTCAAATGAGAATGACCATAGCTGCAAATCCTCCTTAAACAACGACAGAATGGATAGTGTTGGCTAATAAGCTAACCAAAATAAATAATGAAGGAAACAAAGCTAATCAAGGGGATCGGGATAACTTTTTTTACACTAGATTTGAAAATAGACCCCAATTTAGACAGAATTACTACAACCAACCTCAAGTTAGGATGAATTATAGCCCACCTCATCAATTTAGGCAAAATTACTCTTCCCAGCCTCAATTTAGACCTAATAATAATCAACAAACTCAGTTTAGACCTAATTATAGTCAGCAGCAACAATTCAGACAATGGCAACCCAGAGATCACAAGTTGAATAGAAATTTTGCACCCAATCCCAATAACCAAATTAATCACCACCAACAATATGCAGGCTTACCACCTAGACCCTGTCGAAAATTTTCTAATTTTGGCATAAGTAATGCTTACCATTGGGAACAAACTTGCTCTATTAATGAGAGATTTGATAAGATGTCGGTGTCAGACAATAAACATCATTATGAGGAACCTGAATTTGAAAGAGATCAGTCGCCAGAATGACAATTACTGTCATTGAGGGGGAACATTATCAGAAATCATGGGGTTGACAAAACAAAAGGACTATATAGAAATGAGAAACATAATTTTTTAAATTGTGTGATTGACACAGCTTCGACTATTAGTCTGATGTCACAAAAACTGGTCAAGCAATGTCAACTGAAATGTTATCCAAGCTCTCCAATTAAGGTTAGGCAAGCTGAGGGTGAAATCTTAATTACAACTAAATGTGTATTAACTTTGAGAATAGGGAAAATAATTAGAAATATTTCTGCATATGTTTTGGACAATGACTTGCCTTATCTTATTCTGGGACTTCCTGAGTGTAAAAAGTTTAAATTAGTAATTGACTGTAACCAATTTTGTGTGTATCAATAGAATTTTTTTGAAGATGATTAATATTTGTGATATAAGTAAAATTTCATTAAACCTACAAAATAAATGTGATAATAAGCATGTGTATAATAATAGTAATGTTCATGAAATTGAAGTTTCTGATATGTTTAACCCTTATGAAGAAAACTCGCAGAAAGAAAATGATATTTTCTGTATTCATTATGATGTAAGTGAAAATTTCAATGAACACTCTGGTGAAATAAAAGCAGAAAATACCCCAAATTATGAAAATGTTGACATTAATGATCAAATCAAAAATTTAGATGTTGATAGGGAATTAAAGAAATTATTGCACAAAAATAATAGACTGTTTTCAACTAACAAATATGACATAGGCAAAATAAGGATAGAACCCCAAAGAATAATCCTACATTCTGATTTACCAGTGAGTCTAAGAGCATACAGGACTTCGCCAATTGAGGAAAAAGAGATCAGGACCCAAACTAAAAATTTGTTAGAAGCAGGAATCATAAAAGAATCACATAGTTCATACTCAAGTCCTGTGAATTTGGCAAGAAAGCGAAATGAAGGAAAAACTAGACTTTGTATTGATTTCAGAAAACTAAATTTAATTACTAAGACAGATGCAGAACCCTTACCCAGAATTGATGATATTCTAGATAAATTAAGCAGAGCTAAGTACTTTTCAACTTTGGACCTTACCTCAGGGTATTGGCATGTACCCGTCCACCCAAAAGATACTGAGAAATTGGCATTTGCCACTACTTTTGGCTTATACGAGTGGGTAAGACTTCCATTTGGCTTAAAGAACGCCCCTGCAATATTCAATAGGACTATCAGGAGAATTTTAGATAAATTTAAAGTTAACTTTGCATGCCACTATTTCGATGATATTATAATTTATTCAGACTCCAAAGAACAACACCTTGAACATTTAGATATACTGTTTAACATTTTCATAAAAGAGAATATCAAGTTAAAATTAGCTAAATGTACTTTTCTGCAGCAACAAATTAGTTTTCTTGGATATAATGTAACAAATGGGAAAATTCCCCCAGACAACATTAACATTGAAAAGATAAAGTGTTTGAAACCACCAACTAATGTAAAAGAACTCCAAAGATTCTTGGGCACTATAAATGTGTATAATAAGTTTATTCCAAAATATGCAGAAGTAAGACATCCATTAAATACATTATTGAAAAAGGGAGCAAAATGGGGATGGTCAGACAAGTGCCAAGAAGCTTTTGAGGATCTTAAGAATTTATTTATTTGTAAACCAATATTGCAATTGTATGGTGTAAACAAAGACTGTCATTTATTTGTGGATGCTATTAAACATCAGGTTGGAGCTGTTTTAAAACAGCCAGGTGAAGATAGGGTGTTACATCCCATAGCTTATCATTCACGTGTTTTGAAACCTTATGAAGTAAATTACTCAATCACAGAACTTGAATGTCTCGCTATAGTTGATAGTCTTGATCGGTTTTACCACTACCTCCATGGTAGGAAATTTACAATTCACACTGACCATGCAGCCTTGGTCTGGTTGAGGAACATTAAAAATCTTAGAGGAAGACTTTTTCGTTGGTCATTAAAATTAAGTATGTTTGACTATGAAATAAAATACCAGAAAGGAACTGCGAACATTGAGGCCGACATGCTATCCAGAAATCCTATTTCAGAACCTAATCAACAAATAAATCATTTAATCGAGTTACAAAAGATTGTAGATTTTCAAAATAAAGACAATGTGCAGGGACTTAAATATAAAAAACTAAATGATGTAATTTACGTGAGAAAGAAAGGATTTTTAAAAATTGTAGTACCATTTTCATTGAGGTTAGAAATTTTAAAAAGAGCCCACGAGGACTATGGACACCCTGGAATAAATAAAACAATGCAATTACTTACACCCCAATATTATTGGCCCAGAATCACTGAGGACATTAGTAATTATGTTAAACATTGCCATACTTGTCAATTAAACAAAAAGAAAAGACAGAAAAGGTTTGGATTGCTGCAAGAAGTACCTCCGACAGACCAACCCTTCGAGTGCTTAAGTTTAGACACAGTAGGCGGATTTAATTACTATAATTCCACAAAGAAATATTTACATTTGATAATTGACCATGCCACGCTTTATATTTGAGCTTTTCCATCAAAAAGCGTAACTACTGAAACTTATACAAATTGCTTAAAACAAATATTCCAAATTCAAACACCCAAAAAATTGCTAACAGACAGAAATGCAGCTTTTACATGTTCAAAGTTTAGAAGATTTTTAGAGCATAATAATGTGCAACAATTACTTACGTCGAGTCATCATCCACAAACGAATGGGAAGGTAGAGAGGGTAAATCAAACAATAATTACTAGATTAAGGTGCAAAGTACATAACTCAACAAGTAAAACTCCTTGGACAACCCTATTAAATGAAGTAATTAATGAATACAATCATACGCCTCATTCAGTCACCCAAATGACCCCAGCTTACCTACTTTTTGGAATATTACCTTATGAACCTCATGTTAAAAAACAAGATTTTTATCCTCAGGTGGATGAGGCGAGAAAATTAGCTAAAGATAGGACAATTAATTACCATAATAGGAATAAAGTAAAATATGATGCACGTTTTGTAGAATCTAAATTTAATGTTGAAGATTTAGTGTTATTCGAAGAATTTAACTACCCTAATACAAGAAAATTAAGCTCACCCTATTCTGGACCTTACACTACTCTAAAACAAATGTCAAAAGTTAATTATGAAATTGATAAACCAAATTTTCACACTAAACGAGATTCTGAAATTGTCCATGCTTGCAGATTAAGATATTATAATGCACCAGAGAACTTAAAACTACACCACAAATAATGACAAACATTAGATCCATTTTTTTTTCTTTTCCATGTGATGCTTAACATCATTATACTTTTTTTAATTGATATAATTAATTATGTGTTGTCGTACTAAAGATATAAAAAAAACTGTCTTACTTAAACTTTCTTCTTAAGAATACTATTATATGTGAATTTTTTTTTGGATTTCAATTTAAACACCGACTATGACAACTCTACTTCTTTAACCTTTCAGTAAATTTTCTATTCCTTGAATACACTTTCCTATCACCCACCTCTAGAAGCGCGTTGGATGTCGTCCCAACTGTTTAAGATCTCTTTTAATTTTTTTTTGCTATTTGTTTTTAATTCAACTCAGTCACTTAAAGTGCTGAAGACCATATGCTTGAGTAATGACTAAAACAGGGCTGGGATGGTCACTCCTTTTGTCCTCCCATTTCTATATATTATACTCCCACAGGTATGACAACTGCACATTTTCCCTTTTCTCCATCTTTGTACTATGCAAGATGCTGTTTTTCAATGCAGTCATATCCTGTCGGAGATTCACGGTTAGTCCACTGTACGGCTAAAAAGACTCTTCCTCCTTATTAGTCAGAGAACAATAGGGAGAAAGAAAACCCACTAGTTACACAAACATAAACACAACCCCTCACTGCTTAGAGGTAGAATTAAAGAATTTGAAACTAAGAGTTTGGGTGACACACATACAACAAGGTACCCCCAACACAAAGAATTGGATCCACATAAACTTATAATAAATGTACACAAATGATTAGTAAATAAATAATTTGAAAATAAAGTGAAAAGTATTGAGAATAAATAAATAAAGTTAGAATAAAAATGAATAAGTATAACTAAAGAATATTGAATAGAAATTTGGAATGAATAAATATTGTTGGAATAAAAATGAATATAGGGAATGATGAAATGAGAATAATAAGAAATATAAAGAATATTGAAAAGAGATTTTTTTTTGATAATAAGTAATATTGAAATAAAGGAGATAATGGAAATTAAGAAAAAAATAATGAGATAAATAAAGATATGAAAACTAGATAATGGAAAAGGATAGATATACTGAGAACTGGTACAAGATTGAGTTATTTGATTAACAAAGTATATGTTCTGTAATTTTATATACGATCTATATATTAGAAATGTGATTTTATTAAAACTTGTGATTTTTATTGAAAGTGTGATTTTTATTATAAACTGTGATTTTTATTATATAACTGAAGAACTATTTTTCTTGATATGTAAACAAGCCAAAATAATGTTATGTTTTATGTATTCTACGTTGGTGAAGCAGAAATAAGACACAGCAACACAAAGACTGTGATTTTTTAATTGGTGTATTTTCCTCAACATACTAATGACTGTGAAAGGACTAAAAATGTTGCACAGATAATTCATTACAAGAGAAATAAATAAACATTTTTTTTTGGACTCACTCCATAGTAGTGAACGTTGAGGAAGAATTTTTCAACTTGTTATCATAGTCAACTTCAGTTACTTAATTTTTGTTTGTTTTAATATTTTTATTACTATGTTTTGTTATTTTGTATTATTTAACTCGAGATGATGGTAGATATTGTATTAAATGTATGTTTCCAGTGAAAATTTTTGGTAGTTTACAAATTTTTGGTTATGTTAATTGATTTTTTTTTCTGAGATTGTGTTGTGTGGGGACTGCAGCCCTACGCATCATAGTTTCAACTAGAAATTATGTAGAAGTTTCAAAGTTAATATTATGTGTATTTCTTTTTAGTGATTTTTATATATATTTTTCAGTAAATTTGATAATGTTGCTATGTCAGCTCATCACGTGATCTTTAAAATTTTTTTTTGCAATTTAACTTTAATTGAAATTTATTCGTTAGCTTATTCCAAATTTTTTAATGCCCATTCTTCTCACTCATCTGAATGAGTCTGCCCTCCAATGCAAGCATTGTAGGTCAGCCTCTTATCGGACGGGGGGGATATTCTATAATATTAAAAACTAGTAATTTCTAAATTCAACACTCTTAACATTTAAAAACTATTAATTCCTCACTTTACTATTCCAAATTACAAACCATTTTTTAATTCCTTAAAACATTTAATTCCCTTTGGGCATTCGCGTTAAATTCCATTATTACAGCCTTAGGCAAAATCATTCAAGATGGTTGACTTTTTTAACTAAAGAGACGCTGCGTAGCGTCAGTGCAGGTTTATATCAGTTCTGCACATCAACAACTTTAAACCAATCAACCATTAAGACACACCCTTTAATCACGTGATGGGGTGAAGTTTATATAACTCGTGACGTCCGGAAGTAGGACGGATTTTTGTAACTTCTCTTGCCGCATCCATACCGACTTATCGGTCGGCGAAATAAATAAAGTTTTTGCAGACGTGATAAGAGAAATGTATTATTTAGTACGACTACGTTTATCCCCGTTGTGATATGCCGGCTCCGGCTACCATTCCCGCCGGGACGGTATGTTACACACACACACATATATATATATATATATATATATATATATATATATATATATATATATATATATATATATATATATATATATATATATATATATATATATATATATATATATATATATACTTTGATTTTCGGTAAAGGGCAAAAAATTATATTTTATGCATCTCTGAAGATATAAATTTGAAATTACTTTTAGAAAAATTCCCACATTACTCTTTATGAGTAGGCCGTTTTCCAAAAATTTTCATTTTTAACTGATCGAAATACTAAAATGTACTCCTACCTCAGTTTTGAAAAACAAACAAAAAAACAAGCGGAGATTGCTAGTTTTGATCCTGCGCGACTTATATAATAATCTTTTGCCAAATATGTTTATTGGAATAAATTCTGTGTTTTATATTTTGCTTTAAAAGTGAGTAAAAGTCATCATACTCTGTGGTCTCGAAAAAAGTTTGTTATTTTAAGAGCATACGTTCCAAGAGGTAATTGAAATTCCAACAGGTTTTCTTAAAATCTACGTTTTGAATTTAATTCTTTGTGGCCTCGTCCTGACTGCTGGATTTTTTTTTTTTTTTTTTTTTTGTGGTGGGGGGGGGCTTGCATGTCGATCTCAGCTGAAATTTATGAATTCAGAAACGTATCATAAGAACAGATTACGGGTAAAATCACAATAGATGGAAATACTGTATTTTTCGGACCATAAGACGTACCTGACCTTTTCCCCCCCTCTCTCCCCCCCAAAAAATCGACTTAAAATTAAGGTGTGTCTTATGGTCCGAAGGTAACATTAAAATAAAATGAATATTTCATTATATATATATACAGTGTGTAACAAAATTATAAGACCAGTGTGGATTTTGTGATTTTTACTATAAATAGTATATTTTTTAAAAATTAAATTAGGTTGATGTTAGTAAATGAAATATTAAATATATGTATATTATTTTTAAGAGATATTTAAATATACTAATTATTTTATCAACAATTTCAAATTTTTCCAATCAAATATCTGTAACAAAATTATAAGACCACTAGTTAAAACAAATTTTTTTAATAAAACTAATATGATGTTGATCCACCATTTTTCTGAATAACTTCAAATACTCGATTTTTCATTGAATTAATTAGGTTTTCGAGCAAATATTTGGGAATTTAGTCCCATTCATCCATGATAGCTAGTTCCAATTCATACAAGGAATCATACTGACGATTATTTGCATACACTTTACGAGCCAAATGGCCTCACAAGTTTTCGGTGGGATTCAGGTCTGGACTAAGGCTTGGCCAGTTTAAGACCTCGATTTTTTCTTTTTGAAACAATATTTTAGTTTATTTAGACACATGGCATGGCGCATTGTCTTGCTGAAATTTCCCGTTTGATCTTCCTAAAAATGGGCCAAAAGGTATAAGGTGTTGGTAAAGCAGTTGTTGATAACAAATGGAGTCCATTTTTCCAAGAAATCGCTGCAGATCACATTTCCCATCATATGCAAAAGCTCCCCACACCATCACAGAGCCACTACCCATCTGTCTACTGAAGAAAACCCGAGGTTCCGTTCGTAAATCCTGCCAGTAGGAAATATTATCGTCCGGGCCATCCAAATTAAATTTTTTTCGTTGGAAAAAATAATATTTTTCCAAGCAGCATCCCAGGTCATGACTTCCTTTGCCCACTTCAGCCTTCCTTTTTTATGATGCTTTAAGAGTCTTGGTTTTCTTTTTAATTTCCGAAGAGCAACATTTGAATTTGATCTTAAAGTGCGCCAGACTGTCATATGTGAAATAGTTTTACTTGTCTGCTGTGTTATTTTACGAGTAAACAAGTTCTGTTTCATTGTAAGCTTGAAAATTCGTCTATTATCGCGAGCTGATAATTTACCCTTTCTGCCAGATCTTTTATATTTTCCATAAAAATCTATTTTACTTAAATCGTTATGAATAGCAGTTTTAGAACGTTTAAGTATCTTACTTATTTCACGTTCCGATTTTCCAGAGCCCTTATAAAACCAAATTATTCAAACTTCTAATTCAGATAATTCTCTTCCACACGGCATTGTGAATTTCTCATACAAACAAACAAATTAAATTCTATTTCTTTTACAATATTATCGTTTGGACTTTTTTGTGATGTAAAGTTACAGTTTATCTACAATTTTGAAAGAAAAAATAAAATAGTTTTAAAAACGCAAATGATTTTAAATAAAAAAATAAGTGGTCTTATATTTACGTTACACCGAGATTTCAAAAAATCTTTTGCTGTGTAAAATTAACTCAATTTTTTTTCCTTTAAGCGATTTATATGAGAAAATATAACTTTTTGCATTTGCTTCAAGTTTTAAAATTATTCATTTTATGCAGTGTAATATTCAAATGAGTGATATTTTGAGTGGTCTTATAATTTTGTTGCACACTGTATATATATATATATATATATATATATATATATATATAATATTAAAAACTAGTAATTTCTTAATTCAACAATCTTAACATTTAAAAACTATTAATTCCTCACTTTACTATTCCAAATTACAAACCCTTTTTTAATTCCTTGAAACAGGTAATTCCCTTTGGGCATTCGCGTTAAATTCCATTTTAAAATCTAACATTATTCTAAATTCCCTTGGGCGTACGAGCTAACTTTCGTTTCAAATCTAAGTCCTAAAAGGCCTCTAGTGGAAAAAATTAAATGGCTGCCTGTTTAAATGAAAACGAAACTGACGTGGCGTGGGCAGAAAATTAAACGCTGTAGCGCATTTGTCACGCCTTTTCTTAACTTTTAACCAATTAAACCCTACTACGATCACATGACGAGATGAGGTTATATAAGGTTTGGGATCACGTAAATGTACGCTTTTTTCATTTTGTAACTGACTTGAATAGACGTAATAAAGTCTTTTCCGTAAGAAGCCGAGTACGTCGTTTTGCTATGAAGTGAACTGTAGTATTAATATCTTCTTCTCACCGTGACATGGGAGATTTCGATATCTATTGGGCCAGTGTCAGTCTCCCATGTTACAAAAGTCGGCGAGGACTCGAATCTCTGTCGGGAACACCCAAGGATTTTCCAAGTTTTTGTTTCTTTCTTCTAACGACGAGGATTCTTCAACTGACGGAGGAGGTTCGCTTGTTTTTTCTTCTTTCTTCTAACGACGAGGATTCTTCAACTACCGGCGTCGAGGCGTGCGGTGCTGGGGCGAAAGTGTTTCTCTCCTTTTTTTTTTTTTTTTTTTCTCTCGAGAGTAATGATAGTAAAAGGGAATCCCTCTCAGTTTTCATAAATACAATCCCTTGGCACACTACATTCTGTACCTGATTCAATATTCTGATGACTCTAGCACGATAAAAAAAAATTTTTTTTGGGTTTCATATAAGATTACTATGATAGAGTTTTTCAATGGCGACTGAAACAACCTTGGTTCTACGGACTCGTAAAATTTGTGCATGGATTCTTCTGCCAAAACGTCATCGTAAGGATTTTGCTGCAGCACGATGTTTTTCAAGCTCATTTTCCCAAATTTTCATGAAATATAATTAAACTGTCTTCGTGCAACCGTATGCAGAGTTGGGACAACATTCCTGTGAATTTTAGTCGGTTTTTTTTTCTTCTTCTCTTCTCTCTCCAATGCACACAGGAGTGCATTCATTACGGACTGTGACTGGAACTGGATATTTCTGCTACTACACGACCACTCTACAAGTTTTCTGTGTCTTCTAAAAAGTGCGTAATCCCCACCATTCAAAAATCATCGATATGTTCTTGTGTGTGAATTTAATTAAGCCGGTATGCAAGCCCTAGCGCTGTACCGTGAATAAATAAAAATAAAATTTGTGCAACCGAGAATTTTACAGTAACAAGACAAGCATCACATGACCAGGTTGTATGTCTCCCATCATAAACTTTTTAAAATTGTGTAGTAAACTATGATTATATGATATTATATTCTTGTTTTAAATTGAAATATAATTGTGATATTGTGTTAAACTTATAAGATGGAAGATAAATCTATAAAGACAGAATTTCAGGGGGAAGATAAAATTGAGACAGAATGCAAGGACGATTTTCAACTTGAATATGTAGAGAGGGAATTCAGGGATTTTATTCCTTTTGACCCAGAGGGGGGAATGAAATTACAAAAATGGCTTGCCTATATTGAGCAGAAATTTTGCCAAGCAAATATTCCAAATGAACAAAAAATAAAAAGTATTTCAAAATTTCTCAGGGGGAAGGCTCTAACAGTTTTTGTAAATAATTGCCTAGACATCCAAGATTGGACAGAATTAAAAGACACTTTGCAAGAATTATTCTTTGAGGCAGATAGCGTGGAATTCTCTGAATTTTCCAATTTGAAATTTGAATATAATGATGACTTAACTAAATATTTTCATAAAAAAATTGATGTAGGAAAGAGATTGGGGTTATCACAGAAATTAATACTAGAAGGCCTAACACAAGGCCTAAATGCTCAAATGAGAATGACCATAGCTGCAAATCCTCCTCAAACCACAACAGAATGGATAGTGTTGGCTAATAAGCTAAACAAATTAAATAATGAAGAAAACAAAACTAATCAAGGGGATCGGGATAACTTTTTTAACACTAGATTTGAAAATAGGAACCAATTACGACAGAATTATTACAACCAACCTCAAGTTAGGATGAATTATAGCCCACCTCACCAATTTAGACAAAATTACTCTTCCCAGCCTCAATTTAGACCTAATAATAATCAACAAACTCAGTTTAGACCTAATTATAGTCAGCAGCAACAATTCAGACAATGGCAACCCAGAGATCAAAGGTTGAATAGAAATTTTGCACCCAATCCCAATAACCAAATTAATCACCACCAACAATATGCAGACTTACCATCTAGACCCTGTCGAAAATGTTCTAACTTTGGCATAAGTAATGCTTACCATTGGGAACAAACTTGCTCTATTAATGAGAGATTTGATAAGATGTCGGTGTCAGACAATAAACATCATTATGAGGAACCTGAATTTGAAAGAGATCAGGCGCCAGGATGACAATTACTGTCATTGAGGGGAAACATTATCAGAAATAATAGGGTTGACAAAACAAAAAGACTATATGAAAATGAGAAACAGAATTTTTTAAATTGTGTGATTGACACTGCTTCGACTATTAGTCTGATGTCACAAAAACTGGTCAAGCAATGTCAACTGAAATGCTATTCAAGCTCTCCAATTAAGGTCAGGCAAGCTGAGGGTGAAATCTTAATTACAACTAAATGTGAATTAACTTTGAGAATAGGGAAAATAATTAGAAACATTTCTGCATATGTTTTGGACAATGACTTGCCTTATCTTATTCTGGGACTTCCTGAGTGTAAAGAGTTTAAATTAGTAATTGATTGTAACCAATTGTGTGTGTATCAAAATAGAATTGCTTTGAAAATGGTTAATATTTGTGATATAAGTAAAATTTCATTACACCTACAAAATAAATGTGATAATAAGCATGTGGATAATAATAGTAATGGTCATGAAATTGAAGTTTCTGATATGTTTAACCCTTATGAAGAAAATTCGCAGAAAGAAAATGATATTTTCTGTATTGATTATGATGTAAATGACAATTTTAATGAAAGCTCTGGTGGAATCAAAGCAGAAATTAATCCAAATTATGAAAATGTTGACATTAATGATCAAATCAAAAATTTAGATGTTGATAGGGAATTAAAGAATTTATTGCACAAAAATAATAGACTGTTTTCAACTAACAAATATGACATAGGCAAAATAAGGATGGAACCCCAAAGAATAATCTTAAATTCTGATTTACCAGTGAGTCTAAGAGCATACAGGACTTCGCCAACTGAGGAAAAAGAGATCAGGACCCAAATTAAAAATTTGTTAGAAGCAGGAATCATAAAAGAATCACATAGTTCATACTCAAGTCCTGTGACTTTGGCAAGAAAGCGAAATGAGGGAAAAACTAGACTTTGTATTGATTTCAGAAAACTAAATTTAATTACTAAGACAGATGCAGAACCCTTACCCAGAATTGATGATATTCTAGATAAATTAAGCAGAGCTAATTACTTTTCAACTTTAGACCTTACCTCAGGGTATTGGCATGTACCCGTCCACCCAAAAGATACTGAGAAATTGGCATTTGCCACTACTTTTGGCTTATACGAATGGCTAAGACTCCCATTTGGTTTAAAGAACGCCCCTGCAATATTCAATAGGACTATCAGGAGAATTTTGGATAAATATAAAGTTAACTTTGCATGCCACTATTTCGATGATATTATAATTTTTTCAGACTCCAAAGAACAACACCTTGAGCATTTAGAGATACTATTTAACATTTTCAAAAAAGAGAATATCAAGTTAAAATTAACTAAATGTACTTTTCTGCAACAACAAATTAATTTTCTTGGATATAATGTAACAAATGGGAAAATTGCCCCAGACAACATTAACATTGAAAAGATAAAGTGTTTGAAACCACCAACTAATGTAAAAGAACTCCAAAGATTCTTGGGCACAATAAATGTGTATAATAAGTTTATTCCAAAATATGCAAAAGTAAGACAGCCATTAAATACATTATTGAAAAAGGGGGTAAAATGGGGATGGTCAGACAAGTGCCAAGAAGCTTTTGAGGATCTTAAGAATTTATTGATTTGTAAACCAATATTGCAATTGTATGATGTAAACAAAGACTGTCATTTATTTGTGGATGCTAGTAAACAACAGGTTGGAGCTGTTTTAAAACAGCCAGGTGAAGATGGGGTGTTGCATCCCATAGCATATCACTCTCGTGTATTAAAGGACTATGAGGCAAATTATTCTATTACTGAACTTGAGTGTTTGGCAATTGTGGACAGTTTAGACAGGTATTATCATTATCTCCACGGGAAAAAGTTCACAATTCACACAGACCATGCTGCCTTAGTTTGGCTTAAAAATGTGAAAAATCTTCGAGGTCGACTCTTTCGCTGGTCATTAAAACTAAGTATGTTCGACTATGAAATTAAATACCAGAAGGGAACTGCAAATATTGAAGCTGACATGCTTTCAAGGAACCCTATTCTAGAACCTAAAACCCAAATAAACCATTTAATTGAACTAAGAAAAATTATAGAATTTCAAAATAAAGACAATGTCCAGGGACTTAAATATAAAAAACTAAATGATGTAATCTACATGAGAAAGAAATGATTTTTAAAAATTGTAGTACCATTTTCATTGAGGTTAGAAATTTTAAAAAGAGCCCACGAGGACTATGGACACCCTGGGATAAATAAAACAATGCAATTACTCACACCCCAATATTATTGGCCTAAAATCAATGAGGACATTAGTAATTATGTTAAACATTGCCATACTTGTCAATTAAACAAAAAGAAAAGACAGAAAAGGTTTGGATTGCTGCAAGAAGTACCTCCGACAGACCAACCCTTCGAGTGCTTAAGTTTAGACACAGTAGGCGGATTTAATTACTATAATTCCACAAAGAAATATTTACATTTGATAATTGACCATGCCACGCTTTATATTTGAGCTTTTCCATCAAAAAGCGTAACTACTGAAACTTATACAAATTGCTTAAAACAAATATTCCAAATTCAAACACCCAAAAAATTGCTAACAGACAGAAATGCAGCTTTTACATGTTCAAAGTTTAGAAGATTTTTAGAGCATAATAATGTGCAACAATTACTTACGTCGAGTCATCATCCACAAACGAATGGGAAGGTAGAGAGGGTAAATCAAACAATAATTACTAGATTAAGGTGCAAAGTACATAACTCAACAAGTAAAACTCCTTGGACAACCCTATTAAATGAAGTAATTAATGAATACAATCATACGCCTCATTCAGTCACCCAAATGACCCCAGCTTACCTACTTTTTGGAATATTACCTTATGAACCTCATGTTAAAAAACAAGATTTTTATCCTCAGGTGGATGAGGCGAGAAAATTAGCTAAAGATAGGACAATTAATTACCATAATAGGAATAAAGTAAAATATGATGCACGTTTTGTAGAATCTAAATTTAATGTTGAAGATTTAGTGTTATTCGAAGAATTTAACTACCCTAATACAAGAAAATTAAGCTCACCCTATTCTGGACCTTACACTACTCTAAAACAAATGTCAAAAGTTAATTATGAAATTGATAGACCAAACTTTCACACTAAACGAGATTCTGAAATTGTCCATGCTTGCAGATTGAGATATTATAATGCACCAGAGAGCTTAAAACTACACCACGAATAATGACAAACATTAGATCCATTTTTCTTTCTTTTCTATGTGATGCTTAACATCATTATATATTTTTTAAATCGATATAATTAATTATGTGTTGTCCTACTAAAGATATATATATAAAAAAAAAACAAAAAAAAACTGTCTAACTTAAACTTTCTTCTTAAGAATACTATTATATGTGAATTTTTTTTTGGATCTCAATTTAAACACCGACTATGACAACTCTACTTCTTTAACCTTTCAGTAAATTTCCTATTTCTTGAAAAACACTTTCCTATCACCCAACTCTACAAGCGCGTTGGATGTCGTCCCAACTGTTTAAGATCTTTTTTAATTTTTTTTACTATTTGTTTTTAATTCAACAACTCAGTCACTTAAAGTGCTGAAGATTATATGCTTGAGTAATGTCTAAAACAGGGCTGGGATGGCCACTCCTTTTGTCCTCCCATTTCTATATATTATACTCCCACAGGTATGACAACTGCACCTTTTCCTTTTTCTCCATCTGTGTACTATGCAAGATGCTGTTTTCCAACGCAGTCATATTCTGTCGGAGATTTACGGTTAGTCCACTGTACGGCTAAAAGACTCTTCCTCCTTATTAGTCAGAGAACAATATGGAGAAAGAAGACCCACTTGTTACACAAACATAAACACAACCCTCACTGCTTAGAGGTAGAATTAAAGAATTTGAGACTAAGAGTTGGGGAACACACATACAACAAGGTACCTTCAAAACAAGGAAATGGATCCACATAAACTTATAATAAGTGTACACAAATGAATAGTAAATAAATAATTTGAAAATAAAGTGAAAAGTATTGAGAATAAATAAATAAAGTTATAAATAAATAAATAAAGTTAGAATAAATATGAATAAGAATAAGTAAAGAATATTGAATAGAATTTTGGAATGAATAAATGTTGTCGAAATAAAATGAATATAAGAAATGATGAAATGAGAATAATAAGAAATAAAAGTGGTATTGAAAAGAGATTTCTTTTTGATAATAAGTAATATTGAAATAAAGCAGATAAGAGATATTAAGAAAAAATAATGAGATAAATAAAGATACGAAAACTAGATAATGAGTGATATGTTTTGTAATTTTTATATACAATTGATATATTTGAAATGTGATTTTATTAAATCTTGTGATTTTTATTGAAAGTGTGATTTTTATTATAAACTGTGATTTTTATTATATAACTAAAGAACTAATTTTCTTTATATGTAAACAAGTCGAGATAATGTGATGTTTATGTATTCTACGTCTGTGAAGCAGAAATAACACAGCACTAAAAAGACTGTGATTTTTTTTTTGCACCCAACTACAAAGGACTTTTTTTTTTTAAGCCAAGATATTGTATTTTTTTTGGGTATTCTGCACTTGCGAGATGATAGGTCACAGAACCTACCGAACTGTAATTTTTTTTTTTTGTACTTTTCTCAAGCAACATACTGTGGATAACATTACAAGGAACGTGAACTATAAGCTACCATGTGTACCTTACAAACTTTTTTGGACTCACCCCAATGTTGTGAGAGTTGAGGAGGAAAGTACAATAACTTCAAATTATTATTGTCATGTTCAATTCCATTTACTTAACATGTTTGTTTGTTGATATTTTCATTGTTATATTCTATTATTTGTGTGAGTCGACTCAAAATTAAAACTGATGTAGAGTGAAAATTTGATAATTTTTTTTAATTAAATTTAATTGATTTTTTTTTTTGAGATTTTGTTGTGTGGGGACGGCCGCCCTGCTCAGCATTGTCTTCATTTGATGATAAGTGCATATTTAAATTTAATTGTTTTTCACAGCAACAATATAAGAAATTTATATAATTTACAATTTTCTATAATTGAACATTAATTTCTATAATTTTTTTTGTTTTTATTGTGTTCATAAATTAGTAAATCATTAGTGTATTTTTGTGTATTCGATATTGAAATGTGCCATGTCTTGCCATGTGATCATCATACTAAATTAACTTAAAACATATGTTCCTTTTAAAACTTTTCCAAATTTGTGGTCGACGCCCATTTTCCTCACATGGCCGGGTGAGTCTGTCCTCCAATGCAGGCATTGTTGGTCAGCCTCTTCTCGGACGGGGGGGATATTCTATAATATTAAAAACTAGTAATTTCTTAATTCAACAATCTTAACATTTAAAAACTATTAATTCCTCACTTTACTATTCCAAATTACAAACCCTTTTTTAATTCCTTGAAACAGGTAATTCCCTTTGGGCATTCGCGTTAAATTCCATTTTAAAATCTAACATTATTCTAAATTCCCTTGGGCGTACGAGCTAACTTTCGTTTCAAATCTAAGTCCTAAAAGGCCTCTAGTGGAAAAAATTAAATGGCTGCCTGTTTAAATGAAAACGAAACTGACGTGGCGTGGGCAGAAAATTAAACGCTGTAGCGCATTTGTCACGCCTTTTCTTAACTTTTAACCAATTAAACCCTACTACGATCACATGACGAGATGAGGTTATATAAGGTTTGGGATCACGTAAATGTACGCTTTTTTCATTTTGTAACTGACTTGAATAGACGTAATAAAGTCTTTTCCGTAAGAAGCCGAGTACGTCGTTTTGCTATGAAGTGAACTGTAGTATTAATATCTTCTTCTCACCATGACATGGGATATTTCGATATCTATTGGGCCAGTGTCAGTCTCCCATGTTACATATATATATATATATATATATATATATATATATATATATATATATATATCTGATTTCGCTGTGCAAAGGGTGTTAAGTCCAAAATGGGCTAAAATGAGTTATCAAACCAGGCACGTTTGAAAAATCAAGGGCTACTGCAGTGTACAGAATGCTAAGTCCAATTCAAATCACAAATACTTTTATTCATCAGGGAAAATTTGGGATATGTGAAACAAAAAACAAACATGTTAGTGTTAAAGGGGTTATGTCCCAATCAACGGACTTAACACTCGTTACTCAACAAAAATTAAATTGGAAATATTTACTTTAAAAAATATTAAAAATTAAACTTTAAAAAACTGACTTTATAAGAGGCCGTTTTCTTTCAATCCTGTTTTTCTAAAAACAACGATTTTGGACATGACACTCCTTACACTGCAAACACATATATATACTATATATTTATTATATATATTATATAAATTTTATATATATTATTTATTATATTTATTATTTTTTACCTTTATTATATGAGAAGTTGAAAATACCTTTATATACCTAAAAAAATGCAAAATATTCTTTTCTAAAAATCTTCCTATAAATTTGAAGTGCATCTCATTGTCCAGTGCGTGTCATGTTCCGAAAAATACCGTAAATCATAAGTGAGATAAATATATCTAAAATTTGAGAGAATTATCGAGTTTAAGATGACACTTTTTAGTTAAAGCATTTAAAGCTACTGCTACGTGTATATCATTAAACACTTAAAAATTAAGTACATAGATAGTTTTATTTCAGAACTTTGCATTAAGTGCAATTATTTGTGGTATTTTCTAGATCTTTACTCCTAAAAAATTAAAACGAGATACTAAGAAGGGCGATCTTATTTCTTTTCTCCCTTTATACGAAAAAGTCTATATTAACAGATGCTCTTGTTTATGCCAGCAGGCTTCATTATAGAAAGAAAAATGTTCTTTGTTTTGCCTTTCAGCCTCGAGAAAACACATTTGAAAGATCATCTGGCTACGCGTTACCATAATTTGTTACAAAAACAAGCAAGCTTTATTTTTAGCTTTCTATGAATTGACACACGAAGTTATGACACCTATTTCAGACGTTCATTTCGAATATTTTCTTTTTCAAATGTTTAAAACAACTTTTGCTTTCAAGCGAGATTTATAAAAGAAAAAAAATAAAATAAAGTAAAAAATGAAAAATAGTTTCATTTAGGAAAAGGTAAACAGTTTCGCTTCAAAGTTTTCCCTCTCTGACCATGCTAAATGTTATAAACGGAATTTCGGAGATGGAATTCATCTGGATTCATGACATAATAGAGATTAAAATAATTTATTAATATTATCTTATGGAGATTGTAATTAAAATTTCTATTAGTTTTATTCTTAAAAGAATGACGTATTGGAATAATATGTAATCCCAAACTGAATTTTCAGATTGCCTTACTCACGTGTTATGATACATATCTACTTTGGAAATTGATGAAATTTATTTTCCAACTCGTGTTATTTATAGCTTTTACCCTTAAACCCCATACAAATAGTTTTTTTTAAATCTGCTCTAAAGTGTTATCCTTCATGTTGGAAGCTGCAAACTATTACTATTTACTTTATATATATATATATATATATATATATATATATATATATATATATATATATATATATATATATATATATATACATATGTAAGCAATTTTCTATGTTAATAGATGGCAGCATGTGACAGACCGCATAACGCATGTGCACTGCGATACTATAAGACAGAGAGAACGATGTGTAATGAATGGCGGCGCACGTTGACGGCCAGCCGCTAAGTGTTTTCTATATGTTTCAAATAAAACTTTTGTTATTGTTTTAAGAAGTATAATGTCATGTTGATATTCCGCTCTCAAGTAACCAGAAGCTTGCCTTGTTAGCAAAAGAAGAGCTAACAATTATCAGACGTGCGATAGATGAACTCCCTGACAACGTGAACGAAAAAGGTAATCTTGAATTTTTGTTTTACTCAAAAATGACGTACTTAGGTAGATATAAAAAATGCGAGTTAGTTCAGTTAGCGTTTGAATTGGGCGAATCTGTTCCTGCCGATAGTTCAATAGTTATTTTGAAGGATATTATAACCAAAAGTAAAAACTATGATGAACCGTTTGTTAAAGAAGTATTAGCAGGATTAGTTGAGGAAAGAGTGAAACAGGAAACACAAAAATTTGAATTTGAGCGAGTTTTGCAATTAGAGAAATTAAAAATTGAAAATCAGAATAAGATAGATGAACAGGAATTACATAAAATTGAACAACAATATGCTTTTGAATTGGAAAAATTAAAAATCCAGAATCAGAATAAGATAATTTCTCAGGCTGAAAGTAACGTTAGTGTACCAGAAGTAAAGAAAAACTCTATAGATTTGAGGAATTTAATGCAGAAATTTGACTTAAAAGACGGAGATATAGCTTCATTTTTGGTATTATTTGAAAGGCAAGCTAAACGAGTAGGACTTATGGAGAGTGACTATGTAACACACTTATTAGGGCTATTGCCTCTTGAAATTACTCAGCTAATTGCGAGAGAATCAGAACAGGAAACTAATGAATATATATTTGTTAAGAATTTATTGTTAAAGAGATATAAACTTTGCCCCGAAAGTTTTAGACAGGAATTTGTCAACCGTGTTAAAGATGTAAACGGCACGTGGACTGATTTTGTTTTTGAATTACGCACCTATTTTAATGAGTGGTTAACAGGATTAAATATAAATGACTTTGAATCCCTAAAAGAACTTATGATTACAGATCAATTAAAAAAGCGAGTCCCAAATACGATGCGTGAACATTTCATTGATTCTTGTCCAAAGTTTGTTAAAGCGAATGATTTAGCCCAAGTGCTGGACGATTATGAAAACGTTCGATCAGGAATTACAACTAATAGCGAAAGCAGAAATACGAAGCATACTAACTATCGTGATGATTTTAAATACTACCCGCATTCAAATTACAGGATAAGTAATCGTAATACGAATAGGTTCGATTCGACCAAGTTTGAGAACAAAAACACGAACGTCAGCAGAAGTAAAATAAATGAAAAGAAACTGCAACTCATAAAGTATTTAGTTCTTCGATACGCGATGACAGAGTATGTTTTGATTGTGGAGGGCGAAACCACATTGCCAAGTTTTGCAGAAAAACGAATGAGGTGCGGAGCGAAAATCTGAATGTTTATGGGAATCGGGAAATGACGGCGCCAGACAAATATCTACGCCAGGCAAAGATAAACAATCAAAGCATTGGTATTTTACTTGACACGGGAAGCAGCTGTTGTCTGATGAAAATGTCAATTGCTAAAAAGTTAGGATTAAATATTACTCCATGTAAAAAGGATCTTTATTCGTGTGGAAACCAAACTAACCCAGTTTCGCAAAGTCTAGGTGTTGCAGTTGCAGATGTAGAGATAGACGATGTTTTGGCTAAGGACGTTACTATTTTGATCGTGTCAGACAATACACAACCAGTTGATTTATTAGTTGGAAGAACATTGCTCGATTTACCGTACATAGCTTATGCTAGGGTTGGAGAAAACTTACATATCGGATATCCGAAAGATTACCCATTCGTTAATTTAGAATTTATTGAGGAAAACCCAACGGTTAAATTGAAAGTAACTGAAACAGTACAAATTGTGAATAATAGTATAAATTTTGTCGAAGCGAAGACTGAAGATTTAAATTATGGTTTAATTATGATTAGGGGAGAAGGTGAAAATTTAGACTCATTATTAGAAGTCAAGTAAGGGGAAACAATTGTACCAGTTATTAATACCAGAGATAGGAATATTATATTGAATAGAAATCAAAATGTTGGTAAAGCGGAATTAGTGGACGATGTCAGTTTAAAGTCCTATAAGGACAATATAAGTTTTGTTAATGAAGCACAATCATTAGAACCTCTAGACATCAGTACTAACGTAGAACGAGAACCTATAACTTTAGAACAAATTAAATTTGACGAGACGTTACTTGAAGAGCAAAAGCAAGATATAGTTCGTTTGTTGAATGAATATAGAGACTGCTTTGCATTTAATTTAAAGGAATTAGGCTGCACAGATTTAACTTTCATGGATATTAAAGAGATAGACGGTTGCAAGCCAGTATGTTCCCGACCGTACAAAACGAATGCTTCTGAGCGTAATATTATCAAACAGATAGTAAATGAATGGAAAGATAGCAAGATTGTTTAGGAAACACGATCACCATACGCAAGTCCACTTTTGTTAGTGAAAAAGAAAACAGGTGAACACAGATTAGTTATTGATTTTCGCCGTCTTAATAATCAAACGGTAAAGGATAAATTCCCCCTGCCAAAAATAGGTGATTTATTGGAAAGTTTGAGCGATGCTAAATTATTTACCACCTTGGATTTAGCTCACGGTTACTTGCAGATTCCATTGTCGGAGGAAGCGAAGAAAAAAACAGCCTTTATTACACCTGACGAAACCGGACAGTTCGAGCGAATGATTTTTGGATTGGTTAATACTCCCTCAGAGTTTCAAAGATTATTGTATCAAGTACTAGGACCGTTATTTCTTACTAAAGCTGTTTGTTACTTAGATGATATCCTCATACCTGCTTTCTCTTGGGAGGACATGCTTGAAAGATTAGTATTAGTTTTGGAACGTCTACGATTAGCGAAACTTACTCTTAAACTTGCTAAGTGCGAATTTGGTAAAAAAGAAGTACAATATTTAGGTTTTGTAATAAATGCCGATGGTTTAAAGCCAGGTCTAAGGAAAATAAAAGCTATTAAAGAATACGTTGAACCTAAGAATATTTATAAAGTAAAAAGATTTCTAGGACTTACAGGTTTTTTTAGGCGTTTTGTTTCCAAGTACGAGGAGAAGGCCGAACCATTGATTAACTAAGAAAAATAAAGATTTTGAGTGGAAAGAAGAACAGAAGAATGCTTTTAAAACTTTGAAAGAAATTCTTAGTAATCAACCAGTTTTAGCTCACTATAACCCCACAATAGAGACGGAAGTACACACAGATGCGAGTTCAGATGGATTAAGCGGAATGCTACTTCAACGTGGAGACGATGGAAAATGGCATTTGGTGTATTGTGTAAGTAAGAAGACAACTGGTGTAGAAAAGAATTACCACTCAAGTAAGCTAGAATTAATGACCATTGTATGGACACTTGACAGATTAAGACAGTATCTCCTTGGAATTGTTTACAATTGTTACTGAGTGCCAAGCATTGATTTACATGAATTCGAAGAAAACGACGAATCCCCAGATAGCTCGATGGTATGATCTGATTCAGGAATTTGATATAGAGGTAAAGCATAGACCGGGTACAAAGATGAGTCACGTCGATGCGATGAGCAGAGCTCCAGTTTTAGAGGCAGAAGATATTATGACAAGCATAATAGAACGAAATTTAGAAGTTTGTCTTACACTTAGTGAAGAAGAACAAGTTTTAATAATTCAACATGCAGATCCAGAATTAAGGAAATTAATAGAAATTTTTCGAAAAGGAAAGGACAACTGACAACAAACAGAAAATATGCAATTATGTTTTTAAAGGAAATAAGCTATATAGAAAAGTTAAAGAGAAGGGAAAAGAAAAGCTACTTGACGTAATCCCCAAAAGCATGAGGAAAAGTACCGCAGTGAAGTTCCATGATCTGATGGGACACTTTTCAGTCGACAGAACTGCCAAAAAAATTAAAGAATTATATTGGTTCCCTTATATGAAGCGTTACTTACGAAGACATATATCTATGTGCTTTGAATGCCTGATGAACAAAGTACCAGGAGGAAAATAACAAGGCTATTTGCACCCCATTAAGCCAGAAAAACGACCATTCTCTCTTATACACATGGATCATCTGGGTCCATTTGTGAAAAGTTCTCGAAGAAATCAAAGCTTACTAGTAATAATTGATAACTTCACCAGATTCACACGACTTTTTCCAGTCAAGAATACTTCATCGCTACATGTCTTAAAAGCTCTCAAAAATTGTGTTGAAGAATTTGGATTACCAGATAGAATTGTCAGCGACAGATGTACTTGCTTCACCTCTCGTCAGTTCGAACAATACTGCCAAGATAACGGAATTCATCATACCTTAAATTCTACGCAACATCCACAAGAAAATTGTATGGTAGAGCGAGTTTATAGAACCATCTTATCAACAATAACGTCATCAATGAAGGACCAACGTCATAAAGACTGGGACTTACGAATTAAAGAAACTGAAAGAAATTTAAACAACGTAGTTAACAAAACCACAGATAAAACTCCCTTCGAGATGCTACATGGCTACTTGCCCAGATTCAATGATGGTATCCTCAGGAAAGTAGCAGACGCAGACGCAGAAAAATGGGAAGACCCGAAAGAAATTCAAGAGAAAACACATAAAGAGATTGAAAAGAAGCAACAAAAAATGAAAGAAGATTATGACAAGAAAAGGTGTCGAACTTTATCATACGAACCAGGAGAAATAGTAGTTGCAAGACGACCACCAAAACCAAAAGGAGAACCTACGAAGACGCAAGCGAAATATAGAGGACCACTGATAATTACAGAAACACTTCCGAACGACACATACAGAGTTAGGCCAGTACTCCACTTCACCAGAAACAGAAAACAGAACAGAAAACGGAATTTTTTTTCTGGTTTCCGTTTCTGCTGAGATTCCGTTCTTTCTGTACTCCACTTCACCAGATTCCGCTCAGCTGGCGCCATCTGTCGTCGTTTTTTGTTTTTTTTGTTTATTGTTTTACATTGGCTGTGATTCGGACATAAAATACTTAAGCTCAAGAAAGTATGGAAAACGACACAGATTTTGCTATGGCGAGTTTGCACTTCCTAAGTCTGCTGTCTTTAATTAGAACCTCTGGAGCAAAAAAAAGAAAACATCGATTCTGGGTTCGAAAGATTTTCCAAGAAAGGGAAAAACATGGTATTCACAACACCTTAATTAGAGATCTTCGAACTACCGATCAGGAGTTCTGAAAAACAGTCTTGTTGAAAAAACAGTAGTGCATAACAAATAGTATGTAATAGAAATTTCGACAAAATATTACTGAGGGTTTTAGTTGTCATGTTTAGTGTATATCATCTCTATAACATTTGGATAGTTAAAAATATCAGACCTTTACAAAGTGACATCTTAGGATTACAGATCAGTTTGCACTAAATCAACTAATAATTTGGAATTTCTGAGCAATAATCTCCCACACTGCTCTTTTCATCTGTATATTCTTATAATCTTTTGAAGATTTATCAAATAGAAACGGGTAAGCCCCAACTTCATAAATAAATGCTTCCATGTTAAACCGAGACGCCATTGCTGTTTTGTGTTTCGTGGATCAAGACGCATTCCTATTGGCTGTCATACACGCGGAATCCGCAAACGGAAACAGAAAAGTTCAACATTTTCAACTCTGTTTTCCACCGTCATTCTGCTGGGCAGAAACGGAAAAAACCGGAAGTGCGTAAATTTTCCGATTCTGTTTTCTGTTTCTGTCGCGTTTTCTGGTGAAGTGGAGTCCAGGCCTTACTCAGCTGGAGGAAAAGCAGAAAGGACGATTTTACACCACCACAGCTCACGTCAGTCAACTCAAGCCATGGCCTAAACCTCAATATGAAGACGATGACGATGACGATTCAGACAACGAGTATCCCAGTGCAGAACCTCCTAAACCACCTTAACTTAGTCCAAATTATCACCAGGTAACAACCTCCGAAGATCAGGTAATATAGTTTTTTTTATTCTTTTTTAAGTTTTACCCAAGAACTCTTGAACTATAAGAAGGACTCAATTAGGACATTATCCAAAAGACTTTGAATGCTATATATTATTTTGTTTCCTTGCACATTGTTTTTATTTCTTAAATGTTTAAGTTGTATTTTTAGTAGTGTTATAAGTAAGAATTGAGGGCAATTCTCAGTCAGGATGCCCGAATGTAATTAATTTTCTATGTTAATAGATGGCAGCATGTGACAGACCGCATAACGCATGTGCACTGCGATACTGTAAGACAGAGAGAGCGATGTGTAATGAATGGCGGTGCACGTTGACGGCCAGCCGCTAAGTGTTTTCTATGTGTTTCAAATAAAACTTTTGTTATTGTTTTAAGAAGTATAATGTCATGTTGATATTCCGCTCTCAAGTAACCAGAAACTTTCCTTGTTAGCAAAAGAAGAGCTAACACACATACACACACACACACACACACACACACAGATATATATATATATATATATATATATATATATATATATATATATATATATATATACAGGTGGTTATCAAAATAATGGAAACACCTGTCTATATTAGTGGTGTTTATGAATGTGCTTCGTATTCCTTAAAAAACCAAGTCTGGCAACCGGTATTTTTTTACATAATATAGTGTATGTATTATTCTGCTGTCAGGTAGCAGTAATGAAGCTAAGGGCATCGTGCTTTTGGGGGGAACAGCGTAAAATGTCAAATCTTGCAGACCTTACGTAAAGGGCAAACTGTTGGAGCTCATTTAAATTGGAGTATCCGTTACTGCAACCCCCAGGCTAATGAGTGTTTTTCGAGATATGGTATCGAAAGTCATGATAGCATACAGAGTGCACGGAAAAACATCCTATGCCAAACAGAATAGTAGACGAAAGGGAGAGCTGAGTGAAAGAGGCGGACGAGGTATTGAAGCGGATTGTGACACGAAGAAAGAAAACAACTGCAACCAATATGACAGAAGAGCTTAATCGGCATCTGCATATTCTGGTATAAACCATTAGAAGTAGAAGGGAACTTTACAAACAAAGCATTAACGGAAGAGAAGTCATTCCCAAGCCACTTGTAATAGATGCCACTACAAAATATCGTTCACAATGGTGCCACGAGCGCAAATCCTGGTCGAGTAATAAGTCGAAAACGGCATTTGGTCCGACGAATCATTATTCACATTGTTCCTCGCAACAGGACGTGTAAAATGTCTGGAGAACACCTACAGAAGCGCAAGATTCTGGCTGTCTCATCTCAGCTGTCAGTCATGGAGGTAGATCTATCAGGGTTTGGGATGGCATCTCATGGTTTTCTTCAGGCCCTATTGTAACCCTAAAAGGGAGATTGAATGAGAAGGACTATGTCGAAATTTTAGCTCACTAGTCCATCCGATGGTGCAAACATTGTTTCTGGCAGGAGATGGCGTTCTCCGGTATAATAACCCCCCTATACATGCAGCTAAATCTATCAAGTATTGGTTTGAAGATCATGAAAAAGAAGTCAAATATCTTATCTTGCCCTGTACAGTCCCCTCGACTATAAATCATCCAACCACTGTGATCTGTATATGCGGATAGATAAAGGTATCGATATCCACCACAACATCTCTACAGGATTTTCCCCTGAAGAATGTTACAATATATTCTTAACCACTATTTATGACTTGTATAATCCAATTCCAAGGTGAACCAGGTAGTATTACATGAAGAAGGTGATCCTTCCACGTATTAATAAAGGTTTTCATGATTTTTCTTAGTGTTTCCATTATTTTCATAACGACCTGTATATACAGGGTGGTCATAAAGAAACTTTGCCGATATATGGACCTCTAGCGTCTGTTCCGTTCAATCGATCGAGATGAGATTTCAGATATAGTTATTCAGAGGTATGAGCTCGGGATTCTGTGAATGGCAACCAAGTGGCGCTCACGGTTACGGTTATAGGTACAAAAACTCGAAATTTTCAAATGGCAACACCCATTTTTTCCCATCGCAAAATGCTCAGCGCATGCGAAAACCCTAAAGAGCGTTGGAACGGTACGTATATCACAAAAAACGGACACGTTATGCACGCACAAAAAACAGTTCTGCGGACGGCCTACAAAAACGATTTATGGACCTCTAGCGGCCGTTCCGTGCAACCTATCGAGATGAGATTTCAGATATAGTTATTCAGATGTATGAGCTCGGGATTCTGAGAATGGCAACACAGTGACGCTCACGATTACGGTTATAGGTATAGAAACTCGAAATTTTCAAATGGCAACGTCCACTTTTTCCCGTCGCAAAATGATCAGCGCATGCGAAAACCGTAAAAAGCGTTGGAACGGTACGTGTATCACAAAAAACGGACGCGTTATGCATTTACAAAAAAAAACAGCTCTGCGAATGGCTAACAAAAACACGACCAGAGAGATTTTTATCAGTTTTCTACGCTGAATATCTGGCGAACGGTGATCTATGATTGGTTTCTAGCTTCTGTCATATGCAAATTTCCTCCGTGCGCCCCGATCGTGTCTTTGTTGACCGTTCGCTGAGCTGTTTTTTATGCGTGCATAACGCGTCCGTTTTTTGTGATACACGTACCGTTCCAACGCCTTTTAGGGTTTTCGCATGCTGTGAGCATTTTGCGACGGGAAAAAGTGGGCATTGCCATTTGAAATTTTCGAGTTTCTATTCCTATAACCGTAACCGTGAGCGTCACTGTGTTGCCGTTCTCAGAATCCCGAGCACATACCTCTGAATAACTATATCTGAAATCTCATCTTGATAGGTTGAATGGAACGGCCGCTAGAGGTCCATATATTGGCAAAGTTTCTTTATGACCACCCGGTGTATATATATATATATATATATATATATATATATATATATATATATATATATATATACTGTATATATATATATGTCGGATTTGTCTTCACGCCCATTTTATTAACGTATACTCTGAACATAATCATATTTCACTTGGCAGTCGGTGGTCCGGTGGTTAGGAATTATGTAGAATCTTACCAGTAGTTACAGACATCTCACTTCAATATACAATGACGACAAATCCAGTACCATCTAATAATACTTATTATATTCTTTCAAAACTCACAGCTCCATTAATACGATGAAATACGTCCCAACCCAATTTAATCACGTGCGCCCAAGGGCGACACGTCTGCTCCCTTCTTAAGTCACCATGGCTCTGAAAATCTTCTTTGTTCTTAAGTCTTATTAATGCGCTACCGATGCTCATTAATTATTCATGTCGTCATATCGAATGTTCTATGCTGCCCTAAGCACTTTTTTAGCCCAATTCCAAGGCTACGTCTACTTAAATTCTCCCATGTAGTTAGGTGGTTCTTCGGAGATTGAATCAAGTCGAACCTTAAGCGCTATTTTCACTGCAATACATTATACCGCTGATTCGAACTCCCGGACTTTTTAATTGTTAATCCTATTTTTAATAACTAATATCCCGTTTTAAGGTCGCGCGATCCCCCCCCCCCCATATTTTTAGCCTCACACACACACACACACACACACACACACACATATATATATATATATATATATATATATATATATATATATATATATATATATATATATACACCTACCTACCCATTCATGTTATTCATTGAATATCTTACTATTTTAATGGGGGTGACGAGAGGTAATGATAGGTTTCCAGGTGTTTTCTAAGACGATGCACTGCTGATTATCAAAAAACTAAATGCGTTAGGGGACAACGTTAACAGTTTTCTTATCTAGTAGCTAAGATGCTTCACTTGTTATGAAGTCAGCTGATTAAATAACATCATTAGTGAACCTCTTATTTCTAAAAATGTAGTGAAAGATGACATTATTCCAAAATATATTAAAACATTTCAGTACGTGCTATTTTTAATTAGAAATTTCAAAAATGACTGAGTAAAAGCTTATAAAAAATTCTTTAAAAAATTAAATATGTTAAGGTTAAAAAATGTTGGTGGATTTTGTTGCCTGAAGTATTGTAATCACAGATAGTAGACAATTATTACGGTACCTTAATAAATTATTTTGACAGAATTTGTAAAGTAGTTGACTGCAAAATGCTTGATTTAAAAAAAATTATTCACTTTTTATGCATAAAAATAATTTTATTTTTTGTAATTATCTTGAAATATTGTGTATATATATATAATAAACAGTATTATAGGCAGTTGCTCAAAAAATTTCATGTAAATCAATCAAAAATCATGAGTAATACATACAATCGAACATAGGTCTAAAAATGATACTTTTAAAGGTACGTAAAACTGACCACTCCCCTAGATTAATGCCCGCAGCACCCTAGTGATTTGCGCTGCCGGTGCTTGGTTCAAGTTCCGACAAACGCCACTGAATTCTCAGGTGTCTATGTCAAGTATGAACGCATCAATCTGCAGACCGGAGAGGTCCTCCGTGGGGTTTGTAGGGGAGTTAGGAAGGTATGAGTCCCCAAGGTGTCTCCCCTGAGGGTGCTTGGCCTAAACTGGAGAGGCAACATATTCACTGGCATAGATTAAACCACGGAAGGCATTAGTTGTTAAGTCGGGTCTTGTCTGGTGCGATGAATGCATAGGAATGCTTTCCAGAAAATTCTATTCTTTTGGTAACGGTTTGGAGAAATTCAAGAGGAAAAATTCAGAATATGCCCGTTTTAAGATTAACAAAAAACCCCCTTAGACAATTGGGGAATTATGAATAAATTCTCACTTTTTTATGTTGTAAAATATGGGATCCTAGAAAAACGATAGAAAGTGTCACCGTTATAACCTTGTCCTATTTTGATATAAAGGATTAGAAAATTTTCCAGGAGCTCTGTCAAAAGTAAGAGACAGCGAAGATTACTGAGAGCGATATCAATTTCATACTTTAGGAAGGAAGGATTACTGCGAATTAAATCTTATTTTTATGTTGACAGCTTTAAGTTGATAGCAAATAATAGATTTTCATGGGTTTTCCTCACGTCTAAAGTTTTTCATCATAAAACTCATCTCCTTTTACAATTTTTAATGGTTTTAAAATTTAATTTTATGAATGTGGGGTGAGGAGAATTTCTCAAGAGTGTAGGTAGATATTTTCAATCCTCCATCAAAAGAGAAATTGGAAAGATTAAATATTCCTATCTATTTGGATATTCCGGACAACAAACATATTGACACCCGTCAATTAGACAATTGATTGGCGGGTTGAGTCATTTAACATATTCGGAGGGAAGAATAATAATGACACGAATCATTCTATGGACGCAGATTCAACGATTACAAAAGATTATTAAGATAAAGGTATATACAATAAGGTAAAGGTATTATTAAGACAAAGGTATATACAAATTTTACAGAGTTAACTAACGAAGAACAGAAAGTAGGTCCAGCCGTCACCGATGGCGGAAGTCATCTCTATCTCTTTTGGAGTTGAGTGGTTCACAGGCGTGAGTTCGTAGAAGTAGGAGTTTGTTTTCAACATTGGTAAACCTGAATAAAAACGGAAATTTGTGGAGACCCATCATGAAGCTAATTTCAATTCCCTAAATACTGCTCTTGTTCATTTGTTTTCCTTTACATAAAAAAGATTAGGCACTTAATTATACGTGCTCCATTTACTTTTTACTTTTCTCTTGGTGGTAACACTGTTGTTACAGGAATACGTGGAAGCCAAACAGTGTAGACTCTCCAGTTAATTTTCCATAACAGTTTTAAAGAAGTCATGATTGCAGAACTTTGTATATCGCTCATTTAAGATTTCGTTAGGTTGCAAAACTAAATATAAAGATATTGAATGTACAGGGTTCTCACCTATATCCGTTACACCCCTCTTAACTTCTAAATGGTGACAGCTTAGGCCATAAAGTTGGTTTCTAGGTATAGTAAAAAGCCTATGCGCTACTCGATGAGAAAACTTACAACGCCATCTATTGGCAAATTCCGAAATTAGCGATTTTATCTCAAAAACGGTACAAGATACGGGAAAAAAGTTAGCTGCAAAGTTGTTCAGCATCACCGATTTAGTAAGAAAAGACATCTTGCGCACATTAATACTCAAAACAGAATGTAAAAAATGAACATTTGTTTGGTCGTGATTTTCAACACTATGGCGTCGTTGCACCCAGGCCCTGATTTTCCATTAGGCCCGATAGGCCCGGGCCTAGGGCCCCCCCCGAATGTTGGTCCCCAAAAATTTTTATTTAAAAAAAAATTCCCAGTTAAATTTTTTTTATTTTACTTTTTTTAATAGCAAATTTTTTTATATACCCTTTCAAATTTGATTGATTGGTTCATCATATGTATAGTTATACGTATAGTTCATCATAATATATGTTATAGTGTATATAAGGGATTAATAAGTTTTTCTGGTTGCATTGTATTGGTGTTTTAATGATGAAGTTAATATATTGTATTGCTTTTTGTTATTTGATAATGCTCTAGGCTTCTACGCTTCAAATAGCCAATTCTTGGTAAAATAGTACTTTCACAATGATTCATGTTTATTTTTTTTTTGTAGGCCAATTTTGGAAATTTTGCGCCCACATCAGTGTTAGGGCCCCCCCCCCCCATCCCGAGTTGTGCCTATAGTCAAGAATTTTCTAAATCGTCCCCTGATTGCACCAATGTGCACCGAGAAATCCAGTCCAGAGAGCAAATGTGTATAGTGGATAATGGAGAGCATTTTCAGCAACATAAATAAATGATCCTGAAGATAGGGAAGTGTCTCAGTTTCTTTCTTCCACTCTTTATGACATAACAATTTTCGAAATCGTGACCAAACAAATGTTCAATTTCTACATTCTGTTTTAAGTATAAATGTGCGCAAGGTGTCTTTACTTACTAAATCGATGATGCTGAACAACTTCGTAATTAACTTTTTCCTTTTTCTCGTACCGTTTGTGAGATAAAACACTAATTCCAAAATTTGCCGATAGATGGTGTTGTAAGTTGTCTCATCGAGTAGCGCATAGCCTTTTTAATATACCTAGACACCGACTTTATGACCTAAGCTGTCACCATTTAGAAGTTAAGGGGGTGTAGCGGATATAGGTAGGAACCCTGTATATGTAACATAACAATCATTGTTACACATGTATGATTGTTATGTAATGTATGTTATGTATCATAGCAATACATTACATAACAATACATTACATGTTTTAGTCCGCCAGTAATCATAATATTAAAGTCATTAATCATATTTCATCCTTTATCCACACTTAAAATACGGATAAATCATGATATTGAGACAATTTAAAGGAGTTTATCTGCACCGTACGAAATGTGACAGTTCATCCAAAACTCAAAAATTTATCCCTCTCGAACAACTTATTTTACCATGAAAGACAAATTCTCTTTTTCAACCATATATTACAATACCAGAATTTTCAATGCTGCCATATTTTCTCTCAGAAGTGACAGATGGCTATCGAGTTTCCAGTAAGCATCGTAACTCTCTAAAGACTGTTGCCTCCGGGAGAAATTCGAGGAATAAAATTTTTAGAGCTTGTCCACTGAAAAACAGGACCCCAGGGCAGTATAAAAAGACTTCAAATTCCTATGCTAGAAACAGGAAGCTTATGATACGAGTTGTGATTGAATGTTTACGTAACCTGCTGCCCTATTCTGTTGTGAAATCGGTACACAAAAGAAAGGTTTCCAGAACGTCGGAACAATTCAGTGGCAAAAATTTATAAGTCGCAAAGCATTTCCTTCAATATATCAAAGATATATAAAAATATCATTTTTATTCTGAAAATGAAATTTCCATTTTAATGGGAAAATATCACGTTTGCATTCTAAGTTTGTTTATGATTATAGAATGATAAGTATATCTAATTTCTATTGCTTTACGCCTTTTCATAACTTTTTTTATTAACATAAATGCAATACGAGAAAGTGAAACTTTCTTTTATAATTTAAATGGAATTAAAATTTGGTTGGTTTCTTAGTACATCAAGAAATGCAACCGCGTCTACTGCTTTTGACCTTTCAGTTCGTAAGTTGTGGAATATTTAATAGAATATTAGAACGTGCATATTTTTTAATTATTATTTTTTCCTCACCTGAAAGTAGACATTGATGTCCAGAGGGAGGTAGCCCATATGATAAAATGATTCGCTTTGAACTTCTATGGATGGGACTCTGGAACGTTCATGCCCGATAGGTAGGGATACGAAAATTTCTCAACGAAAAAACACAATATAAAAAATTTCGCATTTATTCGCATAAAAATATAAATTAAAAAAATTTTGCATTTATTAAAAAATTACAATTTTCCTTACTTCGATTGGTAAGTATCCAAATTCTTAGTTAAAAGCTAACATTGTAGTAGCATCCACATTATGTTTCTTAAGTCTTTGCCTTCTGTCGTTAATTACTATGTTGTTCATACTAAAATTTCTCACCATATACTCTATTATAGGAACTATAGAGACTTCGTATAGCTTTGTATAGCCTTTGCAAAGTTAAGGTAGCAGCATTTCGCCTGCAATTAAAATCTGTATACCATCAGATTACCATTACAGGAGTCTCTTGGTTGACTACTGTAAGTTGCTGAAATACCCTTGACTTTGGATCTCAAGAGACGTTCTTAAATCTACTAAATTGTTCCACAAAACATGATAGTGGATTTTTACAGTTAGACTTTTAGGTTCGACTCCAGTACGGGCAAATTGTCCGGATGAAATTCAGAGCAAATCCGAAGCAGAGTGAGATTTCCCAGTTAAAGACCGCGGATGGTCTTAGTTAAGCAATAAATTATTACTTTTTTTTACCCAATTTTGCTTAAAAAGACGTTTATCACCGAGTTTTCGCCGAAAAGTAGTAAAAAATTAATTTTCACATTTATTCGCTCATATCGGCAAATTTCGCATTTATTAGCATCTATTTCGTAAATACGAAAATTACGTATCCGTACTGATAAGGCATGGACGTTCCCGTGCTGTCCCCTCAAAGGGAGCAGTGTATAGCTCACCTATATGATGCTCCCATAATAAAATAGTCACTGAATTCGGGTTGTAGATGGGTCAGTGTCCTAAGGACAATGTTTCTGCGACGCTAGAAAAATAAATGTCCAGATCGAGAAGGTTTTTTTTTTTAAAGGAAATTTATTTTACTACAAGGAACTAACTAGTTTAAATGTCTTCTAAAAAATAATGAAAAACTATATGCTTTTTTTTTTAGTTTAAATATCTACTTTCAGACAAAAAATATCAACATTAGGATAAACCCAATACTTCTTGTAACACATTATCAAAATCTTTTTTACGTATTTGATGATGCTTTACAAGAAGAAAAGTTATAGTAAAATTGAACATAGATTAGCCTGGGTTTTAAAATTTGTAAGGTATACACAAGATTCGATTCACAAGAATCGAACTTTTGAGTGAATGAATTAAAGAAGCTGCTTTAGATATGCTAATTTCGGCATACGCGCTTAGTATAAATACCATGCAGCGTCATTAATAAAAAAAGGTGGTTAAGGTTGAAAAGGTGTTATCCTGCGCTAGTGCTTAGCAGGCCCAAAGTTTCCGTGGCAGTACTGCTGGTTTGACTCTCTGCTGGGTTGTGAGTATTGAAAATATATTGTTCTTGAAAGCTGTATTTATATATTCCGTACAAGTAGTACGTATGCTTATTGCTGTAAAAGCCAATTATATATGTGCAACGAATTCAATAAACATTGTTTCATGTATAAACTGTGTTTGTTTAAAATTCAAATAGAGTGCCATTTCAAATTATATACACCCGTCTGGGTAGAAGTGAGTGTAGAAACTCTATAAATTTAAGTTCAATTACCATTATAGAAAATGGGTTTATAGTAACTACAGAGAGTCTAGATAACTCTCTCTGCACACCCACACACACACACTCCGAGATCGGTGTTTACAATTCCAAGGGGACTATTTTGAAGGTGAAGGCGGCGAATAAGATCACTGTATTCTACAACTTTGTTTGTCGATACATTTCGGGAACTTTTGGGTAGCATCTCGTACCTATAAGTAGTTGATGATTCGATCCTGTGAACAAAAAGAAATGAAAAAACAAAAGAATATGAAAAAAGAGTATCATTAATTAAGTACATCAAGAATTAGATATTTACCTTTCGAATTGGGTAGTTTCATAGGTTTAATATATTGTTATGGTTTTGATAGTTTAATTTATTATAGTTTTGTTGATTCTGCAGAATTTCGCTCATAGTCATACCTCTTTCTGTTCTCTCGATTGAATAAGTGTAGACAAATGTTAGACTGAGCTAACTCGGTAAGTAATAGATTAATGAAGTATAGAAGAAAATATTACAAAGACATAGTAGATCCCATCTATATCAGTAAAAGTACGTAGGAAAACGTAATTACGTTATATTTTGCTATTTTGTTTCGTTATATTCATCTGACTTTAATATTTATCTAAAAAGCTTTAAAAAACTTAAAAGCATAGGTGATAAACCTCCTATGACAATAACAGAGATTATATTCAAATTTTCTTTTTTTGACGTATTAAAATATCTGTCCCATAATGGAAAATCATTGCTTTCCATCGTAAGTGTTATATCTAAAACTATGACACATGTTCGAAAATATGTGTTATATTCCGTCATTCTGAAATACGATATGATAATTAATATGATAATTAATTCTGTTAGTTTTGCGTGCCTACACATTTTGAATCCACACAAATGGATTTATCGATTTCTTTAAAATTAAATTTTGCTTTCCATTTACACTTGAAATATATACTGCTGGCCACTGTAAATGCAACACCCTGCAGGAAACATGCAAATAACATGAAATTTACAACATGCATTAGCGGAGGTGAGATATGCAAATGATTAGAATTTCAGTGCAGAAGCACATCACGCGCGTCTGTGGCGCCACTTCAAAGCGGTATATAAGGCTTGGAGATTTCGACGATTTCAAGTTCGGCAATTGTGATTTTCTTGTGGTTTTTTCAAAAAAACGATCAATTATGCCTCGTCGAAAACAGCGATCATCTTTTAATCAAGAATCCGAGTTCGACAGAGGAAGGAAAGTGGCATACCGAGATTGTGGATTATCTTTCAGGGAAATCGGTAGTCGTGTTGGACGAAATCAAACAACTGTAATGCGGATATGTGATCGTTGGATGCAGGAGGGTACGACGGACCGGCGTGTTCGATAGCAACCACCTCAGCGCACCACTTCACGTGATGACAGGCAAATTGTGCGCATGGCAGTGACGGATCCCTCAGTCACATCACGAACCATAGCACAGCACATGCAGTCTGTAACGCATCATCCAGTGTCTGCGCGTACCATTCGACGCCGTTTACAGCAGAGTGGTCTGTCCGCAAGACGTCCATTGCTTTGTCTACCTTTGACGCAGAACCACAGACGTCTCCGCCGCCAATGGTGCGATGACAGAAGGATGTGGACGGCAGAATGGAATGAAATTGTCTTTACTGACGAGTCACGCTTCTGTCTGCAACACCACGATGGTCGCATTCGAGTCTGGAGACACCGTGAAGAGAGGATGCTGAACAGCTGCGTTATGCACCGCCACACTGGTCCTGCACCGGGTATTATGGTATGGGGCGGTATTGGATATCACTCTCGCACACCTCTAGTACGCATTGCCGGTACTTTAAACAGCCAGCGCTACATCTCCGAGGTGTTGGAGCCAGTTGTCCTTCCTTACCTTCAGGGCTTGCCCACAGCCATATTTCAACAGGATAATGCGCGACCACACGTGGCACGCATTGTCCAACGGTCCTTCGTCAATCGCCAGATTGAGTTGCTTCCCTGGCCGCCTCGGTCTCTGGATCTTTCGCCGATAGAAAACATGTGGTCCATGGTTGCTCTACGATTGAGCCAGATTCCATCCCCAGCTGCCACAACAGATCAACTTTGGCAACGTGTGGAAGCTGCTTGGTCTGCTGTACCCCAAGAACTCATCCAAAGTCTCTTTGAATCAATGCCGAGGCGTGTGGCAGCGGTGATCTCCAACAATGGCGGCTACTCTGGCTACTGATTTTGGCAGGAACCACACTTCACAGAAGTCTATAAATTTAATCATTTGATACTTGGTCAACATGTTATCTACAAAATAAATTTTGTTGTGATATCTCTTGTCTTTCATGGTGTTGCAATTTGGGTGGCCAGCAGTGTATTTAAGTATTAAACATGGCATAAATGTATTCCTAGAGGCATAATACAGAATGGAATGAGTTTTTTTAGGTACTGTATAAATTTTGCATCGATGCATCAAGTATACGAGGATTTTATTATTGTTTTGGCATGTTACAGTTTCAGGAAACAAACAATATAGGAAATTTAAACTGTAGTAATTTTGAGATTTACTGGTGTTATCTAAATTTTATATGCTTAAATTAAGTACTGTTTTCACACGTTGTTATAATTTTCCTGCATTTTATCCAGACTTCTATTTAAAAAGGAAATAAAAAATAGATGTAGATAATAATAAAAATTTGAATTTCTGGTCTTATTTAAACTGTTGTAGTCTTAAATTAAACGATGTCTTAACTTGTTTCATTTAAAAATATCTAGATTATCATTTTAACAAGGAAAGATACAATTAGATGTAAACGAATAATTAAATCGCGACTTTAGAATGATATTAAATGAATATTATCTATATAAAACAGGTCCGTAACTGACTGACAGATAACGCACAGACCAAACTGCTTTACCTAAAGAGCTGAATTTGCATGGCAATTCTTCTTATAGTGTAGGGGTGCAGTAAGAAAGAATTTTAAAAAATTCTTCTTAGATTTTTTAAAATTAAATTTTTAAGCTGTTTTTGTAACATTCTTTAAAGTTTGCATTTAAAATAATAATCTGAAGGTTATAAAATTTATATTACAAGAAAGATCATGAAAATTCCTTTAAAATGAAATCTTTTTAGAATTTTTACTTCCACTTTCTGATTTTTGGGGAATTTTTAAAGATTAATTTTTAGATTGTAGCCCTTCTGAGGTAGGACTACTAACCTTGCGGCAATAGCTAGTTGAATATAGGGCTATCATGCCGCTGCGTATTCGTGATGAAATTCAATGACGAATGCAAGCATAAACTGGAAGGAGTTTAATCGTCAGAATAAAACAAACATAAAATCAAAATAGATCTTTCCCAACTCGGGAAGGAAATTATACAGAAATTCCTGCAGGGAAAAGAGTATGTGTGTGAATGGAGCTAAAAACAACTGGGTTTTTAAATCTGTTCACATGAAATCAGGCATGCGCAGTAATGCCGATTTTAAATTGCTTCTTTAGGAGAAAGTAGTGAACAATTTTTGTGTCCGAGACCACGGTGACACCACACCACTCCCCGCGCAGAAAAAGGGTACAATTTAAGAAAAGATTTTTTTAAACTTAAATCTTTAGGGTACTACCTCCCTAAAGAAAACTTAATCTTACTTTAAATCCTTCGACAGGTTAGTACCTCGACAGGTTACTTTAAATCTTTCCACAGGTTTTGAAACTCTGCCGGATTTAGTAATCACTAATTCTTTATCGGGAATATGTGGGATGTCACCAGGGACCTCAGACTGAAAAATAAAAGCTGGCTTGACTCTCTCGATCGAAACTGTTTGATGTTTTCCATTAACAAGAATTTTAAACAGTTTATCCGTTCTGGAGACAACTGGAAACGGTCCTTGATAGGGAGGGACTAATGGCCTCCTTACGCTGTCTGTCCTCAAAAAAATATAACCACATTTGCTCAAATCCTTTGAAACAAATATATTAGGTTTGGAATGACTTTGGGTTGGAATTTCTCGAATCTTACTCATACATTTTTGAAACTTTTCGATCAGGTTCGGAGAAATCCTCTTAAGCTGCTGTCCTTGAAACAATTCACCGGGCAGTCTAAGCGTGCTTCCGTAAACTAATTGTGTAGGGGAAGCTTGCAGATCCTCACGAACCGCTGAACGAATAGAAAGAAGCAGGAGGGGAATAGCGTCGGTCCAGTGAACCGAGTCCACCGCCATAATCGCTGCCTTTAATACGCGATGAAATCTTTCCACAATGCCATTCGCTTGAGGATGATACGCTGTCGTACGTTTCCTTTGAACGCCAAGACGTTCTGACAAGCACTTAAAAAGTTCAGACTCAAAATTAGTACCACGATCCGTAGTTATAAACTCTGGAACGCCGAACCTGGAAATCCAGCAATCGATGAAGGTTGTTGCCACGGTCTCAGCTGTCTGATCGGGAATGGGTCTTGCTTCTGGCCACCTTGTACTCCGATCAATGCAGGTCAATAAAAATCTGTTCCCTTGTGACGGAGGAAGGGGTCCCACGATATCTAAATGAACATGGGAGAACCTCTCTGATAGAGTAAAGACACCAAAAGACGCTTTGTTGTGTCGAGTTACCTTAGTTCTTTGACACTGCAGACATTCTCTGCACCACCGACTGCAATCCTGTTTCATATTTTTCCAGACAAACCGCTGCTGTAGCAATCGCAGCGTGGCTTTATTTCCAGGATGGGACAGATTGTGCATGGAGTCGAAAATCTGTCTCCTCCAATTAACTGGAATAAATGGCCTAATAATATCATTAGAAATATCACAATAAATTGCGTTTTTGCAAGAGGGAAATGTCATAAGCCTTAGGTCTAGACCTCCAGAATTTTTATCTTCTAAATATTCTTTCAAATCAGGATCATTAATCTGATCCGTAGCCAACTGATCGTAATTAACAGAACTAGTTAAATTAACAGCATTGATTCTAGAAAAGGCATCCGCGACTACATTCTGATTACCTGGTATGTATCGGATGTCAGTTGTGAATTGACTTATCAACTCTAAATGTCGCACCTGCCTAGCAGAAGAATTAATAAGCTTTTGATTAAAAGCATATGTTAGAGGTCGATGATCAGTATAAATGATCACTTCTCTTCCCTCCAACATATGTCTAAAATGCTTGACAGAGGCATAGACTGATAATAATTCGCGATCAAATACACTGTATTTAACTTGTGCGGGGGAAAGCTTTTTAGAAAAAAATCCTAATGGTTCCTGTTCTTCGCCTATCAATTGTGATAAAACAGCTCCTATAGCATAATCAGACGCATCTGCAGTTAATATTAAGGGTACATTATGAGCAGGAAAAGCAAGACTAGTAGCGTCAGCTATCGCCTTTTTGCATGACTCGAAAGCTGCAATGCAAGTTTCGGTCCAGGTGATAGGAGTTTTGTCTTTCTTTTTTTTTATTATTGACAAGATCATAAAGACAAGCTTGTTTCTCTGCTAAACCTTTTAAAATTCTGTGGTAAAAGTTAAGTATGGCTAAAAATGTCCGTAGTTCACTAACAATATTAGGTAGAGGGTACTCTAAAATAGTACGAACTTTATCAGGCAAGGGCGCGACACCGTTTTCCGATATTAAAAAACCCAAAAATGAAATTTCCGAAGCGCCAAATATGCACTTTTGTACATTTACCACTAGACCATAATCGCTTAATCGCTCAAATATTTTCTGCAAATGCATCTGATGCGACTGTTCATCATCAGAAAAAATGAATATGTCATCTAAATACGATAGGCAGAAATCAAAGTCTCTTAAAATATTATCTAGAAACCTCTGAAAAGTATTACCAGCATTCCTAAGACCAAATGGCATTTTTACATATTGAAACAGTCCTATAGGTGTTGTTACAGCAGTTTTCATAATATCAGACTCCTCCACTGGGATTTGTTGATACGCCCTAACCAGGTCCAATTTAGAAAAAAATTTCTTTCCCCTCAATCCCATTACAACATCGTGAATATGTGGGAGAGGGTAACGATCAGGAATAGTTACCTTGTTTAACGCACGAAAATCTCCGCAAATACGCCAAGTGTTGTCCTTTTTTTTGACAAAGTATATGGGACTAGCCCGAGGACTTTTAGAAGGCCTCAAAACACCTCGATTAATGAGCATTCGAAATTCGTTCGTTAAAGCTTGTAATTTTTCAGGGTTCAAACGACGGGGTTTTGAAAAGACGGGTGGTCCAGTGGTTTCAATACAGTGAGTTAATAATCCGCTTTTTAATATAGTTCGATTTTCGGTATTAGGATTAAAAAGTTGTGGAAATTTGGCTATAATTGCATCGTATTTCGATGTACCATCTAGTGGAGTAAGACGTAAATCTGGGCCAGAATATATAGAACCTATATTTGAAGATGACGTCTCACTGTCGAGAATACGCCTATTCTTCATATCTATGCATATAGCAAAATGTTCTAAAAAATCGGCACCCAAGATAGGTGTATTAGTATCAGCCACTATAAGATTCCACGTAAATTTTCGCCTAAGTCCGAAATCGAGTTCGCATCGAATTACGCCATATGTCTTTATGACAGTACCATTGGCAGCATACAATTTAAGTTCAGCGGGAACATTACGAGAAGTAAGTTTTTTTGGAAAACAGCTAATAGAAGCACCGGAATCAACTAAAAATTTTGTGCGAGTAGAACGCTCGTATATAAAGAGTCGGCTACCAGCACAAACACCGTCTGTGGCCGACGCAGCAGACGTGCTTAACAGTTTTCCGACCATTTACACGGGGGTACGCACTTGCGAGCATCATTTTTAAATCTATAATGATACCAGCAATACCTTTTATTTTTAGAAGACAATTTAGCTGTAGCACTGTCATTTTGAAAACCACGATTTCTTTTACGAAAGTTACGAACCACCAGTTTACTAGACATTTGCTCAATCTTAAGTTTTAATTCAGCAATTTCCTTTTTAAGCGTTTGAAATGAGGAACTTTCTATATGTGTGTCTGAAGCCACGATGCTGTTAACAGAACACTCATAAATTTTATCAGCTATTTTTGCCAATTTTTTACTATCGGTTTCTTCGTCAGAAAACACGCCTAGTATTTGTTGAACAATTTTTGTGTCAATTGTGGTGAACAATTTTTGTGACACCACAAGATTTTAATTTATTAAATGCTGATCACGTGGTTTCTTTTCTTTTTGTGATACTTTAAATTAATATGACGTCACGTGCATAACTACGAAATAAATTGACAAAAAAATATTAAAATACGGTAAAAGATAAAATTTAACCACTAGACTAATTGAGATGAAAGGTTTTTAATTCAAATCAGTATGTTTTATGGATATTAAACATACAAATTAATTGCATATATTGAATATTTTCTTCTACATTATTTTGTCTATAAAAATATCCATTACGATTTTTTTATAAATATCTTTTTTGGCATTAATTGCATACATTGACCGTTCTATTTAATTTGAATATTTTAGTTTACATTATTTTGTCTATAAAAATATCCGGTGTGATATATTTATAAATATTTTTTTTGGCATTAATTGCATACATTGATCGTTGTATTTAATTTGGATTTACTCCATGACGAAGCACGGGTATTCAGCTAGTATACTTATATTTAAAAAACGTTCTCACTTGTTGCTTTAACCTTCCAGTTTTTTTAAAAATCCAGACTGACATTTCAACAAGGATTTACAAACAAGGATGTAGAAAAAGAATTACGATCAGAATTAATGGTGTTACTTAAACTGTTTCACGGTTTATATTAAAAATTCTCTTCACACGTTGCTTTACCTTTGCTGTATTTGAACCAGATTACCATTTTAATAAGGTGCTACAAGGAGATATTGACGAATAATAAAAATCAAACTGTATGATATTACTTAAACTGCAGAAGTCATCTTCAGTCGTTGCTTCAACCATCCTGTATCTGAATCAGGCTACTATTTTCCCGCGCAGTGGCAAAGTGGCATCACTCTACCACGCGGGGCCGCGGGTTCGAATCCTACAAAAAGCATGAACTTGAAGTTGGGGTAAAAGTTAGTTTTCCCCTTGAAATGGAGCCTTCGTCTCGAATTAAGAAGATGCAAAAGTCTGCTGTTCATCGTTGGTGTGTATCGCTCATCAACAAACATTTATTCTCTATGTGTATAGAATTCTCTTTGCTCCCTTATCTTCTTGCGTACACTGGGGTGAGGACTCCGAGAGATCTCCAGGAACACAAGACTGCCATTTCCTCAAGGAATTACATGTAGACAAATAATAAAAATCAGTTTATGGTCTTTATTGAACACTTAAATAATAATAAAAAAGCCTCTTCATACGTTGTTTCAGCTTTCCTGTATTTGAACCAGACTACCATTTTATCAAGGGATTACAAATAGAGGAATCCAGATAATAAAAATTTTTGAATTTATGATGTTGCTTAAACTGTTTTATACCTAAACTTAAATTCATCTTCATGTGTTGTTTCAGTTTTTTATTTTTGGTTTTTAACCAGACTACCCCTTTAACAAGCAATTACCGACAGATATTGGCGAATAATAAAAATAGAAATCTTTTCTTTATATGTATTTCAATATACTTTGTTTAGTAGACTCATAAAATAACAAAATTTCTCAAGGGCCACACTCAAGACACTGAACAAGTGACCTTAGGGATTTACCAAAAGAACTGACAATCAAAATCGAACATCACGCTGTACCATTAAGTGGAAAAAGCGGATTTAATAAAGTAAAAAAGAAGCATCTAACCAACGGTCGAAATTTTAAGAAAAGAAATGTATTTAAACTACAGCCCTTTTCTCTGTCACGTATCTTTCTTATAAGAGGTGACTTAAATGGGCATACACACACGTAAATTCCCTTGATACTTCTAATGATGTGATAATGGATTTTCGTGTCTAAACAAAGACAAATTGGCAGTAGGTCTAAACATACTACACATATGTGCTCAATTACTAAATATGGTAACTCCGATTTAAAAAAAATCTCCAGCATAAAAAAAATTAGTCAGAAATTAAAAAGTCATTAGTGCCCGAGTATATAAGGGGAGACCTGTGTACCTAGGGCCACCTTTTTTCAATGAACGAAAACAGACCCACTGACCTGTTTAAAATTCTGAAACTGATATGCACACATTGTTATACTAATTTCCATTCCATTGGGATTAATATAAATACTCAAAATAATAAATTCTGTGAAATAGAAGGTTTTTTAAGAAACTTCACAAATGGCCCTAGGTACAAGACATCATTGTACCCAGGGCCATTCCCTAAAAGTTAGGTTTCACTCCATAATGTATAGAAAAAACGTATACACATGAATTTTATAACAGAAGCCAAATGAATACGTGCCAAATTATTAGTGAATTACAAATATTTTCATAATGATTCATCATTCGTCAGATGAATCATTCTTTAGACGAAGTTGCCTCTATTTGAAACACAGGTTTTTTCACAATTTTCTTTTTCTTTTGGCCATTCTAATTACACGTTGTTCTTCAATTTATTTCTTTTCTGGAGTGTCTGTCAGGATTATACATCTCCCTGGTTTTCTGCCGCCTCTTTTGGATATACGAAGTTTTGCTTTTGGAAAAGGTAATACATGTTCAGGCTTTACAAATGAAATGGAGTTAGATGTACGAAGCTCACAAAATTCAGAAGCACATGAAATGTAGTTTGATGTCGAAGGCTCTGAAAATTCTGCAGGTCGTGAAACTGAGTTTGATGCACAAACTTTCAGTTCCGTCATTGTTGACTCACTTTCTTCCTCAGGAAAATTGTTAATTTGGCAATTTATGGATGGATCTGGTCTGTCGGTCACACTTAAACTCAAATATTCATCATCAGTGAATATGTTTGGATTCACTGGCCATACACCAGACACACGAAACCCGGCTAGAATGTTTACAGGAGTAAAGGCCAAAGGATATGATTTGCCAACATTCTCTGCAACTTCATATATGGTGATTGATTTCCCAGGGTTTATCAGCATCCAATTACTACACGCTGTACTGTAGTATTTCTTAAAGGGTCCAAACACGCCTCTATCCAAAGATTGAAGCTTATGGCTGGTATGTGGAGGAAAAGTAAGCATAACTACGCCATGATCTTTAGCCAAAGTTATTGCTTCAATACTGACGCGGCTTTCGTGGTTGTCCAAGAGTTTCAAGACTTTTTGATCCTCTGAACATTTGACGTGGTGAATAAAATGCTTCAAAAATTCAACAAATTTTTCGGCATTTGATCAGCCACTAATATGTGCTGTTCCCACGGTTCCTGGAGGCGCACCTTTCAGCATGTGGTTTTTGAAGTTCACTCTTGGAAAAATCATCATGGGGACGGAATTTTCTATTGCATTTACACTGCAAATAATAGTTATATTAGTTCTTCGTTCACCAGAAGTCATGCTGCCAACTTGTTTCTTGCCTTTTGGGGGCTATGACCTTGGTCGGTGTGTGCACTGCCGTAATGCCCATTTCATCCACATTATAGATGGATTCAGGCAAAAACTTATAGTTTGCTAATACCTCCTGATACTTCTAAAAAAAGTATTAACATTTGTTTTATTGAAATGCGTAGCTGTTGATAAACTTGTGGGTTGGGGCTTTCTTAGTGACAGAACCTTATTTCTTTTGATAAAATCATAGTACCACTGATGACCAGCTTTACTATTTGCATCCCAGGACTTTGCAAAATTTTTTATTTGCTTTTGCATACTCAAAAGCAAGCTTTTTAACCTGTTGTTTTGACAACCCGTAATGTATATTGCATACAACGACATGGTACTGAACAAGGACACTGTCATCATCGTTAGAGAATACACTGCTCAAAACAATTAGGGGAGTACATGGTTTTAGCGAAATTACGCAAACACTTACACCGATAAGTAACATAAAATAAATCATCCATAATTTAAAGCCTAGTAGGAAACAGAAGAAGAAAACTTCATACGCAAATCAAAGTTCATGACGCGAGAAATCAGAAAAAGAACATAAGGGCGGAAATCGGGATGTTGCAGAAACATCTGTTTCACTGCCTTAACTGTGAAATTCGATTGCTCAGTTATTCTTTTTGAGAAAAGGTGACTTGAAAATGTCTCAACAACGTGATTTACCGGAATGCATGGCATGGCGTATTATAGGCAGACTTGAATCCGGTCAAACACAACGTAGTGTCGCGGACGCTGTTGGAGTCGCTAGAAGTGTCGTTGCAAGGCTGTGGAATCGATTCCAAGAAATAGGGAATGTTAGACGTCGACCAGGGCAAGGTCGGCCACGCGCCACTACAGCAACTGATGACCCGTATATACTGTTAACAGCTCGTCGAAACAGAACAGACAATGCTACTCAGCTGCAAAGACAGTTGCTCTTGGCAACAGGACGAAGGGTGTCCAGCCAAACAGTACCTAACAGGCTTCATCAGGGAGGTCTCTATGCACGTAGGCCAATGGTCTGCATTCCGTTAACCTCACGCCACCGTGCGGCCCGAAGAAGATGGGCTGCTAAAAATCGAGATTGGAAGCAACATGATTGGAGTCAAGTGCTGTTTACAGACGAGTCCCTATTCAGTCTGGAGTGTGACACCCGACGTGATTTCGTATGGAGGGAAAGGGGCACTTGAAATAACCCCACATTCGTTCGTGAAAGGTCACAATACAGACGAGCTGGTTTTATGGTATGGGGTGGAATCAGCATAGGTGGACGTACGGACCTGCATATCATTCGGAATGGTACTTTGACGGCCCGAAGGTATGCAGACGAGATACTGAGACCTCATGTCATACCTTACGCTGCAGCCATTGGAGATTCGTTTGTTTTCCAGCATGAAAATGCCAGACTGTATACAGGTCGTCTTGTGGAGAACATGCTTGAGGCTGAAACAATACAACGTATGGAACGGCCAGCGTGCTCTCCCGATCTGAATCCAATCGAGCATGTTTGGGACCTGCTCGGACGACGCATTGCTGCGATACCAAGGCGTCCTTTTACTCTACGAGACTTGGAGATTGCACTTCTTGAGGAGTGGAACAGTATTCCCCAAAGTCTTATCGATAACATCATCGCATCCATGGAAAACAGGTGTGCAGCAGTCTTAGCTGTTCGAGGAAACCACACGCCATATTAAAAATTTTGCATCATTTCTAAACAATACTTTCGTTTACATGTAACCAAATTGTTGCCCTAACTCATCTTTTCACGTTTTTTCCATATTTTCAAAGAATTAAAGCTTAATTACAAATTTTTTTACGTCTTTTTATCTGTATAGCGCATTGATACGCGTGTACTATCCATTTTATGCCAATACGTGGCTGCCTCTCACGGTTTTCTTAACTTCTTTGCTTGCTCCCCTAACTTTTTTGAGCAGTGTACCATCCAAACAGCACATCGGTTAGAATATGCACAACTTAATTCTGTATTTTCAGCATTAGTCTTCCTACAAAAGTCATTGTGTCTTTGCAGTGTTGTTCTGCTTACTCCAAACTGTCGTGCTGCAGTCTGAACTGGAACTTCATCCCCAAAAACTGCTTATGCAGCTGCAGTTACATTATATGCATTAAGCTTTGATCGCTTTATTCCATCAGGATTTCTAGGCATCTAAAGAAATAATTGCGAATTTGTAATTACCCTACTGGAAAATTAGGAATTTGTGGTATAAAATATGATAAAGGTTGAAAATTTAACTAAAATATCGTATAAAGCTTATTTAGAATTATACTTTTGATTTTATAAATATATTTTTTAAAATAGATTCTCATGTTTATATAAACAAATTAATAATCTTGAATACTAATAATATTAACAAACATATTATTTGTAAGTCAAGCACATTGAGATTTCCAGAGCAAAAGTATAGTAACCCTTCTATTTAAATAACATCCAATACAAAAAAACTTAACTAAATCAAAATTAATTAGATTTTTCCTCCATTTATTATGAAAACTTTTTCAATAAAATAACAACATACAGAATATGATTACAGTTGCACCTAGGGCCATGGACCTAGGTACAAGGCAACTATGTGGCCCTAGGTACAAGACTAGGTCATTTCATACAAAATGTATTCTACTGAAAAACCCACATGGAGAGGGGACTTATTTAATACGTCATTTAGTACTTAATGTTACAAACAAAATTATGTACTAGAATTCAAAGAAAAGTATTTGACTTACCTTTGTAAAACAATAAATGTGATGAGCTGCAAAATTTTACTTAAGACCATGCAAAAACGTTTTTCTCTTATAACTTGACACAGATTTCTCCTCCAAGATTTCTAATTGGCTGCTAAAATAACAATTACTGTTGCCACTCACCCACCTGAGTTATAAAACCTAGAACTAAATATTATTCAAATAAAGTGGGGTGGCCCTAGGTACACAGGTCTCCCCTATATACGTGTATATATATATATATATATATATATATATATATATATATATACACACACACACACACATATATATATATATATATATATATATATATATATAAAAACACATACATATACATATATATGTAATAATAACGCCCCATCCTTATATTCTGTTCCGCCCCACCTTTTTTACTTAACGCGTATTCTAAATTATCCTTGTTTCTTCTCAATAAAGTACAGTCTCTTTCTTCAAATTGCGACCTAGGAATTGACCAACTAACCATCCAGATTACCCCCTAGTGCACGCGCGTTAAAGATATTTGTAAACATGATTCAGCACCACGTGATGTTTTCGCCTCGGAGCGCTTTTCGGAACATCATTCGGTCCTTATGTAATCAAGTCAGATGCTCAATTTTAGCCAATAAAATTATTTCCCCGCTGTCAGTACCCCTAAACTTTATAACCTTCTGTAAAAGTTTAAGGCGTGCTTTTTACTGACCGTCGATGTCTTGTCCTGTTCACGCCCTGCTCCGCTGCTGTCCAATATGATTTAAAATCTGCGTTCTGAATGCGCCAGGCAGGGACCGGTGGCGTTGCTATTGTGTGTGTCAAGTTGTCAAGATACCTGTGTTTTTCTGAATAATATTTGTCTACATTAGAATCCGGAATAAATTAATATGCGTCGCATATCTGTTGTGTGCATCCTTCCAATTCCTCTCCAGTGTGTGTGTTTTCCTCCCCGATGTGTCAACGGCTCTCGTGAAATGGTCTTCACCTCCTGACTCTCTGGCTACGTCTACAACATGTTTGTGTTTCATCTCCACTACATAGTTTAAGTTAAAGTTTACCGTGCGCGTTAGCCGATATCATTATATATATATATATATATATATATATATATATACACTCAAGAGCCAAAACATTATGACCACCTGTCAATAACGAGTTGGCCCACCTTTGGCGCGCAACACAGCTTCAACCCGCCTTGGCATGGATGCCACAAGTCCTTGGTAGATGGCCGGAGACAGATTGTACCAGATGTTTAAGCAACGGTCGCGCAAATCCGAGATATTGCGAATTGGTGGTCTTTGAACTCTGAGCTGCCGTCCCATGACATTCCTCCCAGAGTCTCCCAAATGTGTTCTATCGGATTGAGATCCGGTGAGTTAGGCGGCCAGGACATTAACTGGAATTCAGCATCATGTTCCTGGAACCACTCCAACACAATTTTAGCCTTGTGACACGGGGCGTTGTCCTGTTGGAACATTCCATTTCCAGCTGGAAAAACAGACGCCATGTAAGGGTGCAACTAGTCCGCAATGATGTTCAGATACCCTGTAGCATTCATGGTCTGCTCTACCACAACCACGGGTCCCAGAGACGCCCAAGAGAACGTCCCCCAAAGCATAATACGGCCACCACCGGCCTCTGTATGACCTAATGTACATTGAGGGAGCAACAGTTCGCCTGGAAGACGGCGTATCCTGACACGGCCATCGGCGTGATGAATGACAAACCGTGATTCATCTGATCAGGCAACTCTCTCCCACTGATCCATGGACCAGTCGCGATGGCCCAGCGCAGGCGCAGTTGGCGATGACGCTTGGTCAGCAAAGGCACACGAGTGGGACGTTTGCTGCGTAGCCCCATATCCAACAGTGTCCGCTGAACAGTGTGCTGCGATACTATTCCACTTGGCCCTGCATTGTATTGGGCTGTCAGCTGAGCCACTGCCTGGCTCCGGTTTTGCTTCACCATGCGAGACAGTCTCCGACGACCTTTTTCTTTGATAGTGTGTGGACGTCCAACACCATGTCGTCTACTGCTGGTTTCACCGCCATTCATCCACTTTGCATAGGTACTAACAACTGTAGGTCGCGAACAACCCACGAGTCGTGCAGTTTCGGAAATACTTGTTCCGAGCCTTCGAGTCATTACAATCTGCCCTCTATCAAAGTCGCTTAGATCCGCAGCCTTTCCCATCACACACAGAAGTAAGTTAAAGAATGATTCTTCAGACTCTCCAGCAGCAGTTAAATACCACTTCCACCTGATCACGTGCCTTCCACGTCATCCAGGCGAATTCATTGCAAAATGTAGGGGTGGTCATAATGCTTTGGCTCTTGAGTGTATATATACAGTGATTTCCGCTTATAAGAATCACGTTTGTTATTACTGTTTTTGATTCTTATAAGGGGTTGATTCTTATAGCCGAAATTTAGGTTTTTGGACAGGCACACACACCTAACTAATATATAAAAATGAATGTTTGTCTATCTGTAATTGTATAGAAATCCACAGTTAAGGAGCAACGATCGTGAAATTTTACATACAGGCGTCTTTAAAAACAGCCGAGGGTCTGAAGAACTTCAAAAATCGAAATTAATTACCGTTGATTTTTAATTAATAAAAAATCAACAAGTTTGAAACGAAATGTAAGCTGTTACACTTTGTGGAATCACCCCTCTGAATATGGCGTCCACGTTAGGGTTAGCTGGCAAACAGCGAGCGAAAAGATAAAAATAAATAAAATCAAAAAGTTTCGAGTCATATATTAAACCAGAATAATAAATGAAAATAATAATCTTTCAAGTCAGATTTTATTCTCTAAAATAAATCGGATCCAACGGCATATTGACACTCTCACACGCGATGGAAAATTCGAATCAACCACGCTAAGTGTCACGAGATCTTTTTTAATCGCTACTGCAATCCCCCTCGCTTATGTCTTTGTGTCTATTGAAGAGTTAAAGACTAAGCTTCTATCCTGCTAACTTATTTCTGACTTAAAAGTCCTCTTACTCCATAAATACATGTATAGTCACCAACCCATAGCAACTTTCCAGAAATCTTAGTACGAATATTTCTCTATTTACTCGATAAAGCAGCATGTCATCGTGGCGCATTCGGTAAAATCGTTCATTTCGTACGCTTCACGACCCGGGTTCGAATACGGATCGTACAAATTTTGCTAAACCTGTATTTTCAGCTTTTTTATGGAGGCTTTTTTTATTTCATTTTTAAAATTATTATTATTATTATTTTTATTTATTATTTTTATTTTATTTTATTATTTTTAAAAATTATTATTTTTATTTTATTTTATTTTTCATATTATTAATGTGTATAACATTTCGTATACTTTTTTTTCTATGTTATTTATACTGTGTTTAGTTTTTTAATGGATTTTGGTAGGTTTATTATAAATTTATATATTTTATGTTTTACTTTTCAGAATTTTTTGCTCCAATGATAAAGGCTAAATCTTTTCTATGTTATTTATACTGTGTTTAGTTTTTAAATTGATTTTGGTTAACAAACATTCGACAATTTGACATTTTTACTTTTCAGCTTTACTTTTCAAAATTCTTTACTTTCCAAAAGACAGTTTGACATTTTTCCTTTTCAGCTTTTAGTGGTTTATTATAAATGTATATATTTTATGTTTTATTTTTCAGGGTTTTTTTGCTCCAATGATGAAACGCTAAATCTAGCTGAATTCTGAAGAAATTATTGTAAATTTATGGTTTTTTATGTTGGGTTCTCTTTTTATTCATGCGTATAACATTTCACATGCTTTTTATTCTATGTTATTTATACTGTGTTTAGTTTTTAAATTGATTTTGGTTAACAAACATTCTTAAAATCTCGGGCAACGCCGGATAAATTATCACCTGTGTAGGTTGATAATTTATAAATTTTAAAACTGTTACCACATGTATATTTACAGATCCACAAGAACTTTCCAATATTTTTAATTAATAAATAGCCTACAACTTTTGTAGGATGCGACTCTCGATTCACAGATGCTCAGTAGATGGCGCCACTATTTTAAACTTTTAGTATTCCAACCATGAAGCTACAGATGCTTCATGATTCTGTAGCTTCATGATTCCAACCCATCTGAAAACCCACACTTTGCTACGGAATACATTCAAATTAAATACAACTTCAAAGTATGCAATTTATGGCAATATATATATATATATATATATATATATATATATATATAATAAATACAACGATCAATGTATACAAATGATGTAAGGAAACAAAAAAATATATTTTTTTAAAAATCGTAAGGGATATTTTTATAGACAAAATAATGTAGAAGAAAATATTCAAATTAAATCTAATAGGACATACTAAAGAATATAGTACAGTTTGAGGAACATATCTTTTACTGTATTTTAATATTTTTTGGATAATGTCCAATCGTCTGCCGCATTAGCAAGAAATTTTTTTTTGTCTATTTCGTTGTTACGTGACGATAAATTTATTTAAAGTACCAGAAAAAGAAATCACATGATCAGCGTTTAATAAATTAAATTGTAAAAATTAATCTTTAAAAATTCACCAAAAGTCAGAAAAGGGAGGTAAAGATTCGAAAAAAATTTCATTTTAAAGGAATTTTTATGATCTTTTTCGTGATATAAATTTTACAACCCTCAAATTATTATTTTAAATGCAAACTTGAAAAAAGTTACAAAAACAGCTTAAAAATTTTATTTAAAAAAATCTAAGAGGAATTTTTCAAAAATCTTTCTTAGTGCACCCCTACATTATAAGAAGAATCGCCATGCAAAATTTCAGTCCTTAGGTTCAGCGGTTTGGTCTGTACTTTGTATGTCATTCAGTCAATCATTTTGTCAGTCAGTTACGGAAATGTTTTATATATATAGATTTTTATTACTATCTTTATATCGTAACGTTAATTTCATGCGCACGCATTATTTTCCTATTTTTTTTTAATTATCTTTATAATAGCGTAATTTTCATATGATTTTAAACAACAATCGTTTTTAACTGGCATTCAATTGGCTGTTAAAACTTTATATTTACACCCTATTTAAAAGAAGTAGGGTGTAAATTGTAGGGTAGAAAGTTGGTAAAATCAAAATTTTGTGCAATGTATTTAATTTCTCGATTAAAAGTAGTTTTTTTGTAAAAATTAATGTATTTCGCTTGGAAAGCTAAATATTTTATGCACGCGGTTTATATTATTATTACTATCTTTATATCGTAACGTTAACTTCATGGGCGAGCATTATTTTCTTATGCTTTTTTTATTATCATCTTTATAATATCTTTATTTTCATATGGTTTTAAACAACTATCGTTTTTATTCATATTATGTTGGTTTTTTATTAATTAAAAATTAAGGGTAATTAATTTCGATTCCGGAAGTTCTTATTATCTTTATTTTCATATGCTTTTTCATTTACGAATTATTTAAATGTTGGTTAAAAAACTTTTGCGTAATTTATATATTTGTGTGTGTTTAATTATTGAAATTAATAAATTTATATTTCTGGAGAGGATGTTTCAGTTTTTAGTGGTACTATGATGAAAGGCTGAATGTACCAAAATTCTGAGGAGTTTATTATGGAGAGAAAATTAATTTAATATGTAGAGGATGTTTATAGGAGTTAAATGTGGAGAGGAGTTGAATGGTTTGCAGCCCTCAATCAAACACTTCATTTTTTAAGAGGCAACGCTGCAGTCATATCATGGTTCTATTGGAAATTTCTGCTGAACCTGTAATTTCAGCTTCTTTTTTTTTTTGATGAAAGGCTAATTCTAGCTGAATTCTGAGGAGTTTATTATAAATTTATATATTTATAGATTTCCCGAGGTTTTTTTTCTATGTTATTTATACTGTGCTTAGTTTTAAATTAATTTTGGTTAACAAACATTAGAGAATTTGACATTTTTACTTTTCAGATTTTAGTACTACAATGATGAAAGGCTGAAATTCTGAGACGTGTATAACATTTCACATATATTTTTTCTATGTTATTTATACTGTGTTAATTTTTAAATTGATTTTGGTTAACAAACATTCTTAAAATCCCGGGCATCGCCGGGTACTTCAGCTAGTATATACATATATTAGATAATTTACTATAAAATACTCTTTAATTTACGTTAATTATCTTTTATTAAAATTATTTTTTTTAATTTTAAAAATTTAACTTAATTTTTAGACCTATAAGTAGATACAGATGATTATAGTAAGAGAAGAAAAAATCCAATATTTGTTACAACATACCTGCTTAACAGTTTTAACATTTCAACTACAGGAAGGGAGCAAGAAAAAGGTTTCTATGGTAGTTTGACGTAGTTTAAGTTTTCAGGAGGTTGTTTATACCTCTTTCAATACTAATAGTCTCAGACGAAGATTCACCTTCTAGCTTACGTTTCACGGTTCGATAACGTGCTGAATCTACTAATGCCACGTTTGCCTAAGTGATAATGGACACTTCGCTGAAGATTTATGTGTTTCAGGGTCCAGGAAGCCGCAACCAGGATGTGGGAGGAGGGAAAAAAGAGTCCCTATTTTTGTTTGTCAGTGGAGAAAAGTGAAATCGGACCCGGACGGGTAAAGATGCCCCCGGGTCAAGCTAATTGGACAGTGTTGTGCTAAAGCGTTTAAAGAGAAACTATTATGTTATATCTAACAAAAAAAGTTATGGATTTTATGACTATATTCCATCCCATCTTATCAATCTTTCTTTTAAAAAAAAGAAAGAACTTCGTGCCTTTTGAGAGTTTAAGTGGCAATTTTAGAAAAATGAAAGGAAAGCGAAGAGTGTAAACTGATTCTTAAAACCGGTGGATTGATTCTTTAAAGCGAAAATGTTAACATGGAAATATTGCATTTGTTTTTGCTTTCGCGATATTGATTCTTATAACCACTGATCACTATAAGCGGTGGTTACTGTATATATATATATATATATATATAGTGTGTCATCGATACAAAGTGATTAATAGATAGTAAATTTATTCTTCAAAACTTTGTGAGGGGATGAATGGGGAATATCTTGACTAGGTTTAGGTACAAAGAGAAAAGTGTGTTGTAGAGAAAAAAATAAAACAATAAATTTTTTCTATGTAACATTATATTATAAAATTAAGAATTTTGTTGTACTCTGATAGTGATATGTGATTGTTTGGAAAATAACTACACTGTGCGTGAGATTATAAATTGGGCGAAAATGATCATGATGAGCAAATTTCCTTATGGAACTCAAGTTTTTATTATCTGGTCATTAAGTTAGCAGAGTCCTAGACATTATCACCTCCCACGTAATGATATAGTAAATACACAAATGACGGTCACTGGTCATTAAGGGCAGACATGGGAAAGGCTTGCCTGGGTAGCTGTGTTTATAAAAGAAAACTGCACTAGATCAGTATACCTGAGGGAGTCGCACGTCGAGCACTTCCTGAAGGAAAGTGCGTTGCGTGTTACTTCATAGTTCTAGGGCAAAAAATTCGAAGAAAATACCAACATTCACTATTAAAGTTATCTTAAGCTTTTTATCATAGAATCTAGTACGCCGAAGCAACATTAGTTCTATTAATGGCAACGCAAAAATTATCAAAGTGAAAATCATGAGAAATATATCTACAAAAATCATCGTCATTCCAAGAAAATGATCAATATGAGTATATTAGTCACTCAAATTTCGGAACTTGAAATTTCAGTTAGAGTTAGTTCAGTTAGTTCAGTTAGTAGAGTTAGTTCAGTTTATATATATATATATAATTTGGAATATCCCACACTCATCCCGAAAAATTACAGATCCATTACCACACCCAGGGTGGGGGCAAGGGACCCTGCCCCCCCCCCAAAGAAATAGAAATTGCATTATGAATATTGCTTTCGCATTATAAATATTTTTATATGTTCATCTCGCCCCCCCCCCCCCCCCCCAAAGAAAAAAAAAATCCTGGTTGCGCCACTGTAAAGATCCGGCACATTTATTTCTAGAAATCGAGAACTGCTTGCATATATATATATATATATATATATATATATGCGTGTGTGTATACTTACACACACGAACAGAAGCCCTTACACCTATATAACAAAGATAAAAAAAGATTGGAATAAATGCTTTTTGATTTTTTTGTTACATCTCATCTACATAATATGTTATAAGTAATAGTGATATGTTATGAGTAATAGTAAAATATGTTATAAGTAATAGTGAAAATTTTATTTTATACAGTTCATCTACCTCAATGCTCATATGAAATTTAGGAACGTAAATTACTGCCACATTTAGTGCTGGAGATCAAGCAAAAATATAATAACCCTCTTATACACACACACACACATATATATATATATATATTATATATATACATATATATATTATATATATGTATATATATATATATATATATGTATGCATATATGTATATATGTATGTATGTATACATTTAGGTATGCATTTATGTATGTGTGTGTCTGGGTATTATCTGGTAAAACAGGACTTCAAAGCACATTGTAAAACTGGCTTGAGATAAATAGCATGTACTGTTGCACAATTCAAGTTACTAATGGGAAATAAATTTTCACAGTGATGGTCTGATACACTGCTGGCTATTAAAACTGCAACACCAGGAAGCAAAAAATAACAAAACTTTTCTTATTGTACGTATACAGCATAGTAGGAGAAAAACATGTTAAATTTGTAGGCAATTTGGGGGTATACAGGGTCCGAAAAAAGTACACACAGCTGCCGCCTCTGGCAACTAAAGCGACTCTAACCCGGTTGGGCATCGAGTCGAACTGGGCTTGGATGACAGATACTGGCAAGTCATTCCATTCTGTTTGCCGCACTTCATCAATCGTAGTAGTTAGAGAGCGGTGGCGGCTCAGTATCTCAGCAACCCATGAACAAATGTTTTCAATGGTTGAGAGATCTGGAGAACGTGCTGGCCAGGGCAACAGCCGAACACTCTCTATGTCGAGGTAGGTCAGGAGACGACGGGAAACACGCGGTAATGCGTTATCTTGTTTAAAGATGACTCCTCCGAGGCTTCGAAGATAGGGCACAGCCCCCGGCCTTAAGATCTTAGAAATGTAACGCTGGCGGTTCAGATTACCGACGACGCGAACAAGAGGTGTTCGTGTCGTGTAGCCAATGGCTTCTCATACTATCACACCAGGTGCACGGACCGCATGACGATATCGAATGCAAACAGGCCACGTGCGTTCTCCTCGGTGCCTCCAGACACGGATTCGTCCATCATTATACTGCACGCAGAACCGAGACTCGTCTGAAAAGACAATGTGGTGCCACTCCTGTATCCAGTTTTGTCGTTGGGAGCACCACTGTCGCCGTGTGTCTCTATGCTGCAGGGTCAAGGGAAACTGCAATAATGATCGCCGTGCAGACAGTCCGTGCTGCTCCAGACGTTGTTGCACTGTCCATGCGGATACTTTTTGTGCTACAAACAAGCACATTTCCTGGCTCAAGATCCGTGATGTGGCTGTACGATCCTGAAATACCGGCCTGACTACATGTCTGTCCTCTCGGGCGTTAGTGACAGGAGGCCGTTGAGACCTGCATGGCGTTCAGTATGAACCTCCTGAACTCAGCGATTCCATAGTCGCATGACAGTCGTTGGATCAATGCGAGTAGCAATATCGCGGAACGATGAATCGCACACTCGGTAGGCCACGATTCTGTCGCTATCGAATTCCGGCACGTGCTAGTAGCCGTTTCTTCTTCTTATACGAGGCACAACATGATATTCTCACAAACGACCATCCTTCAAATGCGATTTCCGAATAAGAAACCCGCTGCGTAATTTTGCCTTTATACAGAGTTTAAGATGCCGTTTCTCCCTCCTGCGTCGTTCGATTGGGCTTAAATGCTAATCATATGCATAATCCAGCATCTTCTTCCTTTCATACGAATTTGACGTTTCTATCATCTCTCCTTCATGGTTTTGCAATTTTAATGGAAAGGAGTGTATTTAGCTATGTCAACACATAGTTTTTCCACAGATTCTAAGTATGGGTTAAATAGAGTGAATGATGACAAAGTATCATTTTTTTTCACCATGGATTTTTAATATATAAAGGATTGCCTTAGTGAAAGTGAGAACTTTGTTGTTTTTTGTTAATGATTTATTGGTTGGAATATGTTAACATACAGGAAGTAATAGTGTTACAAGAGCTAGGGTGGGTGTCCCAAATATCGCTCCTGTGCCTAATATCGCCTACTCGTGTTTCCAAAGTACGATTCACGCTATGTATGAGAAAATGCAGTAACTTCTTAGCTTTGGGATTATACTAACAGCGGCACTAGCGACAACGCTCTTATCACAGACAACAGAAACTATACGGCGTCTGAAGTTGTTTTGACTGTTGTCTTCGTAAACTTTGGCTCAAAAGAATTCAGTGAATGACCAGGTAGGTGCATCCAAATTCTAATTTTGCTTATACCATTTGAAAGTGCGTTAAACAGAGAATACAGAGGTGCTATTATTTTTGAAAAAAAAGTGTTTTAAACCTCGTTCTTAGCATGTTTGTGTTGACTGTGTTGTGCTCCTAATATCACCTACCAAGTTGATCCTAATATCGCCTACCAGGCGATAGTTGGAACAGCTACTTAAATTAAAAACTAAGTATTGCATTCTTGTTTCCTTTTTAATTTTAGTTATTTTATTACACTTTCCGTTCTTTTTTGTTGGAGGCGTGTTGTCTAAGATGCCAAAGGAAATTAAAAATAAACAGAAATGGAGTAAGTCTTGTCTGCAGGCCGCATGTCAGGCAGTTCTGAAAAAAGAAATGGAAACGTTAAAAGCTTCCAAACAGTTTGGCATTCCAAGATCTACTATTCACGAGTGCATTAAAAAAGATGTGAATGAGAAAAACGATGGAACTGCGGAGGTTAGAATAGTTGTGAGAAAGAAACTTGGGAGAAAACATGTATTGACGGAGGATTTAGAAAAGGAGCAAGTTAACTACTGCAAGGAAATGGAATCCAACGTGTTTGGTTTAACTCGAAACGATGTTGAGCAGATGGCCTACCAACTTGCATTGAGAAACAATCTTCCTCACCCCTTCTCTGAAAAACAAACTCAGCTGGTCAAAAGTGGCTGAATTCGTTTGGGAAAAGGAATGCTTCCCAATTGAGAATCAGAACTCCACAGTCATTGTCAAGAGCCAGAATACTAGGGTTCATTGAAGAAAACGTGAAATTCTTCTTCACAATTCTTAAAGCAGAACTTGAGAAAATTAAGTTCCACCATTCTAGAACTTTTAATGTTGACGAAACGGGCATTACAACTGTCCGAAGTAAAAATGTACAGGTGATTTACTCGAAAGGGAAATCAGCTGTATGTAAAATGTCATCGGCCGAGAGGGGAAAGCTGTGGTCAGGAGTGGCTCATGTGTACCTCCTGCTTTCAGTGGAACCACAAATATTGTGATGCAGCCAATGGAGAGCGTAGGAAATATATATGTTCCTTCTGTTTGAATGATTATGTGGCCAAAATAGGTTTAAATTATTGGTATTACTTCTGTTTAATTTTTTCCGCAATAGATTTTCTGTTCTTTGTTCTGTTTTTTATTTGAGTTTTTCTTCTTCTTTTTTTCCTCTCCCCCTCCCCCCCCCCTCATGCATTCAACTCCAGCATTCAATATTGCTCAGAAGGACTTCGCTAGAAACGCCTTTTAACAAGTGATCCTAATTTCGCCTGGTAGGCGGTAATAGGAACAGAGGTAGGCGATATTAGGAACCTCTCTGGGGTTCACTGGAAATTTCAGTTTTTCCAATTTAGCTACATAACATAAACTGGCACTGGTTTTGGAGCTGGTTGATCTAAGGATACCAAAAGAAATAGTTCTTAGGGATGTTCTTTGAGTTTCCAGCCTAATCAGAATCTATAAAGTGGATGAAATGTCGAAAAAAGATTAGGGTAGGCGATATTTGGGACACCTACCCTACATATCCGCTGTATATAGTCATCCTGTCTGTTGAAATAAGAGCCCACTGCTTCACTAGAACTTGTATATCTTGAGTGAGGACATCCGAAGTTATCTGCGGAACCAGTCTTGAACGACGTTCCGGACCTCAACATCTTCAGCGAACTGGTGGCCTTTGAAAAGATTTTTCAGTGGACTGAAGATGTGGTAGTCGCAAGGCGAGAAGTCGGGGATATGGGGGAGGGGATGGCCGGGGACCTCCGAGGGGAAGCGTCGCAACAAATCTTGTTCATGACAGTCGATTCTATTGTTAAGACCAAGTGTGCTTGAGCACGTCTCCGCATGTCTTATGCTCCCACGTCCATTATGGATTTCCTTAAACCATCTGAATACTGTGTACTGTGACAGACACACATGCGTATACATATCCCTTTTAATAGAATTAATTTCGGTTTCACTAACACCTTCTACCGTTAAAAATGGAATAACCACTAACTGGGCCTTTTTGGATGAATACATGTCACAACCATAAGCAATCAGATTGCTTAAGGCTGTTGTGTACTAAGCCGATTGGATTCGCTTACCTCAATGTTGACATATGGAGAAAATATGCCTATTATTTACAGCTACATAAATGTTGAGAATCCAATAAAAATGGTTTTTTCAGATAGCATGAACTTTTCTGCACCTTGCAGCAGGATTCAATTTATAAATTTCGTCCACCCAAGGAATATAAGAACGTTTAAAACACACTATACCAGATTCCCCCCCCCCCCCCGAGTAATTTGAATTTTAAAATATTATTTGCAGTTATTTTTAAATGAAAAATGCCCAAAGGTGTAAAATTTCTTTCGCTTATAGGGTTAGTACTCAGCAGCCTTAAACACGTCCAAACAGCACTGACACTCCTGACCACAGCAGCTTTGTTTCGTAGTATACAACGTCATCTACTGGACAAAAGCAAAGCCACGAGTATCTAATCACTTCCACTAAAACAAGTCTCTCTTTCCTTTGGGCCACCCTTATAGTAAAGTTTTGCAGCTTAATTTTAAGACATATCGGCTTAAGTTGTGGTAGGAGGCACGCTGACAATTAGATGATTAGTCTCAGCTTCTGAACAAAGATTTATTCTTCTTTAACTGTAGTTAGAACCTCAATGATTATAGCTTTTCGAGTAAAATGTAAACAATAGAAATAAACAAAATTAAAATTCAAGCATAGACTGCTAAATCACTATAACATAAAACTTATCCTGCAAAGAAAACATTTTCAATAGAGGATAGCGCAGAAGCTTCATATCCCCATAATGAAAAAAAAACAAATAAATAATCCAACAGAGATAGATAAAAATAATACTAAAATAGACAAAAAACAAACAGAAATCAAGCACTCTGGGCATCCACGCACCAACGGCAAGATTCTGTATAAGTGCCGGAACTGAACCATAAAACAACAGAGGTAACCGACAGGTCTCGTCATCAGGGAGCCTAACCATGTCAGTTACCTCAAGGGGAACTTTCTGAATAGGATGCAGGTAAGCCCAAAAGACATCCCAAGGCCCCGAGTCCCCCAAAGAAGCAATTAGTCAAGAAGAAAATGAAAAGACAAACACAACTTACAGTATGGACTCAACGCACCTTACATGCAAGCACACAAAAATCCTAAGTTTTTTATAGTTTTTCGAGGATGGGCATCGTTTTGTCTTCTTCTCGACATACTGGTATAGCCGACAAAAGAAGTAGTTACTGTAGTCCCTAATCCGTTTCTGATATTTGAAGAAACTACTTTTGTTGATATCATTACCTGTGATTACAAAACCATTATTTCTTGTTTAGAGGAATAAAATAAAGTACTTTTTATGTAACAAATTTAATTTTGTATAGCCACTGTATAAAAGCTGCGTCACTTAACATTTAAAGGTAGAAATTTCTTTCTTTGATTAACTTGTAAAGCAGAATAAATAAGAATTTTTTTCTATCATACTTGACTCCCCAGTTGAAAAGAATAGAAACAAGTGATTCCGGACATTTTAGACTACAAGAGGATTCAGTATCTTGAATGCACACACAGAAATCAGCCGTTCTCTATTTGCGAATTAATAACCCTAATTTTAGACCGCTATTGGCCACAGCTAACTCTTTGTAAGTCAAGTTAGCTATAACACTTATATTCTTTCTTTGAAGTAAATGATTTCAATGTCGAAGTAATAGATTATGTTTATACTGAAGGAAAAAATGATCAGCGCGTAACGCCAAATAATTTAACACAATCATGAAGGTATGATTGTGTTACCTTCTTGACTACACAAGTCTACTAATATTAGGTCACTAAATATCAGGTACTACACAATGATATTTGTATTGTGTTGTTGTTGCTTATGCCAATTGACCAACAGCAACATCAGATCAAGTCCCGAAGGCTGTGGGCGATGAAGGTTCAGCTCCTGTTTTGACTGGCACCTCAAGGGTCGGAGTACGACTTATCCAAAGGGCCAGTAATTTTGAACTGAGTCAAGTGACAAGACCAGAACACTTGACCCAGCACCTCCAGAGGTAAATTTGAGAACTTGGGGGGCATTGCAGCCACGACAGAGTTTACGTGCCCCAGCCACCATTAATGTACACGGCAATGGATTTGTCAGCGACGAGCATCCAACCAGTGACTTTCAGATCACTAGCCCGCTTCTCTTGCCAACTGGGACACTGCACCCGTATTTGCATTGTAGAAAACTAAAACGAAATTCTCGAGTACGTCGTAAAGTTAAATTTTGCAGATGCAATGTACATAAAAATAAGCATTTCAGAAATAGGAAGGCAAATTTATCTTTGCTTAATCGATCGCTCTTACTAAGGTGTGTATTATATAGTTTTATCATTCTTAAGCAATTTAAAATTTGCACCAGAATTAAAAGACGTTGGTACTTTATACTTTGAGGGCTGGATTGACTGCATCTTGCCAGTCATCAGTGAAAGTTTAGAATAATTTCATTTTTGAATGATTTTCTTGTCTAGAGTACTTGCCGGCTATGCCATACCCAGTGTAGAAAATTGTATAGAGGGGTCGCTGTGATGCCAGTAGAGAGGGAGAAGTTTTCGCTTCGCAGTTCGCTCCTCGCCCTCGAAAAAGGGGTCATGTAACTCCCGTTGGAATACCTATCTGGGGAAGCATTTCTATACCGTCAACTGGGGTAACTTTAGCCCTTACGGGTAACTTTGGCCCAACAAACGAAAGAAGATTGCATGTGCTGCATCTAGACAAAGGAGAGTGATTATCACTTATTTATTGCAAGGGCCCATAGGTGGCAGTACTGCCTTGACTTTCACATAGTTTTATCTTGTAGTTCCTCAGTTTACCACAACTACAGTGCTGCTCCCCTTTGGTATCACTAAAACGTATATTGTTGTTGTCTTCCAACTTTTCCTTGTAAATGGGATAGAGTACGCGATTCAGATCAGGTAAGCGAATTGCCCCAGTTTATTATTAATTGTTTCAACTACTTTCACTGTCATTATTTTGATTTATTTTGGGGTTTGCCAATTAATGAATATTTACTACATTTGGCAAACTTTGTTCCAGGTATTGGGGTAACTTTGACCCAAGAAGGCAGTTGGGCCAAAGTTACCCTAACTACTACTTCTACTTCTAAAAAGGGTCCAGTTTCAAAGAGGCCAAAACGACAGTGCTCCAGCTCGTCAGAAAGTAATAAACAAAACATTATAAACAAGCAAGTAAATGTCAAAGACAGGCGGACTCTGAATTTGTACACGTATGCTCTGAACTTGTACATGTATGCTGTAGAGGATTTTGTTATTGTGAAGTACGATGGCGTTCAATATCCTGGAATGATTTTGAGTTTAATAGATATCGACCGACTGTGAAATGTATGAAAAGAAAACTCAAATTTTGGCGTTGGCCAGAATAACAAGACTGTATAAATTATGAGTAGCAAGAAGTATGCGGTAAAATCAATCCTCCGAAAATCGAGTCAAAGAGAATCAGTTTGTTGTTCCAGAACTGGATTATGATTTTCTCCATAGTTTGGACTATCAATTCATCAAAACATATAAGACTGTTAAATTATTGTTTACTGTTTATCTATTATTATTTATTTTCTTTGAAAATTCCCCTTCTAATTTAAAAATAAAATCAGTTTTGCATAGAAAAATGTTGATTTATTGATATTTTCCAAATTAAGCTTGAGATTAACTCGGATTAGGTAAGATATAATTGATAGGTAATTTGGCAATGCTTGTACATGGTCTAACATTGGCCTAAGCTATCTCAACAATTTAAATGTTTAGTTTTCAAGAGCTGGGCCAAAGTTACCCCAATTCAAGGTAACATCACCCCAAAAATTAAAAAAAAAATAGAAAATTGTTTAAAGTTTGTATGTATTCTTTAACAATGGTTTATATTACAGTTAGATATATTTAAAATAATATAAACCACTTACCATATCAAATTTTTATTGGTATACAACTATTATTTGCTTTTCTTGTGAAATAAACATGAAAAATGGTGCAAAGTTACCCCAGTTGACGGTATATTGTTTTTGATCTTTTATGTTACTATAAAACCAAAAAGTCCAATCATCGTTGCCGTCCATTTGTCTTTGTAAGTCAAAATTCGATACCCAGTGAGTTATAAGGCTTAAATCATGTTCTATAGCTGCCGGGAGCGCTGAAGATGCCTATCATTTCATTAACACTCGTTTAAGAAACATACTTAAAAGCTTTTGAAGTAAATATTATTTATTTATTGCGTGTTGTACTTTGGTACAAAAATGAAGGACAAATGAATGTACTATCATTATAAATGAGAATTCTACAAGGAAAGGTAAAAGATGATTGAATAGCTGAGGAAACAATGCAAAAAATAAATACTTTGTACTCTCGAGATTTGATCTACTTTAGAAACTCTAACATGGACAAATAATTACATAAACATGGGAAGGAGTAAATTCTTCTGCTAGAACTTGCTAACTAAGTGGCATTGCTGCTAATCTGTAAAGGATTCACTAAAGAGTAGTTTTGTTCGTCTTGCCTAAAAGAAATTGTCTGGAAACCACTTAGAAACAACCTTTATTTAAAGAAAATTTTTACTTCGATTAAGCGATTTAGATTATTTCTATTTGCTGGAATACACTTTTAAATGTCCTCCAATTTTAGTAAAAGCTCCACCCATCCTCCTTCTTGCAAATTTTCCTCACCAAAAGTATATTGCATTCCTGAGAGAAGGAAAAAAGAGCTTTGAGAGAGGAAATTTTCTGTTTTCATTCACAGAAAACGAAATTGACTTTTCTTACTGGGGCAGAGTTTGACAGCTCTACCACACAAAGAAATAGTTTAGTAGCATGCATCTCTATATATATCACAATAATTTTTGACTTTTGATTTATACTAGAGCGTCCATTTTTTTCACTTTTATGGCGGAATTTTTATTAGCTAAATCTGCATGGTAAGGACATTTATCCTACAGTACCAGGAATCCTTTTAACTTTTTCAAAAATGTCATGTTATTTACTATCTAATAGAATTGATTAAAGATATGTTTGTTTATACATATATATATTTATGTATATATATATACATACATACATATATATATATATATATATATATATATATATATATATATATATATATATATATATATATATATATATATATATATATATATATATATATACAGCTGGTTATCAAAATAATGGAAACACTTCTCAATATTAGTGGTGTTTATGAATTTGCTTCGTATTCCTTAAAAAACAAGTCTGGACAACGGTAATTTTTCATATAACATAGTGTATGTATTATTCTACTGTCAGGTAGCAGTAATGAAGCTAAGGGCATCGTGCTTTTGGGGGGAACACCGTAAAATGTCAAACCTTGCAGACCTTGAGAAAAGGGCAAATTGTTGGAGCGCGTTTAAATTGGAGTATCTGTTACTGTAACCCCCAGGCTAATGGGTGTTTTTTGAGCTATGATATCGAAAGTCATGATAGCATACAGAGTGCACAGAAAAACATCCTTGGCCAAACAGAATAGTCGACGAAAGGGAGAGCTGAGTGAAAGAGACGGATGAGGTATTGAAGCGAATTGTGACATGAAGAAAGAAAAGAACTCCAAATAAACTGACCGAAGAGCTCAATCTGCATCTCCATGTTCCGGTATCAAACATTAGAGGTAGAAGGGAACTTCCCAAACAAAGCATTTACGAAAGAGTAGCTATTCACAAGCCACTCGTAATATATGCAGATACAAAATATCGTCCACAATGGTGTTACGAGCTCAAATCCTGGTTGAGTAATATGTCGAGAAACGGCATGTGGTCCGACGAATCATTATTCACATTGTTCCTCGCAACAGGACGTGCGTATCTCTGGAGAACACATACACAAGCGTAAGATTCTGCCTGTCTCATCTCAACTGGCAATCATGGAGGTAGATCTATCAGGGTTTGGGATGACATCTCATGGTATTATGCTTCAGGCCCTATTGTAACCCTAAAAGGGAGACTGAATGGAATGGACTATGTCGAAATTTTAGCTCACTAGTCGATCCTATGTTACAAACATTTTTTCTTGCAGGAGATGGCGTTCTCCACGATGATAATCCCCCTGTACATGCAGCTAAATCTATCCAGTATTGGTTTGAAGAGCATGAATAAGAAGTCAAATATCTTATCTTGCCCTGTACGATCCTCCCTACTACATGTCATCCAACCACTGTGATCTGTATACGCGGATAGAGCTAGGTATCGTTATGCACCACAGCATCTTTACAGGAACTTTCATAATTTTTCCCTGAAGAATGGATAATAGGCCAGTAGGCAGGGGGGAAAATATCCCGGATTCGGAAATAATTCAAACAAAGCTGGAAACTTTTTAAATCACTTTATTTTAGCTCAAATATGAATATCCTGAGTTTTTCCCCTCCGCTGAGGTGAGCGCTGGTGGTTACGTAAAAAAATTGAGTGAAAAAGAGATATTTTTTTCCGATTTGTTCAAAATAAATTAAAACCGGTTCATCCAATCAAAATAACCGTAATATAAAATTTTTAGAGCATTAAATTCTGCGTAAAATGAGTACCTATACATAAAAATTACTCCAGTTATAAGGTTACTAGCTTCTTCCGAAGTTGACGTTATTTTTTTCAACTTTTGCTGGTAAGTGCGATTTTCGGTAAAATTGTGTCTTTCAGGGAAAGTACCTGTTTGAAGAAAAAATAGCTCGAACTAAATATTGTGAAGCATTTAATTATGCGTTCAATGAGTACTTTTCATAACACCGAATAGTAAAAAAGCCATTTTCTACAAAATTCTTGTACTCTGTAGGAGTCAGCTTATTGTGTAAGACAAGCATGTCCAGCAAGTACAGTGTTACAGACTTTGCGTACAAAAAATGGCCACTTGAAGTAAGGCAGCATTCTTTTCACACAAAGTAGATGTAGCTTCCATTCTCCACTTCTCTCTGCTTGGATGAATTGTTATTTCAACGTCGCCATTGGAAAATATTGCACCCATAGTTTTGCGTTAGGTTCATTATTTTCCAGCTCTCCCAATTTCTGAGTAAACTTCTGAGCTATACTTTGTACAGCAGTATCTGATTGAGAAAGAGAACAGTCTACGTCACTGATGGCATCTCGCTCTTCAACTAAAATCTCAATCTTCAAAAGAACGATCTTTGCAATTGCCAAGTGGCACATCATGTGAGTCCTGACAGCTCTCGAATATGCATGACCCGGCATCAGTTTCTGAATTGATGCCCGAGCATAGGCATGGCTCAATAAGTCCTGCAACTAACTGCCATACATGATGTATCATACTGATTCCATGAAGGAGATTAGTAGATTAATGCCCCACAAACGGACAGTTACGGACCCAAGCTCAGATTCTACGGAACTTAAAAGAAATAAATGATTTCCCGAGTTTTCCAGTAAGGGGGCTGATCGATGGTCACAAAACAATGGCTCTGCTCTATTCTATTCTAATTTTTACATTCATTAGCTGCACTAACAAGAGCACGGTACACGGTGTCATAGTTTGAGGTAGGAGAATTGATGAAAGGAAGAAACATAATTTGCGATTTACAGTACTGTTTTGTACATGTAATGTCTTCCATAAAGCCATTCCAACCTGGGGTCTCATCGCATTGCCATTTTTTATAAATCCACATCAAATGACATAATTGATTTCACCAAGGTCTTCAATAATGATGCTACTTAGTGTTGTTCTCCTCTGAAAAGGTAACAATGGGATAGCATCATAATTCCCTACAATCCCAGCGCTTGGCATCACTCCCGCTCTTGCGATTGGGCCTTGTGAAGAAAGAGAAGAGGGGGGGGGGGGGTTATGCACTGAATTCCACCCATTGCGTGAAATGTGTTTGATCCGTCTAAAGTATCTACAGTTTTGATATCTGCGTTATCAAAAACAAATTGGGAGAAGGACCCACGCAATGCACTGCCTCTTGGATGCTGTCGACAAGACATTTCAAACATTCTGACTTCATCGAAAGAGCAGCAAAAGCCCAGTGCATGAGCTATATATATATTAAATCTTTAGAACCATATTTCCTTGATAAAAGTGCATCAATACTTACTTGTATTGATGAAATAAAAGGTCTTGGCCTTGTTGCAGAAATCATTGAGTGTGAAATTGCAATTTCCTTGGTTTTCCATTTTCTATTTTCCTTTCCATGTTTGCTTTTCCTGATAATTGAATTTAGGAGATATTGCAATGATTCAGGAATATTCTGCTCAGCATTCTCCAAAATTTGTTGATCAGGGTACTTTTGTTGATCAGGGTACTTATCCATGTCTTACACCTTGGATCTTAGGTATTCCTTTATTATATCTGCAGCAACTTTAACAATGCTCTTCTTGTTCTTAATTGTTTCGAGATCCCTAACAACTTGCGCTCAAAATTTTATAACTAGTGTTACGAAAACATAATGAGTTGTCTATTGTATCATGCTTTAATAATGATGTCATCGCCATATTTTTCCATCAGTCTTCTCTTGAGAGTTTTTTTTCAGACGGATTAGGTCCTTTGAAATCTTTTAATAATTCAGAGGTTGTAACAAGACTTACTCGGTCACGTTTTGCTTTTGGTTTTCTTATTTCATTTTTTCTGAAAATTTCTGATGCCTTTTCAGCACACTAAAAACAGTCCTTCTGGAAACTAAATGTTGGTATTTTAGATCGTCGAGCACCAGCACCACTAATACTTGCTTTTGCTGCAGCAACGATGGATTTTCTATTGTGTAAGCCTTTTGGCACTTGACATGAATTTTGATAGTCGTACAGTTTTAAAAAAGATTATGCTTACCATCACCTCTCTTTTTGCTGTATTCTATCAATGTTTAACCCCTCTTTCTTTCACAACTATTGTTTCGCATTCTTCAAATGTTTCTGCATAAACTGGACAAAGCTCTGACATTGTTGGTACTGATTAGAACACTTTGTGAGACACGTTAAGTAGAGAAATGAAATAATAACGCAAGCAAAATGAAAAATACGGAACAACAGCGGACATAAACCGTACTAAATCGCAACTTGGCAGTTACTGGAAGACGATCTGGTGGGGTGACTGGTCACCCTGAACCTGGCGGATGTCCTTTGACCTAACCACAAGCTCCTCCTCGTCGGAGGGGGAAACTCAGGATATTCATATTTGACCTAAAATAAAGCGATTAAAAAGGTTTCCACCTTTGTTTGAATTATTACAGATTCCGGGATCCCGCCCCCTGCCCATTTCCCCGAAAAACACAGGTATAGCGAAAATCGCCCTTACTAGCAAAAGTTGAAAAAATGACGGCAACTTCGGGAGAAGCTAGTAACCTTATAACTGGAGTAATTTTTATGTATAGGTACTCATTTTACGCAGAATTTAATGCTCTAAAAATTTTGTATTACGGTTTTTTTGATTGGATGAACTGGTTTTAATTTATTTTGAAAAAAATGAAAAAATACCTCTTTTTCACTCAATTGTTTTACGTAACCACCAGCGCTCACCTCGGCGGAGGGGGAAAACTCAGGATATTATTTGACCTAAAATAAAGTGATTAAAAAAGTTTCCACTGTTGTTTGAATTATTTCCGAATTCAACTCCCTACCTACTGGCCTATAATACATTCTTAACTACTATTCATGACTTGTATAATCCAATTCCAAGGTGAATCAGGTGGTATTACATAAAAAAGGGGATCCTGGGCGGTATTAATAAGGATTTACATGATGTTTCTTAGTGTTTCCATTATTTTGATAACCACCTGCATATACATACATTTATACATACATACATATATATATATATATATATATATATATATATATACAGTCGATCCTCCATATATCGAAGTAGCAAATTGCCGGAAAAAAATTCGATATATAGAATTGATCTTAGTTTTATCATAATTCTCCTAAAACATTAAAATTAAAGCTAACTTTCGTATACGAAACTCCATTGCTAATTTATATGCGAATCACATTAAATGAAAGTGAATAACTAAAAAATGAACTAATATGAAAGATTTATTGAGTACTACATACCTTTTAAAAAAACAATAATCCATATATATATATATATATATATATATATATATATATACCGGGTGCGTCATAAATTCGTGCGAAGTTCAAAAATTCATAATAAAAGAAGCAATGCTCGGAACATTTTTCTGTTTGCGCGAATAAAATCAGAGGGATATTGGATTTTTTTCCATGTTAAAAAAAAAAGTTTCCAAAAGTAACCGAAAGAGGGTGCTCACACTTCATACTGAGACGTTTTATGCAAATCAGGCAAACTCAAACAGAAAATCAAAAAGATCACAATAACATGAGACTGTGCATTTATTTTAAAGTAACAGGTGTTCAACATTACTACCAGCAGGCAAGTAATAGGCAAGTGAGGCGCGGCACTAAGCACATTACAGCGGATTCTAGCATAGATGGCAGCGACTGTCTGTCGAATGACATTTTTCAGTTCCACCAACGTGGTTGGGTAGCCCCGGTACACATGAAACTTTAAGTATCCTCGCCGCCCCCCCCACCCCCCAACTAAAAATTGTCAGGGTCAAGTCTGGTGATTGTGAGGGCCACTGAACCTTACAACTGCGACTTATAGAACTCGGTCTTCAGTGAAAGATTCCAACTGGAATGTCTTGACATCACGTGAAATGTGGGGCGGGGAACCACCCTGCATGAAGTTGACAATTGGTAACGCATGTCTTTCCTGCAAATCAGAATTAACGTGGTCACGCAACAGCGCCCTCTTTCGGTTACTTTTGGAAACATTTTTTTTTACATGGATAAAAAATCCAATGTCCCTCTGATCCTATTCGTGCAAACAGAAATTTTTTCCGAGCATTATTTCTTTTATTACGAACTTTTGAACTTTGCATGAATTTATGACGCACCCGGTATATATATATATATATATATATATATATATATATATATATATATATAGAGAGAGAGAGAGAGAGAGATAAGAAAACTGGGCAGAGTGATCTTGATGGCTTACATCTATCTTGTAAATAGGTAGTTGCAATATTTTTTTTCCTACTCACGCACATAGAGAGGGCGTCTGAAAGGTCTTATCCAAAATGCATTGCTGTTATTATCAATTTAAACCTTAAAAAATACATAAAAAGAATCTTCTTTGTTCCTCGAGTATTGACACTCTGTGATGCATAATCAGATCGATAGCCTAGGTGTATGCAACAGTTATTTTTTCAAAAACTTCATCTGAAGTGTCAAGTGTTCAGCCCTGAAACGCAGTTCCCGTCACTCGAGTGCTAGTGAAAAAGACGTATGAGTTTTTTTTCGAACGGGTATTTAACTTAACTGAGCAGCTATCGAGGCCAAACTAATTAGCAGAGCTGTCAGTTTCTGGAGTAACGCATGTGACGTAATCGATTCCTTTTTATAGAGTTATGGTAATTTTCAGTTACACAGAATGATACCCCTTTCGTTATTCCTCATGAACTTGTTACGATGAAGTTTAGTTGCGAGCATATCGTACACTTCCTACATGTGCCAGAGAAACGTAACATCTTGGTGGCGAAGTTAAAATCGTGAAATTCATTAAAATTAATTGAAAAATGTATATTTTGATATACTCCATGTTTTTCTTGAAAAATAACGTAAATTAAATTTTGTCACCGTACGAAGTTGAAGTACACTTACATTATAAAGGCATGTTGAAGATTTATATTTCATTTATTCCTTTAAATTGCAAAAAAATTAATTTAAAATATCATGGTTCCGTTATTCTCTCTTTTTCTGATAAACAAATAGCATTCATTTAAATTTTGTCATCTAACGAAGCTGAAAATAACATACTATATAAACGCATATTAAAGTTTTATACTATATTTAAATTCGTTACTATATTTAAGTTCCGTTATTATATTTAAATATGACAAAATTGACTTCAAATATCAGAATTCAATTTTATCTATTTTTTTCAAGACTATTTAAAGGAATTTATGTGTGATATGTTTTTAGTGGTGTAGGAAGTCCTATTTAGCATTTCATTTGCATTGATCATACCAGTTCCAACTCATATTACTACCACTGGGAAAATCCCTTTTGTGTAGTCAAAGTAGAAAAAAACACTTCAAAATCAAAGAGAAAAGGAACTTTTTTGGGTAGTTCGCAAACGGGCCATTGATCGTCGGGCGCATTGCGAAGTGGCGGACCAAAGTTCGAAATAGTCCTCAATTCTCGATTATTTCGGGCTTTGGCCAAGTGACTTGGCCAATGCTAGAAGGGGCCAGTCACTTCGTGAATTGGCCCTACTCCGGACTTTGGCCGCAGCATATGTTTACACACGCACACACACACAGAGATGTATATATATATAAACCTCTATATCCGGCCACCCCTCTAAACGGACATACTTTTTTCAGAACCAATTAAAGATTCCATACAGTCAGTATTATGGAAGAAACTTCTTTAAGACAGAGCCCCTTCAAAACGGCCACTTTTTTTCTGAGCCATTACTGCCGCCTTAGAGAGGTTTCACTATATATATATATATATATATATATATATATATGCATAAATTTTATCTTAAATATCAGGCTTTTACACTCACTTCCAAAAGTTAAGCACGGAGAGGAAAATGTTGATTTCCGTAAGCCAATCTGAATTAAAGAAGCTGAAATTTACTGAAAAGGTAGAAGGAAGTATGCAAATATATTAGGTAACAGCCAATCACGGTTTCGCGTCGAGAAATATGCAAAACAGGCAGTCGTATAAGAAGCCGGCATTGCGAAGGGTTACAGGAGTTGCATGTAAGTGCTGATGAAAGGTGTTTAGAACATTCGTACGGTTTGTTTTCAAGCTAGACGTGTATCTATGGCTTCCAGAAGACGAATGGAAGATTCTGAGTGCTGGCGGGCTGGCGGACGCATTGAAGCAGGACAGTCTATCACAGATGCTGCTCTTTTCTTCAGCGTTCATCATTCCGTCATTTCACGATTATGGAAACAATTCCAAACCAGCCAAACAGATGTCCGAAGACCTGTAGATGGTCGTCCAAGGGTTACGACCCCTCAGAATATCGATATATTGCTGTTGTAGCCAAGCGGAATCGAAGATCAACCTCCAAACGTGTGACATCTATGGTTGTAGCGGCCATTGGTAAGACGATATCTGCCACTACTGTTTGTCGAAGGCTACATATGAATGGTCTGTACGACCGGGTACCACGAATTTGTGTTCCTTTATCCGTCCAATCCAGAGGGGCACGATTAAAGTGGTGCCGCCAGCATGTGAATTGGACTGTGTCTGATTGGGGCAACGTTATGTTCACAGAGGAGTCCAGATTTGCCCTATAACCTGATGATAAGCGTGTAAGGGTCTGGAGGGAACAAGATACACGCAATCGGCCCGAAAACATCACCGAGAATCATGCATTCCGCGGTGGAAGCATCATGGTCTGGGCAGGGATTTCATTGGGATATCACACTGACCTGCACATCTACAGGCGAGGATCTGTGACGGCTGTACGGTGTCGAGATGAAGTCCTAGACCCCACTGTGAAACTGTACGCTGCAGCAGTTGGTCCTTCTTTTGTTTTAATGGACGATAATGCCCGTCCCCATAGAGCTGCCATCATTGACGACTTTCTGAAGAGTGAGGGGATTGCGCGTATGGAGTGGCCGGCTTACTTGCCTGACCTTAATCCATTTGAAAATCTTTGGGATGCCCTCGGCCGTGCTGTATATAGACATTTCCCACCTCCAGCCATTCTCAGAGATTTATAAACTGCCCTACAGGACGAATGGCGATTACTGGACTCTGCGGTGGTCGATCACCTCATAACAAGCATGATCACACTCTGTACACTTTGTATGAAAGTAAGGGGTGCTCACATACCCTATTAATGTCCGGTTTGGTTGTTTGTTTTGCATTTAAACATCATTTTGTTAATGACGCAAATATGACGTCAACTTATAATTTATGAAAATTCAATATTTTTTTATCTCTGTATGTAATTCTTTGTTTTGTTTCATGAATAAACATGGAGCTACTTACTTGCAGCATTTCATGTCAATCAAAGCAGTACTTGTCTATTTTTTCGCATTTTTCCGCTCCGTGCTTAACTTTTGGGAGTGAGTGTAATATACATATCTTTTAATTTTATATTATGTGGAGGCTTCTGAAGCCGAGACATTGCTAATAAATTTTCCAATCGTTGCTTCCATCTCAATTTTTTCGTGAAGTTTCCAGTGTCTTTCTTCTTTATATATTTGTATATTCTTTCATTTAATAATAATAATAATAACTATAACATGCATTTATTTGACGTGCTTGAAAGCCAGAAAATAACTGGTTATTTATAAATACTCGAGTCACCTTCATTTGGATTTTTTATTTGTAGCAACTGGTAATAAAAAGGAGTTGTGTGAAACAAAATAACCTTTTTCATTATAAGCCTCGTCTAACAAGGTGACAGTAGCTGTTAGCCAATTAGAATTGTCAACGGAACCAGACGAGGAGAGGCGAGGAAAATTATCGGGATAGACAGAAGAAAAATACAAGCATAGAGCTATTTTATCCATTAAGCTAGTTTTACCTTCTGCAGCTCTTCTTTATTGAATACGTAGGAAACAGTTGATTAGATCATGCATCATTATATGTCAAAGTAATTTTCAAAAAAATCATTTTGCTTTTATTCACTCGTTTTGACAACATATATTATTTGCAATTACAAAGCTGTTATACCAGACATTTTCAATAAGATACATAGATCGAAATGATATATTTAAGTAAGTGATGAAATAATTTATTATCAATGATCAATTGAACAGAATGTATTTTATAAAAATGCTACTGATTTTTTATATATTGGAGTTAAGGAAATTATTACGATTTCAGATTCTTTTGATAAATTTTTATTTTGGGATGTTACTAAAACTATTTTTTAACTTAGAAAATATGTTATATATATTAAAACATAATGCAATCTTGTATGACCTGAGTAAGCGCAAATAAATAAATACATATATACATATATATATATAGGAGAATGTGCGATTATGGACCCTGCATTTATTATGGACCCCCTTAATATCTGCCCTATGCGCAGATGCAGCCACTAATTATAGCTGTGATCTAGAGCCCCTAGGTGGCTACAATGGGTAGTCAAGGTGATTGACTCCAGTGCACTCGCGAATGACGTCCTGTGGCCAATTGTTTGTTTTTCGAGTTTTCAGAGTTTCTGAGGAAAGTAAAAGTGAATATTTTACATATCTACTACTATGTTTTGTAAAAACTGATTCCTGTGTCTTATTCTGCACAACATGAAGTTCCTTTTGAGCTAGTTCGAAATTAAATTCGATGTAACTCATAATGGGAAAATGAGTTTGTTTCCAAGATGGCAGTTTGAAGTATGGACCCCATGGGTGCTGGTATTATGGACCCGGGTCCATATTACCAACAACCGGCTTAGATGATGTAATAATAATGTTTCCGTGAGAAAATGCAATTCCACAGATGATTCCATTGTGATAAATTTTATTTTCATGCTTTGTAATACTTTTCGGTTATTCTGGAAGCTAAGAATGCAAGTTGAGAAGAAATCTCCCGCTACCAAGGACGCTGTAGTGCGCAGAAGAAGTTGGGATAGGGTGAAGATGGCTCAGGCTATCCAGAAGCTAAGATGCGGAGAAATGGGACTAAAGGGGTGTGTTTGGTGTATCAAGAATAACTTTGAGATTATTGGCTTCACAAGTGGATAAGCCAACAGCAGATTTGGTTGTACAAAAACTAGGGTTTGGTTTTGCTTTGGAGAGCTACGGCCAACTTTTGTTATACAAGGGCTAATTACACCGGGACCTACAATTTAAAGCCGATTCCGATAGCTGATTGCTATGAACATCCATGCCATCAGTGGGACTCGAACCCACAGGATCTGAATCAAATGCCTGTGCCCTAGCCATTCGGCACAATTACTAGGGAGGACGCCTGTTTTACCAGATTACACCGAAAAAGAGTTAGTGGCCTATTTGCTAGAGAGGAAGTCAGTATTTCACTGTCTCACTCGACAAGATGTGAGGAAATTGGCGTTCCAATTGGCTGAACGCAATGATATCTCCCACACTTTCTTAAACGAAGCAGCAGGGAGAGACTGGCTAAACCAATTCCTCACTCGTCAGCCAAATTTTGATCAGAAAACCTACAGGGACGTCATATGCACGTGCAGAAGGATTCACATGTGAGCAGGTGGCTGAGTTATTTTTATTTGCTGGGAGGCTTGCGTCCTGGGAATCATTTCCAGAATCTTCAATGTAGATGAGACTGGTTTAAGTGTGGTTCAGTCAAAAGTTTCCCAAGTCATCGGGTTGAAGGGAAAACGTCAGGAGGTCTCTGACTAGAGCTGAACGTGTTTCTCTGGTAACTGTGGTTTGTTACATGAGTGCTGAGGGAACATATTTTCCACCATTGATGATATTTACACGTAAAATCTTAACGGATCAGCTTATGAATGGAGCCCCATCCGGAGCAATTGGAAGAGCTAACCCCTCTGAGTGGATATAAGCCCAAATGTTTACAGAGATGGCCCAGACCAGGAAGAAGCATCGTGCATCTGCTGTGAAGGTACATTCAAAGATAACACTTGAGGAGAACTTTGGATTCGTTGTGTGATGAGCCTACACTGGACTCATTCTGTGTGCACCGGAGCCGAAGCTGAGTTTTATATTTGCGACTTTTGTCGCCAAAATTGAAGTTTTTTTTATATATAGATAATATTTGATGATCCAGCTGTTTAATAATATATTATCTTTCTTTCACTTTTTCATTTGAACACTTTTCTCTTATTTGTTTCCAGCTGTTTAATAGATAGATAAATGATTTTTTTTCGGTAAAAAAGATGGGGGTCCATATTACCCTCCACTTTCGGTCACCTGCAAGTTTTGACTTTTTTCACTTATGTGATTGTATACATCTTAAAATTTGCTTTAACGGCAAATCTACTTTAGTTTAGATGATGAGTTATGGAAGAGGTTAGAGCCTCAAAATAGGAAAATCAGTCTTTGGTATGACCACAGAGAGCCAAAAACAAAAAGGGGGTCCATAATTCCACCTTCTCCTCTCTCTCTCTCTATATATATATACAGGTAACCCTCCTATAACACGGTAGATAGGTTCCTAGAAAATGCAGTGTTGTGTGAAACTGTGTAATATGAGACCCAGAGCTAGTACAAAAAAGGGGGGTTACGTTCCGAAAACGTATTAAAAGCAAACATTTTTTTAAAATTCCATATAAGCAACTTAATTTTTATTAAACATATAAATGTATATATAACACAAAACAAAAAGAAACAAAAAATATTATTTTCACTTAATGTGACCTTTATTTAATAAATTTCTTCCTCATCATCGCTCAGTACAATCAAACCGGAACGTTTTTTTCTGTTGAACGACATCACCTTCACACAGAATATTTTCTTCATTTAGATTTCTTGAACCTTTTATCCTCTTCAAAAAATCTGTAATTTTGGATTGTTTCCTGGTTTTTACAAGGTCATTGTAGATTTCACGGTAGGGAGATAGACAATTTGGCAGCCCCCTTTTGAATTTTTGGCTACTTTCAGCGGAAGGATCTGCATTCAAGAAAAGTGATTCAAGATTTTCAGCCAAGCTTAGACCTTCCTGTAGTTTTATAGAGTTATAAATGAATAAATTATAATTTGTTTATACATTTTCATGTAAAGCCACTATAGTTCATTATTCCTTTCCGTCATTATTTTAAGGTAATTTAGATTTTAAATGTGTTAAACAAAAATCGTGCTATCTAGTGCTGTAGAAGTACAGTTTTGCACAAAGGTTTTCTCAATTTTTTCACCGTGTTAGAGCTAAACTGTGTTACAGGTTGCAGTGTCATACGAGGGTTCCCGCAATTTATCCTATAGTGTTAGAGCGAAACCGTGTTGTAAGATACCGTGCTGTAGGAGGGATACCTGTATATATATATATATATATATATATATATATATATATATATATATATACATGCAGTGAAACCCCTCTAGTTGGCCACCCCTCTAAACGGAAATATTTTTTTCAGAACCGAAGAATAAAGATTTCATGGAGCCAATGTTATGGAAGAAACCTCTTTTTGACAGTGACCCCTCAAAACGGTCATTTCTGCACTTTTACTGGCCACCATAGAGAGGTTTCACTGTACCTATCTATCTATCTCTCTCTCTCTCTATGTATACACACATAAATTTTATCTTAAATATCAGGCTTTTAATAATATATCTTTTAATTTTATATAATGCGGATGCTCCTGCATCGCTGCCTCAAGCCTTTGCCTGTTTGAGCAAATGTAATTAATTCTTATAATTAATTGACAATTTTGTCTAAAATTTTTTTAGATTGAGTACTTAGATTTTCCTCATTTAACCATGCAGCAGTTAAACAACGAGATTCTGAAGTCTCAAATATATAAATAAAATACAGATCATCTTTCATTTTCTTTCATACCCAGATTCACTTCTTTTACCGTGGTATAATAATGCTAAATAACAATGAACAAAAAAAAACTACTTTTAAATTCGTTATAGTTTCTAAACAGTTTCAAGTCGTAATATTACCTTTAAAGATACTGTCTTGGAAAATGGATCTTATCATAAGCTTTCATAAATTGCAAAATACAAGCAAAATGTGTTAAAAAATGCTCATTATATCTATTTTCCTGAGTACCATTTTATATGATTTGCTTGAAAAATAAATGGCAGGTCGAGATTCACAGAGCCAATATTATGGATGAGATCTTTTTTCGACAGCGACCTCTCAGAACGACCACATTACTGGTCGTCATAGAGAGGTTTCACTGTGTATGTATAAAATTTTTATCTTAAATATCAGGATTTTAATAAACATATGCTTAAATTTTATATAGTGTGGATTCTCCTGAAGCCGATTGCTAAGACAATTTCCAATCGTTTCGTTCGTCAATTTTTCGTGAAGTTTGCTGTGTCTTTCTTACTTTTATATACACCTATACCTCGCTATACGACCGCTCTTTATACAGCATTTCGCTATAACGGCCTTTTTTAATTACGACACTTTTTCGATTTACAGCCCACAATGTTTCGTTATACGGCCTCAACAGCGGAAAGTGATGATGGCAGCATGTTATAGCTTAGTGATTCTTCATGTTAATGTTCGTCATCACATTAAAACAGTTTTTAAACATTTTATTTTATGTTTTTTATTATATGTATACATATGTGCATATGATTTCTTTTGTTTATATGTTTATACAGAGGCTGTTCACACATTTTTTAGACGATGTATATTGTATTCACAAAACTAAATTACATAAAATTCTTGTGTTTTAAATGTTCTATTTGACCTCCCTTATTCTGAACTATCCTTCGACACCGCAATTTCCAGGATAATAATGTCTTTTGAAGTGTCAGAAGAGGTATTCTATCCTATTCCTCCTGAACAGCTTTCCAGAGTCCTGTAAGAGTTTTGGGACGACGTTTGGACAATGCAGATTTTAAAAGTCAGAAAGCACAAAAATCCATAGGTGCTACATCGGGAGATTTAGTAGGGATATCAGTGAAGGGTATGGCCTTGATACCAGCCTTTTGTTCCATTTCTTTTAGGAAATTTACAGTGGATTTTGATGTGTGACTGCTAGCTTTGTCCTGATGGAGTCTCACAGATTGATGGCACTGTGGGTAAATCGATGGTATTTCTTTCAGAAAAATTGGCGATAAAATATGTTCCTGATAGTATTTGGAGTTAATCTTGACATTTTTTCCACTCTCTTTATTTTTAACTTGCCATTATAAGAAAAACCAGCAACAATCATGAATCCCTCAGAAAAACTTTCTTTCGATTCTTTGAACCATGTACTTAAATTTTTTCTCCCCTTTCATGATAATAAATGGCTCCCTTTTTTTGCAATCATTTAAATACACCCATGATTCATCTATTGTGACAATTGTTTTCCATTTTTCTTTGGATAAGTGTTTCTCATACAGAATTCTGCAACGTGTCCTGCGTTCAGCGATATGATTTGGAAGAAGACGATGCACATTGTGTTTTTTCGCTTTCTTAAGATTTAAATCAACGTTTATCATTTTGTTTACAGTGGACACTGAGCATTTTAATGATTTTGCAACTGTCCTTTGACTAGGGGGATTTTCTTTTAACATTAAACAACGTACCTTTGCAATAGTCGAAGATGTCCGTTTTTTCCTTGGATTCTTGTTGACGATATTACCTATCGACGCTTTAGATATCACAAAACCATGACTCTCACATCGTTTTTGGATAATGGAGTATGCATATTTCTCTTCGGAAAGAGCATAAATGTAGCCTTCGAACCACTGCTTTGTTAAAAACGCCATTTTGAATAAAAACAAAACTTTCAAGCCGCAGATGATAATTTTGACTTTTAAAAACATAGTACAATTGCAATTATTTCTTTTGCAGCAAACGAATTTTTATTACCGCTTACCAAAATCGTCTAAAAAATGTGCGAACAGCCTCTGTAAGTTTATTTTTTGAATTTCTGTTTATTATTACATTGTTTTGTACTTTTATTTTTATGTAAGCATTTTTATGGGAAATAAAAAGAACAAAATGCTTTATGAACTAAAAACAATATTATTTATAATAATTACAAGATAAAAATAACTTTTTATATACCATGTTTTTAAATTTTCTGTTGAATCATATAAATTTGACAATTCTATGTATTAATAAATACTTTTTTAAAATTTTTTTGATGAATTATGCCATCAACTTGAAAGAAAATTAAATTAATTAGAAGTTAACTTGCATATAACTTTTCGTTCCCGTTCCGGCCAATAGATGGCTGCACCAGTCTACAAAACAAAATTAACTGAAAATAACTGAAAATTAATTCAATTCTGCTTAAAGATGGCTAAAAGTATTAAAAAATGCATTCTCATCGTGTTCTGAGCTATTCTAAAAGTTTCAAATGTCTATCTAGTCAGGAAGTTAGTTAAAAATTGATTGCAAGATTTGTACTTGACCAACCCACACACAAACACACAAACACACAAACAAGAAAGCAAGTTAATAAAAACATGGTAAAAAATTGGAACAGATCCAATAAAATTTTTATGGGTTTGTAACAAAATAATTGATTTGTTATACGGCTTTTCGCTTTACGGCCAACTTTTCTGGAACGTACCTAGGCCGTAAAGCGAGGTATGGGTGTATTTTCTTTTACATAATAATAATAATAATATTAATATGTATTAAACTTCATAAAAAATATTGTTTTATAAAAAATATTGTGTTTATAAAAAGAAAAATCCACTTTGTTAACTGTTGAATATAGAAATGTCAGAATGCCAGTCATTCATGATTTAAAATACTCTCTCCATTTTCACTTACTTCCTTTAAATCTCTTTCACATTTTGCACATCACACGCCATATTATATTTATGGAAGTCAATCAAGGTGCGAAATATTTATAATGCAAAGAATGAGCTCCCAAATTCTTTCAAAGTATCAATCACTATACTGAATTATGCTGTAAAATGTTAGGTGAGAAGCCATAAATTTCTACAAAAGAAACCATAAATTACACATAATAAAAAACAGCCATCCCCCTGTTTGCGAGTCGAAATTTGAAGAAGGAGTTTATTGCGATAGCAAGGGAATACGATACAGCCAAAATAGATAAAAAAGTTTTCTTTGAATTCGTGACTTTTATTATTATTTTCTGACTATAGCTGACAAGTAGATTATTTTTTTTCTATTGCGACAGGGTCTTATCCTGAAGGCATTTACTCGTACATACCACGATATGTTGGCTTCTTCATTATGTGAAAGTTGATAAGCAATAACACATTTCGTTTTCCTGCGTGTCTTTTAGGCTGATGAACGCCTTAAGGGGATCAAAAGAGATCAAATTGAGCTTGATTGTCTACATCTGCCTACAGAGGAGTCCTGTTTAGTTTGAATCCCTTCATTTTATTAACTCCTGAGGGAAAAAAGGAATAAAATTAAGGTCATATTTATTAGTCACTATTAAGCTGAATAATAGATTTTAGATAGCCTTAAAGTTTAATCTTCAACAGTAAATTCATAGCACAAATCCATACTTCTGTTATATATAGTGTATTATATATTATTACATAAAGTCTGTCTTAAATTTATAAACTTAAAGCGATAGTGGATTTCCCCTTATCTAAATTCAAAATGAGGGATTGTGTTGAAATCAAGTTGGCATATTTCGGAAGTTGATTTTACAATCGCTTTGTTTTGAGCGAACCGACTATGACTAACGAATGAAAATTAGTAGCGAGTTTGTAATGTAATTGTGATAACCCATGGATCAACCAAGCATCAAAATAAATGCTTGGTGTATTCCTTGCTTTAGTGCTAAAATATGAAACTCAAAATTTTCCACTACCAACGTAGAACGTATTCTTAATTCTTTATTTTCAACTGTAGACCCCAAAATTAGAGAAAAAGGAAGAATTAAAATCGTACATGCTCAAAAACATTCTAAATATCAATAGATTTTATGTAAGAATTACATGCTTTCGTGGAAAACTTCTTAGATATTCACAATACTCAAGTTTGAGCAATCAAATGTAAAAATAAAGGCCTAGACTTTTGTTTACAAATCAACAACTGTATTTATATCTTTATTGTGAATCCATGGAATATTTGAAAAATACTTTTTCCTATTAGGGGATTGCATTACTAAACTAAATAGAAGTTATTTAACTAAGTACTCGGTAACTTAGTTAAGAATCGAGCTTCTGAGTATCGACTTTGACGAGGTCAAGTTGGCTGTAATAAACGACGTCAGAGATGCGACTTTCTTTTCGTTTCTTTCTTTATTCTGTGTATCTGTTACTGCCTGAACGTGCTACTAACACTTTGCTTGAACGTAGGGGCATAATTACTGTAAACAGATTTTTTCTTTAAGGCTAAATTTCCATTAGGTGTTGCGGAAAGGTTTGTCAAAAGGTATGGAAAGGATGCAAACTTAAAAAAGGGGATTCGGGCCAAAGATAAAAGGAATGCAATACTTCACAAGCCTCTTACCGAGTACTCTACCATTCGGCGCCTAATATTCACCTACGAGCAACCTTTTAATACGTATGTTCAAAGAGATTTCCCCCGGGTTATGTGTTAGCTGTTAGGTTTTGGCACCAATATGATGTTATTAATCACGTGATTACTTTTTTTGAATCTTGAAAAATCTTTCCGTCTTATTCATTTTTTTTGTGTTAGATAAAAAGGCCTAGGACACGCAGTTACGAATTTATATCTTAAAAAAATTATGATAATAATTAACTGCGTCAAACTTCATTCTTAAATTGTAAAAATAAAGTCCAAGGTTTTTATTAAGAAATTTAAATAGTCACAAAATTTTGTTACATAAGTTCAAAATAACAGGACTAAATGCCTCAAAGAGAGAGACCAATAAAGAGACAGACTAATTCCGAATATCGACCCGCATTGCCTGAAATCGACGGCAAAACCTCATTCAATCCATTGTTCTTGTTTCTTAATTTTAAATTGCCAAATATGTCAGAAAAAATTATTCTGTTCGATGAAACATACGTGCCTGGAATATTTGTGTGTGTGTGTATTAAAGAGAACTTGGGACCTTAGGGCCTTAAAATGCGATGTTTTAAGTATTATTTTTAATTTAAACACTTTTACAAGGGCCCAAAAGAGAGACTCTTTTTCTGTAATTATTTATTCGTTGAATATGTGAACATACAGGAAGTAACAAGGATACAGGGGGTACAAATTCGTCACACATATTCTCCTTATAGGTTGAAAGGCGCTTCAATAGATTTTGGATCGAATGGATAGGAAGGTGGCATTCCGTTCCAGAGTCTGGAGGTTCGAGTTTCATTATTGGTATGTTTGCAGTTCTTCCGAATCGGCATTAAGCAGTCGGTCACAGTCTAATTAGCCCTCGTGTAGCAAAAAATGACCTCAGCGCTCTCAACCAAACCAAATCAACCAGATTTTGGATACTCTGAGCGAAAAACGTTCGTGGTTGTCTGCGGAACCAATGTAGAATGGCATCCCAAACCTCTGCATCGTTAGCGTTCAGTGGCGTACCACTGGAGAGCTTTTTTCAGTGGAACGAACATGTAATAGTCGCAGGGCAATAGGTCTTGGCTATAGGGAGGATGGTCGAGGAACCTCCTAGAGGAGGCGCCACAACAAATCTTGTTCACGGGAGCAGTCGATTCAATGGGATAGTTAAGTGTGATTGAGCAGGTCTCAGTACGTCTGTCCTCACACGTCATTTACGAAATTTACTAAATCATCTCAATCACTGTACATCATGATACACTCATGCCCATACAAATCCTTAAAAAATTTTGGCTTCGGGAACACCTTGTGTCACGAAAAATTAAATTACCAGTCGCTGGCCTGCTTGGACGAATCAGTGTAACGACCGTAATTCATAATTTGATCACATCATAATCTGTCACCGTGCAAACAGCACACGGACACTTTCCTGCGACGAAAGATTTGCTTCGTGACATAACATCGTCATCTACCAGTGCCAACTCGAAGATCCGAGTATTTAATAACTGCAAATACAAAAGTCTCACTTTCATTTGGGCCACCCTTATAATTCATTACAAAATGAAATAATTAAGATCTGGAGCATATTTTAAAACGAAAATATTGTTAAAAATTCATTTATCAACTGCCATTATATTTTTATTAACTACATGAACTAGAAAAGAGTTGCATTGAAATACTGACTTTCCGAAAAAGAATCTTTTGGGGGACTTACATATTAGAAGCAAAACAGCGAGTTATGATCGTTAATAACATGCATCAGTATTAATGGTAAGCATAGTAAATCCCTGGGGCTCATTTTCAGCGGCGTATTTTTCTACTCATTTTTAGAGCTTAAATATAGCAAAAGGAAATTGCTGTATATTTTTGTGCAGGTTTCAAAATCTTGCTTTACTATTACAGCTCATTTTTATCTTTCGTTGATGTCGACGGATAAGTCCCGAGGGACTTAGTTTATAAAATCCTCTTAATTCAAGGATTTTCAAGCTGTAGATTACATTATTTCATGTTATTATGATATATACTACTCTTTATTCGCTGACAATAGTATTGTATTAAATATTTGTTATATCACAACTAAATAAAAATTTTTCGAGAATATTCTAATTCTAAAATAGATGTTGTTATTGAATCCTAGAAGTTTCTGTACCCTATTAAAATTTAATGTCCTTTAGGTATACTTATTTATGATTCCAGTGAGTAGATATAGTTAGAGATTTGAAAGGGCTAAATATCTCTAACACAGTGGGGCATTTCATGCTGAGGATGAACTTCCTTCAGGGTTGAAATGCGTTAAGTTCAACGATGCAGATTTATCGCCCTTTCTGAATCATGATTATAAGATTATCTAAGAGGCAAGTAGGCGTATCATTTATGTCGCCAACTGTTGTGAGTTGGATTATTATGTCTTGTGCCTCAGTATCATAGAACACTAATATAAAGCAACTAGTTCTTAAGAAAAGTTTAAAAAATCGGTATGAAGGGCTTTAGGCTTTTATAACCTAGATTGAGCTTAGATATATTTTAAAATTAATTCTGCATTTCACAGTAGAGAAAGGATTATTAAAATATTCATTGAAACTTGGTATATATACAAGATAGATAACATTTGTATATATACGTATACATGCATATGAATGTTAGCGTGTTTATGTGCAGAATGTATTTTTCTTCCATTCTCCATAATGACAACTCTCGATGGGTGGTCACTGAATAATGAATCATGGTATGGACTGAGCAACAAATGACAAAAGATTTAGCATATCTTTCCCACCCTTGCCCATAACATAAACAGACACACGCACATGTATGCACATATAAGTATGTCAATAGGTAATATATATATATATATATATATATATATATATATATATATATATATATGTAATAAATTAAATATTAGGCCCTCCATTCTATCAGTTAAATTCCCTTTCCTGAATCCAATCCCCAGTAACATTACTTTAACGCTTTAAAAACCCATAGCAACAGGACTTCCCATAAAACAGCAAACGTTGCATTTCTACACGTGTATACGTCCCGAGAAAGGCGTGAGTTCGCATCGCCAGCCCGAAATTCCGCTGACATTTCAAAACAACAGCCACATGTACCTCGCTTCTAGCGCGTAAGGTTGAAAGGTGATATTGCACTTCGCTCCGAGCATCTGAAATGAAAGGACGTATGTTACTATCGCTCCTAATAAAATGATTCGAACCGACTGCTTCAAAATTTAAATTCTTTCAAGCTGAGTCTAGCTCCAGCCATGTAAATTTGAGCTAGTTTTCCTTTTCAGGTTGCCTTTTAAGAACGATATGTAATGATTATATTACATAGAGCCGAAAGCGATTCTTCATGAGCGTATCAACCTCAACGGACTTCGAATCCACTGCCTTGGACAATGTGTGTGCGCGTGAAATACCGACCTTGAGAGAAGCGCAATAGGAGTTCGCCACTTGAAAATGAAATGACCTAGTTTTGATTTCCCTTTTCGAAAATGACATCGAAAGATTTAAATAAAAAATTGGCTGATCATCGTGACTCTGACCAACCTGAAGAAAAACAAGGGGATATTTCTGGAGTTTACGACAAACAATTATTGGAAAACAGTGCTATATCTTCACCAAATCAATTAAGTAATCTTCCGAAATTTAATCCTTGTGGAATGGTCAAAATTAATAACTGGTTGAAATTCTTCGAGAAAAAGACTATTGAATTGACGGAAGAAGAAAAACTACAAATATTTCCGGATTTTCTATCGGACGAGGCTTTGGAATTTTACATCGAAAACCTAATAGAATCACAAAAGTGGGATGAAGTTAAAATAAAAATCAGTGACTATTTCTCAGAAGAAAAACAGTTTTCATTCGAAGATTTCAGCAGGTTGAGCCTTTCTGGAAGTCAAAATATAAATGATTATTTTAAAAATAAAATTAATATCGGTAAAGCATTAAAACTTGAAGAAGAAATTATAATTCAAGGTCTCACAGACGGATTGCCGACAAGATACAGGGATTTATTTTTAATAAGTAACGTTGGTACAACTACTGAGTGGATTTCCCTTGCGAGGAAAATGATCAACAGCTACGAAGATAAGAGGAAAGATCACCATAATAGAGACATGCGTAATCAACAGTCCGGTTTTCGCAGACCGTTCGATCGGCGAGATGACTATGACAGATTCCCACAACACGAGTCACCTAGATTCCGGCACCAACAACCGCGACCATGGCATAGATGGCCCCAGAATTTTCGAGAAGAGGAACGTCCTAGGACTCGGTTCCAGTCTCCACAACATGCAAACAACTATAACAGCAACATGACAGAACAGCGACAATGACGGATGTTCACCGTACACCTAAAAATCGGTACTGAACTGATTATCGGCCTGATAGATACAGGTAGCACCATTAACATTATTTCTCGAACTGTATATGATAAAATTAAATATTATGTGAAAATTCTTCCATCGGACAATTCACAGGTCAGTACCCTCGCAGGTAAAATAAAAACTGATAAAAATAATTTCTACAAAGTGCCGAATCGGTAAGTTGAACAGATTTGTTAATTTTTATGTTATTGAAACAAATTTAAAGTATGCAATTTTATCGTCGGAAATTATTAATTTATTTAAAATTAATTTGGATTTTAAAAATTTTTGTGTTTACCAAGGAAAAAATAATATTTCATCTACTTTGTCTTTGGAAAATGTTACTAATAATTGCTATATATTTTTAACATATGATAATCCTAATGTGCCACATACTTGTTCTCATAATACTATAAATCTTGATACTAAATATAATAGAAATTGTGATACTCGTTTTTATAAAATTGAAAATGAAAATAATGTTGCTGATGATGAAAGTGTTCAATTGAACAAAATATTGAATGAGTATAATAATATTTTCGCGAAAAATAAATATGATGTTGGATGTATACGTCTTGAACCACAAAGAGTAATTTTGAATTCTGAACTACCAATTTCCCTTCGTCCATACAGGGCGTCGCCAAAAGATAATGCCGAAATTAAGAAGCAAATAGACGAGCTTTTAGCTGCAGGTTTAATAAAAACATCTCATTCACTCTATGCTTCCCCAATTACTTTGGCTTACAAGAAAGATGAAAATTCAAAATCCAGAATGTGTATCGATTACCGAAAACTAAATAGTATTACAAAAACGAACTTGGAACCAATTCCCCGAATCGACGCAGTTTTAGATCAACTAACCAATGCTAAGATTTTCTCCACCCTTGATCTCGCGAGTGGCTACTGGCATATTAAACTAAATGAAAAAGATACAGAAAAATTAGCTTTCACCTCAAACTTTGGCTTATATGAATGGAAAAGATTACCTTTTGGCTGGAAAAGCGCTCCTGCCATATTCCAAAGAACACTCAGACAAATTTTAAATAAATACCAAATTAAATTTGCGCTCAACTATTTTGACGATATAATTATGTTTTCAGACTCTTTCGAAGAACACTTAGAGCATTTAAAAACTATTTTCTCGATTTGTGAAAAAGAAAACATAAAATTGAAATTTTCAAAATGCCAATTTGCCCAAACAAAAATAAAATTTTTGGGATATGAAGTGGAAAAGGGATGTTATCACCCGAGTAACGCTAATATAGAAATTATTAAGAAACTTCAACCTCCCAGGAATGTTAAAGACTTACAAAGATTTTTAGGTAGCGTAAATGTTTATAATAAATTCATTCCCAACTATGCTAAATTAAGAGTACCATTGAATAAATTATTGAAGAAAGACACTAAATTTGAATGGACGGATGATTGCCAGAAAGCTTTTCAGGATTTAAAAGACGCTCTAATATCTAAACCTGTTTTATCTATTTATAACCCAAATTACCCATGTCATATTTTCGTGGATGCGTCTGGACAAGCGGTAGGCGCAATTTTAAAACAACAACACCCTGATGGAAGTTTGCATCCCATAGCCTATCATTCTCGAAACTTAGAACCTATGAACAAAATTATGCCATTACCGAGCTGGAATGCTTGTCAATTATTGATGCTGTTGATAAATATTATTGTTATTTACATGGGACTCATTTTACCGTTCATACGGATCATGCTGCACTTGTCTGGTTAAAAAGTATTAAACACCCAACTGGACGATTATTCCGATGGTCACTTAAGCTTTCCATGTACGATTTTGACATTAAATATAAAAAAGGTTCTACAAATTATGAAGCCGATATGTTAACTAGAAACCCAATTTTTCACCATGTAACTTTACGTGAACGTGACCCATTGTTGACATTGCAAGAAATCGAGCATCATCAAAATTTAGATAATGTAAACGGTAAGAAGTTTAAAAAAGTTAATAATGTATGGACAATTAAAAGACAAGGTTTAATGAAAATTGTTGTGCCCTTCTCTTTACGTTTAAAATTATTAGAAAAAGCCCATGTTAATTATGGATATTTAGGAGTTTCGGCAATGTTAAATCTGATATCCCCTCAATATTATTGGATTGGAATAACTAAAGATGTGAGTAACTATGTGAAACATTGTGAAGTATGTCAATTAAACAAGAAGTCTAGGAAGATTGCTAAACAGAGAAATATAAGAAATCATGAAGTAAATAAAGAGAGATATGACACTCGTTTTGAGGAATCTAAATTTAAGGTAGGTGATATAGTAATGTACGAAGAGTTTCGTTACCCAAATACTCCTAAACTTACTCCCCCTTATTCTGGTCCATATAAAATTTTGAAACAAATTTCTAGAGTAAATTTTGAAATTAACAGACCCAATTCCCTCACTAAGAAAACCTCGGAAATTGTACACTGTACCAGATTAAGACCTTTCAAACCTGCAGATAATTTTCGATTAGCAACTAGAAAAAGTAAAATTCCTATTTTAATAACAGTAAACCCCAAAACGCCCAAGATCCCAAGTAGAAATTAATAGTGTTAGAAAAAAAAAACCTATCTGTGATGATTAAGACTACCCAACTGTGACTCAAATAACTACCTGACTATGACTCCGATAATCTTGCAATATTTTGATAACCCAAGGAAGATTGCTGTTGACGCATGATGAAGATAACCTAACTTTGATGGATTTAGATACCTACCTAAATTTCGTAGTTAATCATATTTAGAGAATTTTTGATGCTAGTTTGCCTTCCACAAATTACCATCTGAATTATTCTAAAAGAATATTTATTAAAAGGAAAATGTTTATGTGCTAAGTTAAAGAAAGATTTTGTCAATGTTGGGGCTAACATGACATGTCACAGGTTACCCCTAATTTTGCCAAGTATGTTGATGATCTGAGTTGTTATTTTTGTTGACACCGGAGAACCCTTTTGCCAGCACAAGGGGTAGTTCCTCCCGCAGAGGGATGAGCCTCTTGCTGTCTTTGCATCACAGCACCCTCGTGATCACTAACAATCTTTCACGTTGGACATCACAGAGGATAGCCCATTTCACCTCCAGGTTTGTCACTTATGTCATGATTGGTACCAATGATAGAATTTGAATATTTTGAATTGAAACTAGTGACGATGTTAAAGCACATAATGTTTTTGAAAATTACCTAATGTGAAAATGATGCCCATTTACTTAATTAAGGATTTATAACAAGTTGTTTTGAATTGTTTAATTTATGATCTTATGTATTGTTAAAAACTTGACAGGTATCTAAATCTATGCTGTAATTGAAGTGAAACTTTCAGAATAATATAAGAAATCAATTTTGTAATAATATTGTCTAAAGTAATGTTGTTTTGAACTTGAACTTATTGAAATATCTTCTGAATTATATATTGTGAATTATTTTAAAATTTATGTAAGTATTCGAGATTAGGAATATGAAAAATGGAGATCGATGTATAATTGGTGTAAACGATGAAGTTTTGAAATCATGTGTAAAATGTAAACACTGAATATAAACCACATACAATAAGGACTTATTTGATAAACAATGTAGAACGACTTGAATTTAAACTGAGCTTAAGGACTCAAAGAATTATACGTTATTTTAGGACTTATTATTGAATAAAGAACTTTGATTTAATTAAAAAGTTATTTAGAATATATTAGCCAAAAATATTTCAGTTATTTGAATTTCATTGCACATTGTATAATAATTATAAACTTTATTGCATACTATGTTAATTCCCTATATTATGAATGTTCATTATAAATTTCATTGTATATTGTCTTTAATTTCATATATTTTGTGTAATGGTGCAACGAAGTCATAAGAGTGAGTTTAGTATTATAGTAAAGATTCAAGAGATTTAACTTTGGTTTTGTTTCGGTGAAGTTAAGTTATGACGGGTTATGGACAAAGCTCTTGACTCTGTAACCTTGATGTGTTCTAATTCTCACCCACCTTGCTGTTTATCGTGACTTCTTTCCACCAATGTTGCATTCAGAGACATGTAATTGTATAATGTAGTTAATTTTGATTATATTTGATTGTGATTGTACTCACTTTATTATATAAGAGTTCATCTGTATTATGTTGTGAAAATGTCACCTTTCAACGTGACGATTTTCCCTTTTTCGGGGGGGATTTGTAATAAATTAAATATTAGGCCCTCCATTCTATCAGTTAAATTCCCTTTCCTGAATCCAATCCCCAGTAACATTACTTTAACGCTTTAAAAACCCATAGCAACAGGACTTCCCATAAAACAGCAAACGTTGCATTTCTACACGTGTATACGTCCCGAGAAAGGCGTGAGTTCGCATCGCCAGCCCGAAATTCCGCTGACATTTCAAAACAACAGCCACATGTACCTCGCTTCTAGCGCGTGAGGTTGAAAGGTGATATTGCACTTCGCTCCGAGCATCTGAAATGAAAGGACGTATGTTACTATCGCTCCTAATAAAATGATTCGACCCGACTGCTTCAAAATTTAAATTCTTTCAGGCTGAGTCTAGCTCCAGCCACGTAAATTTGAGCTAGTTTTCCTTTTCAGGTTGCCTTTTAAGAACGATATGTAATGATTATATTACATATATATATATATATATATATATATATATATATATATATATATATATATATATATATACATACATGTATATATATATACATACATATATATATATATATACATATATGTATGTATACATATATTTATATATATATACATATATATATATATATATATATATATATATATATATATATATATATATATATATATATATATATATATATATATATATATATATATACACCGGGTGTTTCAAAACTCGCGCACATCAACCTTTGTGGTTGAGTTTTAAAGACAGATGAGTTATGTTAACAAACAGAATAAAGGACAAACAAAGGTTGAACGATTATCTTTATTGTCAGGTGTCAGACATGGTGAAATCAGAGTAAATGTTCGAAATGTTGTCCGTTTTTCTGGACACACAATCGAACTCTTTTTACCAGATTAGTCGACACTTTACGAAGTGTGTGAGAATTAATGTCCGATATTGCATGAAGGATGTTACTCTTAAGTTCATCAAGCGTATGGGGATTATTGCTGTAGGCGACTTTTTTCAGATATCCCCAAAGGAAAAAATCCGGAATTGACAAGTCCGGTGAACGTGGTGGCCAAAGTCCTTTGGAAATGACACTATCATCGAAAAATTCAGTTAAAACTTCCACACTGTCCCGTGATGTGTGACACGTTACGCCGTCTTGCTGCAACCAACAAGGATTTTAAGCAACAAGGATTACCATGTGGATGTGCACGAGTTTTGAAAAACCCGGTATATATATATATATATATATATATATATATATATATATATATATATATATATATATATATATACACATACAGTTGTCTCTCTGTTTAACGACGCTCTACTTAACGATGATCTCTATTTAAAGACGATATTTTCCAGTCCCGGCCCCTATGACGTTATGGGAAATGCTACATTTTTCACAAATTCTGTTTAAGGACGATCTCTACTTAAGGAAGATTTTTCACGGTTCCTTGAAAGTCGTTAAACAGAGTGCCAACTGTATATACATATATATATATACATATATATACATATATATATACATACATATATATATGCATATATATATATATATATATATATATATATATATATATATATATATACATATATACATATATATATATATTCATATATATATATATATATATATATATATATATATATATATATATATATATATATATATATATATATATATATATATATATACTTACTGCCAATGGGTAGACGTATATTTAACTATAATCAGTTATGAAAAATTTTTTCACAGTCTCTCAATCTGAATTGTTTATGCCATCTGCCGAAATATCATAGTTTTGTAGACACAGCTCATGGACATGTTATAACAGGCTTTTGGAACTAGCTGAAAATATAGCACTACGTGAGTTGATGAATTTGGGAACTAAATATAGATCACCTAGTTCTTTTAATAATAAAAATAGAATACATTTTTTAAATACTGATTTGGATAAATTTATTTATAAAATAGCTATTAATTATTCTATCGCAACAAAAGCCTTTAATCAATGGAAAATTAATTTACTTAAACTTGTACAGTCTAAACTTCCTAACAATAGTTATTTCTATAATAATTCTAACAGTCTTCTTCTTTGGGACGGTTTGTCTTGCTTTTAAGATCCTTCTGTAACCAAGCTCCCGAATATGTTCTGTTTCGTCAACGAGCATTGCCAACAGAACATTCTCTGGGTGCGCAAAAAATGCATATCGTTGAATTACTGGATTGACCACTTGAAGTAATTCGTCGGATAAATTCCGTGATGTTTGGATTGCTTGAATGACATGCTTTGGTCCATCAGTAAAATATTTGCTCTTTTATATGGCAAACCACATAGACATATATGATTCCAAGATGAGGCCAACTATTTCTTTTAAGTTTCCGGATGGATCTGATGAACTTATATACAACCTAAGGACTCGGTTGGCCGCAGTAAGCCAACTGGAATGGGACAAAGGACCAGTGTCCCTATTTGGAAAGTCTTCTGGACAGTTTCCCAAGGTGAATGTATTTGAAATATTAAACAAATACTGTTGGTCTTTCCTTAACAAATTCCTGTCTGGACACAGGGAGTTTTTCACAGCAAGTGATCTACTGCCCGATTGGCCCACTAAAATAATTAGGTCCTGCAGTTTCACTGTCAATATGTTGTAAAATGTGGCTAAAAAGAAGCTCACTAAAATGCAGTAGGCATATGCTCCACTGTAGCTGGCGTCCTACATGATTTTCTAGTCGATTGATGACACCGTTCTTCCAGTGTTGGTTACATTGCCATTGCACTCTACTACTTCTAGTTTTTCTTGTGATATTGATAGTTCAGTCAAACGAGAGGTAATGCTTTGAGTTAGTATATCATTTGATGAACTCGAGGAAGGAGATACATGTCCAATATATGATCATCCAGGTTCCTGGAAAAGAGAATAGTGTTCTTCTTTCAGACTGCCGTACGTCATATAATTAAACATAAAAGTCTCTAGTAGAGGGCGTATTTCGTAGAAGTTACAACCCGATATTAGAATATCAGCTTTTGACACTTGTATATAAGCCATGGATACTTTCAGGAAAGATATTAGAGGTGTATAGGAGAGCAACAGTGGAGCATCGATGGGCCCCAATGAGAATTCCAACACTGAACCACACTCCGAAGATAAGGGAGAAAATGATATTTCAGTTATTCCGTTAGGTCAGAACATACCCCTTGAGAGTGATGATGAGGATTTGGTGGAATGGAATGTTTCTGAGGAAACCCACAGTGATGAGATTGAAAGCCTCTTACCAGTCCAAGGTCTAAAACGCATCGATTGGAAAAGAAAGGTGGCCCCACGAACAAAGAATGACCGTATAGATGTGTACTATTATGAAGTAGGTTCCAACATTAGACTTAGGCCTATAAATGATGCCTTAAAGTACTGTAAGAAAAATGGTATAAAATTCACGGAACACATTTTCAATTTTGCCGGTGAAAATCCGTATCAGGGAATAATTTCAGATAAACCAGTTACCACCTCTACAAGTTATGCCAGTTCCTGACTAGATGAAATTCATATTCCCAACACCTATAAACAAGCTTTGAGCTCCCCACAACATAAGCAATGGGTAGAAGCCATGGGAGAAGAAATGAAAGTCATGGCAGAAAGACATGTGTGGCGCCTTGAAAAGTTACCGTCAGATACAGATGTAATAGGATGCCGATTTTTACACTGAAAAGAGATGAAAAAGGCAAAGTGGCCAGGTATAAGGCAAGACTGGTGGCACAGGGTTTTAAACAAGTTAAAGGAGTGACTTATGAAGAAACTTTTAGCCCAATCATTAATTTCAGTCCAATTCGTTTCTTTTTTTCGCTTTAAGTAGTTTTACCGGGTTGGACCCACAGGCAGTGTGACGTAAATGGAGCTTATCTATACGTGCCATTAAAGGATAACATTTACATGTCGCAGCCACCCGGTTTTGTTGTGAAAGGTGAGGAGACTTTAGTTTGCAAGTTAGATAGAGCTATTTATGGACTGCACCAGAGAGGTCGAGAATGGTTTTTTTGAGATTCATAAAGTATTGACAGATCTTGGTTTTAGCAAATTGAATTGGTGTAATTGTGCATATGATTTTAATTGTGTGTTAATTCTGCTTCTATATGTTGTTGACATAGTTTTGTTTGGAAAGGACGAGAAAATAATAGACAAGGCCATTGGATTGTTAGAAAAACATTTTGATTTAAAAATTTTGGGAAAGACTAGAAAGCTGTTGGGGGTTGAGTTTGAAGAAAAGGGGGGGGTGAAGTTTTGTTAAGCCAGTCAATTTATATTGACGATATTAGTAAAAGGTTTACTAGCTTCTTCATACCTGTTTCCTCACTTCCAATCAGCAAAGGTACAGTCTTCTCAAAGAAACAGTGTCCACAATCAGATGGTGAAATAGAGGAAATGTCACATTTCCCTTATAGGAATTTATTAGGCTGTCTATCTTTTCTTGCCAGTAGAACCAGGCCCGACAAAAGTTACGCCGTTAACATTTTTAGCCAGTACCAGAGTAATCCTGGTAGGTTTCACTGGGACGGTGTGATAAAACTTTTGGGCTATGTCATACACACACGCAATTATAAACTTAGACTTATATGCAATGAACCTAGTATAGTGGTTTACAACGATGCGGACTTTGCTGCCAACAAAGATGACAGGACATCTATGGGGGGACAGATAGTTTTTTTTGGGGAAAGCTCCAGTCATGTGGAGGACTTTTAAGGAGAAGTGCGTGTCGTTGTCAGCTATGGAGAGTGAATTTTATGCTATGACAGAGGCTACTAAGGAACTGATGTGGTTTGATAGAATCCTAAATGAATGTTATGCCAGAAAGCTAGTTATTGGTGAGACAATCAAGTCAATTCTATCTGTTGATAACACCGATTGCATAGACTTCGTCAAATCCCCAGTCGAAAACCACAGGAGCAAACATATTGATGTCCGGTTATTTTTTGTTCGTGACTTAGTTTATCAAAATATTTTTGATATAAAGTATATAAAGAGCAAAGAAAATTTAGGTGACCCTTTTACCAAACCTCTGACCAGGTTCGAGCTGAGACGTTTATGTGATGAAATATTTTCATGAGTCTCTGGAGTTAAATGCTCATTTTGTTTCTTTTGAACTTTGAAAGTATTTTTGAACTTTTGAGAGTATAGTGAGTTTTTTTAACTTAAATTTAATAAAACTTACATATTCAAGGAAATTTGTTTAATGTAAACTTGTTTAATGCTCAGTGTCTATTTATCTGAATTGGTGTATTTTATAGATATACAGTGCAATATTACTTCGTGATATTTTGATCTCAAATATTTTAAACACTTTAAAGAAAAATTTTAAGAATTTGAAAATGTTGATTGATATATTTCTTGATGATAAACCAATTTGTTTTATGTGTATGAATGAGTTTGTATGAGTCGGCGCCCACGCATGTATTGATATATGATTATGATTGAATGAAGTGATGTCTTAGTCATTATGCGTTTTAACTCTTTTCTGTAGTTTGTAATTTGTAGTATTGTGTATATTGGTTTTTCAGATAGCAAATGTAAAAACAGAAGGAAGTACAGAATGTTTTTTTTTATATATAGAGATCTTCGAACTTGAAAACCTGAGCTGTAAACTGTGATGGATTTATCTACTCCTGTTTCTTGCTTTGTGTCGGAAAAACAAGTGGGGGGGGGGAGGCATTTGTTAGCAATGTGAACTAAGAATTACTTTAAAAGTCCATTAATTACTTGCCTTTCCGAAGTTTGACGTCATATTTTGTATTTACATTTTAAGCCTGTTCAAGTTAAAGCGATTCATTTCATAACTAAGCCGAATCACTGACGCAAATTTCTTGTGATTACGTCATATTTGGCAGACTGCCGTACGCCATATAATTAAACATAAAAGTCTGCAGTAGAGGGCGTATTTCGTAGAAGTTACAACCCGATATTTGAATATCAGCTTTTGATACGTGTATATAAGCCGTGGATACTTTCAGGAAAGATATTAGAGGTGTATAGGAGATTAGAGGTGATGAGATAGAAGCTATGAGATGAGTATCGGTATTATTAGGTAGTGTCAAGCTGCTCTGTTCATCAATGCATTTATTAAGAAGTCGGTGTCTCTTTTGATAAGATAACAAGATATTGTATTAAGCGTGCTAAAAGTAAGGTATTTTATATTACTTCAACATTTAAATCCCTTTTGATAGTCCATCACAGTAAAGGAAATAGACTGTTTGTTTAAGAAATTGATTCAATGTAAAGGCCCGGTGTGCATTGCTAATGTTACCAGTGAAGAATGAAGATATTGACATTGTTATTTTTAACTAATTTTAACCAGTTTTTGAAATGAATAAATACTTTTATGTTATTGTTAAAAGTCTTGTTGTCTATACATTATATTAGGCATCTTCAATGGTTTTAACGTATGCCTTTTTTAACAAACATAGCTTTTACTGCACAACTTTTACTCTGCTATTCAAAGGTATCTAATAGAAGGATTATTAGAATTGTTGACGTACATGTTTTACATGTACGCTGACAATATAATATAATATATATTTTCGCTTTAAAGAATCAATCCACCGGTTTTAAGAATCAGTTTACACTCGTCGCTTTCCTTTCATTTTTCCAAAAAAACCTTTTTTTTTTTTTTAAAAGAAAGATTGATAACATGGGATGGAATATAGTCGCAAAATTCATCCCTTTCTTTGTTAGACATAACATAATAGTTTCCCCTTAAACGCTTTAGCACAACACTGTCCTATTAGCTTGACCCTGGGGCATCTTTACCCGCCCGGGTCCGATTTCACTTTTCTCCACTGACAAATAAAAATAGGGACTCTTTTTTCCCACCTCTCCCATCCCGGGTGCGGCTTCCTGGACCCTGAAACACATAAATCTTTGGCGAAGTGTCCACAATCACTTAGGCTTTTTTCCACATTAGTAGATTCAGCATGTTATCAATTCGTGAAACGTAAGCTAGAAGGTGAATCTCCGTCTGAGACTTTTAGTATTGAAAGAGGTATAAGCAGCCTCTTGAAAACTTCATGACGTCAAACTACTGTGGCGTCGAAAATTTGTCGATGGGGTAATTAAACTTATATTTAATAATTACTTAGTTAATAATTAGTTTCACTTACATTTAACTTCAATATTACCATTAGCCATAGTGGTTAGCACATTTTAAAGACGTGCGTTGTTGGTAGCAATAACCCAAAATTAATTATGAAAACGGGTTCGACTTACTGTTTGCACTACTGTGGTGGTTAATGAGCCAAAACGAAAAATGAAATTAAATCTAATAAAATTACTTATCTAACCTTGGAGAACACCTAGAAATAAATTTACATCACCTAAAAGAAAAAAACTTCAAAAATTCAACTCTGCTGAGATTAAAAACCTAAAGCTAAAAATTAGAAAATTAATTCAAAGGCAAAGACTGACATGACTCAACTTTACAAACTAATAATAACATTTTATTAACAATTTCACTGACATTATAACCATCAATCTTGTAATCAATTCTAATCAACATATTTCCGACATACCAAATTCAATTATTAAGAATGCAATTGCTGTAAAACTAAAATTTATATCTTCTCAACACAATCAAATAAATAAAATGAAAATTCCAATAAATCAAAAATGAAGTGGCTGGTGAATAAAAAAAACTTAATTATTCTATGAGTAATTGCTGATAATTAACTAATTTAACATTTAAATTGAATCTTAATGATCTGCTGCAGCTTTAAAAAAATAGAGAGAAATTCGGGATAGGATTTAAGGAACAGAAAAGAAAGGAAAAGAAAGAAATTCACCCGTAGCCAGCACATCATTCCCCGGGATATTTGCATCGTCCCGAGGCCAGAGCCTCACGGCCCCAACCTTCGGTCTTCACGCCCCCGCTATCTAGAATAACCTTTCAAACTCCCGCACTCCCGAGTCGGCTTCTTCTCACCACTTGCATCAGACGCGTAAAATCAGCTTCCATACAAAGTAGTTCCTCGGCGCGCCGTGAATTGCTGATGGTCGAAATGAGGGGGAAGGCTACAGGTAGCATTCTTGCACTCTGCAAATCGTTATACAATTTATTTTTTTCCATCCCTCATCTCGTTCTTGTTGATTAATTTTATTTCACGGCGCCCTGGTCATCCACCTGACGATGTATCATTGCGCACCTTCCATCTCCTGTTATCTGAGATTTCTTCCCCGTTCGAAAAATGGCGCGCAGCGAAAGTATCGGGTTACAGACAGCGGCCAGTGGAGGTAGCGATAAGAACTTGTTGCTAGGCACAGGGTCAGTTTTAGGGAAAGAAAGAAAACAATAAATATCTCTAATACTTTTACCATTTAACTAAATTTCTTCAACCTTTGAATTGAAATTCACCATCCAATATTACGTACCAGCGACTTACAAGGTTTATAAATTTATCAATATTTTAACAATAAGGTATAACATGTGTTGATCTATTTCAGCTTAATTCTTCACAATGTCAAAACATTTAGAGAAATTTGACGATTCTCCAAATGCGATGACATTAATCAAATTAATGAATATTTGATCACCACAAGTTTAACCATCACATATATTTAGCAGAGGCTTAATAAATTGATTAAAACAAAGCACAACCATTACTAAAATTTACTTACTTACTTTACTAACTTAATTATCTCAATACCCGATATTAAAATAAACGTTAATTATTTAATAAACTATTAATTATCATCACCACACTACTATAGAAAACTTTTTCTTGCTCTCTTCCTGTAGTCGAAATGTTAAAACTGTTTAGCAGGTATGTTGTAACAAATATTGGATTTTTTCTTCTCTTACTATAATGTGTATCTACTTATAGGTCTAGAAATTAAGTTGTATTTTAAAATTATAAAAAATAATTTTAATAAAAGATATTTAACGTAAATTAAAGAGTATTTTATGGTAAATTATCTCATATATGTATATATAGGTGTGTGTGCCAGTCCAAAATCCTAAATTTCGGCTATAAGAATCAACCGCTTATAAGAATCAAAAACAGTAATTACAAACGTGATTCTTATGAGCGGAAATCACTGTGTATATATATATATATATATATATATATATATGTGTGTGTGTGTGTGCGTGTGTGTGTAACATGGGAGAAAGACCGCAGGTTACTGCTCAGAAGACGTCTAATCTCCCATGCTACGGTGAGGAAATTTAGTTATACGTGGGATTAAAATAACATCATGACTAAAATGAAGACTACATCAGCTTACGTGAGCATTTTTATTTTATCGCTGGCGACTCCGCTGGGTTGAATGTAGCAAGAAAAAGTACAGGAGTGTCCGCTCATTTTGGACGTTCGAACTTATATAAACTTCATTCCATCACGTGGCGTGAATTAATAGCTGATTGGTTAAAAGTTATTTGTTGTTGCGCGATTCTGATCTAATTTTTTAGGACGCCACGCCGCGTCTAATTTCGTTAAAAAGTCAGCCATCTTGAATGAAATCGCCTGGGGTTACAAAAGACTGTTACCGTGGGATTTTTGCATAAGTTTTAATGGGACGAAAATACTAGAATTTGGAATATCTTTTGGAATTTAACACGAATGCCCAAGGGAAATTAAATAACTTAAGAGATTAAAAAGGGGTATGTAATTTTGAATACTAAAGTAAAGAATTAATAGTTTTTAAGTGTTAAGAGGATTGAATTAAGAAATTATTAGCTTTTTAATATTATATATATATATATAGGGTGTCCATAATTAAAGTCTCACTTTCAAAAGGCTGCAAAAAAAGAACCACTGGTCAGAATGACTTCAAATTTGAACTGCATATACTGGAAGAAGTGGGAAACGATTTGGCATAATAAAAAAAATTCCAAAATGTATCAATAGATGGCGCTGTAAGCGGCATAACGAAAGTGGATTCGGCTACAAGTGACATTTTGAATCGAAATACGACGGCTTTGGCATGAGTTGCACAGTAAACCAACTGTAGTGTTCAATGTGCATGTGTGTTTGGGTCGTTTGACGGAAAAAAATGACTTCCAAGTCAGTCAAAAGTTGTGGCACTGTTAGTGGAAAGCTCATCCACCACGGCCAGGTCGTACCACATTGGATGGGAAAAATTTGTTTTTAATTGGCCTTGGGCCAAAAACAGCATAAAAAGCACACAATGATTCGATTTTAATCGTCCTTGGGCCAAAAACCGCATAAAAAGCACACAATGATTCGGCTTTTAATTGTCCTTGGGCCAAAAACCGCGTAAAAAGCAACAATGAAAACGCCTGTTAATTATCGCTAGACTTGAAGCAGACAGGTTCAATATGCTTTCCACCATTGTCCGCCACAAGCTGAAAGCGATAAACAGCCTGTTCCACAACAGATCGGAGTGTCTTCTTGGCAGGTCAGCAGGAAGCAACTCCTGAACATGTGTAATTTTGTATAGATAGCAATGCAGGATATTGCGCATAATTTTGTGCACCGTACTCGCAGGCATGTCTAAACATCGGGCAATACCACGTGCACTGCACGTTTGCACACCACTGCTCGTCCCTTCCGCTAATGATGTGGCCACATCTTCTACCACTACTGACGTCGAAGCAATTGATTTACTCCCTCTGCCAGATTTCACTTCAAAAGAACCTGTTTCTTCAAATTTCTGAATCATATTCTTTAGACCCTTTGCAGAAATCGGACCACAGCCTTTTTCATTCCCTTTAATGACCGGAATTTCTTTAAAGCTGCAGGCACACAGTCTTCGTTCTTGTAGAAGAGCTTCACCAGAAGAGCGCGATCCTTCATTGAGAGACTCATGACAAGCTACTCAGGTACAATATGATGGGAACGTCACATATCCTGCGCTTTTATACCCCATGCAATGTGTCTTTTAATTAGTTTGCACAGTATGCCGCTTACAGCGCCATCTATTGATACATTTTGGAACTTTTTTATTATGCCAAATCGTTTCCCCCTTCTTCCAGTATATTCAGCTCAAATTTGAAGTCATTCTGACCAGTGGTTCTTTTTTTGCAGCCTTTTGAAAGTGTGACTTTAATTATAGACACCCTGTATATATATATATATATATATATATATATATATATATATATATATATATATATATATATATATATATATATGTGGGCGGTCAGAATGGTCGATGGTGAATAGTAGTGAAGTACAACGAAGCTGACATTTAATTACATTTAATCACGAAACACATACATTAAGAATTAAAAAGTTAAACAGAATTAAAATTACACACATCAAGAATTAAAAATTTATAACGTCTTCAGAAATTAAAAGTTAACACGTCGCCTCGCATCGCCTCGAGATCTCTATCATCATATCATCATATCATATCATATCCTTGCCTGCAGTCTGACTACCGTATTTATAGTCGTAGTAGTCGGTAGGGGTCGCTTCAGTTAACGTTTGAAGGGCCAGTTCCATTCTACAGATCGGGGTAAGGTATGGCGGCAAATTCCATTCCACACACACACACACATATATATATATATATATATATATATATATATATACAACCTTTGTCCAGAAAGTTCGGCGAAAGACGTCATAGTGCTCACGGTCGAGTTTGCAACTGGCGCATACCGTGCCGGACAGGAGAAGACTGGTCTTAACCAGTTCCTGAGCGGTGGCGCTACGAGTTAGCTTATCGTGTGGAAACAGTTCATTGTAGAGTGAAGGCGTTGTGCGCTCGGTCGAAATTCAAAATGGATCAGCGAACGAATATGCTGTTCTGTTTCAAACATGGAAAATCAGCGAAAGAGACTCATGAAATGCTGCTAAAAGTTTACGAAGAACGTGTTGTCACTTTGAAGTGCGTGTATGAGTGGTTTAAACGCTTCCGAGAAGGGTGGGTCACAATTGCAGACTCTCCCCGAAGTGTTCGGACTGCAATTGCACGCACCCCGGACAACGTACAGAAAATGAAGGAATTGTTGGCTGAGGATCGTCGTGTAACAGTGCGAATGGTAGCGTAGGAAGTGGGAAGAGAGATGGCCCATCTTATACTGACCAAGGATTTGGGTGAACGCAAGCTTTGCTCCCGACTTGTGCCCCGCACTTTGACGACGAAACAAATGCATATTCAGCTTGTCGCCTGAGGAGACTTCATCGACATGGCGGATCGAAACCCAAATTTCCTGAAAACCATTGTCACGGGTGACGAGACCTGGTGCCTGAAGTAGGACCCCAACGGAAAGTGTCAGAATATGGAGTGGTGGGGTGCAGGGTCGCCGAAAAGCAAGAAGGTGCGAAGTGAGAAATCCCGCATCAAGACAATGCTCGTGGTGTTCTTCGACTCTGATGGTTTCATCCATAAAGCATTCCTCCCTGAGGGCACCACGTTAAATGCCGCTAAGTACGTGGATATACTGAAACGTCTGCTGCAAAGGATCAATCGGGTACTCCCCCAGTACACCGAGTAACGCAACTGGACCCTGCTTCTCGACAATGCCCGGCCACATACTGCTTTTCTGGTGCAACAGTTCCTGGCCAACAGGCGAGTTGTGTCCCTGAATCACCCACCCCACTCCCCATACTTTTCTTCCCCGGACTTTTTCTTGTTCCCCAAATTGAAATTAGCTTTAAAGGGTCATAGGTTTTCGGACATTTCGGACATCCAACGGAATGCTACGACTCAGCTGAAGGTCATCCCTAAAGACGGCTACGCCAGGAGTTTCCAAGACTTCTACAACCGTTCTCCGATGTGCATTACTGCCTACGGGGATTATTTCGAAGGACAGTAACAGCTGTTTCATCTATGACAACAATCCATTGTAACTATAGACACATTCACCGAACTTTCTGGACAAAGGTTGTATATATATATATATATATATATATATATATATATATATATGTATATATATATATATATATATATATATGTATATATATATATATATATATAGTATATATATATATAGTATATATATATATATATATATATATATATATATATATATATATATATATATATATATATATATATATATATAGTATATATATATATATATATATATATATATATATATATATATATATATATATATATATATATATATATATAACGGAAGTCTGTCTCTCATGATGTAGTGATTCGTTTTGTTATTGACTTTACTGTATGATTATGGCATACATGATTTTAAACTTGGATTGGTTTCTGTCAGATATTATAGCTAGTACTTCCTTATGTGAAACAGTAAATGAAAATAGACAACAGAAATGTATTATACATCTCTGAACCATCAGTGTAATTCTGTGCCTTTTAAATACATAATGCGATGCGTATCAACGAATATATATTTGGAATATGCGAATCCTTTCTTTTTGAGGAAGTTATTTTACTTGAGTTCGGGTGGGGGAAATGCCCTGACACCCTAGTCACCTTGGGAACTTGGATACACGACTGTAAGACTGGGTCTTTATATCAGAAGAGAAATTTCTACCAGAGGAGGGGATATCATTAAATTTGCAGATGTGAAGAGAGAAATTCCTCAAAGGGATTTAAAATAATTAATCAGATACACATACATGGTTAAATATATTGATCGATGTTGAGACTGACAATCAGAATGATGAAAATGGATCTTACTTTAAGTGTTCATAAATTGCAAAATGTGTTTAAAAATATGTTCATTTAGATTTATTATCCAAAGTTCCACTTTATCCGATTTTCCTGAAAAACAAATGGCAGGTCAAAATTACAAACTCAAATGTGTGGGTGAGACAATAAAAATCCCCTTTAAGCATTGTAAAAAAACTGTTCGCAAAATGAGATGAAAGAAATCTTAGTGGATCAAATTCAATTAGGCTTGATGCTTTCGAGGGAACTGGAAAATAGGAAATTATCCACCTGCAAAAGGGTGCTTAAATGAAAATTTATGTTTCACAGGCAGAAGACACGGCAGCTAATATAAATAGCAGTTTGATGGTTGATTCCTTCTTCCGCGTAATAAATTTGCTTATTAGAACTGTGTCGAGAACAAAAGTAAGCAACATTGCACTAATGCAATTATTAGCTCACTCTAGAGAGTGAAAAATATTTTTCAAATTTGCTAATCGATACCTTACGTTTTTACAAAAAAATTGTAAAAAAATGTAGAAATTCGAGAAGTATGAAATTGTATTATGTATGAGCTTTTAAAAGACTACTCAATTGTCGAAGTACTGTCAACCTTCCACATTCCGAGGCTTTCAGGGACCGGTGCTTCCTCCTCCCCTTCCCTGTGAAAATGGATAGCTCAGGATTATCTCTCGTCGTTTCCCCTCCATTTAAAATGTCAACGAAAGAGAGAGAGAGAGAGAGGGAGAGAAATGTTCTTCAATTTCTTCTTTTCTCTCTCTCTTGTTGTAGAGAGAGAAAATGAGAGAGAAAGAGATAGTATCTTTTATAGACAGTTATACGGAATTCGGTACTGACTTTAAATAGAGAGAGAGAGAGAAAGAGAGAGACATATAGTATTTTTTACAGGTAGTTATACGGAATTCGGCATTGACTTTAAATAGAGAGAGAGAGAGAGAGAGAGAGAGAGAGAGAGAGAGAGAGAGAGAAAAAGAGTTAGTTAGAATTAGAGTTAGTAATGTTTAGCAAAAATATAATAAGTTAAACAATAGAATACATCCCAATAGTAGGTTCCAGGAATTTGAAGTTCCAGTACCAACTATGCCGGTTAGTATACAAACAAATAAACTCCTTTCTTTATCACATACAGCTTCTCTCTCGTGACTAAAGTTTGTGAGAGAGGTAATATTTGCAGTTCACGTATTGTCCGTGATACAATATGGATACTGTTCATAGAAAAACGTTACTGTACATAGAACTAAAGTTAGTAATACTGTACATAAAAAAAATTGAAGTTCTGTGTCTGTTACAGTGCATTGTTACAGTTTCTGTTATATGTCTGTTACAGGGCACAGCATTTTGATGGTTTATGGAATTTCGTAATCGACGTGTAAGCACGGGACTTGCCGAGACCTGCTCAAGCACACTTGGCCGTCACCGTGGATTCAACGGTCATGGGCAAGATTTGTTGCGGCTCTATCCCCCCTATGCATTTATCATAAATACAGTTTTGAACTATAGAATGTCAGAGATTCAATTTTCAGTCTATATTATAGAAATAAAGTTTTTGCCGATGCAAGGCACTTGTCAGTGAAGATATTAGCACTATAACAGAGGGAATCGTCTGGCACCGTATTGCTGAACCAACACCACCCCCTGGTGCCACCTCGATTTTGACCAAGTACCCCCCACGGGTGACATTTGGAATAACTTCTCCCACTTTCTCTGACCTCATACAACGGCTTTCCAGTCTCCGGGATTTAACATGTCTCCAGTTCTATTGGATTTAACATGCCCATACCTAGATTAGACAGGAAGGTATTTAACGGCGTTTGTCGGGATTTAAACCGAGCTCCTCCAGTTCCAAGCCAAACGCGCTTCTACTAGTCTACCTCGGGCCCGAAATAAGTATCTTTTTAAGAGGTAGTTAATAGGTATTCCAACAAAAATCCTAGAAAAAGACAAATGTTTTTTTGTCCATTCAAACTTACCGAAGAATGTTCCGTAATGGTAATTATCTGATTGATAAAAGGAAAATCAGGATATCATCATAATAAAAATATTTCACTGATAGATTTTGCAAGAATACTGTTGGTTTATTTAAAACTCCGATACTACGCACTGTTACAACAGAAGGGAGTTATACTGATGAATTATCGCTGAAATTATTATAAATGATCATCCATTAAAAAAAATCTTTTTATTTAAATCCAGTTTTTTTAAGAGCAGTTTTAGTTTTGTGGTTATAGACATTAATGATTCCATTCCCTGCAAAAAATAACAATGAAAAAACATTAAAATTTTAAAAGATACTCTCTCCTCAATTAAACGTCTACCTTTACGTGCAAAAAACAAAAACAAAATCAGAATACAAACATATGTGTTAACTAATCTGTGATTAGTAATCTACTGAAATGGATTTTCCCATAGTTAACATTAGTACTGAAAATATACGATTATAAGGGATGCATGTCGGTAAGGAGCGAATAAATTGATTACAAGTTAAATTGAAGCCTGAAATTTTAATCTAGAGTTTTATTACCTACTAGCTGTTTGCCCGGCGTTGCCCGGGTATTTATTTATCTCATTTTTTTTTATTACACAGGAAAAGGAATGGATTCTACATATAATGTAACATTTAAGTAATTTAATTTACAGGTATTTAAAAGTAAATACAGTATGCAAATGATAAATTAAAGTTACAAATTCACTGTATTATTAATTTAACTCAAAACTTGATTATAAACAACATTTTTAATTTTTTATATTCCCCTCAGTGACTCCGAAACTATGGATTCGACACTACTCTCGGTCATTTTGGACATTTTATATTCACCCTTTCTTCCCCCGCCTCCCCCTCAGTATTGAGGAGGGTCGAACTCTCACTTAAATGACATCGGAAGTGTCCCTATTCATCTCAGCGACCCCGGAAACTATGGATTCGACACTCCTCTCGATCATTTTGGACATTTTATATTCACCCTTTCTTACCCCCCCCCCGCATCCTCCCCAATGCTGAGGGGAGGGCGGAACTCTCACTTAAACGGCATCGGGAGTGTCCCTATTCATCTCAGCGACCCCGAAAACTACGGATTCGACACTACTCTCAGTCATTTTGGACATTTTATATTCACCCTTTCTTCCCCCTCAGCCTCCCCCACCCTCAATGATGAGGGGGGGCTGAACTCTCACTTTAACGGCATCGGGACTCTTCTTATTCATCTCAGCGACCCTGAAAACTATGAATTCGACACCATTCTCGGTCATTTTGGACATTTTATATTCACCCCTTCTTTCCCCCACCTCGCCTCCCCCCCAGTGCTGATGGGGGCTGAACTTGCACTTAAACGGCGTCGGAAGTGTCACTATTAATCTCAGCGACCCCGAAAACTATGGATTCGACACGAATGTTAGTCGTTTTCGATTATTTTTATATGTGCCCCCTGTCCCCCTAGGGGTGCTAGGGGTGTCTTACCCCCCACCCCCCAGTGTTTCTCGCGGGAGTGAGAACAACATCTGTACATAATTTCATCTCAATCGGATGAACGGTACGGCAGCGCATAAAATACGAACAAAGAAACATTCATTTTTATATACAGTGGAATCTCGATCGATCGTTCCCCGAACGATCGTTTTCCCGTATGTATCGTTTATTTCCCCCAGTCCCGAATGAATTCCATAGAAAACAAGTAAAAATGACCGCATGGATCGTTCCTCGATCCATCGTTTTCCAGCAATATTCGTTCAGAATATCGCAGCTTTACATTAATTTATCGGATCGATCGTTTTTTCATAATAACTGAACCTGAAATATAAATGTCTGGATTGAGCTAGAATACGCTCTAATTAAACAACGAGCAGAACATTTGAGATACACGGTCTCGTATTTTTGTTCTCTCTTGTTCAGCCTGGTTTCGCTTTATTGTACCACTCCCATTATTTGTTCGTCGTTGGTGTTCCTTAATTCTTTAGCCCCTGGAGTACCCTATTTTCGGCAACTCATTCCAAATTCACCGACTATTCAACATTTCTGTTCTTATCAGCCATGGCTCACAGTCAGCTTTTTTGTTGGCCTTGGGATGGAGGCACCCTGGTGTTTGGTCTAGTGTGTGAGAAGTTTCTGATTACTGCAGTTCTACACTGGCCGATGAGTGTTTCACCCGGAAGCGGAACTTCCTGGTGGTCTTATGTCGGACCCCATCCAGTGCAATGGAATTGTTCTAGTTACAAACGATTCACAGCTGCCACTTCTTTTTACTCTCACACAATAACCGATACCGAAAAGAATGCAATCTGCAACACAAAAAAATATTGTTTAGTTGTGGAGAGAAAACCGACAAAAAACAAACGACGATTAAGTACTTTTATTTGAATCAAAATTTCTGTGTATCTACGTGTATTTTTTATTATTATTATTATTATCTTGGATTTCAGTACAACTTTGTAATTTTATCTTCAGTTACACTACGGGTATGTATGCATTTATGTATGTGAGTAAATATATTTTAGGGATATCAAACTTTAAGGCATGTTAATACTTTTTTGTATGTTCCCGCATCTATCGTTTTCCCACATCCATCGTTTAGTTCAGTCGGTCCCTTCGAAAACGATAGATCGAGATTCCACTGTATATAGATATGTGCCCTTGATTATAGAAGTGGTCTAAGTCATTGTGCCGGTGATTACAAAAGTAGTGTAAAGGCATATATTTTTTGCCTCGAGATATTTAAAGGTTCTGAGTTTGAACAAACTAAAAAATATTTTTATACTACATAATAAAATATTTCAGAAAATATTTACGATTCAATTTTTAAATTTTTGCAGACTGCTTTCGATTACGGTAATGTAAAAGAATGCAAAGTGAAAATTAAATTTTTTTAAAAGATTCTTTACATCACTTTTTTAATCACCAGCGCAGTGACTTAGATCAATTTCATAATCAAAGACACATATATTTAAGTTGTTGTTCTTTCTAATGCCCCCTGGCTGGAAGTTTCAGACCATATCCTTATAGGCTTTGGGCAGAACTGTTCGGCTCCGGTTTACATAGCACCACAAGGGTCGGAGTCCAGCTTAGCTGGCTGCCATCTCAATTTTGACCGAGTATCACCAGGGGCGACATCTGGGGGATCGTACCTTCTCCCACCCTCTCTTTCCTCATAGAGGGACTTTTCGGTCTACGGAATTAACGTGCCCATATCCGCCCTAGACAAGGAGGTACTTAATAGCACGCGTTGGGATTCGATCCGAGCACCCTCAGCACCGAACGCCAGCGCGTTACCACAAGGCTACCTCGAGCCCACATATATTTATAAACAGATAAAGCTGCGTAATTTAACCAGAACTGTAGAGGGGGGTATAAGGTTTTCTAGAGTTATACGAAACTTTTACTCCATCATTCTGAAGCTTGCATCAAAAAGGATTACAAAAATTCAATTATATCGATACCGAGGAAGGGTGAATTCATCCCTTTCACGGGCTAATACCAGAAATGTTGAAACATGACAGCTTTCGGCGGAAGAAAAATTTCGGAATTCGAGGGGGGGGATGTTTTATTAGCAATAATTCGATTATAAAGAATGAAGATCTCGTAAAGAAGGGCATCGGAGAATCTCCACCTGCGGGACGCGGGACAGGAATGAAGATTTATGATCATAAAGACTACGAGACGAGACAACTAGGACATATTTATAGCCATATTTCTTCCGTGTCATAAATAAGACGGAGGTAAATTTCATTTTATCGCTGCGTGGCTCATCAATTCAAAGTTAATTAATGAAGGATTATTTTGAAGTTCATTCATGCTTAAGTGGCATTCAAAGAGCGATAGCGCTAATATTTTATGAGTGTCCTCCTTTATGCTCTGGCTATAATAACATTAAAAAAATAATTACTGCTGTATTAATTGAAAAGTTTGTGGGAGGAAAGCTCCTTTCAGGGGTGAAGGAATCTTTAATAAATCATAGCGATGTTTACGTTGCTTTAGAAAACTTTACAGGCTTCATCACACGATTCCACAGGAGACAGTCTGAAGATTTTCAAACAAAGATTCTCTGCTAATCTGTTACAAGTAGGTTTTAATTTTGGCAATTTTTCCTCTATGAAAATTTTGACGAGGAGCAGTTTTATACTGACGAAATTAATTTCTTACGTTCAGCCAGGGGTTGTTGTTTAAAACTGACTAACTTCTTAGGGCTGTGTCTCAAGCACTGCACGAGTACGCGTTGATGTATGATCTCATTACTGTCCATCATTGCTGAAAAAAACCAAAAGACTGAAAATTTAACTATATCTAAAAGTTATGGTTTTTCAGCAATGATGGACAGTAATGAAGACATAGAGATAGATATAGTTAAATTGAATGAAGATTTAGATATAGTTTAATTTTTCAGCAATGAAGACTGAAAATTTAATATCTAAAACTTACACAATTATCTGAATCTGAGTATCATCGATTAAAGATGAATTAATCAGGAAAAAAATATTGACTGTTTTTCTTGGAAATGTACTTGTGTTAAGTAAGTCTTCTTGGACCCAAGGTAGTCTAGTGGTAGCGCATCGGATTTCGGCTCCGAGGGTGCTCGGTTCGAATCCCGACAATTACCATTAAATACCCTCGTGTCGAGGCCGGATATAGGCACTTAAAATCCGTAGGCTGGAAAGTCTTTCTAAGTGGTCAGAGAGGCTGCGAGAAGGTACGATCCCCACAGATATCGCTCCTTTTGGTGCTCGGTCAAAATCGAGGTGGAACCTGGCTAAATAGGTCTCCACCTTTTTGGTGTCATTGTAAACCGGAGCCGCTCCGAAGCCTACATGATCTGGAATACTTCCTGCAACAGCTGGTCATTTTAAGAGTAGCAACTGGGTAACTCAACGTGTCTTGTATAATTTGTATCTTTCGAACGAATTCGGAATATTTGTACCTAAAAACTCCATTTTACATTCTAAGGTTAAACGACGACATGGGGTAATATGCTTCCCAACAGAGAATTATCATGAAAGATTTGGGGATATGGAGATTATTTTCTCTTTTAGATATATGACGTCAGAATTTCAACTACTGAAACTTATTGCATATCTTTTTATTCGCTGCATATCATTTTAGCTGTTTATTTCCATACGACAAATTATGACTTAAGTAATTTGCTAATGATACGGGAGTGAAATTTTCAAGGTTATCTATATGAGACACCTCACTAACTATTCTTGTTTTTTTTTTTCATGCTTTTAAACTTAACTTTTTTTTGTATAAAAAATGAGTTTATCGCTGAGTATATCATTTTGGTTGTTTGTTTCTATACGGCTAATTATGACTTTAGTCATTTGCTAATGATATGGGAGGGAAAGTTTCAAGGTTATCTATGTGAGATTCCTCACTAACTATTCTTGTTATTATTTTCATGATTTTAAACTTAACTTTTTTTGTATAAAAAATGAGTTTATCGCTGAGTATATCATTTTGGTTTTTTGTTTCTTTACGGCTAATTGTGACTGTACGGAGTTGTACGATGTTTAAAAAAATAAGCACAATGGACTGTAAAATTGATAAAAATTTAATAGCAAGGCATTGTTTGCCATAGTAAACTCCGCTTGTTTCAGGAGCTCCTTCATAGCGATACAGAGTTCGTTCTTATTTATACTTGGCTCTAGAGGGCGTACATAGACAAGTGGGTGGAGGCGTTACGTCATACATTATTACGTAACAATGACTTTAGTAATTTGCTAATGATATGGGAGTGAAATTTTCAAGGTTATCTATATGTGGTTCCTCACTAACTATTCTTGTTATTATTTTCATGCTTTTAAACTTACTTTTTTGTATAAAATATGAGTTTATCGCTGAGGGTATCATTTTGGTTTGTTTCCATACGGCTAATTATGACTTTAGTAATTTGCTAATGATATGAGTGTGAAATTTCAAGGTTATCTATATGAGATTCCTCACTAACAATTTTTGTTATTATTTTTATGTTTTTAAACTTACTTTTTTGCATAAAAATGACTGCTTTAAAATAAATAAAAAGCAATATTTACTTGCACTTCTTGACGATGAAAATCTCTTTCTATGCAGAACATAAAGGAAAATTTCACTCTCCATCTTTCTTTTAATTTTTTTCCCCGTTAATCACTGAGCAAATATTTTGGGTTGGATGCCCTAGGGACAAGAAATGTGTGTCTTTAAATTCTCAGAGTTTTTTGTTGTTTTATAATTGTTTATTAGTTTTTTCTTTGCATTTGTAGATTCATGTGTATAGGATTGATGCACATAAACAATATAAGTGCTCGAAGCTTCAAAGTCTTCAAATCATTAGTCAAATTTGTTTTTGGTTTCGCAATCATGACCAAAGCTACAGAAAATTATCAATATTATTTTTAATATTACTTTTTTACAAACCAAAGACAAAAAAAATCATTACATTTGAGTATTAAAAATCATGGTAACGCGAATAAAAAAACCTTTTTTAAAATATTCCTGCAATCAAATGCGGTGGAAAATTTTTTCTCCGTAGATTTTACATTTTGCATTACTTTTTATTAACTTTTATTCTGCAAACTATTATCATTGTAAATTTTTTTATCACGTATACACACTGTGAGGAATTCACTGATAGTACTTTTTTTTATCAATCTAGAACCAGCTCTTTTAAACACATATATTTTATTCCAAAATAATGCACATCACGGACAACTACAGGAAACTATATTACAGGAAGAAGAATATTACTTACATGAAAAAATTATTAACATAACCTTAATGTTCCGAAGAACATACCAGACACTTTTTTCAACCAAAGATGAAGATACACTGCTGGCCACCCAAATTCCAACACCAAGAAAGACAAGAGATATAACAGCAAAATTTATTTTGTAGATAACATGTTGACCAAGTATCAAATGATTAAATTTATAGACTTCTGTGAAGTGTGGTTCCTGCCAAAATCAGTTGCCAGATTAGCCGCCATTGTTGGAGATCACCGCTGCCACACGCCTCGACATTGATTCAAAGAGACTTTGGATGAGTTCTTGGGGTACAACAGACCAAGCAGCTTCCACACGTTGCCAAAGTTGATCTGCTGTGGCAGCTGGGGATGGGGTCTGGGTCAATCGTAGAGCAACCATGGACCACATGTTTTCTATCGGCGAAAGATCCGGAGAGCGAGGCGGCCAGGGAAGCAATTCAATCTGGCGATTGACGAAGAACCGTTGGATAATGCGTGCCACGTGTGGTCGGGCATTATCCTGTTGAAATATGGCTGTGGCCAAGTCCTGAAGGTAAGGAAGGACAACTGGCTCCAACACCTCGGAGATGTAGCGCTGGCTGTTTAAAGTACCGGCAATGCGTACTATAGGTGTGCGAGAGTGATATCCAATACGGCCCCATACCATAATACCCGGTGTAGGACCAGTGTGGCGGTGCATAACGCAGCTGTTCAGCATCCTCTCTTCACGGTGTCTCCAGACTCGAATGCGACCATCGTGATGTTGCAGACAGAAGCGTGACTCGTCAGTAAAGACAATTTCATTCTATTCTGCCGTCCACATCCTTCTGTCATCGCACCATTTGCGGCGGAGACGTCTGTGGTTCTGCGTCAAGGGTAGACAAAGCAATGGACGTCTTGCGGACAGACCACTCTGCTGTAAACGGCGTCGAATGGTACGCGCAGACACTGGATGATGCGTTATAGACTGCATGTGCTGTGCTATGGTTTGTGATGTGACTGAGCGATCCGTCACTGCCATGCGCACAATTTGCCTGTCATCACTTGAAGTGGTGCGCTGAGGTGGATGCGATCGAACACGCCGGTCCGTCGTACCCTCCTGCATCCAACGATCATATATCCGCATTACAGTTGTTTGGTTTCGTCCAACACGACTACCGATTTCCCTGAAAGATAATCCACAATCTCGGTAGGCCACTATCCTTCCTCTGTCTAACTCGGATACTTAATCAAAAGATGATCGCTATTTTCGACGAGGCATAATTGATCGTTTTTTTGAAAAACCACAAGAAAAACACAATTGCCGAACTTGAAATCGTCGAAATCTCCAAGCCTTAAATAGTGCTTTGAAGTGGCGCCACAGGCGCGCGTGATGTGCGTCTGCGCTGAAATTCTTATCATTTGCATATCTCACCTTCGCTAATGCATATTGTAAATTTCATGTTATTTGCATGTTTCCTTCAGGGTGTTGCATTTACAGTGGCCAGCAGTGTAGTTCAGCCAAAATCTGATACATGAAGTGAGTTCAACATACTTTTAACATTGCTAATGAACACACACACACACACACACACACACACACACACACACATATATATATATATACATATATATATACACTGGATAGCCAGAATAACTGGGATAGACGATCACTCTCGGAACAAGTAGTAATTCCCATTTTCCCGTTAACGCTCTCATCGACAAGAAGCTTAAATAGAACGACAGATATTTGTGGATGCTTAAAAATATGACTGAGCATTGAACATGGCAACCAATCATGATTTATGTGAATTTCAACGAGGTATGATAGTTGGTGTTTGTGCGATGGGTCGGGGCATTTCGGAGATACAAGCAAAGTTTAGACTTTCAACTTCCACCTTTTCGAGGGTGTACCTCGAATAGAAGAATTCTAAGTAAAACATCGGACCTTCTGCAATACTGTGGCCATCTAAAGACTCAAAATGATTGTGTCCGGCGTCGTCTGTCGACAATCGTATCAAGCGAGAGTACTGAGCATATGTTTAATATCTTCCATAGCTCTTCCAACATTACCCTGGCTTTGTGAATGGCGAGGCTTCCCATGGACGATCTTCAGTGCTTGCCAAAACTCCTTCAAACTGGTCACCATATTATTAACATTGCTGGCCAGTTTTCGGCATTCTATAAAATGCCTAGGTATTCTATAGAATGCCGGGTTTCAAACACACACACACACACACACACACACACATATATATATATATATATAAGAGAGTGAGTTTGTAACGATGCACCTTTAGTGTTCAAAGTTTTAACCACCATGAAAGTTTTATTATACTTTTCCATTGTGTTATATATTCCATTTTTTACTTGTTACCACAGTTTTATGCCAGAAGAGGGGGTTACGAGTGACTGTTTCGTAAACGTCGAGATTAATTTAACCTGGATGTCAATATAGTCAGTTAGCTTATAGTTTCCAGATAAGCCTGATATAAATATACATATATTTTTTTTATCTCTGAGTTCTGCATGTGAATGAATATGTGCAACTATTTATTCACTTATATATTCATGTGCATGCATAGGCGTAACGTGCTTCTAACTTTTGGGGGCAGGGGCACAAATTGAATTCTGTTAGGGCTCTCCTCAGCGCATTGATTGCCGGCCGGTCCTTAAAATAAGAAATTATGATTTTTTGAAATTGAATAACAATAGAATTGATGTTTGAGTAGTATTCAAAGGTTATAAAATGAGAAAAATAAATATGATATAAATAAAATGAGAAAAAAAATATAGAATCGAATTTTTGTTATGGATCATATAATTCTTAAAAACTATGTTAAGGCTAAAGATATAATCGGAATCTTCAGTTTCATAGTTTCAAACAGCGGAAAAAACCAACTTCCTTAAAAGTTTTCTACAATTTTCCGATTTTAACTAAATTTTAGTAATGTTTTAATTTACTTCAAGTTAAGTTGGAGGGGGGCACGTCCCCCCCCCCCCCGTGGCTACGCCTATGTGCGCATGTTTTAGTGTATGCACATATATGCATGGGTTTCACCTTTTTAAAAGTAAGAATCGTGAATTCATTGACTAACGAATGTTACTATGGACGTTTTTCATGATTCATGCGAAAAGCAAGTATATATCCAATAGAAATTTTTACAAAGCGATTGATTCTTTTAACTTATATATTGCTAATATTTCTAACTCATTGATAGGGGCATAATTACAGAAACCTACATAAATTAAAATAAGTAATGAGGTAGAATCTGTTTGTGTTACTGAGCTTTTAAATAACGTTGATTATTTCCCAATCACAGGGCAAAATACTTAGATGGGCTTACATGAGGAGGTAATACAAAATTAAGACAGAAACTAGTTTCTGAAAATGGCCACAATAACACTTTATATTTATATATTAGATGTCAGAAGCTTAAATGTACAATTACATGCGTCATTATCACTCCCTGGAGGAAACATTTCATTTAAGGATCTGGCTTGCTCGTTCCTTTACGAGAATTTTACGAGTTCCCTTGACTTACATAATGAACACACTTTCAGACAAATTTGTTTGGAATGCTAGAACAAAAACACATGGAACCGGGTATGCCTTGTTTCGTGGCCAACATTCAACAGAATTTAAGTAAAAGAATTTAACCTTAAAAAATAGTAAAGAAGGGCCAAAGTTTCGTTTTTAATATTTTTTTCAAAGGTATGATCTATATATATAAAACTGTTCCATAACCGACTGACTGACAGATAACGCACAGACCAAACCGCTGGACCTAAAGGGCTGAAATTTTGCATGGCAATTCTTCTTATAGTGTAGGGGTGCACTAAGAAAGATTTTAAAAAATTAAATTTTTAAGCTGTTTTTGCAAATTTTTTTAAGTTTGCATTTAAAATAATAATTTGAGGGTTATAAAAAATTTATATAACGAGGCCATAAAAATTCCTTTAAAATGAAATATTTTTCGAATCTTAAACTCCTTTTTCTGATTTTTGGTGAATTTTTAAATATTAATTTTTAGAATTTAATTTATTAAATCCTGACAGCGTTGTTTCTTTCCTTTTCGTGATACTCGAAAGTAATTTTGCGTCACAAGCATAACATCGAAATAAATTGACAAAAAATTTTTTTTCTTGCTAATACGGCAGACGATTGGACATTATCCAAAAAAATATTAAAATACAGTAAAAGAAATGTTCCTCAAACTGTATTATATTAACTGTACTATATTCTTTAGTATGTTCTATTAGATTGAATTTTAATATTTTCTTTTATATTATTTTGTCTATAAAAATATCCGTCACGATTTTTTTATGAATATATATTTTTCTGGCATTAATTCTATACATTGACCGTTGTATTTAATTTGAATGTACTCCGTAGCGAAGCACGGGTATTCAGCTAGTATATAAAATGTGAGGCATACTTATAACTGGAAAATACTTTCACACACAATTGTGTTGAGTAAAGTTTTAACGGCTGAGGTGACAGGAGACTTTAAAAACTATCATAATAAGGGTCACCTTAAAATCATTAAGTTATGTAACATATTGAGAAAATTACAGGTTATAAAAAATCCAATTAAGTAAATTAGATCGCATAAAATGTCATACTTTGAGTATCCTGTAAAATTTAGAACACCTCGCTCATTTTTCTCTTTATATGCGCATTTTAATCCAAAAAGTATTTGAAAAGAGAAAGGAGGTCAAGTAAAGTTTAAGCAGTTTTAGAAAATAAGAGAAAACGCTGAATAATAAAGATAAGAAGCATTTTATAACAAAAAAGGAAATCATTGCATATTTTATCTCTATACAACTATAACTAAGAAAATTTCAAGAGTTGGATTCGATTTTCCATCCAAAAATTTACGAACAACATATTTTTAACACTAGAAAGACGGGAATTTTTTTCTTACTAAAAAGACTGTACGCCGTCATTTTGACGGTTAAAAATAAAATCAAGAATTTAAAATATTTGATGTTTTTTTTAAAAAAAAATTAAGTACTTTAAATTTTAAACTATTTCATACTAATATATAATAAATTAGTATATATTTAGATATATTTTTATGCAGGTATGCCGAGCTGACAACTTGGTACGGTTTATCCGTAAAAATATATGCATGGATTGTGCAGTCCTTATTTTTCAACACCAATATTTCCGAAGAGCCAATATTTCTGTTACTTGCAAAAGGTGGAAGAGACGAAAAGTAACTAACATTTTTCCGGTAATATTTTGAAGATTTCTACCTGTTTTCTATATTGCCGTCAAATTGACGGCTTTCAGTCTTAGTAGGCATACAACATATTTTCTCCTCTCTTTACTATGGAATATAATTTTGTAAATGTGAGTGCATATTTCGCATAAAATTTGAAAAGGTCGTAAAATTTCAGAAGCCTGAGGACATAAATACAAACAAACATAGCGCTCAATAGCATGTCCGAAACCGTCAAAATGATGGCAGCTGTGTTTCTAGTGTTAAAGTTTCTGTGTTTCTAGTGCACTGTGTTTCTAGTATTAAGGAATGTGGTCTCTCATGAACGTATACTGCCAGACTGATGGTACCTACTCATCACAAGGTTACTGATGGAGTGGATGAAGGCGTTCCTTTCCCGGTGGGAGTTTCGTTGTACGCTGATAAGCTTTAACTCTTCGTCCCAGAGAGAGAGAGCAGTTCACATGCACAAAATGGGGTACAGATTCGGTAACCGCCAGTTAATCGGTGACCAGTTCATCGATGACCATCGATGACCAGTTCGTCTTCCGAATGAGCTCGCACGCGAGAAATTATGGAGAGGTTGAACCCATGATGCCAGTTGTTATCTGCCAAGTGAATATCAAGAGAGGAGAAACAATAGTTTCTCAAAAAAATTACCACAGGTAATATTAGTTACCGTCTTTACAGCGCCCAGAATGTAAATAACCTGTACTGCATACTGAATGATGTGAGACCGCTTTTAAAATCTACACCCCATTACCAAGCCACCATACCCAGTGGCATCTCGTCAAATTACTTTACAAGGTCATTTAGAGCTCTCTGATTTCTCTGAAATAAATGATAAGGAAAATATATTTTCAAACTGAATCTAGATTCATCTGCAAAAAGAAAACGGATCGATTTGTTTTGACTCCTGGAGCAAATCTGACTATGTACTAACTTGTTCATGCAGATTTGATGACAGCAGGTGACTGCCTACGTTGAAAATGTCATTTTTTGACTATTTTAGTCAATTATTTATCAATTAGAGAAAAAAAATCGTAAAAGTTAGAAGCTGCAATTTACGGTAACTTCCGGTTTCAAAACCAAACTTCCGGTTCAATTTTGTAGCAGATGATGCTTTTTAAAATAGCTATAACTCTGCTTCTAATTGAGGTAAAATGAAAATCAAAACGGTTTTGAAAAGAGAAAAGATTGAATTACACAATTCTTGCAAAAAAAATTCTTTTCTCTTTTCAAAACCGTTTTGATTTTCATTCTACTTCAATTAGAAGCAGAGTTATAGCTATTTTAAAAAGCATCATCTGCTACAAAATTAAACCGGAAGTTTGGTTTTGAAACCGGAAGTTACCGTAAATTTCAGCTTCTAGCTTTTATGATTTTTTTTTTCTCTAATTGATGAATAATATGTGCCATAATGTTCCTAGGCCACAGACATTACTTTGCTGCAGTTATGTAATTGATTTCTTGATAGAAATTGGCAACTTTGTCGTTCACTCTAGCGTCTGTTTACATTGCTTTTTAAAACTTTAAATGCGTTTTTCTCAGAATTATATTTTTTAGCACAAATCTCTACCATTATCATGATATCTCACATGATAATACATATAATTTGATGAAATTTTCACGACATGTTTTAGATGCTATTATTAATGAAATGACCTACAATAATTGATGTTTAATAAATAGTTTTTTATTTGGGGCTGTTTTTATAAGGAAAGGAATGACGAATAGGGGAAAATTTTCATATCGGAACATAAAATTGTATGTATTATTTTTGAATTTTAATATTTCTCTTAGATTGTAGGTCATTTTGAAGTTAACTGTCATATGTATCATGTGTGAGAAGGAAATTAAGATAGTAGCATTAGAATTTTCTGTAGAGGGATAGGCGTTTTAGCTAAATTTCATTAAAAATTACTTCAAATTGACCAATTTATAAAAAAGTATGGTATTTACAGGTAATTTTTACTCATTTTTTAATTTTTAAGTGCTATTTTACCATAAAAGACCAGAAAAGATTTAAAAAACGATTTTTTCAAAATATCGGCTTCGAACGTGATGAACACTAATCACCTCAGTAAAGAAGAGCAAAAGCAAAAGCTATTTTTTTTACTTGCAGGTGTAAGGAACACTGCAAGTAAAAAAAATAGTTTTATTAAAAAGCTGATTTTTTTTCTATTATCTCCATAATAAAGCTTTCGGATCGTAAACTGTGGAGCTAACGATCAGAAGGAGTTATTTTATAAGTAAAAAATATTTCAATTTTTCCTATTTTGAGAGAAAAATAATTTTTCATTTAAAACATTTTAACGAAAGAAAGAAAAACTTCATAAGTGTCTCGCTGTCAGCTGCATTTACCTGCATTGAAGTTTAATCTCTATAATTTCGGGGAAAAGACTATTTTTCTTGTGGAGCAGTTTATTATAATTTTGCTAGTTTCATGAATAATTTTGTAGTTACTGAACGCGTAGTAAAAAAGGTCTTTTTAGACGGGTTACTAGAATTTTTCATATATAATTTCATATTTCCATCCCTGATACAAGGTCTTTCCAAAACAGCCAAAGTTATTAATCGTATTTGTGACTTTTTAAAAATATAAATTGCCTTTATAGCTCTTATTTATGCAAGGCATTATTCCTCAAGTCAGTATATTAAACAACCTAAAAAATTAGTTAATATGGTCGTAAGAATAATACTTAAATATGTGACAACGTCAGAGTTGAAAATTGAAAGCCATGGTTCGCCACTGGACAGTAGACGAAGATTGTTTATTTACAACAGCGTTGGGAGCTTTTTCCACGCGCGAGATTGGGAGTTTTTTCCGCGCGCCAGGATTTTTGTATCTCAGCTCCGCGCGCTGAGATGTGATTGTAACGTACATTTAAAATGTGTGTTCTTTTTTATATAATAAATAGATGCATGAGATGTTAATCGTCCATGTTTAGTGCTTTTCGCCTTACACATTGGATTTATTTAATAGTGAGCCAACAGGCCAAGCTGTTACAGTCTATATATATATATTGAAAATGGAGGTTCCACCGAGATTTTGAATGCGGAATCCAGCGATAAAAAAATATTGCGTGGAGGAACTAAAAGGAGGTATTTCTTTTTATTTAATACAGTACGTGCCTGAGATTTTGTTGCCGCCTTGGCAAAGTTAGGAACTTAGTGTTTGCTATTAGGCTAAACTAGTTGAAAGTTTTGGATGTATATTGGGGGGCCAAACTGGCTTATATACATCGGTTTAAAATAGCAGTTCACAAGTACCAGAGTGACTTATTTTTATCTAGAAACTCTAGATTTGGTTTCGTATGTGTAATAATTAAATTGTGTATCCTCTGTTAGTTCGAATTACATAAAGTGTGTTCGTGTTTCAAGTGTATCTAATGCCAAATTGGCTATTTAAAATCTTAAAACTTAAGATAGTTGAGATATTTTTTAATGCCAAACTGGCGATTTAAATTCTTAAAACTTAAGATAGTTGAGATATTTTTTTTTTAATGCCAAAGTGGCGATTTGAATTCTTAAAATTTCAGATAGTTGAGATATTGTGTAATGCCAAACTGGCGATTTAAAATCTTAAAACTTGAGATAGATGAGATAAATTTTAATGCCAAACTGGCGATTTAAATTCTTAAAACTTAAGATAGTTGAGATATTTTTTTTTAATGCCAAACTGGCGATTTGAATTCTTAAAATTTAAGATAGTTGAGATATTGTGTAATGCCAAACTGGCGATTTAATATCTTAAAACTTGAGATAGATGGGATAAATTTTAATGCCAAACTGGCGATTTAAATTCTTAAAACTTAAGATAGTTGAGATATTGTGTAATGCCAAACTGGCTGAAATAATTAAATGAATAACGATTCATGTATTAAAAATCGAACTGATTTTTAAGTAAATTGTGTTTGTGTTTTGTAAAGATAAAGAATATTTTATTTGTATTGAATACTGCTAAAGCCAAACTGGCAGATATTAAGTGTGTATTATAATTTATTTGTGCAATTTAGAATATAGTAGTGTTAGATTCGGAATTTAATATGGCTTATCTTGGCCAAGGCCGGAAGGAGGACTTGAAGGTGATTGCGAGAGAATTAGGGGAAAATGTAACAGAAGACTTAAAGGTAATTGATCTGCGTAACTTAATTTTGAAAAGTAGTAATTATGAGGAAGAGTATATAAAAGAACTTCTTTCAACTGTGATCAGAGAAAGAAAAGAAAAAGAAGAGGAAAGAAAAAAGAAAGAACAAGAAAGAAAAGAAAAAGAAGAAGAAAGAAAAAAGAAAGAAGAAAGGGACTTTCAATTGAAAAAGCTAAGATTAGAGAAAGAAGAAGAAAGAAAAATGAAAGAAGAAGAAAGAAAAGAAGAAGAAAGAAAAAAGAAAGAAGAAAGGGACTTTCAATTGGAAAAACTAAGATTAGAGTTACAGTTAAAGGAAAACAAAAACTCTGAGGAATCAATTAATTCTAGTACAGATTTTAGTTCTAAAATTGAACTTCAAAAGCTAATGCCCAAATTTGATGAAAAAGGGGGTGAGATAAGTTTGTTCTTAGAGCTTTTCGAACGACAAGCGAAAGTTCTTAAGGTACCCCGAGAGAAGTGGGTCACTAAATTAATTGGTGTTCTGCCATTAGAAATTGCTCACTTGATAGCTCGTGAACCTGAAGAACAGGCTAGTGAGTATCCATATGTTAAGACCTTATTACTTAAGCGTTTTAAGATGAGCCCAGAGAAGTTTCGCCAAAATTTTGTGAAACTGCAAAAATCACCAGACCGTACTTGGCAGGATTTTTACTACGAGATGAAAAATTATCTAGAAGGCTGGCTAAATGGATTGAAGATAGAAACCTATGAACAATTAAAAGAATTGATGATCGTTGATCAGATAAAGAAAAGGGCACCGAATGAATTTAAAGAAAACTTTTTGGATCAATGGACATCCATTACTTCCCCAGTTGAACTTGTAACCAAGATTGACGAATTTGAGGATGTGAAAAAGTGCATACGGGGTAAAACTCCTTCGAGGAGTTACAAGGATCAAAGTAATAAAAAACCATGGCAATCGAAACCTTGGAAGGGAAATAGCCAGAAAAAGGAAGATACGTATGCCGTAAAAGAAATGGAAAACTTCCACAAGGTTAAGAAACCAGATCCCAACTTCGATAAGAGGAAACACTTTCATTGTTTTGAATGTGGGGATACCACACATATCAGGCCTGATTGCCCTAAACTCAAAAAGAAAAACAGTATAGGCAGCGTAAACTATATTAAGAATAAAGTTGATGAAGACCTATTAGCTCCATACACCATTCCTGGTAAAATAAATGGGACTAGCATTCCTATACTTAGAGATACTGGAGCAACTGTAGATGTAGTGTGCCAGAAATATGTGTCGCCTCAAAGAATGACAGGGGAACATGTATGGGTGCAACATTTACTGAACGAGCAGATGTCTTGCTTGCCTTTGGCCGAAATTGAAATTGAATGCGAATTGGGCCATGTCACCACTAAGGCAGCCGTTCTCAGAGATAACTTGGACCAAGGGAGGTACATCCTTGGAAATAAAACCGCCTCTCTGTTAGAAGAAACTAAAGATGACAGTAGGAAGAAAAAGGAAACTGTGAACGCAGTACTTACAAGAGCGCAGCAGAGAAAACATCTTGCTGAAGGAGGAAGCTTGTCAAAATCCCAAGAAGAGAAATTTGAAATGTCCAAAAAGACAGAGTTAGAGAAAGAGGAAGAAAATGATCTTCCAAGTACAGAAGTTCAACTTTTGCCAGAAATTGATGAAACTGAAGTTATTTTGGACTTGGTAAAAGTCAATTCAGAAAAGTTTGCTGAAGAACAACAGAAGAGCAAAGATCTGGCTCCGTTGTTTACATTAGCCAAAAAGGCCTCGACAGAATCAAAAGATTTCAGAATAGTTAAAGATAAATTACTGGTTAAGAAGAAAGTCGACAAGATGGGGAAAGAAGTTGATATACTTGTGGTTCCTGAATGTTTTAGGGAGCAAGTCAAAAGCATGTGCCACGAAGGAACGTCGGCTCACTTAGGAGTCGCCAAAACAAAGGACCGAATGGTGAAATATTTCTTCTGGCCGAATTGTTACAAAGAAATAGAGGAGTTTGTCAAAACCTGTGATGCTTGTCAACGAGCCGGCAAATGTAATGACAAGAAGAAAGCCCCATTAACTTTGGTACCTGTCATATCTGAGATTTTCAGCAAACTAAATGTAGATGCTTGTGGGCCCTTGCCCACTACACCAAATGGAAATCGTTATCTGATTACAGCTATGTGCATGGCATCCAAATATCCAGATGCAGTAGCGGTAGCAGATATTGGAACAACGTCTGTAATTGATGCATTATTGCAGATATTCAGTCGTATGGGTTTTCCGAAGGAAATACAAACTGATCAAGGGACCTCATTTATGAGTAACTTAACTGTAGAATTTTTCCAGAGATTTGGAATAAAAACCATTAGAAGTTCTGTACACCATCCTCAGACTAATCCAGTCGAACGATTCCATAGGACCATCAAAAGAATTTTGAGAGTGTTATGCATTGAAGCTGCTTCTGAATGGGAAAGACATGTTCCAGCAGCTCTATTTGCCTTAAGGACTGTCACACATGAAAGTATTGGATTCAGTCCTGCCGAGTTAGTACATGGAAGAAATCTAAGGTCACCGGTCACCTTATTGTACGAACAATGGTTGGAGCCAGATGAAGAAGGAAATGGAGTAGTTGAATATGTGTTTCAGCTAATCAATCGAATGAAGAGAAGTCAGGAGTTAGCTGAAGAAAAAATGGAAGAAATGAGAGACAAACGAAAAAAATGGTATGATCGAAATGCTGTTAAACGAGTATTTCAAGAGGGAGACTTGGTGTTGATCTTATCCACTTGTAGACCAAATAAACTGGCAGTTCAGTGGAAAGGACCTGGCAAAATTGTTAAGAAGTTGTCAGAAACAAATTATGTTGTTAGCTCAGAAGGAAGACAAGAGAAAAATGAAGTTTATCACATTAACATGCTAAAACCGTATTACAAACGGCCAGAGCTTGTGAACATCTTATGGAGTTTAGATGACAACGAACCTGCGGAAATTGAAGATGATTTTCCGAAGATTGAATCGGATCCCAACATATTCGATTTCAATGAAATAAGGGAGAATAGTGCTTTAGATAAGCTTGTAAATGAAAAACAGCAAGAACAATTGCAGAAAATACTGGTAGAATATGCCAAATTGTTTTCTAACATCCCAGGGAAAACAAACGTCGTCGAACATGACATAGAGCTAATGAACGATAAGCCTATTCGTATGAAACCCTATCGTATGTCACCTAGACAAAACGAGATATTGCAGTTAGAGATCCAGAAGATGTTGCAATACAAAATCATTGAACCGGGTGAATCAGATTATACATCACCCATGATACTAGTTGAATCCCCTGGACGAGATCCTCGACCTTGTATAGATTACAGGAAAATCAATGAAGTTACTAAAACCCAATACTTTCCATTGCCTAACATAGAGCAAAGAGTCGAAACAGTTGCTGCAGCAAAGTACATTACTTTGTTAGATCTAACGAAAGGATATTGGCAGATTCCTTTAAGTAAGAAGGCCCAGAAAATAGCTGCATTCACAACCAACTTTGGGGTCTACCGTCCGTTGAGAATGCCGTTTGGTCTGAAAAATGCCCCCTATTATTTTAGCAAAATGATGTCGGACTTGCTACATGATTGTGAAAACTTCGCAATACCTTATTTAGACGACATTGCTATATTCTCTAAAACTTGGGAAGAACACTTAGAACATCTGAAGAGGGTTCTTGACAAAATAAAGAGTGCTCAATTAACCATCAAGCCCAAGAAATGTAAATTTGCTCAAAAAGAAGTCCAGTACCTGGGACACCTTATTGGGGAAGGGAAAAGATCACCAGCAGAGTTAAAAGTACAAGCAGTCCGAGAATTTCCGACTCCTACTTGCAAAACAGAGGTTCGAGCTTTCCTTGGCTTAGCGGGGTACTATCGACAGTACATTCCCATGTTTTCAGCTATCGCCGCCCCTTTGACGGAAACTCTCAAGGGAAAAGAACAAAAAGGGAAGATAAAATGGAATAATGCTTGTGAAGATGCTTTTCGTATATTAAAAGAAAGATTGTCAAGCAAACCAGTGCTTTATGCACCTAACTACCAAAAAGAATTCCTGTTGCAAACTGATGCATCCGACACCAGTCTAGGCATAATTTTAACACAGATCGACGACCAAGGAGAAGAACATCCGATTCTATATATGAGTAGAAAACTCAAACCATCAGAGTGGAAATATTGTACCACTGAAAAAGAGTGTGCGGCTATAGTGTATGCAGTGAAAAAGTTACAGTGTTATTTAGATGGTCATTTACCGTTCATAATACAGACCGACCACAACCCACTGGTGTGGCTCAAAACCCATGCCGGGAATAACCAGAGACTTTTGCGATGGGCCCTGGCGTTACAACCCTTCAATTATAAAATTCAACACAAGAAAGGGAAAAATCACTGCAATGTAGACACCTTAAGCCGGCACCCATATCCTACTTAGTTTCTATTAAACCATGTGACTTTGTAATGTGTATAAAATTTGATCCCTTGTGTAAACAAATTGTTTTGTATTAGTTATAAGTTGCCGGAATATATTTATTTAACTGTACTACTTTAGAGTCTCATGTTTAAGTAATTCTTTATGTAATAGTATTTTGAGGAATTCTGTTTAAAATTGATTGAAATTTTTTAAATTGTATATGATTGTAAAGAATTATATTATGTTGTAACTGGTACATTGTAAAGTGCTATTGCGGGTAGTCTAAATTGTTAGGGACTTAATAGCATTAAATAAAATTTAAATAGGGAATTGGCACAGTACCGTATTAGGAAAAGAGATGTCTTTGTCTATGGCAAATTTGGAGCTTATTTCCTGAACATTATGGAACTCAGACATCTGTTGCCTTCAGCATCTGAACTAGTAACAAGCATGAACTTATCCTGAGTTCGGACAAGTTCAACACTGGAGGGGGGAGGAGTTTGTGACAACGTCAGAGTTGAAAATTGAAAGCCATGGTTCGCCACTGGACAGTAGACGAAGATTGTTTATTTACAGCAGCGTTGGGAGCTTTTTCCACGCGCGAGATTGGGAGTTTTTTCCGCGCGCCAGGATTTTTGTATCTCAGCTCCGCGCGCTGAGATGTGATTGTAACGTACATTTAAAATGTGTGTTCTTTTTTATATAATAAATAGATGCATGAGATGTTAATCGTCCATGTTTAGTGCTTTTCGCCTTACACATTGGATTTATTTAATAGTGAGCCAACAGGCCAAGCTGTTACAAATACTTAAAAATAGATTAGAATATTAATTTTGACTTATTAGAGAAATTGATATTCGATTTCCTCAAATGCAAAGCTGCGTAGGCAAAACAGCAGCGATAGTTATAATTCGACCGTAAAAGTTTCGTAACTAGTTGTCACCTATTTACATTTAACAGGAAATTCCAATAACGCCAAATCCCTCTGAGCCTTAATTCCTGTCAACAGCTTCAAATATATTCGTGAACATAGTATTCTATTCCGAATGACAGTGGGTAGAACTATCTAGATTCATTCATTCGTAATTAGAACAGATCAAAATCATTAGAAAATGTAAATATACTGTTTAATGGACAAAAATGTATATATATATATAATGGACTTCGAGAAGTTATTTTTACTTCTCGAAGATTTCTTTGCCTCTACTTAAATAGCGGAATCACATCTGCTATAGTTTTGGCAAGATCATATCAATTTCCAAGAAGAGAAGAGTCTATAGAAAAATTTTGCACTTTTGTCTCAAACTCCAGAATATTTTGATGACTTGAGGTGCCAATAGTCAGAATGCTACTTATTTCAGAAAATGTGTTCCGGAAATATACGTTCTTCTTGAAATTTTGAGTACATTTTGTTCTGTTGTTATGCATTGGGGAATATTGCAAGTTAAATTGCCAAAATCCGTTTTAATGATTTAAGCTTTTGAAAGAAAGATTGCTAATTTTTGGCTGTAGGAAATCGAGCTCGTAAGAAATCCGAGCATACGTTGCGTTTGAATTTAACAGATTTTCTGTTCAGTATAACAGGAGAGATTAACATATATTTGTTGTAGGGGAGATTAAAATTTATGATTTTGTTAAAATGGTTACATAAATACAGACATCTGTTTTGGATATAACCCTGAAAATTAATTCAATGGTGTCTAAATTTTTAGCAAAAAAGGTTATATTTATTGAATTAATCCAACCTTTATTTTTGGAATTTACCCATAAAATAAATGTTATGATGTCTAAATAATTGCTTTTAAAAGATTTTGCTAAAAAAATTACTCTATAACAGAATCAGTTAAAATAAAACTTCTCATGAAATGTTAAAGAAGTGTGTTTTGAGAGGAAAATCATACTAATGAAAGTACTTAATTTCGAAATAAATTTTTGTTTTTGAAAATTCTAAACTACCAAGCGTATTCAAATTGAAATTCCTAAATTTATACTTTACTGTTATATCTTTGGTGGTTTACCATTTTTAAAGTAAAATTTTTAAAGTTAGTATTCTTTAAGTAAAAGTTTTAAAGAGAAAAATTTTAAAAGGATACAATTTAATAGTAAAAAAACATGTTTACCTTGTAATTCCTCTTCAATTTCTCCTAGCAATTCCCCTTTATCAAATAACAGTTTACTGATGTGATAGACATTTCAGTACAAACAATTCGTTTTAATGTTCTCTGTCGAATATGATTGCACTGTATCGAAAATGTTTCTGAGTGTAAAATTTTAGATAGCAGTTAACAGCAGATAAAATTGCAAATTATAAGAGAATGATGAGAATTTATATTTTTAAAAAGTGATTCATGAAGTAAAGCCGGAAAAGTTTGTTTTAAAATTTTTTTAATAAAGATTATAATAAATAATTTAATTAAAAATGCCGCCGCTACAATTTTCATTACTTTTTCACTGCTATTTTGATTTTTAGCTCTGTATTACCTTGGTTTCATAAATGATATTAATTGAATTGCTTACGAGATACTAACTAAAGAAAATATTATGCGTGATGATTTTTGAGGACTTAATTTTTTTTTCAGAGTTATAGATCTGCTGAAACTGCAAAAGGAAATTGGTAATATTCAAGCTATTTGAAAGCAATGGTAATGAAACTCTTTGATTCCCCCCACCACGATCACGCACTTATATCACACATAATTGAGTAAATTTGCGTATCTATAAATATATATGTATTTACACGGGGACTTAAGTTGTTTTATGTTTCAAAAGTATATTGGAGGAAAAGAATATAAATTAAACAAAAAAACAAACAAACAAACAAACTGAAATTAGCATTCTCTTATTAAAAACTTTTGCATACGTATCTATTTCCGTATATCTATTTGTATATTTTTATACTTATATCATGCTATCAAAATGCTTCAAAACGCTTTTTTCTATACGAATAAATAAAATTTAGATTTAGAAAGTATTTAGCAGAGTCTGTAAAAAATTTATGAAAGCAAAATATTTCCAATAAGTACGTATGTATATAGTTTGATTTATAATTCTATATTTTCACTTACGAAAAGTTTCATTTGATGTAACGTTTTGCACATTTTTTATGCATTCGTATAAAGAAACTTTTAAAATTTAATTTCATCAGTTTAACATATGTTATAAGATTTTAAAATTGACAGAGAAATCTCTGAATCCTACAGATTCTACAGGCACATTTATTAGTGCAAAAATAGCTCCCCTTGGTATGTTTGCTTTGTGGGATAAAAGATTCTGTTCAAAATAAAAGAACAACCGGTGATATAAAAGTCATGGAGACAGTTTTATCTCTTCTATGAATAGACAATCATCTTCGCACTTAAACGGGAGCACTATGCTTTATGTCTGCTCGCAGAATGTTCCTTTCAGAAAAATAAATTGTCATTTCTACTCTAAGTCATGAAGTGCATGATAAGCGCCGTATATTCCAAGATGATTTTGTTAGAGGAAAAAAAAGGTCGTAGCATTGAAAAAAAATGAAATTTTGGGTCCACAGAGAAAAAGTAATATTCTAGTTCATATTTCTTTTTGCAAATTATGTTGAAAAGTACTGAAAGTTGCGTTATTATAGAAGAATCAATTGTTTAAAAAAAGATGAACTGATTAACCTTTTTTTTATTGTAGTGGTTAGGAAATCTAATGTGGGGCTCTATGATTAAAACGAGGTAATGTGTTTCTGTTATAGGAAAAATGCTATATTTGAAGCGAGAATGAAAGTGAATATAATTTCTTACACTGGATCCCGAATTAGAGATAGCAAACTTGAATGAAACTTTGCTATTTTTATGACACTTAATACCTCTTTGAAATGTCTCTCTTTGACTTCCTTACCACTACAACAATGTGTTATTTTCCAACAAAACAGTGAATCCTTTTAATTCTTTTTTATTTGCTTGGTGTTTAGATTTCTGCAGCAATTTTTATGTTAATCTAGTTTTGCCCCTGTTTCCCCCCCCCCCTTTTTACAACTGTATAATCGACTGGGACTGCGGCGACTGCGACGACTTGTACTGCGGTGATGAAGTTTTTATTTTGCATTGTGAACTTGAATGCAAAAGTTTTTATCTTCACTTTCTCTAGTTCATGTGAAGATGAAATAAATGAATTGTGAGAAAGGCTGCATGTACACATTTATTAGGATGTAAGTAGCACTCGTCGCAAAGATACGCGTATTTGAATAATCGTTGGGCTAAAGCCAGTCAGAATTATCCTAAGGGTGCTCTTGTAAATCATCCACCTGCGGGGGGGGGGTAGATTTACAATATTACCTTTACATTACAATAGTTCCAATTAAAGAGAAATTTTCAGCAAAAGTTTTCTTCATTAAAGAATTCTTGTCTAAATTTCTGTGTAAACTTTATTGACCATAGCTATTCAGCAAAGCTCATTTTACAGTTGTTTTACAGAATTGTGTTTTCTCCAATGTGTTTAATATAATATTCTAATGCCCATTATAAAGGAAAAATCCAAGTTCATGCTCTCTTTTGGATGCATTCTGCAGGCATGAGAATTTTACATTTAGACACATCTCTCGTTAGTAATTCCCCTAGTAAATTGGGTAAAATCATTAACACTTTTATTGGCGCTACATAAAGTGTGTCCCCTACAATCTTTCTTAGAAAATTTTAAAACAGATTTTAATAAAATATGTCTCACGAATTCAATTTAAGTTTAACAACAGCTAACGATTTTGAATATACTTCACAAAATACATAAATATTTCCCATGAAGTGTCTAACTTAGTGAATCATCAAACGCCACTATTACTAAAAGGAAATGATACATTCTCAAGTCTTCAAGACTGCGGTAGTATAGGTTATATTTTTCTGTTTATTTACAATGAGAAAAGAGTAAACAGAAGGAGAACAGAGAAGGTTAAAGTAGTTTGCTAATACTTGGAGAGAAAGCCAGTTTTATCCTAGATAGATTGTCCTATGAAAGAGTAATAATAAAAATTGCCCCTTTAAAATCCAAAAGGACATAAAAATCTCAGGGTTTTTTAAAGATGGAAAAACATAAGTAACAATAAAAAAATCAATAAAAAAAAACAATAAAGTAAACAATAAAAAAATCAATGGAAAATTGAAATTCAATTGAAAAATTTTTTACGTAAGAAAAGAAGAAAATAAAAGAAATTTAAATAAAATTTCGGAAACTGGATTTGGCTACGTATTTCAAATTTAGAGAATAAATATTACAGATATATTTATCGTTTTATTTGATGTTTAAAGAAAATAAGAACTATCTTTCTGATTCATGATAGATTTTTTTGTTGCAATATAAAGAGTGCCCTAGTGGTTGAACGCAGTAGCGCACCCAGAATTTAATCTTGGAGGGGGGGGGGGAAAGTTGAACGGATAAAATTATTTATAATGCAAATTCAATATTCATAATGCAATTTCTATTCCTATGGGGGAGGCAGGGCCCCTTTGCCCACCCCCTGGGTGCGCCACTGGTTGAGCGTTTCAAGGTTTTAAAACGTTTGCTTTTTCACTTAAGTTTCTCACTAAAACTTTCTGTTCATCTATTTGATTTCCCCTTATAAACAAATCAGTTTGTCCTCTAATTTTTAATGATTTTATGCTCCAGAATGTGCGATAAGTAGATAAATATAACAATGAACTTTAATTTTAGTAATATTACATACGTAATATTGATAAGTGATATGTTATTACACTGTTTGCATAAAGCAAAATTACAGGTCAAATAATCAAATTATATAGCAACAAATATAATTAGCAAATATAATATTATAGAATTGCAAATATAATTCTAACAAACACACATACATAAATATGGTACACACAATGTCTCTGCTTAGTTTTAATGGTTGGCTTTCTTTACCGGCAAAAAGTTTCCTGGAGAGAACACTTACTAGGCAGAGAAGCAAAGTTATGCAATCGAAGATATATAGTTACTTATTGCAGGTATCTCAATCATTTAGAATTTGCTTCTAAACCCTAATGAATATCATTTAACGTTTGATTTACGGGAAAATATTTATTTTTCTTTTTCCTAGTTCTATTAAAAGAAAAAGTTAACATACCAAATAGTGTAAAAGCAAGGTTTAATTTCATGTTTTAAATATTATATAGCATATAAGTATACATAGCTTCTATTTTAATACTGTATAACAAAGTAGATACGTCAAGAGATAATAATAAATTTTTATAAGAGCTACACTTGGCTATATAAGGCTCGATATATGGCAAAAACTCTTAGTCATTTCTGTTGAGTCTAAATACGATGGAATATAAAAAAAAAATAAATGTTACAACTCTAAAGGTATGAATCTCACATTTTACGTAGTAAGGCTCCTGTCAGAACATTCTAAAGCAGGGGTAGGCAACCTTTTTTATTAGGAGGGCATATTTCAGAAATGCCGGAGTTCGGCGGGCACCGTTGGATGAAGAGGGGGGGGGGTAATATTTAAACATGAAAATACTAATGCGACATAAATTTTTAATACATAAATTTTAATTTTAATTTAAACAAAACAACCTTAAAATTGATAATTAATGTGAAATTTGACAATGCAAATTTGCTGCCAATTCGTTGTAATGTGGCATTTATGTTGAATTCTCAGTTCTTAGGCATTGGTCCTAATGAGTGTCAGTGAGGCTTGATCGGTACTTTGATTTTAAGTATTTCATATTGGAAAACAAAGATTCAAAAGCATATGTCGACGCGCAAAGACAGGTCAAATTCAGAGCACATTTTCTTAACAATGGGAACGAGCAGCAACTACGAACGTTTGTTGTTCGAATATCTAAAATTTAGTTATTTAAACGGCGGGCACTTCAAAATTGTTTTTGAAGCGAGCACCGCGTTGACGACCCCTGCTCTAAAGTATATACATTAGAAGGCTCAAATAAATAAATAAATAAATAAATAAATAAAAAATAAATAAATAGGCAAAAAATTATAAATTTTTTTTTGCCATGCTACACAGAATATATATTTAGAAACACAGCAGATAATTTTGCGGAGAGTGTAGTGGTTAGCGTCATGAGCTTCCACGAAGTGGGTTCGGGTTCGAACCCCGACTAAGGCATCAATTAAGGCATGGATGTTTATGCCGCCCATCGTAGAGGGTGGTGTTGGCTCATCTATATATTGTTCTCACAGTAAAGAAGCCGGCAAATTCTCAGGAATGGGCGGATGTCGAAAAGACAAGTGCCTGCCGCGTTAGAGAGAGAAAAAAAGATTATGGAAGTGAAATTTTATTGTTCCGATAGGATACATATGATCATACCGCACGACTTCTATGAGTCAAGCAGGATTGAAATTCTATGAAAGAATATTTCATGTAGAATCAAATGAACTCAAAACTTCTAAAGTTTATTTGTAGAATGTTACTGACAATATGTGTGTCAGAAAAATCTTGCTTTATAATTTCAGAAATCTCAGCGAAATTTTTCTTTCCGAAAATGAGGTAAGGAAGGATGAACAACTAAAATGAGAATGGACATGGTCTGAGACTAATATATCTGCACACAAATTATTCACGCTCTTCGAATAATTCCTGTTCTTGTAGGAATTCAGCCATTAATCATGATTTATTCTGTTTATTCAGGATGAAATGATTAAATGTTCTCAATACATTTGAGTTCAATGACCGAACGTTGTTATAGTCGTAAGGGAAGGTTGGGAATTTTTATTTGCTTTAAGTATGGCCCTTGCATATCATTTAAATAATTCTACGATTAGTATGGAAAGAAAAAATTCTTATGTACGTAACTATAATGAATTTAACAAATAAAGTGTAATAATTCTATACTAAGGTTTAGTCTCTTTTGATTATTTAGAGTGGAACTTTGAGCAACAATTCATTTCCTGGTTGTCAACTTTATATTATGTTGAGATACTGATCGCATGTTGGGTTTTAAATTTGATTAATATCCTCTGTCCTTATCCCACCGCCATATTATGTATGTTATAAATTGCCACTGTCCCCAGAAAGAAGTTTTTTAATAGATGAAGGTGTTATGGAAGAAACGAACATTAAATAATTCTCAATTGAAATATTTTTTAACTAGTGATACTCACAAGTTTCGAGCTTATATTTCAGTGAATCAGTCAAGTACAAAAAATCGCCTTACCCTGTTCCCAGCACAAACGTAATTGCCCCTATTTTTGAAAACATCCTTTCTCTGGTAACTAGTATATCTTCTTTCAAGCCAATTCAGTTGCGGAAATTCTGGGAAATTCTGGGAGAGCTGAATTATCCCAGAGGAATGTTATGAGAATCAAGAATTAGATTAGTGAACTTGAAAATTCAATGAGATGTACCCTTGTAAATATCCCTTCTTAAAATAAATTCTTAAAATATGTCTGTCCATATGAATGCGTGGTTAGCGGACTGCCCACTGAAGTTTTTTAAAGGATGGATACAAGGTGTCTCATGGATTTACAAACATGTTACAGATATACGAGGCCTTTCTCTAAGACCCGAGAATTTGTTTTATGGAGGTTGACTTTCAGTAAAATAAACAGTCACATTTTGCCCTGATAAAATGAGATAAATTTAACCACTACATTGGAGGATAATAAAAAAGGGTGTTAAATAAAAATACTCTTTGAAACATTATAAAATGATTCGAGTCTGATGTACTATATCCATGGTGCCCGGTATAAAGTGCTTAAGTCAAAAACTGATTTAAGTATACAAAGTTATTGACTTTTATACCAATCGCAGAAATATAATTTCGACTTGAGTCTTTTGTACAAAGAAATGTACTTTTGTATACAAAATGGATAGACTTAAGCCTTTTATACAAGTCAAAAGATTTTGTTTATCAATACTAATAAATATCTAAAACTCACTTTTTTTTACTTAAGCCCTTTATACCGGACACCATAGATATGTCACCAATGGTTAATTACATGAAATATAAGTGCAATGCTATACTATTTAAAATACGTAAAGTTTGATTCCTGTCCCCTCTCTAAAATAGCAATACTCAACATTCCTCGAATTACAGAACAAAACGAAGCAAAAATTTTCTAAAATTGAATAAGGAATGCTTATCTGTGCAGGAAGATTACGCGAAAGTATTCTATCAAAATGAAAGTTATGAATCTTATATATAAAGCAGAAACGGGAAATGGGTCGTGTTTGTATGTGTGTGTGAGTCACAAAAACTCAAAAACCGTGACCCGTACCTTGATGAAATTTACACGGTTTAATGTGCTTGGAAAATCGGGATGAATGTGACTATTTTCATCCCGCTACGACGTTCCATTGCCGAATTATGTTAGAACAAGTTTGCACGGTATCAACGGATATTTTTGTTCAAAGCCATTGTAACATTTCATCGTTGCCAATTAAATTATAACATTTGCATAAAAATAAATAGACATGAATTAAAAACGGGATTTATTCATGTATGAAAATATAAGGATGGAAAGTCCTTCATTTTCTATGAATGTGTTCTCAATCCATAGTAGACGGTTTAGTTTTGAGTAAGAATTACAATCATGAAATACGTGTATATTCTAATTAAGAAAGTCTGAAAGTGGCATTGAAACGTAGCAGACGATTTAGTTTTGAGAAAGAATTCCATGAAATATGTGTATCTACTTTTTCTATTATAATTATCAGATTTGCTGTGTTTTAATATTGAATGTGTTCTCAATCCATTCAAAGTTAGTGGACTGGATGGACAGAAGAATGTTTTTCGCATGGCCAGCTATATATGGGAATGCATAGAGCAAGGAATCAGTCAGAATTATACACTGTCCAAGAGGATAAAAAAAGAAACAAAAAATGTTGTGTACTGGCAAGTATTAAAATAACAACAAATTAGTTAATAAATAAATTTTTTACTGCTGAAAAAATGAAATTAATTTGTTTAAGAGTTGTTTGAACATCATAACATCATCAATTATAATCATGTTAATCATTGAAAAAATAATAATAACAGAAAAAATCCCGAGCGAAGACGGGTAATAAATCTAGTGAACCAATAAACAAAAGTGACAAAAATGAGTAAAATTCTATTAAAACTTCGAATTAATTTGAAAAATTGCTTAACGGAAGTATAGCTGCAAATGTAAGTCCCTTTCGTAATTATAATTCAAACATGTAGAGAAAGCCTTGTAAATTTAGTCGAATATGCCATGATATGAAACTTGGTTGAATTAACTCCACGCTGAGTTTCTTTCAGCTCGAAATATATTACCATATTTTACACATTCTCTTTATTTCTTTTTGGGAAAAAAATAAATCATTTTTTCGAAATATCATATTATCATGCAAAATCCTTTTTCTGCTTATTTTTTTTCCTAACTAATTTTCGATGCAACAAATAAGGAACAATAAAAATGGGAAGGAAAGTTTGTCCGGAACGAATCTTGGTCGTATAGATAGCAATTCATTCGTTCAGTGAAACATATCTGAGGCGGCAACCTCGCCGCAGTTTGCCAGGATGAAAGAGTTATCGCTATTTTTTGGTTACCATGGTGACCGAGCATCCCCGCTATTTTCCACGTTGTCCCTACGCTTCAGTTGTCACTGAGATCTTTGATCCGGACGGACGACTTACAAATTACGCTGATGAAGTAACAAGTAGCGGGGAAAGGCTACTTTTCTTTTTTTTTTTTTAAACCGGAAAATTGCCGTAGAACGGGCAGCGATTAATTATTTGCTGAAGTGGGATACTTCAACCAAAATGTGAATGGAAAAAATATGCTGTTTAATCTATGATATTAATTAGAATGTTGATATTTATTCGGAATGGATGAAAGAGAAAAGTTGCTTAAAAATGCTGAGATGCTAATATTTCATTGAAAAATAATACTTGAGAGACTTTGGATGGATATTGTGAAGTGCATGCATCAGATATGTAGTTCTTAAGTGGATTTTATCAAAGAAATAAAAACGATAATCGCAACTTAGAATTTATGATAACTTTAGAAACAATTTTTATTTCATACGGAAAATAATTCCTAAAACGGTCGAAATATCAAAGACTGAAGTTTCAAACAAAGATACTGAAGATTAAAGAAAACATTAAAAATGAAGCAAAGCAACACGAAGTTTTAATATTGATATGACAATAAGGAATATAATCATAATAGGACAAAATACTGTTCAAACAAAAAATGTCGTTTTTGGATATTCATGTTGTGACTGATTCATAAATTGTCCCAGTGTTTTTCTCATAGGTAATCTTTAGTATCAAAAAAACTTTTACTAGAAGTTTTAAACTCTTATGATCATTGATAATATTGAAGATACATTAATATTTTGGCATGTTAGCACAGTTTTGGTAGAAAAGCCCGGTGATATAAGGTTAAATTGAAACAATCATTTATGTAATATAATATTTGACGTGATGAATGTATATCTATGATCAAAGTGATTTTATTTTGATGAAATATATATGATGATGCATGAAAAATATTTAATATGGGACACATGATGATATTAAAGAGCTACAAATTTATCATCAGTCAAAAGCAAAGTACTGTTAAGCATAAGCAAAAGTTCCCTGAAAAATGTCTAGACATACTTGAAGGAAAAATTTACAAGAATTTAATACATTGATGTTATATTACCGCTATTTAAATATCAAATCGGAGTTTAATATGTGCTACCTACTTTAGATTCATCAGTGCAGATTTATTCATACGACTCGCATATATACATGAAAAGGATTATTTGGAAGTACATTTTTCAATAACTTCGTCCTAACTTCTTTAAACTGATGAAATTTGAATTACTAGAATATTATTCTAAAATGCTTACTGACGCGGAAAAACATTCAAGAAGCATTCCGAAGTTCTTCAAGAATGTCTGTTCGTTTCTTCAAAGATAATTAAACCGAGTTAGAATTGTAACCAATTTCGAATATTCGATAGCATTTTCCCATGAATTAAATTACAGATATTTTGATATCGAAAAGCATCTTTAAGTAAAATTATTAACTCTGTCTAGCCATGTACGGATTAATATTGGAGAACCTGAGCCAGTACATAATATCGGTGTATGGAGAGGCGAAATGGCTGGAGATCAGGAAGCTAGCAAAAGTGGATCATACGACTTTCAGCACACACCATGTGTACCCTGACAGTCTCATACCAAGACTAACATCTAAAGCTTGCAGGGTAAGTTTCTGAATTTTTTTTAAAATTCGTAACACGAAAGTGGAGGATCGGAACACATAGCTTCTTAGTATCCAGATTATAATCTTAATATCTCCAGTTTTGGATATTAAGAAACTTGTGCTCCTGTTATTCCCTCTTACTCATCTCCGGGAAACTGCTGTACCATTTACAATTTTATTGGACTGAATTCATTTTTATTTAAAATACAATGCACTTGTTTTTTTTATCTATATTACAATGCATTTGGCTTCGCTTGAATAAGATGGAATTTCGAACATTGCTTATTATCATTGCTTAAATCAAAGAATTAACTACAATATATTTCCCAGTCTTCCACCACTTTAGTTAGATTATATTTTAAATGGATGGAAGTAGCTGTTAATTATGTTTCCTCTTTTAGATCATTTGAAAAAAAAAAAGATTTTTCGCACTTTTTTTATCTTCTTCCAGTTTACACACTCATGCTCTGTTAGAAAGTTGCGTAGTATCCCACGAAGTATGCGCTGTTCGAGTTGTTAGAGAACTTTTTATTAAAAGCTCCAAGCGAAAAAGTTGCAATATTAATCAATATTTTGGGATATTTTCACTTAATATATTTATCATTTCTCTTCCTATACCATCCTTTATTTTTGTCTCTGTAATTTTTTACATGCACGCATGTTTGTGAATAGAAAAGAAAAGTAAACTCAGTGTAACGTACATAATAAAACAAACATACACTTCACTTGCATATACTTACATGAACAAGACGATATAAGACACTTCCTATTATGAAATCATGACTCTTATTCCATGAAATGTTTCTTATAATAATAAATAATAATTATATGGTCTAAATTTATATATATATATATATATATATATATATATATATATATATATATATATATATATATATTTATATTTATATATATACATATACATATATATACATATATGTATATATATACATATATGTATTATATATATACATATTTATATATATATATATATATATATATATATATATATATATATATATATATATATATATATATATATATATATATATACACAGTGGAGTCTCGATCGATCGTTCCCCGAATGATCGTTTTCCCGTATGTATCGTTTATTTCCCCCAGTCCCGAATAAATTCCATAGAAAACAAGTAAAAATGACCGCATGGATCGTTCCTCGATCCATCCATCGTTTTCCCGCAATATTCGTTCAGAATATCGCAGCTTTGCATTAATTTATCGGATCGATCATTTTTTCATAATAACTGAACGTGAAATATAAATGTCTGGATTGAGCTAGAATGACGCTCTAATTAAACAATGAGCAGAACATCTTAGAAGCACGGTCTCGAATTTTTGTTCTCTCTTGTTGAGCCTGGTTTCGCTTTATTGTATCAATCCCATTATTTGTTCGTCGTTGATGTTCCTTAATTCTTTAGCCCCTGGAGTACCCTATTTTCGGTAACTCATTCCAAATTCTCTTACTATTCAACATTTCTGTTCTTATCAGCAATGGCTCACAGTCAGCTTTTTTGTTGGCTTTGGGATGGAGGCGCCCTGGTGTTTGGTCTAGTGTGTGAGAAGTTTCTGATTACTGCAGTTCTACACTGGCCGATGAGTGTTTCACCCGGATGCAGAACTTCCTGGTGGTCTTATGTCGGACCCCATCTGCAATGGAATGGTTCTAGTTACAAACGATTCACGGCTGCCGCTTCTTTATACTCTCACACAATAATCGATACCGAAAAGAATGCAATTTGTAACACAAAAAAATATTATTTACTTGTGGAGAGAAAAGCGCCAAAAAAACAAATGACGATTAAGTACTTTTATTTGAATCAAAATTCCTGTGTATCTACGTGTATTTCTTTTTTTATTATTATTATCTTGGATTTCAGTACAACTTTGTAATTTTATCTTCAGTTACACTACGGGTATGTATGCATTTATGTATGTGAGTAAATATATTTTAGGGATATCAAACTTTAAGGTATGTTAATACTTTTTTGTATGTTCCCGCATCTACCGTTTTCCCGCATCCATCGTTTAGTTCAGTCGGTCCCTTCGAAAACGATAGATCGAGATTCCAGTGTATATATATATATATACATACATATATACACACATATATATATATATATATATATTATGATGCCACAAAAGGTTGGACAATACGAGGAAAAACAACTTATGTGGGCGAATTTAGAAATTGAAAGGAATATTTTTGTTTCTCTAGTAGAAAAACATTTAAAAGTATTTGAAATTTTCTTGCTAATTCTATATTCTAGTTTATATTTATGTATTGTAACCAATAGATTTTATTTACGAAAGCTTTTGTAAGAGAATTAAATTTTTTGCCTTAACTAATTGGTTCAAAATCTGCATTTAAATTAATTGAAGAACACTTACATAAATCAAAATATTATTTATAATGTTAGAAAGAGATATTGTATTCCGAATTTACATTTAACGTCAGATCGTGTAAAATCCTGTCATTTTTTAACTATGATCCTTACTGCATCGTACGTAATTTTCAGTACATTAGTAACAAACGGAATGGTTCTAAACTACGAGGCGTATTTTTTAAGTAAGTACCACTTTGAAATAAAAATAAAACTAGTAGACATTTTTAACAATTTTATTTTTACACGAAAGCCTGTTCTTTAATCTACTTTTCTACGTAATTCCCACCAATATTAAGGCACTTATCGTATCGTTCAACCAGCTTTTAAATACCATCCTCGTAGAATTCTGCCGCCTGATTAGACAACTACTGCAAGACTGTCGTTTTGAGATCGACGTCGTGGCGCTGACCACCCAAATGCTTCTTTAAATGCAGGAATACGTGGTAGTCCCTGGGCGCTAGATCGGGGCCATACGGAGGGTGATCAAGTTGTTCACAGCCAAATGATCCGACCAGCTCTTGAGTTCGATTGGCCGTGTGTGGACGGGCATTGTCATGAAGCAAAACGATCCCCTTACTAAGCATGCCATGCCTTTTGTTTTGGATTGCACGGCGCAGTTTTTTAAAGTCTCACAATAAGTGGTAGAATTTATTGGATCACCACGAGTCAAAAAGTTAGGTCAAATAACCTAACTTTTAGGTCAAATGACCTAACTGCAACACGGTCGTTAGACCTTGTTGCAGTGGTTGTCTAACCAGGAGGCAGATTGCTACGAGGATGGTATTCAAAAGCTGGTTGTACGATACGATAAGTGCCTTAATATTGGTGGGAATTATGTAGAAAAGTAGATTAAAGAACAGGCTTTCATGTAAAAATAAAATGAATAATTATGTAAAAGTAAAATTGTTAAAAAAAGTCTACTAGTTTTATTTTTATTTCAATTCGGTACTTACTTAAAAAATTCGCCTCGTATAAGCAACGACTCGATTAATATCATTCCGTGGACGAAATTTGGTGTTCCACCATTTGATGATAACTATTTCTCAAATCAAACTGATTTATTCGATTATATCGGTTTTTTGAAATCATGTATACATGGACTATCATATCAAGGTAAACAAGTTCTGCCAAGAGAAAAAGAATGTTTAAAATATATCAGTAACAAAATTGCATACCTATATGGAATTCATAAGGTTTCCTCTTCCTCCAAATGGCATGAGCTTACATATAGGTTTATCGTTTGTGGAGAATGAAATGTAATGAGCATTATTATATGTTAAAAATATCCTCCGGTAACAGAACATGCAATTATTATCTGCTTTGACCATCATTACAAATCTGGTTTCATAATTTCGAGTTTGCTGTTTTAGAATCCGAACTTTACCGACGACGGGAGAAATTCTCCCTTTTTGAATTTCCTTTCTTTAAATCCTATCTTGTTATGTTGTGCTACGTAATGTAGTGAGATTTTTCCCCTTATTATTACTGGAATCTGATTTTGATGATGTTTTGATGACTAATAAATGCTACAATTGTAAAGCAAATAATGAAGTAAGACATCAGATAAATTTATTTCTTGGCGGCTATTTACGCTCGCAATCACATTTCTTGTGATGTAATTTCAGTTTATGTACACTCTAGTATGCAGTTATTACGGCGGACAAAATTTTCACAGGGTTAAACAATGTAGCTAAGCCCGGCGCTGAACTCAGGGCGTTGTTTTTTGAATACGCACTATTGTTTAAACCATAAAGCTGATTAATGATATATTCGGTTAACCCAGAGATTCCTAACCTTTTTAAGGCACCCTTCGAACGAGATTTGAAACTTGGGGAACCATTGTTAAAATTTTAGCTTTTGAACTTTTTAAACATTGAACATGGAACATTTTAAATTTAAGTTCAAATAAGTACTGACTCCGTAGCTGATTTTATTAGTTTATTAAAAGACTTTATTTATATAGATATAAGTAACAAACAGCTGAACAGAATATATTAATACAATTTGAATAATAGCCATGGAATTCAGTATCGTGTTACACCAGGGGAAGTTATTGTTGGACTTGAAAAATCTTCAAACTTGTGCGTTTACTATAATCATGTTACGGAAGTGTTTTCAAAGTTGTCAAGTTTTTTTTGCTTTATGTTTCCAAGGAAGTTTCTCATCGCGGACATCGCTACAGAGTTCCAGATGCCGTGCTATTTTTCGGTATGTGTTCTGCTCGTTGAGCATGGACATTTGTGTTTCAACAATAGAATAGTATGTTTCGTCGACCTCAAAAACAAAATTGTGTTAGGATACAAATTATTTCGCCATGGGCATAGGACATCACAAACAGAGAAGATTGTTCGGCTTTATCCGGAGAACCGAAACGTAACGTACATTGCTGCAAAATTTTTTTTCTCTAGCTAATTCAAATTGATACTATTAAAAATATGTGTAAAGAATAAAGTAAAAAATTTCTAAAGGTAAACAAAATAATGATTTGAATATTGTGTTGAAATAAATCTTGGTTTTTGATCTTTGAAATGACATGTTTTGTTGTAACAGTGACGTGTTTGAGATGTGGTGTCAGAGTAAAATTAACATAAAATATGGGTTTAAGAAATGTGTTTTGAAATGATTATTATTAAGATTTTTAAAGTTTTGCGCCTAAATGAACAAAAGGGTTATACACAGCATTTTCAGAATTCGGATTGTACGGTCGCGTGTCACGAGGGTGAGAGATAGAAACTTCGATTGGATTGAATCGGGTTAATTAATAATATTTATAATATTTGAAATAAAGTATTTAGATGCATTTTAATTGTATTTAATTCCACAGGCATACGTTCATTGACTGCATAGATTTAGAGTAATTATTATGGGAACAAGTTCAGAGGGAGTACCAGTATTAGGCTCGTCAGCTAATCCCATGCAAGTAACAGGGTCTGCAGTGGAAATCGCTGAAAAGAGTTTAGTTTTTATTAATGGGAGATTTGAAATTAATGCTTAGAGAACAAATGTTTGATATCAGGTCTAACAGTTGTGGGCGTGAGTGTAACCAATTCATCCTCAGGAACGAGTGCATCGATACGTCTCCCAACCTGTCGGACGTGAAAGTAATTGATTCAGCTCAGTATTTATTTTAAATGGGTCCTACTAACATTTCTCTTGCTCCCCCCAAAATTCTCGCGGCACCCCTAGCCGATCTCACAGCATCCTAAGGTGGCATAGCACACCTTTTGAGAATCACTGGGTTAATCTAATATTCTGTATATCATTAGAAAGACTAGGAAGGGGTGTTATTGAAGAGTCGTTGTCGAAATCACTGCAGTTTAAAATTTGTTTGGTCTCCTATAAAAGAATGAGACTCTGTGTTATGCACTTTCAAACATTTTATGATAGACTTGAAACACCACCTCGTTGGCTCAGTGATAAAACCCTTGATCTGCTCTCCTAACAGGTGCACTACCATAAACGCTTTGTGATAATCTTTAGAAGTTGAGCTGATATAATTTTCAATGCTTTTTTTCAATATTTTATCAACTGAGGCAAAATTAGAGACTTTAAAGATACTTGAACGAGTCATCCGATATTTATTAGAAAACGTTGTTAAATTTTTAATTAAATTTTAAGACAGCTATCTGATGCTAAAATCCATATTTCAAACTTCATGATTGAAGCTTGTTTTTTAAGAGAATTCAATGTTCAGTAACTGGAATTCTTTCCTATGCAATTATAAAAATATAAGGAAAGCCTAAATGAAAGTGAGACTTGGTTTTTTTTTCTGTAATGGTTTATTGGTTGGATTTGTGAACATAAGGGAAGTAATAGTGATACACCAGCTACATATCCACTACACATAGTCGCCTTCTCGGTTCAAGCAAGTGCCCCAGTGTTAACTAGATTTTAAATACCCTGAGCTAAGGACGTTCGTGGTTGTCTGTGGAACTAGTCTTGAATGACGTCCTGGACATTTGCATAGTTTGCGAACCGGAGGCCTTTGAGAGTAATTTTAAGTGGTCCAAAGATGTGGTAGTCTTAAGGCGACAAGTCGGGGCTATATGGAGGGGGGGGGGGATCGAGGACCTCCCAGCGGAAGCGCCGTAGTAAATCTTGTCCACGGTAGCAATCGATTCCATGGTGATATCCAAGTGTGCTAGACCAGGTCTCGGCATGACCTCCGAGCTCACTCACCTTTACGAAATTCACCAAACTATCTGAACACTGTACACCATGACAAACACTAATTCCCATAAACATCCTTCATACGGCGATAAATTTTGGCTCCACTAATACCTTCTGCCGTCAGAAATTGACCACTTGCTGGGTCAAACAGATCCATGTCACCACCGTATGCATTCACCTTGATTGCATGTGCAAACTGTAGAAGCGGAATGGTATAATTCCCCGTGGTGTGTGGCCAAGAACAAATCTATTGTAAAGGCTGTAGAGGCAGGGGTAAATAGGGGCTTGTAAACCAGGAGGAAATAGAGGAATAGCGGTCGGTGTGGCCATTGATAGCGATCAAAAGTCTATAAATATTTCAAGATAGATAGTCGTTATTTTATGGCCCACAGTAAAAGCTTCCGATGATAAGGGTACAAGTGGTATTGCAAATAAAAATTATGGTGCGGAGGTACATCGTTGACTATGGACAGGGGCAGTATAATAAGGAACCAATTGGGGCAGGAACTACTGATTGAGAAACAGCCCACTGCCCAATGAAAAAGAGGGGCGGGCCAGAATTGCTCCCCCCCCGTAAACGGACAACAGCCCCTCCAAGTAAAAATGAGAAAGGAGAAAAGGTCGAGATTGATCTCCGACTTTTTTCTTAGAGCTCAGATCATACAGAGTCTCGAGTGTCTCAGAGTCTAGGAGTAGTGCCAGTAACCCGCCAAAATGATCCGGTATATGACGTGATTTTGGGTCCCTGTCGTCAATGCCATCCTTCATCGCTGCATACTTCAACTGTAGTAAGTGCCTCCCCATAGACTCTAAAAATCATTACTTTGACCATATAGTTTGCCTCTGCTTCTGATTTCTCGTATGTAAAATGTTAATATGAAAGGAATATTGTGCTAGTAGCAATTACACTTTAAATTAATTTTGTGAGTTATTAAATAAATGTACGTTAATGACCAATGCTCTGTCTTCCTTGCTTGATCCAACACACGCATGCATCCATTGTTTTAAGGTTATTTAATAACCAATATCATTTAATAACCAATATCTATATATCTATACCAATATCTATATATCTATGGCAGTTTACCCATACTAGCAATTCCAACAACTAATTCAGAACAACCACAGTACGCGCTATATATGCAGTTACCACAGCGCCCTCACTTGCGCATACATGATGCGCAGCGCTACACAATTTGCATAGGCTTTGCTATCCCTAATTCAGTGGCACTTCAATGTATATATATATATATATATATATATTTATTTATTTTTTTTTGGCATTAATTGCATACATCGACCGTTGTAATTAATTTGAATGTACTCCGTAGCGAAGCATGGGTATTCAGCTAGTATTACTATAAAAACACATATAAATGTCATTAAAATATATTTTGGAATGTAAAAAAACCAGATTCTACTGAAGTCGAAACTATTTTTTCTAAATATGAGAAAAATGTTTCCCATTATCTTATTTCTTCTTCCAATTAAAAGCGTATTTAATAAAATAAAAATAAGAATTATGATACAAGCTACTTCCTCCCAAACATTATATTTTAATTTTCGGAGGCGTCTATGTTCACATGTAGACACTTTAAAGTCCTACATTAGTTTCTCGAACGCTGTTGAAAGCTTTGTCCAAATTCCCCGCGAAGAATGTATTAGGATTATTTCAGTTACCGTTGCGTGAAATGACTTCAAATCCAAAGAGAGTTATAGATTTGAAATTCCAGCTTTTCAACTATCTCCCGCGTTTCAGCTATCGCCTTTTCAAATAAAGTATTCATGAGAGATAAATATATTTGTATTATTATACAGAAAAAGAAATTCAAATGCATTTCTATCTTTGCGTAGTTGAATACTTCAAAATTTAAGCCTCATATTCAATAGTAGGGAACTAAATTCAAATTCACATTTTGGCTTAGGATAGGATTATATATTTCAAAAATTTTGTACAAAGTTCAGAGAAGGTTTTAATTACAACTTTGTTATTACTGAGATTAAAAGGCTACTTGAATCCGTAATGAAGCAGGCATATTTATCATTAGTTCCACGGAATGTTTGGAAAAATGTGCATTTTCAGCCTAGAAGATCAAAGCTTTGACTATCATTTATGAGTTCTAGACACTGACGCTGCCAACGGACCACAAATTTTGATGATTTTGGGAGGAGAAAATATACACTTGGGTAATACATGTACACCCTTTTTATGAGGGTCCGTTATAAGGGACTACAAAATACAAAAATACGCATCTCTGTAGTAGCCAGCAGATGTGGACCTAGTTTTCCTCTCGTCAAATTATTCTAGTTCAAATCTTTAGAAAAGCATAGAGGTGCAACCACGGTTTTGTCATTCAACTGAAGTTGAATAATGATTGATCAAATGTGTGTGGTGGTGTTCTGTATCAAATTTTTGAATCACAATTTGGAAAGACATGACTATTATCACTTTGGAGTCAGTATTTCCCTTAAATATCAGACAAATGATACATGATGAAAATATAGCAATGTGAACTTTTCCCTTTCTTCTACAACACCGGTACTCAAACTGCGGCCCACCAAGCTTTTATGTGCGGCCAGAAACCCCCACACTCATTATCAGGCAGATGCTTTTGTAAAAAGAATTTTGGAAATTAATGCCTGAAAAATTCAAAACTGTACAAAAATGTACCCCCCCCCCCCCTGTTGCCCACTTTTTTCACATTAACGTATCTTTGTGAATCACCCAATTCAAAAAGGAAATATACGAAGAACGTATACAAAAATCTGCTTACTGATTCTTACGTTGAGCACGTATCGAGAGTAGCTTGTAGCAAGTATAAACCTGATTTGTCTAAAATAGTCAAAAGTTTGTCTCAACATAAAAAGTCATACTCATCTATATATTCAGTTCCGTAACTGACTGACTCACTGACTGACATACACCGCGCAGACCAAACCGTTGGACTTAAAGAGCTGAAATTTTGCATGGCGATTCTTCTTATAGTGTAGGGGTGCACTAAGAAAGATTTTTGAAAAATTCTTCTTAGATTTTTTAAAATTAAATTTTTAAGCTGTTTTTGTAACTTTTTTTAAAGTTTGCATTTAAAATAATAATTTGAGGGTTATAAAATTTATATCACGAGAAAGATCATAAAAATTCCTTCAAAAGGAAATCTATTTTTTAATATTTACCTCCATTTTCTGCTTTTTGGTGAATTTTGAAATATTGATTTATTAAATGCTGATCACGTGATTTCTTTTTCTAGTACTTTAAATAAATTTATCGTCACGTGCATAGCAACTAAATAGAAATTCTTTTTCCTAGCTAATGCAGCAAACGATTGGACATTATCCAAAAAAATATTAAAATACGGTAAAAGATATGATCCTCAAACTATACTATATTAATTGTACTATATTCTTTAGTATGTTCTATTAGATTTAATTTGAATATTTTCTTCTACATTGTTTTGTCTATAAAATATCCCTTACGACTTTTTTTATTTTTTTATAAATATATACATTTTAAAAATTTTTTTTACATCAATTGTATACATTGATCGTCGTATTTATTATATATATATATATATATATATATATATATATATATATATATATATATATATATATATACAGTCGGACCTTTATTTAACGAAGTCGCTAAATTCCGAAAAAAAGTTCGTTGTATGGAAAATTCGTTAAAGAGAGATTTACATTTTAAAATACTTTAAACTACACAAGACAGATTTTAAATTCATAAACACTAAATATTATTAAAAGTAATTACTCACACCATTATTTTGTAAAATAATGTCTATTTGTTTGATATATCTTACCCATCAAACAGAAATCTGAAAAGAAACAAGAATAAAACAAAACATTGTCCGGGAATACACTGTATTTTCAATTAAAAAAATATATTAAAATTAATGAATTTTAATGACATTATCGCATTTAATATAACAAGTAATTTTAAGCTTACACTACTCCATGAGTCCTTAAATTTAATTATTGGTAAAGTTTCTTAATTTTGTCAGCGTTTTTTGTTTGAAAAAGTGCTTTATCTCATAATACGTCTCGCATCTTTGCAATGCACCAAAACCCCTTCAGGCGTATTTTCCTGAAACTGTAATCCGCGTCGGAATGTGTTAAAAGAAAGTTAATGTGTTAAAAGAAAGAATTAGTTTGAAATGTTCAGAAATATTTTGAGAAATATGGAGAAAAAAATATTGAATCACAAGAAAAATTTCGTTAAATAGAGAATGCACTTCGCTATTAGGAGGTTATTTTACGAAGAAATTCGCAAAATGTTCTTGGTTCCAAGGAAAAGTTCGCAAAATAGAGAAATTCGCAAAATAGAGGTTCGTTAAATAGAGGTCTGACTGTATATATAATACATATATATATATATATATATATATATATATATATATATATATATATATATATAGTATATATACATATAAATATATTTTATATATATATATATATATTTTATATATATATATATATATATATATATATATTTGCATTAATTGCATACATTGACAGTTGTATTTAATTTGAATGTAGTCCGTAGCGAAGTGCGGGTTTTCAGCTAATTTTTAAATAAACGATTGGATACATTTAAGTTTTGCGTTTTGTAATTATTATACAGGGTCACTGAAAAAGGTTGGTCACATTTCAAAAGCTCGTGATTCTAAAATAAATTGAGCAAACGCAATAACATTCTTTTAAAAAAACTTGGCAAGTGTCCAAGATTTCTAAATGTAAGTGGTACGCAACCGTGACGTTGGACGTTGCGCAGAAGCGAAGCGAGGTGGAAGAAGTCTTCGTTCGGCTTTCCGTTAATGAAATGGTGACCGTTCAGGAGAAAGCTCAATGTATGTTGTGGTTAGCGGAGTACAAATCTGTTAAAACAGCTCAGCGAAATTATCATCGTATTTATCGCAAACAGCCACCTCTTGAGCTTTCTCCCGAACAATCGCCATTGCACAGGCGGAAAGCCGAACGAAGACCTCTTCCACCTCTCATCGCTTCTGCGCAAAGTTCAACGTCACGGTTGCGTACCACTTACATTTGGAAATCTTGGACACTGCCAAGTTGTTTGAAAAGAACATTATTGCGTTTGCTCCATTTATTTTAGAATTATGAGCTTTCGAAATGTGTCCAACCTTTTTCGATGACCCTATATTATGAGGTATGGTGTACTATAGCGCGGCTCGCGTAACGTAGAAAACACATGCACGTGGCCCGAGTGAAAGAAAAAGGTTGAGTACGACTGTCTTCGAGGGACACAAATACTTTTCTACTTGAAAGTATGTGACGGATAAATACGTCTTGAACGCTTAGAAGTTTAAAAAATAAGGAAATTTTTGACGAACCCTAAAGTGAGAGTTTATACCTAAAAATATATTTAAAATATGTTACATTAACCTACACTTTTAAAATTTACACGAGCAATGTGTGATCGAGTAATGTATGCACCCAACTCTTTTTTTATACGGTAGATACGTTCCACAGAAATCAGTGTAAAAATAAACCGTGTAAAAAAGATACGTTTCCTATAGTAATATGGGGGATACGTTCCATGCCATCCAAAAACCGTGTAAGATGAAATAAAGAATTATATTTAGTTCGAAAAACTGCGTAAAAAAAGTAATGAAACTACTTTAAAAGTTCTGATATACATACGTACGTACCTATTATGCATTGTTATTTAGCTCAAAATAAAAAATTCATAAATAAAATTATTCACTCAAACAAAAAAGAAATGAAATATGGAAACTTCAAATTAAAAAATACTCTGTTAATCCAAAATTAAGCGTAGAAAACTTCAAATTTAAAATAGAAATAAAAAATAATATTTTGTAACTATATTATTTATTAAAATGAATATTTTTATCCGTAATTTTATTTAGTTGAACACATAATTAAATTCTAAATAATTGGCATAAAAACGGCAACATAATAGAATTAACTTTACACTCGCCTCCACTTACAGTAAGGAAATATTTGTCAGTATACATTTCTGTCAAAACACACATTTTCTTTTGTTTGTTAAAATAGCAGTGCTGCTAGTTTTTTAAGTGTGGTTATAGATTTTTGATATGCAAATACATATGAATTTAGAAGACAATGTTTTTGAAATCATATTAGACTAAATAAAGTGTGCAAAAAAAAAAAGAGACTTTTTTTTCGTGGACTACGTAACTTCAAATTCGTGTAAAAAAAGAACGTATAAAAAAGAGTTGGGTTTATATACATATTTTCGGAGGTAACCCATATTATTAGACTAGTTTACATGTAATACATTGCATTGTATTGCATGTACAAAAGACCTAAAATTTAGTTCTGACTGGCCGCTTTGTCCTTAATCCAGCCAGAGCTTCATAAAATATGGCTTGCACTGGCTGTTTTAGATTTACCGACTCCGATTGTTGTATGTTGAGAATTGTAAATGCGTTGATATAAAGAATTTTAGGATCTTCGAGACGTGGGTAAAACCTTCGGAGACGAATAAAAATTCAAAAACTCGTTAATGAAAGAAACCACTTGCAAACCTGAAAATTTTTTTTATTTTTGCAATGTTTGATAAGAACATACAGTACATAGAGTGTTTGTCAAAAACACAATGAAAATTAAAATATTGCTTGCAATAAGTAAAAGCGTTTTTAAACAATCTTTCTTGAAAATGAACTGGTTACAGTCTTTGATATGTAAGCTATCATTGATGATTTATTGAGGTAGAGAAAAGTTTCACAATGTTGTTGGCTTTTGAGGACGGAAGAGGATGACTTCAGCCTGGTGTCGTTGGCTGCGGTGAAGAGCAAAGAAATGAGCCTGGTGTTGTCAGTTCTAAAGGAGAAGATGATAACTTCAGTCTGGTGTTGTCGGCTGCGGTGAAGAGGAAGAAATGAGCCTGATGTTGTCGACTCTTGAGGAGAAGAAGACTTCAGCCTGGTGTTGTCGGCTGTGGTGAAGAGGAAGAAATGAGCCTGATGTTGTTGGCTTTTGAGGAGACGATGATGACTTCAGCCTGGTGTTGTTGGCTGCGGTGAAGAAGAAGAAATAAGCCTGATGTTGTTGGCTTTTGAGGAGACGATAATGACTTCAGCCTGGTGTTGTCGGCTGAGGCGAAGAAGAAGAAATGAGCCTGATGTTTTCGGCTCTTGAGGAGAAGAAGATGACTTCAGCCTGGTGTTGTCAGCTGTGGTGACATGCGAAACTGATGTTTTCGAGTTGCTGGATGATAGATGAAAGTGTGCGACGAGCAAAAACTTAATAAACCAAAAGTTGCACCGAGAAGCAAAGTTCTGTAAAGGGAAAGGGACTTATTACACATGTTAAAAAATACTGTTTCAAAATTTCGTTTTTTGAATAAATGTCTTCAAAAAATTTTGTCCATGTACTTAAATTTGGTTAGTCCTTTATTCCAGGCGAAATACAGCCGAAAATGAGACGTTTGATTCCTTTCTTAAAGCTAAGTCGTAATTTAACCGGTTTGGGAGGCAATATTAGCTCTTTTTCAGTTTTCATTTTCTTTTCTTCGGATTGGATGTTGCTATAATGATCCGAGGTTCCTGGAATGTTTTCAGTTTGGATAAAGTCAAGACAGTCAGTTAAGAATCGGTCCATGAGTGAGTACCGACGCCTAGGAAGTTTAAGAGGTTTTTGTTGAACTTTCGGAGGTTTTCGGGGAGGTTTAGGAGGTCTGGCCATGAAATATTCGTCATTAGAACCTTGTGTGGCAGTTTCGTAACAATTATCGCACTCATTTTTAGCAAGATCCTGGCCAACTTCCTTTACAATTTTCACTTTCATTTTCTTTTCCCCGATAAAAGCATACAGACGGAAAATTACAATTCCTGCAAGCAAAAAGTAATATGCGTCCCACATAGCGTACAAGAACACAGCTGTTATAAGAAATAGCATAGCGAAAGATGGATTTGCGAATAACTCAGAATAAACGCCAATAATATAAGAAAAACTGAAAGCACTGTCGTATAAACCAGCAACAAATTTTACGAGTTTTAAGCGCTTAAACCGTCACAAATGAGCGTTCGGTTTAAAATGGCGACTATAGAAAACTTCTGTTGTGTAGCAAGCTCTGTTGTCACTTTGTGTTGAAATACTGTTGAGGATCAACAATGCAAAGAAATGTTTACTTTTATTCCAACAATGAGAAAACAATATCTGCTGAACAGTGCTTTTGATATTCTGTTACTTTTTGTCAATTAATAAAATTTTCTTTTTGCACGTGGTAGCAGAGTGGCCATTTGTAAATCATTACTTTCTTATTCAAGAATGCGTATAAAAATTATATTTTGACTGCTAAATCTTTTTTTTCCGAAGCGGCAGACGGTTTCTTGGACAATATCCATACCGCCATAGTACACCAGAGTTTTGCAAAGCCATTTTACTTTGGGGGCACCATATAGGTGTACTAGCATTACCCCCTATGAAGGGACGACACAAACGGAGACCTTTAGTGCCGCAACGACTGATTCGATCCGAGCAACCTCAGCACTGAAAACCAGCTCGCTGTACCACAGGGCCGCCCTAAGACCACAGTTAAATCTATTGTGTTGGATTTTCCCCTCCAAGCACGGTGCGCATCGCACACCTGTAATGCATTAACATGCCAGATAATCCACAGAAACCTAGACTGAAGCTTGCCCTACCACAACCACAGCTGAGAAAATGATCTAGTACAGGGATAGGAAAAACTCTTGTACCTAGGGCCATCATGTACCTGGGGCCACCATGCTTTATTTAAATGATTATTATTTTGCAGCATTTTTACTCATTGGAGTGAGTGACAACACTCTTTCAAATCATAACAGCCATTTTTAATGAAAGCAAGAAGATGCTATAGTTAAATAGAAAAGAAAGTCTTGATTTGATGATCAAAACTAAATTTTTTCACTTCAATTTAGAGTCTTATTTTGAGAAAGTAAGTGCAAACTTATGTTTTAGTGTATAGCAGATAATTTTTGTAATCATTAAAGGAAAAAATGATATAAAAACAAAGTTTGGTTTCAGAAGGTCTTTGGCTATGGAAGCCATTTTGCCAAAAACAACAACATCTTGTACCTAGGGCCATGGCCTCTGGTAAAAAAGAGGTGGACGAAAACTTGGCAAGTGTAGAATTCTCACTGATACCCCCTAGAAAAATGAAATTCAAGCACAAATATTGAAAAAAGTAATTGTTAAAAAAAAGGTTACGAAATCTGTGTTTGAAACAGAAAAACTATGTGGGATCATTAAGAAGACAATGGAGAAAAAGCATACATTAGAAAGTGATGAACATTTCTTCCTTTAAGACATTGCCAACAATTAACATTTCTTCCATACGAAGATTTTAGAAGTTGTGCGTGAAAGAAATAATGCATACAAATTTTTTTAAATTGTAAACAACAATTTCAGTTTTTGGAAATAACTGGCCCTAGGTACAATAGTGTTATTTTACCTAGGGCCATTTGTAATTTTTAAAAAATTTTCAATATCATTTACAAATTTTTTTTTCTCTACACTTGATGTGATTTTAATTTAAAGAGAATAAAGCACGTAATGTATACAAACTATTTTTATTATTGTAAGTTAGTTATAAGTAAAGATACTGCCATTTGAAAATAACCGGCCCTAGGTACAAGAGTTTCCCCTACTGAAACTGCGCCCCATCAAGCTTTTATGTGCGGTCCGAAACACTCACACTCATTATGAGGCAGGTGCTTTTGAAAGCAGAATTTTGGAAATTAACGCCCGAAAAATACAAAACTGTGCAAAAATGTGAAAATATATTCACGGTTCTTAGTCTCTTGAGCCAATCGAGATAGATGCACTATACAAGATTGTCCCAAATCCGTCTGAAATATTTTTATTTGATGTTGCTTCTAAAAAAAATTTATGACTATTTTCTGGTGTTTACAAGCTCTTTGTATGTAAAATAACCGAGATTACTGAGAAAATGCAATCTGTTTTGTAATGCTAAATAAAAGTAAGTTGGTATTCTTAAGGTAAACAGTTAGACTATTGGGAAAATATGATAGCTTCTATTTTTTTTTTTAAATTTCAACTGCCCTGAAACATGACTTGAAATTTTTAACAAAATGCATAGTTATTTGGTTAAAATTAAACTAACTCTAAATAAACTTACGCATGAATGGAGAAGTCGGGTTGAAAGTAATAATAATAACATCCTTAAAAATCCCATTTTTTCAAATAGCAATAAAACTACATTACCAACTCTTTCATTTTAGATGAATGAATCTTTTTTGGATGTTTTGAAAAAAAGTAAGGGGTAAGTTGGCAACGGAAGTAGAATTGTATTTCAAAAATCATTTTGGGGTTTTGTTGGATAAGAAAGGGCTTGTACTGTAAGAATAAGAGCGAAAGCCCCTCCTTTAAAGGAGAAGTTTATAGTTATGATAAAATCTCATATATTTGTACCCCAATTACAGAAACTATTAAACCTGTCTTCAGAGAGTTATCTACATTTATTGAAGTGAAAAACTAAATATTTTGGTACTGGTTAGTGTTGTTTCTAATGCTCCCTGGCCGGAAGAATTCTAGACCAGGTCCATATAGACTAGCAGGTTGAGAGGTGCGTCACCAGTTTATAACGGTACCACAAGGATAGGAGGCCGATTCAACCAGGTGCCACCTCAAATCTGATAAAGGACACCCAGAGATGACATCTCGGGGGATCGCACCCTCCCCACTCTCTCTGACATCATGGAGGGACACTCCAGTCTACGGAGTTAACGTGCTCATATTCAGCCTAGATACGGATGTATTTAATGACGCTTGTCGGGATTCGATCCGAGAACCCTCAGCACCGAAAGCCAAACCGCTACCTCTAGGCTTCCCCGGGCCTTGGTATTGGTGAAGTATGTCATCTTGTCTCGCATGTGACGATTTTTAAATTGGTTTTAAAATCTAAAATAATAAGTCTGTAGTTTTTTGCTTTTATTTAGGAAATATAATTCCTTTATCAACAGATATATACGTACTTTATATTATATATTAATATATACTTTATACTATATAGTAATATATAATTTATACTTTGACAAATATATACTTTAGCTACAGATGGAAACAGTTTTTGTTTCCACTCTAAGAAAATAATGAAAATAAGTCGGTATGGTTCTTGTATATGACAGACAGCGAAAACATCTGAAATATGACAAAAATACCTGAAGCAAGATAATAAAAATTCCCAAATAGAAGATATTTTAACGCAATGATGTGGAAATAAAAAATCCTTCATATATATCAGGATTTCATTGTATCACCATTCATAATTTTTCATGGAAAAACAAAAACAAACTTCGACAATAATCTTTTAATCGTTTTGTCCGAAAATATGTTTTTTAAGTTTTATGAACTTTTTTTTTCAAAACCTTCTTTTTCAATGACTAAAATTTCCATTTGTTTTGGGATATTGGACATCTTATCCTAGGGATTTGATGATTTAATGCGATCTGTAAATTTTAGAAAATTAAAAGTGATGTGAGGTTTAAACTATGAGGTCACTGACTGATAAAAAAATAATTTTCAATAAAAAATAAAACAAGGTCTTAAAATGTTTTAACTACATCACTACAACTAGTAAAAAATTACATTTCTAGACATTACAGCTTTGAAAACAACTTTTTAATTTGAATTTAACGCAGAGAAACAAAAACAGAAATTTTGATCTTTGGCATAAACAGCTCTTGTATATTTTGTATTTGGATGAATATGTATCCCTCATAGTTGTTAATATTCAACTTATTTCAAACGGTAACAAAATATCGTGTTTCCTATTAAAAAATTTTATTTAGTTCTTTTATTAAATACTAATATTCTTTTATTAAACACTAGTTTCCAAATAACTACCTGACTCTATTTATTGTTAACAAAAAATTGAACGCGGAAAAGTTAATAATTTTGAAAATATTTTCAAAAAGGTATTTCTAATAGATAGAATTTTTTCTAATAACTGCAATATTGATAATTATTACGGTTTCATTAGAAGAGGCTATTAGTTTTTGATTTGAATATTGAATGAAATTCATTACATAATGAATCAATCATTTTTTTCTGCATAATCTGTAAACTTTCTTAACAGTATTTACAGTAAATTTAATTCTTCTTGAACTTTGTAATATAATTTCGTCGTTCTTTTCTCTCAAAATTATATTTTTGTTAATATTTGTCATTTAGCTAATTTTATTCGATTTATAAATTATCATATCATCATCGATATTTAAAGCAAGCATGTTACAAAAATAAGCAGCAGCGATGTAATATACTTTATTAGAAAGAACGAGAGAATTCAGTGTTTGATGCAAGTTATTTTAATCTAAACTAGAGGGATCACCATCCGTAGAAAAATATTGAAAGAGAGTAGACTAAAAAAAAAGTAGTTATATATTTGACGGAAAAAAAGTAGAGAATTCGATGTTGTTTTATGCAAAAGATTTTCATCTAAACTATAGAAGTATAGTTTAGATGAAAACTATACTTCTATAGTTTAGGAATGGTTATATATTTTTTCATCTAAACTATAGAAGTATCACTATCCGTAGAAAAATACTGAAAGAAATATGCCAGAAAAAATATAGTTTTATATTTAACTGAAAATATATAACTATATTTTTCTGTGAAATATATAACAATATTTTTTTAGCATACTCTCTTTTAATAATTAGATAATGATTCCAATACGTGCAGAATTCTATGCTGTTTGACGCAAGGTATTTCAAACTAAAGTAGAAACATCATTATGCGTAGAAAAATATTATAAAAGAGTAGAATGGAAAGGAAATGGTTTTATATTTTACGGAATCGAAGTAGATAATTCGATGTTATTTTATGAAAGTGATTTTCATCTAAAGTATCACCACCCGTAGAAAATAGTAAAATCAAAGTATGCTTATATATGCTTATATATTGTTATATATTTCACGGAAAATATATAATTATATTTTTCCGTGAAATATATAACTATATTTTTTCCAGCATACTCTGTTTTAATTAGCAGATAATGATTTTAATAAGTAGAGAATTCCATATTGTTTGATGGAATGGATTTTAATCTAAAGTAGAATCATTATGCGTAGAAAAATATTAAAAAAAGAGTAGATTGGAAAGAAAATGGTTATATATTTTACGAAAAAGAAATGGTGAATTCGATGTCGTTTGATGCAAGTAATTTTAATCTAAACTAAGCGCATGAATATCCGTAGAAAATATTAAAAAGAGTAGACTGGAAAGGAAATGGTTATATATTTTAGGAAAAAGAAGTGGTGAATTCCATGTTCTTTGATGCAAGTAATTTTAATCTTAACTAAGCGCATCAATATGCGTAGAAAATATTAAAAAGAGTAGACTGGAAAGAAAATGGTTATATATTTTACGAAAAAGAAGTGGAGAATCCAGTGTTGTTTAATTCAAGAAATTTTAATCTAAATTTAGCACATCAATATACGTAGAAAATATTAAAAACAATAGACTGGAAAGAAAATGGTTATAAATTTTACGAAAAAGAAGTGGAGAATCTGATGTTGTTTGATGAAAGTAATTTCAATCTAAACTAAGTGCATAAATATACGTAGAAAATATTAAAAAGAGTAGAGTGGAAAGAAAATGGTTATATATTTTATGAAAACGAAGAGGATAATTCTATATTGTTTGATGCAAGGGATTTTAATCTAAGCTATGCTCTTCAATATCCGAAGAAAAATATTAAAAAAGAGTAGAAGATAAAATAAATAGTTACATATTTTGCGAAAAAGTAGAAGAATTAAATGTTGTTTGATGCAAGAGAATATAATATAAAGCTAAAGGCCTCACTATCCGTAGTAAAATAAAATAAAAAAGTAGAATAGAAAAGAAATAGTTATATATTGCAAAAAAGAAGGACATAATTCGATGTAGTTTGATACAAGTGATTTTAAGGCAAACTAGAAGCAAATTTCCATAGAAAAATATTAAAAAAGAGTACATTAGTAAATACATAGTTGTATATTTTATGAAAAGGAAGTAGAGAATTCGATTGTTCGATGTTAATGATTTTATTCTAAGCATCAAAGCATCACTGTTCATAGAAATATATTAAAAATGGGTAGACTGGAAAAGAAAAAGTTATATATTTTGTGAAAAAGAAGCAGAGAATTTGATGTTTATTTTGAATGATTGTAACATAAACTAGAAGCATCACTATTTGTACGAAAATACTAAAAAAGAGTAGACTGGAAAAGAAATAGTTATATATTTTGCGACAAAAATACAGATAATTTAGTATTGTTTGATTCGAAGGATTTTAATCTAAACTAGAAGCTTCATTATCAGCAGGAAAATATTAAAAAAGAGTAGGCTGGGAAAGATATAGCTATATATTTTACGAAAAATAAATACAGAATTCGATGTTTCTTGGGAATAATTTTAATATAAACTAGAAGCATCAATATACGTCGAAAAATTAAAAATTAGAGAGGACTAGAAAAGAAATATTATTTATGTATAAATATCTCTGAAGGCTGTTATTTTTATTCCTTATAACACGAGTAAAATTTATTTTACACTTTCCGGGAATAAAATGAGTGTGTATTGATTTTCTTGCACTTTCTCGTCCAACATTCTTTTCCTTTGAAAGTATTTCTTTGATCAGTTTTATCAGTGCAAACCCATTTTATAAAGCGAGGAGCTGTGAGATACGCATGTTGCATAGTTATATTTCATGATAATCTCCAGAAGTTTCGCAAAAATATTTCAACTTCTATTTAGGACAACACTAATTTTGTTTGGCGGTGACATTTTAATTTGGTAATTACATCTAAACAGATCGGCCCGAATGAATTATTATGTTACTTGGTTTCAGGAACATTTCTAGACGTTTCTTATATACCGTGACGTCATGCCTGTACGGGGGTGCGTTCTCACGCCCCACGGACCAGCTGCATATTTTTCGAGGATTCCAATTCAAGTTCCCACCGAAATTTTTGAACACGTGGGGGATTAAAAAACGATACCAGCAAATACCGCCAGAGTTTTTGGCCTGAAAGTCAATCCCAGACATAGCGATTTCTCTAGCAAGCTGTGGGGGTAACTGTTTGGGAAACAAGCGTCTCCCATCACCGTCGTAAAGCTGTCTTTCTTAGCGATAGCTCTATGCGACTTTGTCACTGGAATGTAATAAAGTTTCGTCATAAGAAGAGCTGTCACCGCTAATCTGCCGGGCCCCGGTTTTGGAAAACAATTTCTAAGAAGCCACGCCACCCGCGAAGACCTGAAGCGAGATATTGTTAGAGAGATGGAGAATTTTAGAGAGATTGTCATGTAACATCGAGCTAGGCAGACGTGTTATTTGGAAGCTCCTGTTGAGACCATGGGTCTGGGAGCGTACGCTGCGAATCTGCACTTAAATTAATTGAATATGTTGTAATGGTTTAATGTTTATTTTTTTTTGTAAATAAATTTCCTTGTTAAGTTTCTGTTTAAAGAATTGGTCTTTTCATTATAATTAGGACTCTGTCTTTCTTGGTCGTGAATTCAGTAATAGCAATTTTAAAACAAGCCTCAGAGAATTGCCTTAACAACCTATCATGATGCCACAATACTTCTGTAAATAATTTTCGAGGAAGGGAGATGGGTGATATTTCAAGAAAATGAGCACTACGCCACCGGTTGTGGCATCAGACATGGCTTGTAAAGAGAAACAGTATTCGTTATTTCGGAAAGGAACGCTATTTGAATTAGGGCCTGTTCACATAGAATCCGTCAGCGTCAGCGTTACTCGTATTGACATATTTTAAACCAATCACAGACTAACAATTTCGTGGCTAAACGTTTGGAGGTTTGTAACTGGTTAAATATATCTCAATACGAGTAACGCTGACGCTGATGGATTCTATGTAAACAGGCCCTAAGTTACACTTACGTTAATAAATTTAGAGTAATTCAGCATAGATCAGTGGTTTCTAACCTTTTGTTGATCAGGGACCATCTCCTGACAAATCCTTTTAAAGGCAAAAAATGGGTTTTATTTTCTGAATAAACAAATTATTTGTGATAAACAACTTTAATGAAATGTTACAAATAAACTCAATAACAATTAAAAATTTAACGTAATAGATATATTAATAGCATACGAAAACTTAAAAATGAATCGCATTTTTCAGCTTGCATTTGCTAATTGCTAAAACTTCTGTGATGCTGCGAAATGGTTGTGACGTTGCGAGTCTGTGTCACAGAAATTTTATTAGAAATTTTTAAGTAGAACAACGAGTTTTTCGAGATCAAATCATCAGGAAGCGGAGGAAATACATGAATATTTAGAATTTGAGCAAAACACTGGAGCTAAATTTTTTTTTTTGTGCTCCCAGTTTAAAAAAAAAAATGGGTAGTCTCTTATAACGAAACTACCGAGGTTAATAACGTAGGATTACTAATCGTTGCCTACCTCTTTTGTATGTATATATGTATGCATGTGTTATGTATATATATATCTATATTATATATATATATATGTCAAAGTTTTGATGCTTGGTACTTTTCTGTTTAACTGTTTACTGCTTGTCCAAGCGATACAGACTGCGTTTGGCGCGCTGCCAAAATTATAACTCGCGAGGTACATACGGACTGTTTTAGTGTCTTAACTTTTGCTTCCCGGAGGACCGTTATAGAGGAACGCAATCGTACGTTAAAAAATGTTTAAACTGACGATTGGTTTGTAATTATGAAACTATGGCAAATATCCTAATTTGAGTCAATGTGGGCTTGTTGGGGCCCAGTAGTACAGCGCGCTGGTTTTCGGTGCTGAGGGTGCTCGGATCGAATCCTGGCGTCGCGCCACAAAGAATGCCTCCGTTCATGTCGTCCCTTCATAGAGGGTAATGCTCTCCGCCTATTTGGTGCCCCCACAATAAAATGGGCAGTAAAATTGCGGCGTAGTGTAGGCGAATGTTTGACGACAAGTGCCTCCGCATTGGGAAAAAAAAAACAAATTGAGTCAATAACAACATCTGGCTAGTTGAACATGAACTTTATTATACAGGACAACTTGACATAAAAATGCACACAACATACGATCACATATTTTACGAACACTAGCAATTATCACGTAGTCACAAGAACACACGATTACATTCTAACATCAACTGCTTCGACACTTTACACCCACTCACTGACTCGTCCGAGACACCGTTTCCTCCTTGCATTCCGATGAGCCTATTATCAGTAATCCGTGGGGGGAAGAGAAAGGTTAGGGTGAGCGGGGACGAAAATTATATTTGTTACAAAACCAATTGAGGCGTCCCCGTTGAAAAGAGGGTAAATGCTAAAATTTCCAAAAAGTATTTTTTCACTGATACAAGGGTATTGTTGTTGTTGCTAATGCCCCCTGGTTGGCGGTTCCGTTCACCAGGTCCTAACAGGCTATTGGGCTGAAATGGAAAGCCCCTGTTTTGAATTAGCACCACAAGGGTCGGAGTCCGACTTGGCTAAATAACCGGTCCCGTAATTTTGAACCGAGTCAAGTGACGAGACTGAAACACTTGACCCGCACCTCCAGAGGTAAATTTTAGAACTTGGAGGACAGTGCAGCCACGACCTATTTTAGGTGCCCCTGCCAGCATTAGTGAACACGGCGGTGGATTTGCAGCGACGAGCATCGAACCAGGAACGTTCAGATCACTGGCCACTGCTCTTGCCAACTGGCCACCATGCCCCTGATACAAGGGTTTTTCCCAAGGCTAATGGTGTGGAAAAGGAAATAAGTGCCCAGCACAGAACTAAACCAAACAAGCTAGGCACTTATCTCCCTTTTCTACTCCATCAGCATTGGAAAAATTCCTTGCATCAGTGAAAAAATACTCTTCGGAAATTTCGGCACTTAGCCTCTTTTCAACGGGCACTCCTAAATTTTTTTTATCACTCCTGACTTCGGGACCACTTCTCGGGTTCTCTCGGATCACCGGTTAGGAACCACTGGTTTAGATAGTTTATGTACACGAAAACGTTAAGGTCTATGACAGACTCATAAACGAACACGTTTAACTCAAGCCCACATGACGTATTTGAATGGAGCCTCACAGTTCTGCACTCAGTTAGAAATTAAAAAAACAGTTTTATAAATTTTAAGACTAAGAAAAAGGAACGCCGAAAAATATTCTTTTATGTCACTCGTTTTGATAATTTCATTCGAGAAGAAACGTTATCATTGAATGTTTTACAGAATGGTTCGGTGAAAGATATCTGTTATGTAAATGTATGTGTTTTGTACGTCTCCTTCTTAATAATTATTCTGATTGTTTTAAAAACTTTATGAGTCAATGCGATCTATCACAGTTGTCATATAATGAATGCAACGATGTCAGCCACCACTGTCCTACGCAGCCAAAATGCAAAATCACGCGATATTGGCGTGGAAATTAGTTTATTAAATGATGTGCTTCAAGAACAATCATGAAATTTAAAATATTTTATAGCCAAGGGAAGAAACGCTTGCATGCTGAGTCTTGTAGGGGCAGTCCAGTTCCTTTTTCTGTTCAATCCGTTTTAATAATTTCTTACAAGAAACATAACGATTGATGAATGTTTCACTTAATGGCATACGACGGAAATGATAGTAAACTTTTATTTAAACATTATCTTCTTTTTAATCCCTACTTTTGTTATCTTTAAAAACATTATGGATCTGTATATTGTATCACTAGCTGAATACCCGTACTTCGCTACGGAATACATTCAAATTAAATACAACGGTCAATGTATGCAATTAGTGCCAAAGCAAAAATAAAAAAATATATTTATAAAGAAATCGGAACGGATAATTTTATAGACAAAATAAGGTAGAAGAAAATATTCAAATTAAATCTAATAGAACATACTAAAGAATATAATACAGTTAATATAGTACAGTTTGAGGAACATTTCTTTTACTGTATTTTAATATTTTTTGGGACAATGTCCAATCGTCTGCCGCATTAGGAAGAAAAAATTTTTTTTTGTCTATTTCATTGTTACGCACGTGACAATAAATTAATTTAAAGTAACAGAGAAAGAAATCACGTGATCAGCATTTGATAAATTAAATTCTAAAAATTAATCTTTAAAAATTCACCAAAAATCAGAAATTTATGATCTTTCTTGTGATAAAAATTTTATAACCCTTCAGATTATTATTTAAAATGCAAAATTTAAAGAATGTTACAAAAACAGCTTAAAAATTTAATTTAAAAAAACCTAAGATGAATTTTCCAAAAATCTTTCTTAGTGCACCCCTACACTATAAGAAGAATCGCCATGCAAAATTTCAGCCTTTTAGGTCCAGCGGTTTGGTCTGTGCGTTGTCTGTCAGTCAGTCAATCAGTCAGTCAGTCAGTGAGTTACGGAACTGTTTTATATACCATATAGATTAGTATTTAAACATACGTATATGAATGCGATAACGGGAGACAGGGTCTTATACATCATATAAGGAAAGCAACACGAAATTGGAGTGGCATGAATTTGTTTAATAATGTCCATTAAGAAAATTTATTATTAAAAGAAGTATAAGGAACTCGGTAATGAATCTTTTTAGGGAAAAAGGTTTGTTTTTCCCCTAAAAATTTTAAAACACATAAATTGCGGTGAAAGGCAGAATTTTTGTATATGAGGGGATAAATTTTGTAACTTTGTAACATCGGGGATAAAAAAAAGTAATTTCTTGGTTGCCTCGACCTTCATCTATGTCTCTTTGACAAGTCATAACTACTGCATAAGAAAACCAATTATCTAATCCTTCAATCAGGAATGTATTACGAATAATGTATATAGACTTTCTAGAAGACACTGTACAACTACCTTTTTACTGATACGTGATCAACAAGCAATTAATTCGTCTCACAACTTCTTTCTTGGGATTAATTATGCAATCTTTACAGAACAACAAAACTGGCAAAAATAAAGGCAGGTCAGTATCCCACTCATTTAGATGATTAACAATGTGCAACTGAAGGGGGAGTGTTCGATTAAAGGACTGAAATGCCAAAGCAACGCGACCGAAAAATTCCAGGAATATCATCATGCTTAGCCCTCCTTATTTATTTGAATTTACCCCTTACCATACTCTAATTGTTTGAGATATGACGTCACAAAATTATCAAAATTTTGATTTTAGCAAAGTTATCAGGTAAAGTTTTCACATAACACCCGAGTTGACCCAACGACACTCTGAAGTGTGAGGGAATACCGATTCTCTTCAACATCTCGTTGAATATTCTGATTCGAATTTTTAAAAAAAATCTATTAAACGCTATTCGATTTCCACTTTCGCGTTCCTTATGCTTCTCTCGATCATGAATTTTCTTGATGGACACCATTAAACAAACTGAGGCCACGCCAATTTCGTGTTTCTTTCCATTTATGACGTGTGAGACACTGTCTACCGTTATCGCATTCAATATACATGAGATGATGAACACGAACCGATTGAGAAGTGTTCTTCAAAATTGGGGGGGGGGGGAGTGGTAATCTCTCAGAAACAACGCAAAAGTAAGTGCGTTCAATCCCCAAAAAATTAAAGCTTTTTATCGGCTTTATATTCATTGTAATATTTTCATTATAATATTTTAACCTATACTTTCAATTGTGCAAGTTCTTTAGTCTTTTTTTAAGCTTAGAGAATGCCATGTCGTCTTAAGGATTTATTAAAATGAGACTTCATTTTATTTTTTACAATATAGCATTTTATTTCAGTATACTTCAGATTATTTAAAACTATGTTAATATAGTTTTTGCTTTAGAAATACTTGCTTAAAAATATTTTGAGTTAGTTTTTTTTGTTAAAACCTATTGATCGTCCCAATATATACTTTAGCCCATTGGCTTATGACGTCTTAACTCAGTTGAACGCATATAAACAAAGTTTCCTTAAGGTATTCATTACAGTAAGCTTTTTAAATAACGAGTCAGATTTAAACTGCTTTTAGTCAGCTTAGCTTAGCTTTTCCGTCAGCTGTGACGTATTTTTCTAGGGCTTAAAAAGGAATTAAAAGGAAGTTAGCATAAAGCAGGCAATATAGTTAGCATAAAGTAATTGGCAACGTAAAGATTCTAATTACTCATGTAGGGGTTAAATTAACTGGAATTCCTCATATGCATATGTAATTAATCGTTCCTACAACAGCCATGAAATGATGATGGCCTAATAATTTGTTGCTGGGCTACAAAAGGCATTCAAAAAGTAACCATTATCAAATAAATAATGCTGGCTTTACTGCTATTTCGCAACTTGAATGGGAGGATGTTATTTCCAGAGCGCATTTCAAATTCCTATTCTACATTGCAGCGTTTCCAAAAATAGCTTTTTACGACCGAAACACCACGAGGGAATGTAACTAATCAAATAATGCGGTATTTAAAAACAGTTTCAGGGTATGGAGGTGGCTGAAATTTTAAACCATCCCACAATTTAAAGCTGTTTGAAATGCACGATCAGAAGGGTTCAGGTTTCTTACCGTATTTAGCACGTGAACTATACGGACAATTAAATGTAGGCATATTTCTGCCAGTTATTTTGACTGGCTTGTGTTTATAAAAAAGAAAGAAAAAATTTTCAGATAGTCTCTTCTAACGAAAATACCACGAGTTATTAATGTAGGATTTCTTATCGTTCCTTACCTCTTTTTTTTTTTACAATACTAAGGGCTTCGCCCCTAGGCTCACTACACTCGATTTTCGTACGGGGCCTTCGGTCCCTAATACGGCTTACTAGAAAAAAGGCTTAATAAGGCTTAAAAGGGAAATATTTTACTCGTAAAGACCCCTAATAAGGCTTACTCGTAAAAAAATATTTGCTATTGCAATGAGATATTAACGTGACCGATTACGTTGAGAACATCAATTTTTGACAATTGGCCGAATTTTTTTATTTGTGTTTCTTATACTTTGGACTTTTCTCTTTCCAAAACTGTTTTTCTTTTTTCTCTACGTGATTTAGAAGAAATTTTATAGCCATTATAAAACATATCGTTTGATTCAAAATCAAACCGAAAGTAGAACACATAGGGGTGATTCTCGGGCAATGTAACAGCTTCCATCCATTTACTGTTGTCATCCTTATGCGAAGGGCTTTTCATCACTGTTGAATTATCAGCTTTAAAATTCAATTAAAAATCGAAATTTTAAGATAGAATCTTGAAATGAAGTTTATATGAATAAGAAAGCTATCAGTTTCCAGATGATGTAAATATTTTCTTTGTAAGTAAAAACTCGAGGAGCATCGATATTACATCCCCATATGGACGATATTTCTTGAAAAACTGTGTTTCATTTTTTGATGAAAATATTAGTCTGTTTTAAAATATTTTTAAACAAATGAGGTCTAGTTTGAAAGAGAAATGTCTGTAGTCTTAGGGCCTGTTCACATAGGAGTCCGTTGCGTTGCGTTAAGGAAAATATGACGTTGAGACGAATATAAACCAATCATATGCCTCCAAACGATTAGCAATGAAATTTTTAACGCCTATGATTGGTTTATTTTCGTCTCAACGTCATCTTTTCCTTAACGCAACGCAACGGACTCCTATGTGAACAGGCCCTTAGACTGTAAAAAGATCAAATTTCTACGATCATTTTTTGGCGAGTTATCGTAATCTGAAGATAAAAAAGTCACTATTGTCTAACAAAACATAAAAAAAACCTTAAAGTCCGACGAAGATAGACATGTCTTACTTTGGTTCCCCCATTTTTCTGCATCCATTGGTATCGCTCTCGACCCCATACCCCCAGCGGTTTCGGAGGAGATAGCGTGACAAGCTTTTGACAGTGGCGGCAGCGGGAGTTACTTTTTTTTAGAACAGAGAGAAAATTCCTACATACGAAGAGAAGGATGAGTGATAACCCTATGCAGAATAGGTCGATGGTAAGAAAAATAAATTACGCATGTCAGAAAATCGGGGTAATGTGTCGTGTAAATGTCAAGTCAATAAATGAGTTTCCAGTGTACCTGGATAGTTTGACGGAACCATATCTAAATTAAAGTGATGTTTCAGGAAATAGGATGCCTTTTCATTGCATTTTGCGTCTATATTAAAATCACTCGTCATGATGATCGGCACATTGGCATCAATATCAAACTCTTCATCTGTAAGAAAACTTGATTCAGAATACTTCATGAGCTCACTAAACAGAAATAATTTTAGATCGGCTGGATTGACTGTTGTGTGCCACTCTTGATTTATAACTCGCGACGACGGTTTTAACGACTGAAATTTTGCTTTACCGCGGACCGTTATGGAGGAACGTACTCCTACGTTAAAGCATTCTTCGGTTTCAAAGTACGCGAAATTAAGTCAGAACTGTTTGTTTCTTAATCGATTCTTCCAATATTACAGTCTCATTAAGAATGCGAGCGCGAAATATAAATACTATTTTTACGCTTCAAATGTATTGCAGTATATATTCACTAAATACAGATAATTCATCAAAAGTTTCATGATATATATTGTGAGCGAGCAATTTCTCCTACTTCGTAAAGTTAAATATTCCCTTGGAATGCTTCGAAAGGGGAATTTAAGAACAGTGAAGGGAAACATTTTTTAAGGAGAATGATACTTAGACTATTTTTTTCCATTGCGGTAGGCAGTTTTTCCTGAGGACATTCGTTCCTCCAGACCGTGATTTTTCTTGGTAGCTTTGTCCCTACGTAGATGAACCAACATTGCCTCTTATGAGGGGACAGCACAGGAACGCGCATACCCTGAATTCAAATCCTAGTTTGAGATGTGGAAGCTCGCGATGCTAACCAACATACGATGTGGACGACATGGTAAGGCAAAATATTTATTTTCCTTTAAATTCCGTTTAACCTGTGATAAATCTAATGTTTTAAGTATAGAGTATGACTCCTTGACATTAACTCATCAGCGGGCACTCCAATTTTTGGAACACCAGCAGGCTCGCTTGGCAAAAAGTGCAAAGTCTCTTTCAACCTTTAATTTCCAATGGCAAGGCAAAATACCAATACATTTTAAAAAGATAAAATGACAGTACAAAGATATAAACATGTACATGAGATGGAGAAACTGAAAATAGGTTATAAGACCGAAGTCATTGCCTTAAAAGTTCTCTGGCTTCCCAATACCTTGAGAACACAGTGTCTCTTTCAACCTTGATTATTACTTTTGTAGTAAACTTTTTTTTCAAATTGATGATAATAATTCTGCGTTTTATGAAAAGATATAAAATGTTGACAATATTAAGATATTTATAATTAAAGGCCAAAGAATGCAGATACAATCGATTTATTTCAAAACTGTCCGGTTTATTGGATCTAAGGACAACTTTCGAATGGATTCCTATTATGCCCAAAAACCTAAAAAACATTGAGATTGTCCATCTTCGTGATATGCGGGATACCGTGTAATAGCCGCACATTGGATCGACTTCATCAACTACTGCTTTTGTGGTATTGTGATCCAGTATAATCGCTGGTTTACCACGTTTAAATCACGACTAACAATGAATGGAAAGGAATATAAGGGTCAGAAAATCAGACCTGCATTAAAAAGGGTGTAGCTATAAATAGAATCTGCTTAGAACATTCAAACCTGACATGTAAAAACAAACCATTCAAAATTACGAAAATGTCGCACTTTGTACACGCCTGCTGAAGGCTTAAAAGAGACCGTAAATTAAAATTCTGAAATTCTATATTCCATAGAAGTTTCAGAATTAAATAACATAAACTCTATGTTTCTACGATGATTTCAAAGCAACATACAGCGTTTGTAAGCATACTGTATATCGCTCACTCCCTTCAACAACGTCATATCTCAAAAAACTTGATTTTTCAGGAGAGTGATTTTAAGGTTTAAAAGTACATTAGAATGTATTGAAAATAAATATTAATTTTTCTCTCTAGTTGCTAAATATTGAACGGTGAGATATAACGATCTTGCAGGGATATACAAATCTTTCGGGGCATTCTGAAAACTGGCATAACTAAAAATCGCCGATTTTTGAGATATGGCGTTGTTGAAAGGAGTGAGCGATATGTGTACTTTAAGCCTTTCCCGGAATAAAGATTTTGCCAATTTGCCAGAAGGATATATCTAAAATTTTAAGTAACTCTATAAAATTTATTAAACAATTCCTTCGCTCTATTTTCCCAGTATTCTTGATTTTTTATTTAGAAAAAAAAATTCGAAAACTAACTTTTTCTACACTGAAAATTAGCTTCGAAAACTTTTTTTTCTCCTCAAAGTCATCGAAAATTTAATTAATGTTTTTTATAAATCATGATGGTAAACTTTTTAAAACGCACCGAAGGGGATAAATGTGCATATAAAACAATAGGTTCTGCAGATGTATAAAATACGAAACATGCACCAAATTTTGAATTTGACATTTTAATATAATAAAAATTTCAAATTTCTTACATAGTTTTATATGACGTGTAATGATGTTTATTTGATGACGTATTTGAGGGAAAAATATCATTACAAAAAATTCTTTGAGAAAATCATAAAAAAAAGCCATTCAAGAAACCTTTAAAAAATCCTTAAAAAGTAAATTTTCAAATTGTTTAAGTATTTTTTTAATGTGTAATAATGTTTATACGATGACGCATTTAAGGGGGAAAATTATTACAAAAATATTCATTGAGAAAATTACTACAAAAAAAACATTAACGACAAAAATTATATTTAAAAATCCTTAAAACACAAACTTTCAAATTGTTCTAGTATTTTTTGTTTTAATAATGATATTTACATAAAGATGAGTTTGAGAACATGTTGAGTAAAGACGCATTAAAAAAATCCCTGAAAAAATCATTACAAAATGTGTGATTATAAAATTATAAAATTCTTAAGTGTGTCTGTACTGAAATTATTCAAGATCAGTTGAATTTACTTTTTCTTTACAGAGATTTGTGGCTCAAGTCGTTTGAATATTAATCTCTTTTTTTTTTGATTTTATATAACACTAGCTGAATACCCGTGCATCGCTACGAAGTACGTTCAAAGTAAATACAACGGTCAACGTATGCAATTGGTGCCAAAAGAAAAATAACAATAATAATAATTATAAAAAAAATCGTAACGGATATTTTTATAGACAAAATAATGAAGAAGAAAATATTCAAATTAAGTACAACGGCCAATGCATGCAATTAATCTGTATGTTTAATATCCATAAAACATACTAATTTGAATTAAATTCTTAAAATCTTCCATCTCAATTAGTATTGTGGTTAAATTTTATGTTTTACCGTATTTCAATATTTTTTTGTCAATTTATTTCGTTGTGATGCACGTGACGCAAAACTAATTTAAAGTATCCCGAAAAGAAAAGAAATCACGTGATCAGCAATTAATAATTAAATTCTAAAAATCAATCTTTAAAAATTCACAAAAAATCAGAAAATGGAGGTAAAGATTCGAAAAAGATTTCATTTTAAAGGATTTTTTATGATCTTTCTCGTGGCATAAATTTTATAACCCTCAGATTATTATTTTAAATGCTAACTTTAAAGAATGTTACAAAAACAGCTTGAAAATTGAATTTAAAAAAATCTAAGAAGAATTTTCAAAAATCTTTCTTAGTGCACCTCTACACTATAAGAAGAATCGCCATGCAAAATTTCAGCCCTTTAGGTCCAGCGGTTTGGTCTGGGCGTTGTCTGTCAGTCAGTCAGTTATCGAACTGTTTTATATATATAGATTATTCTCTTTTATTTAGAAATATGAATATAATGCTTTTACAAACTAATCAAAATTACCGTAGCTTAAAATCGTAACAAATATTTTGTTTTCCAATCACATCAGTCTTCGCCTTTATTTCACTTCTGAATATGTTCCTATCTGACTATGACAATCTTAGCCTGTGTCACATTTCTTGGTAAATTTCGTGTTAACATAACTGCTGCGAAATTATGTTTCGTGTTAACATAATTGCTACAAATTCTGTAAACAAAACATAATTTGTCAAATGTGGCCTCAGAGATTACCCCAACAAATTACTCTTTCACCCTAATATTTAAGTCCTCTTTAGAATAAAAATACCTGATACAGCAAGGTTGATCAAGACACATTTTTTTCAACGGGATATAGAGAAAAGCTTCTTAAGATTTAAATAATTTCCGAAATAAATGAGTACACACAGAAAAAAATGTTGTTCGTTGAACCCACTTCTTCCAGTTCAAATCCGCTGCACAGGGGAACTCGCTTTGGTGAGTTGTACAACCCATGTGGGAAAGTGGGTTTTAGAACCCAGATCCCAACTGGGTTGATTTACCCGCCACCAGCTCACTAAAATGGGTTATACTAGTCACGTTAAAGTGTGTCGAAATACACACCGACATGAGCAGACTAACTCTTCTTTCGAGTTCAATATCTCACTTATGGGTTATAAAAACCCATGACTAATGAATTCAAGTAAATGAGTTTACGCTATAGTACTAGAAAGGTTACCTGTTTTCTCCCGTCGTTAAATTAAGCGATTTTATGCTAGTAATTCATTATTCATTGTTTTGTATATTTATTATCTCAATTCCCTCATAATCTTTCTCGTGAAAAGAATATGAGGGAAGAAAGATTGGTCTAATGTCTCTTGCAAGAAAGATTGGTCCACTATAGTATTGGACCAATAGGCGTCAAGCATGAAGGCTCCGTTCTGCAATAATTTCCATTATTCTGTGGGGTATTAAAAGAGGAATACATTCTTCCTTCTCATGAGCTGCCACACGAAACATTTGCATTGAGGATTAAACCTGATGGCTCCTTTAACTTTCAAATTAAATGCGCTTCAAAAAATTTTAACAGGAAAAAAAAAGTTTTCAATATTTAACTTGGGGCTGCTTCAGCATTTCCAATTTGACTTGACGCAGTTGACAAAGTAGATTTTGAGTTCCAATGTTAAGATACGTAGAATTTTCCCCCTCAGTATTTTTCTGAGTTAGTAAATGCGAGGGAATTTTTTTTTGCATAAAAGATGTTTAAATTAAGAAAGTTCTTTTTTAAAGATTTTAAATTTTTCTGTAGTTTTTTTTCAGGGCAACTGTTGAGGTTTATCGGTACAAAATTAAAATTAAAAAATCAAAAAGGGTTTTTAAACACACGGGCATTGCATCTAAAGGTCTACTTACAAAACGAAACAAAACAAAAAAAAATTAAAAATTTATGGTTACTAATCTGTAATTACAACAGTTCAGCAAGCATCGTTATTTTATAGATAAGAAAATGCCAATTGCTTTACATGGGAATTGAAAGTCTGTGAGGTAAACTGATGTCTGTGAGGTAACCACATCACCTTAAGGCAGGGCCTGATTTAGAAAATTCTTGACTATAGGCACAACTCGGGATGGGGGCCCCCTAAAACTGATGTGGACGTAACATTTCCAAAATTGACACAAAAAAAATAATCATGATCATTGTGAAAGTACCATTTTAACCAAGAATTGGCTATTTGAAGCGTAGAAGCCTAGAACATTATCAAATAACTAAAAGCAATACAACATGTCAACTTCATCATTAAAACACCGATACAATGCAACCAGAAAAACTTGTTAATCCCTTATATACACTACAACATATATATATATATATATATATATATATATATATATATATATATATATATGATGAACTATACATATGATGAACCAATCAATCAAATTTGAAAGGATATATATAAAAAATTGCTGTTAAAAAAGGCAAAATTAAAATAAAAGTTGAATTGGGAGTTTCCTTTTTTTTTTCTTCTTTTAAAATAAAAATTTTGGGGGGAGCCCCAACATTCGGGGACCCCTAGGCCCGGGCCGACTGGTCCTAATGGAAAATCAGGGCAGAGTCAATTTCATACAGAAAGAAATTTTACACCATGGGGCATTTCCGCTTTTTTTTAAAATGCAAATAATATTTTGAAATTGCAATAGTTGAGGGGAAAAATCGTATAGTGCATTTTAAACGGTCATAAATTTCTTTGGTGGACGAAATTTATAAAAGGAATCCGGTTGTAAGGCGCAGAAAAGTTCAGGCTATCCGAAAATACCATGTTTATTGGATAAACAGCACTTATGCGGCTGCAAATAGTAAAAAAAATTTCTCCATAGGTCAACATTGAGATGAGCGAATCCAATAGCGTTAGTACACAGCAGCCTTAAACGTATGACCTTACGCAAGCAGCAAATGAGAGCAGCTTAAGAGCGGAAGATGCAGGCCCTGATTTTCCATTAGGCCCGGTAAGTTCGGGCCTAGGGGTGAAAATTTTTATTTTAAAAGAAAAAAAAGAAAATTTTCCGATTAAATTTTTTTTATTTTACCTTTTTTAATAGCAGTTTCTTTCATATATCCTTTCAAATTTGATTGATTGGTTCATCATATGTTTAGTTATATGTATAGTTAATCATATGTATAATATTGTAAATAATATTTATTTGCAATTTCACTAGAAATTGAACATGGAGATTACATTTTTGCCCTCAAATAAAAAAAAAATTGAAAATGTGACTTCCACCACTTTGTCTTTCACCGCCTCATATGTATAGTTATATGTATAGTTCATTATATGTATATTATAGTGTATATAAGGGATTAATAAGTTTTTCTGGTTGCATTCTATTGGTGTTTTAATGATGAAGTTAATATGTTGTATTGCATTTTACTATTTGATAATGTTCTAGGCTTCTACGCTTCAAATAGCCAATTCTTTGCAAAATGGTACTTTCACAATGATTCATGATTATTTTTGTGTCAATTTTGGAAATTTTACGCCCCATCCCAAATTGTGCCTATAATCCAGAATTTTCTAAATCGGACCCTGGGAAGATGGAAATGAGATTAGACAATTTGTCAAACAATGTAACTTTACCTTAATTGTGAGGAAGTAGTTGAAAGGATCTTCAGTTGAAGACCCTAGTATCGGAACCCATTTGTTTATCCACATTTAATTAAATGAGCTAGTTTTACATTTTTTTAGCTTAGTTGCAGTCTATAACAGTGAACTCCTTTTAGATATTGTACGCATCAACTCGTAGCTATTAGTTTTAATTGTGCTTTTAAGTTTTAAAATGCCATATATTATTTAACAACAAAATCAAATGTATTTCACAAAAACCTCTTTGTTATCACAAGTTCAAACGTGTTTATCATTAAAACATGTCACTGAGCTTGCGCAGAAATAGTGAGTTCCAAAAGCCAGATTAAAACATGCCATTGAGCATGCGCAGAAATCAATTTTTAATTGTATCGCTAATTAATAGAAATTACGGTTACAGAAACCAAATTTGACAAATCTACAGATTACAATCTTTCGTTTAAGACCAAAATGAAGTAAATCGATGCAGTAGTTCTCTCTCACGGATTGCCCAAAAAGTCGGCTTTGCAACTTAAATATATACATTATATAAACTGCCTGACATCTCACAACGGAATATATAACAAACTGTGAAGAGTAGCGAAGGGTGCTTATTTTGATTTTCATTCATTTTTCAGTGATTTTCGATGGGTGAACATAGAAGAATCCTAAAATTCAGTCTTGTTTTGAATTTGTTTTTAATTAAGTGCGGCAAGAAATTCAAACGTAAGCGTGAAGATATTGAGTAAATGCAAATTAATCTACCAAAATTTAGTAAAATACAAAATGTGGTTCCAATTTCAAATTTCATAAAGGGAGCTAAAACGAGGATGATACTAAAAATAACTTATTTTAAATGGTATTTTTCTCGTATCATATTCAGTATTTATTATTTCTTTGCGAAAAGATTCTCGAACAAAATTACATCCTTGCACGCTAAAGTGGCTATATGTACGTGTAGAGGAAAATCTGACAGTTTTAAATGCAGTTAGTGCTACATGAGGATTTTTTCTTTTGTATCATAAATCTATAGAAAACTTATTTTCCAGGAAAGTATTCATCAATCACATGGTCTTAAGCTTCAAATTTAATCTGCATGTATACAGGAAAATATGACAGCGTTTAAAACAATGCTAAATGAGTAATATTTCCTATTATACCTTTAATATATAGTAAAGTTATGTTCCCGAAAAATACTCATCGATCATTTGGGTTTTTATGTTTAAAATTTAATCATTTTCTGAGAAGGAACGATGTTTATTTTACGCCCACTGAATTTATGTTCCTGTCAGGGTATTATTCGCAGAATTTTCCATGTTCGGATAAGCTCAACAGTTTTAAGAGAAATATTCTTGCCTTTACTCTGTAAAAGTTTCTCGTGGTTGCATGAGATGTGATGCATCAGCATACACTACACCGCTACTGTGCTACTGCTCCACCAGTTTACAGTAACGCCACATTTTACATTTACATACTCTTCATCTGAAAAGGGTTTAACGGTAAACAGAAATGATCTGTTAGTAAACATAAGTAAAACCTCGTATGAGTTGATGTTATTGACAATTTTTCAACTAGGGTTTTCGAGAGAAAATAAAGTGGGGGGGGGGGTTGAAAGATTTATGTGGAATTTCGGTAATTTAACGATTTTTTTTAGAATAGTTTAAATTACTGAGAGTTTGTTTAAATTTTTAGAATAGTTTAAAATTCATTGAATGCCGATGAGGCATTTTGAGGGGAAAGGTGAAGCCACAAGTACTCATGGCAAATGATTTTGAAGTATAAACATTAAAAGTATTTCCCTACAGGGTTCTTATTTTTCTATGAATTATAAAATTTAAAACAGATAGAAAATTAAAGGGAAATCCCAGTTTTAAGGAGAAATGGGACTAGAAAATAAAGAAGGGTAAAATTTATGTCAAAGCTACTGTCGAAGTTAGTGCGTACAGCAAAATAAAAATATCTCGAGAATACCTTTTTCCTTTATGAGTGAAAGCTGTAGTTCTTGACCGTGTTTCAAATAATTCTGAGGTCAGTGTTGGCATCATCTATATATATAAAACAGTTCCGTCACTGACTGACTGACTGATTGACTGACTGACAGATAACGCACAGACCAAAGCGCTGGACCAAAAGGGCTGAAATTTTGCATGGCGATTCTTCTTATAGTGTAGAGGTGCACTAAGAGAGATTTTGGAAAAAATCTTCTTAGATTTTTTAAAATTAAATTAAGCTGTTTATGAAACATTCTTTAAAGTTTGCATTTAAAATAATAATTGGGGGGTTATAAAATTTATATCACGAGAAAGATCCTAAAAAGTCCTTTAAAGTGTAATCTTTTTCGAATCTTTACCTCTATTTTCTGATTTTTGGTGAATTTTTAAAAATAAATTTTTAGAATTTAATTTATTAAATGCTGATCATGTGGTTTCTTTTCTTTTCGTGATACTTTAAATTAATTTATCGTCATGTGCATAACAATGAAATAAATTGACAAAAAATATCTTTCTTTCTAATGCGCCAAACGATTGGACATTATCAAAAACAATATTAAAATACAGATAAAGAAATGTTCCTCAAACTGTGCTATATTAACTGTACTATATTCTTTAGTATGTTCTATTAGATTTAATTTGAATATTTTCTTCTACGTTACTATCCTTACGTCTATAAAAATATCCGTTACGATTTCTCTATGAATATATACATATTTTTTTGCATTAATTGCATACATTGACCGTTGTATTTAATTTGAATGTACTCCGTAGCGAAGTATGGGTTTTCAGCTAGTCTATATATAAATACATTCAGAAAAAACTGACATTTTCGATTGAAGTGATTTATTTTATACTGCGAAAAGTTATAAAATGGTAAACTAAAAACTTGGCCAAGATATTACGTGTAAAGATAAAGTAAATGCGTTAACCTTGGTCTCTATTGTTAAAAAATATAAGTTTTACTAACATTTTTATTATTGTTATCAACTTAAGGGCATAAAACAGTCATCGCGTGATGCTCCGTATGTGATGAAAAATTTATCTTTAAAAATCTATCTTTTAATCGTGAAAGATAAATATTATGGCAGAAAATGCTTCGAAATATTGAAAATACCAAAACATAAAAGAATAATAAAGCTAACATCAATAGAAGTGTTAATAATTAAAATATGGATAAATATCTGCTTTTAGTTTCGTGAGAATTTTATGCGTAGCACGAAATCAATGTTTGTAAAGCGTTCCAAAATTGCCTTTACTGACAACAAAAATAAATCAAACGAAAATTTTTATTAATGCGACAGATTAATTGCATATCGTTTATACTTAAAGAACAGAAATATTCCTTAAAACGGCTGTGACAGATATTAAACAAATACTTATAAAATAATGTCAACATAAACTAAGGAATATCTGGAACGTTTTCAAAATTTGTTACGAACGAATTTGCTTTTCTAGGGAACCGATAGTTTCTTGGGAATTTATTTATTGTATGCCTCCAATTATTCTTCAGTTATTACACATTACCAAACTTTTACTTTACCTTTAAAGCGGAAGGAGAACTAGTGTTTACCCACACTGAAACTGCAGCGATCTTTTGTTAGAGAAGCAGTCTTCTATTGTCCTTCTTGGACCTAACTCACCACTTGTTAGCAAAAAAATTCACTCCTCACTGTTGACATGTAAACAGATTCATTAGGTCCCGAGAGATCTGAAACACCATCCTTTGTTTTTCCTAAGCGTTATTAGCGCGTTATATCTCCACCGATTTGCAATAAGACCTCATTGTATATTTACTTTTGTTCTCAAAAGGAATTACTACAAAAGAGATTTGCTGCAGGCAGCGTGCGATAAGCCTGTTTTGATTCGTATATTGTGTTCAGCTTTGGAGAGAAAGTCTTTTATAGTTTGTAAATGAACATGGAGTTATTGAAGGTAGTTTTAATATTTTTCGAGCACTCATCACTCATTTAACTCCGACGGTAGGAGAATAGAAAGAAGAATATTAAAAAAAACAGTTGAAGGTGTGCAATTCTTAATCTCTAAAGGACGAATGTGTCCTAAATGTGGCAGTAACGATTCCACTCAATGGCATAAAGTCGAAGAAAGAAGACATATTTCTTCGGGGAGAAAGCGGGCTCACCTACTCGTGGTCTTAGATCTGTGACACATTTTTGCCGTTTGATCTGTTGTTGTTGTTGCTGATCCCTGTCACCCAGTAGAGCTAGATTAGGTCCGTGATACCGTACACTCTCAAGAAGCCATTGACCAACAATGGCCGCTCTAGAAGATCTTCCTTTTCAAGTCCCAAGCATACTAGAATATGATCCAGAGTGGCTTGGCCTTTGGAACATTAAAACAACAACAACTCATGGTCTGAAAGCTGTGACACATTTTTACCGTTTGATCTGTTGTTGTTGTTGCTGATCCCTGTCATCCAGCAGAGCTATATTAGGTCCGTGATACCGTACACTCTCAAGAAGTCATTGACCAACAATGGCCGCTCCAGAAGATCTTCCTTTTCAAATCCCAAGCACACTAGAATATGATCCGGAGTGGCGTGGCCTTTGGAACATTAAAACAACAGCAACAACTCATGGTCTGAAATCTGCAACACATTTTTGCCGTTTGATCTGTTGTTGTTGTTGTTGTTGTTGCTGATCCCTGTCACCCAGCACAGCTAGATCAGGTCCATGATACCGTACACTCTCAAGAAATCAATGACAAACAATGGCCGCTCCAGAAGATCATCCTTTTCAAGTCCCAAGCACAATAGAATATGATCCGGAGTGGCTTGGCCTTTGGAACACCAAGCTGTGACACATTTTTGCCGTTTGGTCTTTCTCGCTCCACGTATATAATATTTTGATTAAAGTGGTTTACCTTTAAATTGAGGAAGCGTTTAAACTTTATGCACATTTCAATAACGAACTGCAATAAACCATTAACAATACTTCCAGAGTCTCAGTACACGAACTAAGCAAGTAGATACTTTTCTTAAAATAATAAAACACTGCGAAGCACTAACTGCGGCTGAAGCACTTCCTTCCTGCCACGTATTGAACAGCTCGCACGGGGGATAATTTTTGGGCTCCCTCCCAAGTTGGCCAGTATGATTACGGGGAAACTCCGTACGCTTAGTTCAAGATCCTGCTTTCTTCTCGCTTCGAACTCACAGAAGTTGTTCGGCCCAGATGTTAGAAGATTTTAATCAAAAGAGTCGTTTGTGAACAGCTTTCTTGTAAGATAGTAGTTGAGTTAACAATGAGAGATTTCTCAGCTGCAAATCCGACATATAAACAGATTACCATAGCAAGATATTCTCTGCGGAATCAAACAAATTATGTTACTATTAGGTAACTAAAGAGCAAGTTATGTCTCATCTTTTGATTAGATATACTTTTTCTTTCTCTAATGCGGAGGCATTTTGACTCGAGACATTCGCCTTTTGTTATTCACCTCGATTTACTGGCTACTTTGTTATGGGAGCACCATTTAGGTGAGCCAGCATTGTTCCCTATAAGGAGACAACACGGTAACAACCAAGCCTTAGACGGGATTTGAACCCAAGCCCCCAGCGTAGAAGAGCACGACAAGATTAGATATAAGATGTGGATAAAGTTCCCGAAAAAATTGCAATGGATTTAAAATTTTCTTACAGTCCCTGTTAAATAACTCCAACCTCCCCAACCTCCTCATCTGCTCGCCGGTAGAGGGCGCTGTGTCAAATGTGTTTATTACTTTTTAATGCGTAGTTAGAAATCGAAAGTGGGAACAACCACTGTTGCTTGTCAGGTTGTAAGATACCTACTCATGTTATGTCCACTTGGGTTGAAAGATACCTGCTCATGTTCTTCTTTTTGGGTTGAAAGATACCCCACCTGGATTACATTTTTATGTGGCACCCTGTGAATATTAAAGCTTAAAAGACAACTAAGTGTTTAATGACTGAAATTTTACGCGACATCACGGCATTCGAAACCCCCTCACTATGTCAATCATTTTTTAGTCCCAAGAAGAACAGAAATATGAAAATAGACTTGAATGCAGATAGAAGCTAAATCTTAGTTTCACCTTCAAAATGTAGGTTTGATATTTTTAACTTAGGATTACGTTCCTCCATAACGGTCCTCCGGAAAGGAAAATTTCAGACTCTAAAACCATCCGTCCGTACCTTGCGAGTTATAATTTTGGCAGCGAGCCAAACCCAGTCTGTATCGCTTGTACAAGCAGTAAACAGTTAAACAGAAAAGTACCAAAATGCGTCAAAATTTTGACATACATATATGTATATATATATATATATATATACATACATACATACATATATAGATGCATATATCACTCACTCCTTTCAACAACGTCATATCTCAAAAATCGGCGATTTTTAGTTATGCTTGTTTCCAGAATGCCCTGAAAGAGTAGTATATCCCTGCAAGATCGTCATATTTCACCGCTCAATATCTAGCCGCTAGAGAACAGAATTTAAATTTATTTTCAATACATTTCAATGTACTTTTAAACTTTCAAATCACACTCCTGAAAAAATCTTGTTTTTTGAGCTATGACGTTGTTGATGGTATGGCGAGAGTGAGCTATATACATTACACATACATTACATATATACATACAAAAACGGTAAGTAACGATAAGTAATCCTACGTTAATAACCCGCGGTAGTTTCGTTAGAAGAGACTACCTGAAATTTTTATTTAGCTAGGTCGGTGAAATAAAAATATCCTCTTTATGTAATAACACAGATCTGCAACTAAAAAGCTGTTTGATTATTTTCAACTAATTTCCATGTATTTTGGTGTGCTGAATACGAAAAAAATTTTGAAAAAAATCCTAGACGTCAGGATGTAACACAAAATACAAAATTCTCTTGAAATTTAGCAAACTTTTCTCAATTTTTGGTTTCTTTTATCTTAGGGTTTTTAACTAAATGTAAAGTCAAAATTACTATTAACTAATTCACATCAGTGCATTTAAGATATACAATGCCAAAAAACACAACTTTCAAAGAAAAGAACTTCTAGAGTGAGCTAATGGACACCAGAATGAACATGTTGCAAGCTGACCGCGCAGGCTCTAATACTTGGAGATCAAGATAAAGTTTAGGCGCCTCATAAAGTGTGAAAACGGTGTGTTGCGGATCTCCGAAATTGTTTCAAGGGTAAGAAAAAAGCTTTCCGTTATGGGATTCCGATGGTAGGGCGAGAGCAAAAGAACCATAGTGAAGACTGTTACTTTTGTTCATGCGATGTGAAAGGGTATAATTCCAAATGGAAGTATTCCATTTCATACCCCAATCTCACTCAGCAATACATCCCGTTCCCCACGTCAGAGATATACCAGTATCCAAGCCCCCTATTACCTTGGAAGAGATACCTAGCTCCGATGAAGGTGAAGTTATACCTGAACCAGATGACGAACAAGTTCTGACTTTGAAGATGATACAAGACCAAATTTTTTTCCCAGGAGGCTATGAATGATTTGGCAAGAGACTTGAATCTTCCCAAAAATGTCGCTGAGTTACTCTGTTTAAGGCTCAAAAGCAGGAATTTGTTGTTGCCATGAGGGTATTTTTCATGGTTCAGACATCGTGAAAAGGAGTTCGTTCCTTACTTTCTTTACACAGACAAGTTGGAAGAAAAGACAAGTTGGTTTATTGCATAGATGTTGAAGGTTTGTTGGGTCAATTCAAAATCCAACATGATTCAACGCATTACGTCTTTACATAGATTCTTAAAAAAAAAGTCTCGAAGCAGTTTTGCTCCACAACGACGGTTTTTACGCTTTCATCCATGTAGGCCATTCCGTACACTTGAAAGAAACCTACGAGAACTTCGATTTTTTTCTTCGTAAACTTAAATATGAAGACCATGGTTGGCAAGTGTGTGGGTATTTAAACGTATTGTGAATGCTGCTAAGGCAACAAGCTGGATATACCAAATAACCTTGTTTTCTGTGTCTATGAACAGTCGAGACCAACAAAATCACTGGGTCAAGAAGAGTTGGCAGCCAAGGGTTCTCCCAGTCGGCCAAAATAATGTCCTCCGAGAAACTTTGGTTCTTCTACCACCTCTCCATATAAAATTTGGGTTGATGAAGTAATTTGTGAAATGACTTCCAAGAGATGGAAAATTCTTCAAATATTTGATCACCAAGTTTCCAGGTCTCTCGGAGGCAAAATTGCAAAAAGGAAAAAGGAAGGTGTGCTCGTTGGAACAGACATTAGAAGGCTTATAGGTGATCAAGAGTTTGTCAATACCATGGCGGATTCTCAAAAAGAAGGGTGGATTGCATTTAAAGAGGTCCTAGAGAAATTTTTAGGCAATAAGAAAGATCCTGATTACAAAATGATCGTCAGACGAATGCTGAAAGCGTTTCAAGCTTTAGGTTGCTTGATGAGTTTGAAAGTGCATTTCCTCCAATCCCACATTGACTACTTTACTGAAAATTTGGGATCTGTGAGTGAAGAACAAGGTGAACGTTTCCACCAGGACATTAAAGAGATACAAAGAAGACATCAGGGAAAATGGAGCGTTACAATGATCACAGACTACTGTTGGATGTTTCAGAGAGGCATTCCAGATGCTACTCACAAGCGTAAATAAACGAAGAGGAGTCTCACAGAGAAGAAGAAACGGATTTAGTGTGTTTCAGTGAGCTCATTTCAGTTCAAAAATGATTTTCATGTAAAATTTGTAATTAAAAATTAATTTTCTAACTCTATTTTAATTTATTTTGAAGTATTGCCTTATTAAACATAGTTACCCGAATTGTCAGGAAACGTGATGTCCTATGGCAAAACGGAGGTCATTTTCAGATTCAGCGTACAGAAAAATATAAAGAATATGTGGAATAACCAAAACAGCTCTTAAAAATTTTTTTAATGCAGACCTGTGTAATTATACTCTATTTCTCTATCGAATCTCATACGTATTTTTTCCCATAAGAGATTAATTAGGATAGGTGTTCGAATAAAAAACTTATCTTTTACATTCATTTGTATTAATCTGAAGAAGAGAACTTTTTGGAAACGATTTTCTGTGTATTTTTTTTAAATGCAATTATGTTAAAATTCTGGATGTGGGCTTCAGGGTTTTATGCTAGCTACATTCGGGCGACGTTGCTTTCGAGTAAATACATTAATTTAACTAGGGTTTAATTCAAAGACCAAACTGCGTCCAATGCGTATATTATTTCTTGAAGTGTTGGAACGAATTGAAGAAACAGGAATTTTGTTGCTAATTAATTTGTTTTCACGGTAGATTGGAATCACATATTATCTAAAACAGATTAACAGTAAGTATTCACAGACAATATAAAAATGGGTGGATGTCTTTCGTTAGAAATATAGGTTTAAAATTTAAATTTGGAAAGGGAGTAAAAATGTTCTAGGACTAATAGACATTCATATAAAGAATCATAAAAGTAGATTTTGAATGTTTAAGTCATCATAATTTTAAAGTAAGTGTATTTAATCAAATGCTAAAAATCTCATTTTAAAGTTCTACTTTGAGTCAAATCATTTAACTACACACTGTTGTGTTCTGTATCGTATTTGATAAGTATGTTTTTAAACAAAATTTTAGGATTCAGTCTTTGCGGCGTAAATTTTAATCCATAACCCAGAGCTATAACATTGTGAGAGCATGCTCAATTTCATATAATTAACTCCACTTCATCTACTTCCGCCCCTAAGATATTCGTTAACTTGGTATACATATTTTAGCAAAATTCATTGCTGCTTTAACCTATGAATATTCTCTGAGGAAGTCTTATTTACCGACTCTGGAAACATCCTGACTTAAGAGATTACGGGGAAAGTGGTCTCAGAAATTCTCCTCTGTCAGAAAGGTTATTAAATTTTAATTAGTACCATCTGACAAATTGCATTACACCTACTTGTTACTCGATAAAAAAGAAATCATTAGCATACTCTGATTACTTGAAAATGCCTTTTCCGGAGGAAGATGAAAAATGTAATCCCTATTTACATATATTTAACTAAAATTCATTTGACTAATTAGTATGAGCAATGTTATTTGAATCAAGTAAACATCTGCTTGTTTTAAACTGGTCTTATAGCTCTTTTATTCCCGTGAGTAAAACAGTTTAAAGGAAAGGAATAAGGCATGTTCGATGTAAAAACTTGAATGAAATCTCATTAATAATGTAAAGTTGACTCTAAATTAGTGAAATTTTTTGGCCTGGAAAGAAAACATTTATTTCGGCAGAGATTAGGTACCTCGATACACGTTGCTGACTCTCACAGATTTAGATATTAGGCGTTAGAGCACGCACAAAAAACAGCTCTGCGAATGGCTAACAAAAGCACTACCAGAGAGCTTTTTATCGATTTTCTACGCTGAATATCTGGCGAACGGTGTTCTGTGATTGGTTTCTAGCCTCTGTCATATGCAAATTTTCTCTGTGCTTTGTTGGCCGTTCGCAAGCTGTTTTTTGTGAGTGCATAAAACGTCCGTTTTTTGTGATACACGTACCGTTCCAACGTTTTTTAGAGTTTTCGTATGGGCTGAGCATTTTGCAACGTGAAAAAGTGGGTGTTGCCATTTGAAAATTTCGAGTTTCTATACCTATAACCGTAACCGTGAGCGTAACTGTGTTGCCGTTCTCAGAATCTCAAGCACATACCTCTGAATAACTATATCTGAAATCTCATCTTGATAGGTTGAACGGAACGGCCGCTAGAGGTCCATATATCGGCAAAGTTTCTCTATGACCACCCGGTATACACACACGCACACACACACACACACATATATATATATATATATGTTAGAGAAAAGAATAATTTTACTTATTGTCACTAATATGCAAATATAAAAACCATGGGAAATATTTTGAATGTTACGGTCGAGGGCTTGTAAAATGTATAATTTGTATGCTAAAAAACAAAGCACGTTTTTATGTAATTCAGTTCATCCAAACCGAGCCCATTAGCGCTATATTTCTAAGGAGGTAATTTTGATTATCAGCCATTTGCGATATTTCGTTTTTGCTTGCTCTGTGGTGAATATCCAAGGTTTATCCATTTGCCGGAGGACAAATTCCATTTGTTGATAATTTTTACAAAAAAAAAAAAAAATAATAAAAAAAATAATATTAATAAAAATATTAAGGGCCTCCAGAACTGGTGAGAAGCTGTCCCTGAAAATGATAAAAATGGAAACATTAGCTAAATGAAACTACACCCACTTAAATCCTTTTTCATGCTGCATGTCCATCGTTAAGTTTATATGGAAGATGGATTTGTTTCAATTCTTTGAAAGATATTTTTCATTTCTATAATCTGTCGTCTGAAAAAGATATTTTTAATAATACTAAATTTCAGAAGGAAAGGTGCTAGCCCACTAATGGGTAACTAGGTAAATAAAATGGAAACATTTCATGTGTTTCTGAGAGCTAATAAATGAACCAATGATGACACCAAAAAGACTCTTTGTAGAGCCCAGACAAGTTATATGTCAAGAGTAGGCGGAATAATTTATTCCTGGTTATTTAATTATCAATGAAGCGAAGGGCGGAAATATTTAATGGAATTTTTTTCAAAATATACCTTTGTATCCAGACAGCTTAAATTTACTTAGGATTCTTTGTAACATAGTAATAGAAAATGACCCAAAGGTTTATCTGAGGTCTTGCGTAACTCTAAAGATAACTCAACATGAGTTTTTTTTTCTTTCACAGCCATTTTAGGAAATGAAATCCAAAGCACTCGGAATAACAGCCGTACACAGCATACATTTTCAGTGTTATCTACACTGTCTAAGATAAAAATCCTGGTCGTTTCAACAAGAAAATGAGTGACTTTTAAGATCATTATACTCTAGGGAACGAGGAGAGCAGAAAGATTCCTTTATCTTTAAATAGAAACATGTCTTTTTAAAGGACGGAAAGACGCATGTTTCATGTATGATGAACAATGAGCTCAGCATGAGCAATTCGTGTTGAAAAAGAGAAAAAGAGTAGGTTATTCATATGAATTGTCTGAGCTCTACAACTTCGAATTTAAGACTGATAAAAATGAAATGTGGCGAAGTTTCTTAAATACTTTAGTTTTAGTATATCGTGCTAAATAACGAGAGGTAAAAACTTTTAAGAATGTAGTAATATCGTGAAAAAATATTCTGAGTACATTATGAACGTCTAAAATAACTGTTGAAAGACCTCATTTCGCAGCTTCTGCTGACAGAGCCGGTTATAGTGACAAATATCTCTGATACGCTTACGTCAATATGTTTTTATCCTCATCAAACATGCCGTATACTTAATTCCTTATTTTTAACTCTATTTCGTAAACCAACATTTTTTTAATTAAGTGTTAGTATTTCTATAACGAAATGTGACTCAAATGAATATAGTCTATTTTGCGTACATTATTTTGCATTAAAATTACATTAGCACATTAAACCTATTTTGCGTACGTTATGAACGTCTAAAATGACTGATGAAATACCTCTTTTCGCAGCTTTTATTGACAGAGCCGATTAGTAGCAAATCTCACCGATACACTTACGTCAGTATATTTTTATCCTCATCAAACATGCAAGATACTTATTCCTTATTTATAACTCTATTTCGAAAACCAACATTTTTTGTTAAGTATTGCTATTTCTATAGCGAATTGTATAGACTCTTATAAATAAATATAATACAGAAAGCATGTAAATCCAATATTCTTAAACAGCGAACTTAAGATTGTATTCAACATGGATAAATAAAAATTTGAATTCCGAACATTTAAAAAATGAAATATAATTTTTGAACTACATATTATAATGTTTCTCATATTAAGAAATTGTAAACTATTTTCAACATTAGAATACTCTGAACAGATGAAAACTCCGGAGAATTTTGAAGTATTAAAATTTTATAAAGTTTCCATTCGGTTTAGGGAGAAACACAAGATCAGCATACATAAATGTAGCTGCAGAACAGATCGTTTGTACTCCGATTTCTGTAAATGATGTGCTAAATATTGGTCGAACGTGTAGCGTGTGGGAATCTAGAAGTCTCGCAGAGTAGATCTATATTAAGATAACCTCACGCTAAAGCACGGCTGTCATGAAAACATAAGAAGGATTTCGAAACAGTATGTGAGTGTTGAAATTTATGCTTCAACAACGGTCGAAAGCTTATTAAAGACTGCCCCTCTGGAGTTTAATTAAATACCCTCCTTGAGACTTCCAGGTCAGTGTTCTGACCATCAGAGCACATCACAGACATTTCATAAATTAGAATATTTTGCGTGTTAATAAGATTCTTCACACGCTGATAACAGGATTAAGAATGCCGCGAAGAAACCCTGCTTATGAAATAACAGGTATAATCACAGGAGATGGAAAAAATCTTGCTGTGATTGAGTCTAAATCTACGGAATCGAGACGACGCCAGAGATTAGATTTTAAATCACATGTGGCTGAGACAAAACCGCTTATGACTTCTAGCAAAATCTGCTGGACATCTATAGTGTATGCGCAGACTGTTTTAGCGTTACGATGACATAGAAAGGGGCCTCTTATCAATGAAAGTATAATTCACATGTCCCACGGCCATCAAAGGCTACTGTCAAAAAATACATGACCTTAATAGGATATCATCAAAGGAAACGTATACGAGAAGACACATTCAATATGCTAAATCTGGAGAAAGATAAATTTTTTAAAAAAAAGGATAAAAAGTACAGTGGAATTTGACACTCCTGTCTTTGCACATACTAGGATGACAGAAGGTTCAAATAGACTGATATTGCACTAAATATTCTATATCTAAGAGTACCAAGATATTATTGAGCATATTGTGACTTTGGCATTCGAAAATTTATGTAGTTATTATTTCCTTTTCTCTCTCATCAAGATCCAGTGCTTTTCTCACTAAGGAATATGACACTGAGTGAATCAAAGAAAGACTAATCGATGTAATTTTCAATGGCTGGAAATTCACTAGCATGGAACACCAGACTGAAACTTCCCAAAAATTTTGGGAAATTATGAGGAAACATATAGATACAAAAACGCCACATGAGACAAAACTGACTTTGTTTTTAGTCTTAAGACACCATGGGTAAGTTTTAATTTAAAAAATTTCAGGTAGTCTTCTAACGAAACTACCGCGGGTTATTAACGTAGGATTACTTATCGTTGCTTACCTCTTTTGTATGTATATATGTATGTAATGTATATATGTATCTATCTATCTATCTACCTCTATATATATATACAGTGGACACTCGTTAATTCGAACTCAAAGGTTCTCAGAAAAAAGTTCGAATTATCCGATGTTAAGAGAAAATATATAACTTTAAATGTGTATCACTGAAGAAGAAACTCTCCTAGTATGTATAACCCCGGAAAATATATTATACTATGTTATCTAAAGTTAAACATATTAAAAATCAATACAGACTTACCTTAATCATAAAATGAAGCAGAAGATATGCAGTGTAAAGTAAACTTCTATTAAAAATATGAATTACACTTTGGGGAAAAACTGTAAAATGGATGTTTGGTTCTGTTTATGATGCCTACATTGTTCAGCCAGCTTCTCGATTTGAAGTAAATATTTCAATTCATTTTCAGAGGAAGCTTCCATCTGAATAAATGCTTTCAGAGTTTTAATAGAGTCCATTATGGCTTTTTCAATTATGGCCGCATTAAAAATATCTTTCGGCAGGTAAGTAGAGAAAAGCCCTAGCAGTTTCCTATCGAAATTAGGTCATACGTCTTCGATTACATCACAGCTTTGGCCACATACAGTTTGATAAGAAATATTGTGCCTTGACTTAAATCGAGAAAGTCATCCATCACTGCATTTAAAATCTTCAATACCCATTCGAATTGCCAATTCATCAGCCTTCGTCAGCACTAGGGGTCCATTTATCGGAAAATTTCGAGATCTAACATCCTGGAACCATAGCAGTAGAGCTTTTTCTAGAAATTCTTGGGACACATTTCCCATGCGTTTCCTTCCTCTAGCAAGTTTTGATTTTTCCCATGAATCTAAAATTGACTCCTTGTTTTTCAAATTAGTTGACAAGGCATTTTTTAAAATTCTATAGTCAACTTCTAACTTTGTTTTACATTCGCCATTCTCTACTTTCTTTAAAATTTCTACCTTTGTCTCCAAAGTTAGGGTTTTGTACTTTCCACGTGTAGACATCCTGAATTTTTACACGTTCACACCACACAATGAGGAAGAAAAACTAGACCACATTAACTTGTCTGCACTGCAGTTATAACTGACGCAGCTCCCTGGAATCTGTAGTAAAGACTAGTTTTTCTGAAATTCTAAGAAAACCGATCCAAATAAAGGAAAATTGCATTTTCGTTTAGCACTAATAAGAAGGACAATAGCTACTAACGTTTAGCGGACATGCAATAGTCTAGGAATGCAAGCATGTGCCTTTTTACACAGAAAAGAAATTTTGACACACAAAATAATAAATACAGTGTGTATTTTCTTCATTAAAAGAATCTTTTTGTAAAATTTTTAGTTTGAATTAACCGAAGTGATAAAAATTTAGTTCGAATTAGCCGAAGTGATAAAAATTTAGTTCGAATTAATGAGATATTTTTAACATTAACTCCAATATAAGTTTTTTGGGGCCTTTGGATGAGTTCGAACTAACCGAAAATCCGAATTAACCGAGTTCGAATTAACGAGCGTCCACTGTATATATATATATATCAAAATTTTGACGCATTTTGGTACATTTTTGTTTAAATGTTTACTGCTTGCCCAAGTTATGCAGAGTGGGTTTCACGCGCTGCCAAAATTATAATTCGCGACGACGAACGGTTTTAGCGTCTGAAATTTTGCTTTCCGGAGGACCCTTATGGAGGAAGTGAACCACTTGCAAATAACTTGCCAAAACGTTCGCTTGGCGCCCTTTAAACCAAGGGGCTCCAAAGAAGTATAAAATTATCATGCTGTTTCTGTTTTGACGGGTTTCGGATTTATTTTCACAGTATTTTAATATGTGTTCGACGATAAAGATTAATTCGGTTAAAAAAATTAAATTTACAGTTGCGATTTTGTTCTGCTAAAATTACTCTTTTGTCTTTTAAATGTTATATTGCACGTAAAGTGCGTATATTTGGCTGATTATAATTCTAATTTGGTAATATCTAATTTTTATAGATTAAATTAGAACTGATAGTCTTTCAAAACATTTATCTCATTTATTCAAATTTTCTGATTCATGCGAGAAAAGAGTTAAAAATTTCACATATACTATTAAAGAATAGAGTTAAAGGTCGCATTAAAAAAATAAGAGTAAGGTCGAGTAAATAAGGTTGAGTTAATAAATAGTATTGAATGAAAAAGTTTAGTTTCTACTAAATGGAACATATTATTCGAGACTAATTAGTTACCCTTCACTGTATCACGTTAAAATATAAGTAAATAAATCGAAACTAAATTTGACTTTTATTCTATTATACTTATCACCAAATGATTCCGAAACATCGAGAAATTGGCTTTCGATGCAAAAAGTCTGGGAATTTACATCCCGTTTTTGGCGTAGATGTTTGCAGCTGCTCACAATCGATTTTAAATTTAGTTTGGTTATTAATCGTAGAGTCGAAAAATAACCTCAAATAGCTCCAAAAAGAAGCTCCAAAAGAATAGCTCCAAAAGAATATTTATTTTTTAGCAGCTGAAAGAATGATAAAAATTTATTTATCTTACAGCATTAACTGGCACAATTTTAGATTAAGTATATTGTTGTGTATAACTAAAAATTCTGCACATCAATGCTCAGCTTTTAGAAGTTTTAACTCGTTGTTCATGCAGCCTTTAAAACGTAACATATCGTTGACATTTTTAAAGACCATGTTACATTACGGGTAGAAAAAAGACTATATTTTTCATAATAAAATATATTAAGACTGACTTATGAGTCTTAATATGCCACTGAAGTAATGATTCGTTCAATCAAACTTTCTATTTAAAAAAAAGCTGCAACCAGATACATCCATCAAAAGCTAGATGAAATACAGCCATGTGATTTTTTTTCATAACTTCGTATCGAAAACTAAATTTTAATCTCATACACATGTACATAATGCATACATATAATGCATACATACAAGCATATATTTCTTCCAAACGCGGCAGGTACTTTGTATTAAGGATATTAACCCATTCGCATCGCGATTTCGTTGGCTACTTTATCATAGGGGCACCACATCGGTAACACTGCATTTATCCCAATGACGGGGCAGACCAGGAATATCTATGCCTTATCCGCGCTCCAAACCCGAGACCGCTTTGTGGAAGCTCGAGACACAAACCACTGCACTTATGAGTGACACGCACACACACTTCATCAATCGTAGTGGCTGGAGAGCGGTGGCGGCCCAGTCTCTTAGCAACCCATGACCAGATGTTTTCAGTGGGTGAGATATTAGGAGAATGTGCAGTCGACCCTCTGTATTGAGGTAGTTCAGGACACGACGGACAGCATGCGGTCTTGCGTTATCTTTTTGAAAGATGACGTCTCCGAAGCCGCAACGATACGGCAAAGCCACCGGCCTTCAGATCTGAGAAATGTAACGCTGGCTGTTCAGATTACTGACGACTCGAACAAGAGGTGTTCATGTCGTGTACCCAATGGTTGCCCATACGCACACCAGGTACAGGGACCGTATGACGCAAGCAGGCCACAAACGATCTCCTCGGTGCCTCCAGACACGGATACGTCCAATATGATGCTGCACGTAGAACGGGGACTCGTCTGAAAAGACGACGTGGTGCCACTCAGTTTTGTCGTTGGGCGCACCACTGTCGCCACGCGTCTATATACTGCAGTGTCAAGGGATGCCGCAATAATGGTTACCGTGCAGATATTTCGTGCTGCTCTATATGCCGTCGCACTGTCCGTGCGGATACTTGTTCTACAAACAAGCCCATTGCCTGACTCAAGGTCCGTGATGTGGCTGTACGATCCTGTAAGGTCGACTTGACAACATGTCTGTCCTCTCGGGCGTTAGTGGCGGGATTTTCATCCTTTCATGCGAATTTGACTTTTGTATCATCCCTCCTTCATGTTTTTGCAATTTTAATGGCCAGCAGTGTACACACACACACACACACACACACACACACACATATATATATATATATAAAACTCACCTAATGATTTAGTCCCTTGCCTTAATTAAATTCACTGGATTAATGTCTACTAACGAGAAACATTTTCTTAACCTAACTTATTTTAAAATCTTTAGGAATTTTCATCCGATTATATGATATTTAACATAACAAAGCAAACAAAAGTACAGGGACATAGCACAAAAGATGAAAGGAGATGTATTTGTATTTACTTCATCACGTCATGGATAATATGAAATTTTCATCCGCTGTGTTTTAGAGCGTGTATGTGAATAACATACAAAGCTCAATTTTTCAAGGCAAGCTATGTAATGAAAATGAAGTTATATTTAGTGAAATTTCTCATTTTGAAATTAGATGATTTATTTCTTAAAAGTCGGATTGGTGCATTTATTATTCAATTGAAGCATAGAGTTACTATGAAATAAAGGAAAGGTATAACTTATAATTTTATTTGCTGAATACTTGCATTTAAAAGCTTTGGAAGGATCTAACTCTTATGTGAATACGTTTTTTTTGCCACATAGAATCGTCTTTAATAGTACGATTTACCAAGTGTCTCTCAGGTGCTAACGAGAGAACTACATCCCCAACCGACTCTTCAAAAAAAATTACCCCAAGAAAAGTAAATGTCGTAGTTATTAAACAACCACCATTGTGAAGAACGAGATCGAAATTTGGTTAGCGTAACTTGATTCTTTAATTGTATGATATCTGCGACAACAATGGCTATTAACCTATTACGAAATTAAGTTTCCCCGTTATGCGATGTAAACAGGCATAATAGTAGAATGCCATAGAAAATTACTTTTGGAAATTCGAAGAATTTTGCTTTCATGTACGCACAGAAGCAATAGTTTGAAACAACAGAGAAATATGTTAATTTCGTTGCAGGAATTTCTGGAATATTATTCTACATCATTATTTAGTGGTCACGAGAGTATTGCTAGTGCAATGAGTATCGTAAGATCTCATTAACGTGTCACTGTTCTATGTAACTGACATTTAGAGATAACAGAGAAGATCGAGAATTATTATTTCCTTTCAGCAAAATTTTATTCCAGTTTTCTTCTTTATAAAGTAATATAGTATTTCTAATTTAAGAATTTCATATTTAGTATTTTTTAATAGTTTACGCAATTTTTAAAATACTTCCTAATCATGTTTACATACCTGTGGGAAATTTTAAATAGATCATTTTCTCCCTTTTAATTATTTTTCGTAAAAAAGGTATGGCATTTTCCTCCTGTAATTAAGAGTTATAAGGTGGTTTTGTAACATTGTATATTTATTAAAGAATTTAAGTTCGTACGTGCTTCAAGTATTCTGTGTTTTTCTTTCTTAAAGGGCCATTTTTATCTAAAAGTTTTAGTCTGTTCTTTTGTTTAACATTGTAGATAATGCCCGTCTCTTTTGTTTCATGCCCTGTGTTTTCCCCTGAAGGGGTTTTATACTCATCTAAATTAATTAGATTAATTTTATTTAGGGGATATTACATAACTATTTAACTTATTTCAGGTAAATATATAAGTTAGTGGTATTTTAGACTTTTTCTTTCATTAGACTTTTTCTTAAACAATAGGCTTTTTGTTTTGAGACGTAACTGTAGGAGGTCATTTCATCTTTTTACAAGAAATGCTTACACCTGTTTTGTTATTAACATTTTAAATCAGGTCACAGTTATAATCCTATGCCACTGTCAAATTATTACATTTCACTGTTAGCAGTCTAAGGTGGGGTATTGCAATATGACCCCTGTCGACGAATATTTTCCCCCATTAAAAATTTTAATGGTATTAAGAATCCACGTTGGGTACTCGGATGATGAAGGTAGTGAACAATTTCAGTTATATAGTGAACTATTTAAAATACCTGCACACTTGAATTTTCTAAGTAGTCTCGTGTCATTCAAGTAATAGCTTTCAGTTTTATTTCTAAAGGTATTCGTAGATTACGACATTAGCTAGGTTATCACTTTCAACAGACTAGAATGTTTAGCCTGACACATGAGCCCCTACCTTGTCTTCTGACCGTGCCATACTACCTTTGTTGCCATTTTAAAACGAGTTCACCAAACACCAATAAAACATCTCTCTACGTAGTTACTTTGCTAATTTGATCATCTTTCTCTTTAAGCTCAAAGGACTATTTATGTGTAATTAACTGCACTAGAAGTGCTATTCGGGTTTGAGAGTGTTAGGAGGCATGTAACTTTTGCCTCTCTAGCCAGTTTCAATAAAAATTAGATGACATAATATTTAAGGCAAAAACAGATCGCACAAGAGGATACTCAAGGGAAAATAACGCTTTTATGAGCCTGAGATAAAAATGCCGACTTTACTTTGGGGCACTGGGCAACCAAATCCCTGATGTGTTGGCTCAGATATTTGGGAGCCTTAGGTCCCGTTTAGTAAAGAAGGAGTTTCCGGGGACAAGGTAGGGCCATTAGTTCAAGATCTTTGCTGCTGCTGCTGGTTGCCTATCACTGGTTCGTCTTGGAAAGCAAACGAAGATAAATTGGGGTCACAACTCCCAGGTAAAGTATGTCCATTGATAGCGCTCACCGAATGTACTGATGCTGTCTTTGCTTCTTCCGTTTTTGTAAAAGAAATCCTTCAAGTCACTTCACTGGCCTTCCCAGAACCTTTGAGGAAGGTATATGCACGTCCTTGAACTAATAGGCATTGATAAAATGTGACAGTTAAATCCCGTTTGCTGACGTATAAGTCTGTAAGACCATCCAATCTTTCACAATCTTTCAGACTCAAGCTCTCATGAGGTGTCATTCAGCGGTTAAAACACACTCCTGTGATGTCGTTCAGTCATATTTAACCGGGCTCATGAAAACCCCTTGATGTATTGGTCACAATTGTTTCACCGCGGAAGAAGCTCTCAGTATGTGCATCAGTATCTCATATTTAACATGCGAATGGAGAGCGGCAGGAATAGTTTGAGAGTGGTGAGTCTCTAATCACTTACATAACTCGATACAAAGTATTTACCCCCTTTCATCAACTTTGAATTCTTTTAATGGGCTGCTTATTATTATTATTATTTTTTACCGTTCACTATACATTAAGAGAAGTAATGGTATTCGGGCAAATGAGATGCAGTTTCCGAAACTTCTAATGGACTAAGAATGAAAATCAGTTGCTACATAATGCATATTATAAATTTTATTTCCTTAGTTCACCCATGTCTCGTTTATATGATGATACTCTACATATAGTTTACCACATTAATTCCCCATATACAAATTAATACAAAGTACAATATGTACATATAACGAAGCTGCCTCAATTAAATTCGGTCCGAAAGAAAGCTGCGAGTTTCCTGTGATCTGAAATTCGTGTCGAAGTGCCGTCAACTCAAGTAGAAGTTAAAGTTATCAAATGCACAACAGTGCACATTATAAATAAAAGGAATCAATTTTAGTTTATTGTTATAGATAGTGAACTTAAAAAATAGTGAACTATTAATAATACAGTGAACCTTGATGATTATTTTTTTTTCATTCGGATAGTTCAATCTACAATTTAATAACTAGAACTATTAAATTGAGATTATCTTTCTCCTTTTCTTGTAAATTAGAAATCTTTTGAATTCTAGTCAAAACAGGATTTAGACTGTTCTATGTGAATTTTAACAGTTTCAATTTACTCTTTAGTGCTCTAAGCAATTGCAAAGTAACCAACCCATTTTCACGGAATTTTATAGTAGAAAATTATGTGATTATTTGGTTTAAATCCTATTTCAGAATCTCTTATCTATGAAGAAAATATCCAAGGTTTTTCTCGATGATTGTATTATTGAATATCCGTTATCATCATTATTTCTCGTTTTTAATCTCAACATTGTAAATTCTATCAAAATAATAAAGATATAAATATCGCAACTATGATCCTATTCTTATTTCTTAGAAATGATATTAAATTTTAAGTTTTTATGTATTGAGTTCTGCAATTATCACGCTTCCAAGAAGAATGTTACGCCAGAATTCATATATTATTTAAGAGTTAGCAATGTTATGCTTTTTATAAAAAACGATCTTGCGATATTTTATTGAACAAGTAACTTATTGCAGAAACATTTTAATAGTCTCCATAATTCAAGCTGGGCCGCAAAAGTCTCAGAGGAATTTAAGATATCATTACAACTTTCAACATTTTGGAAAGAAATTAAAAATAAAGTTATCCAAACAACTTAATGTAATTCGGTCTTTCCTACAGTTTCTATTTTCCATTAATCTTTTATTTTTGAACAGTGATATTTTGATTCTATAAATTATTCAAACGTTTCCGATTATTTTGTTTTCGATGAACTGATTTATGCTACTCATTTTTCCTGCCTCGAAACACATTAGATAAAGTGTTCTAAAAGACGTTGCTTTGCTTTTCGTGAACACATTTTTATTTTTTTAAAGAAAACCACATTTCACCGAGTTCCTAGTTATTCGGAAATAGCACGTTTTCATAAAAGCATTATGTAAATGACACGCCCTTTTTTTAAATGTTTCAGAGTGAGAATTTTAATACATTGTAGTTAAACGACATTCAATTATTCAATTTTATCTTTCTTATGCGAAAATAAGATGTGGAAATTCTGAAATGATAATATATCCATTTACTTTTTTTAGGACAAAAACATCAAAATGAGATTTAATTTCCCATCCCTTCTTAGTTTTATGGAAACAATCTCCGTAATAAAATAAATATAATTGGTTCATGAATTCAAATAGCACACAAATATATATTATAGAATATAAATAAGAAACACTGATGTTTTACAGATAAGTTCGTTATTTGATCTTATAGTAACAAAATATTTATTAGAAGCTCAAAATGTTCAAAAGTATAATTTTTTTTAGTTTTCACGAAACTAACCCGAAAGGACAGAATATGCAGATAAATGAATGAATACCATTAAAAATACAGCTTTCTATAGTTCTTGGAACTAAGAATATTTAGTGTATCTTTCTTCTTATCTGACACTCGTGAATATAAATTTATGAATAATTATTTTCCAATATCTTACCCTAAATTCCTTGAACTAAAAACTAAACCAAAGTTCTTAGGTCTAACTAATTCTTTGTTCTTACAGCCTCTTGCTAGGGAAAAGTATTTACTTGACCATTCAGTAATTTTCCTTTCAGTCTTAACGGCATACATCCCTCAACTTATACGCAATTCTAGAGAAAGTGTCGCAGCCGCTATCTCAGATAACATAAGTGTATTATCAATTTGACATGGGCAGGATTTTGGGGATTCATACTTCTAGTGGATTCTACACGACTTCTATAAATTTCCCTAGGAGCCATTCTTCGACAGAGCCATAGACATGAAAGCTTCACGGTGTCGGTTTCGAATTTCGGTACCCCTCTTTGCCCCAACGACGTTCTAAGCTTTAGGATAGACTGACTGCACAACTTTGTTTCATTGTTCTCTCATCTACTCTCAATTCTTCCCCCAAAGCACACGAGGCCTTTACAGTTCGTATCGAGCTACTGTCGTAATGGAAGGACCAAATTTACTACGACATTAATAGGTCCATATGCCTATATAATTCCTAAAGTGCCTAGGTTATAAATAAATTATATATATATATATATATATATATATATATATATATATATATATATATATATATATATATATATATATATATATAAATATATATATATATATATATATATATATATTTATATATATATATATATATATATATATATATATATATATATATATATATATATATATATATATATATATATATATATATATATGTAGGATTTATGCAAAGTGCAGGATTTTAGCAAGGGAGAAGAAATAGACCTCCAGAGGGGAAGGTTGTGTTTTTTGGACTCCGTGCGAGAGGCACGAGAGCGATTATAATTCGAATGGGGCGAGTCAAGGCCTGCGTTGTGTGGTATTGAAGGGAAGCGAAACATTGCGTTCCCGTGATTATTATATTTTACCGGATACTGTAAAGTAGGCTCTCCGGGATATCGTAATTGCTGTCTACTTTAATAAATGATTATTGTTAAGTTTTTACAAGTATAGTTGACTTTTGACTCAAGTGTGTAATTATTGGACACCCCCTAGACGTCAGCCAGCCACGTAGACAGGAAAGTCTACAAAATTGGGCGCCCGGATGAACACTGTGGACAATTGATTCGAAATTTTGAAGTGAGTTTAAGAGAAACAAAATGTACAAAAGTTCCAAGAGAGAAGACTTATTCGAAGTATGTGAGGAGTTAGGGCCTGTTCACATAGGAGTCCGTTGCGTTGCGTTAAGGAAAAGATGACGTTGAGACGAAAATAAACCAATCATAGGCGTTAAAAATTTCATTGCTAATCGTTTGAAGGCCTATGATTGGTTTATTTTCGTCTCGACGTCATCTTTTCCTTAACGCAACGCAACGGACTCCCATGTGAACAGGCCCTAAGGCTTGGATTCAACGCCAGAGGTGACGGTGAGAGTATTAAGAAATTTAATCGAGAATAGTGGATGTTACAAAACGGACCCTGATCATGTCACTAGCGTCATACAGTCAGCTGTAGAAGATCGTCAGGAACGTGACGTCCGAGAGAAAGATAGAATAGAAATAGAGAAAAATAGAATAGTCGTAGAAAGATTGAAATTGGCTCAACTGCAAACAGGGCTTGAGCTAGTGAATGCGAGGCAAAGGTTGAAGGTAGCTAATAGCGTAAGAACGGAGCCCGAACGCACAGATGATCTTGAGAATCTAACCAGAAATGTGCGTGTACTAACTATCGCCATTCCAACAAAGCCGGAAGCGTTTCATATGTTCTTCAAGTCACTAGAAAGGGCATTTGTAACTAAAAATGTGCGATTGGAATACAAGGCCGAAATATTGTTAAATTTAATGGGTGAAAGGGCGAAAAATGTCCTGATAAATGTGAGTGACGAAGACATTAAGAAGTATGAAACTATTAAAAAATTAATCCTAAAGGAATTCCAACCAACACCGCAAGAATGTTACAATAATTTCAAAAAAGCCAGAAAGCAACCGAATGAATCATACTCTCAGTTCGCATTTAGGTTAAGTGCCAATTTAGAGTATTATTGCAAATTGCGAAACGTCGAAGATTTTTCTTCGCTGTGTAATCTCATGGTATCAGATAAACTTCTTGAGACATTGGATAGAGATACGGCTTGTCACATTAACATCAAGCAAGGTGAAAACTGGATGATCCCTCAAGATCTAGGCCGTGAGTGTGACGTGTTTACAATATCTAAAAGTAAAACGTCTGTCGATCATGCAAACAACCCCCGGTCACATTTCACGAGCGAGAATAAGAGGGAAGAATGGAAGCGTGACTATCAGAGGCCATACAGACCTAAACCTGCTCCTGAATGTTACCTCTGCGGCAGTACTCATCATTTTGCGAATGTTTGTCCCAAGGAATTAAACAATCGCCCGAATCCTAAGGAGGGAGACTGTATCGATGAAAGTGAAGACAAGAATCAAGCGCACGGTTTTAATATTCGAAGTTGTGGGATTGTTGGCAGAGAAAGTGAACTCGAATATGTGAATATCCTTATAAATGGGAAAAAAGTAAAAGCACTGTTAGACTCCGGAGCACACATGTCATCCCAGTTGTCTTCCCAGTTGAAACCCCAGTTGTCAATTCTAAGGTCATCTATACCCGTGATAAACCAGAGGGAAGAGTAAAATTGACGAGCTGCTTCAACGAAACCGTGTGGGCAGACTCATTCAGGTTCCCTTTTGCATTAAAATATGGAGAGTCAAAGAAATTCCTCGTCGGAGTATCAGAGAGATTGGCACAGCATTGTGTCCTGCCACAAGTAGTGTATTAAGAGCTGCTTGCTATGTCATAGTTAAAGTCGGGTGTAGCAACTGAAATTCCGGATAGTTCCCGTGAATGTTTTCTTGTGCCCCAAGCGAGAGGAAGCAGGATTTTAGCGAGGGAGAAGGAATAGACCTCCAGAGGGGAAGGTTGTGTTTTTTGGACTCCATGCGAGAGGCACGAGAGAGATTATAATTCGAACGGGGCGAGTCAAAGCCTGCGTTGTGTGGTATTGAAGGGAAGCAAAACATTGCTCTCCCGTGATTATTATATTGTACTGGAGACTGTAAACTTGGCTCTCCGGGATATCGTAATTGCTGTCTACTTTAATAGATGATTATTTTTAAGTTTTTTCAAGTATAGTTGATTTTTGACTAGAGTGTGTAATTATTGGACACCCCCCTAGACGCCAGCCAGCCACGTAGACAGGAAAGTCTACACACACACACACACACATATATATATATATATATATATATATATATATATATATATATATATATATATATATATATATATATATATATATATATATATATATATATATATATATATATATGTTTTTGGAATTTGTTTACTTTGTAATAATAACTGACTATTGTTACCTTTGATCATACCATTCAAACTTTCTCATTTATTATCAGGACAGAGGAAACAGAGAGGAGGGTATTCATAACGTCATGTAATCCTTCTATAGCGGCAAAATTATTTTGTTGAGTATGGGATTTGTAGAACATGTGATGTCAAAACGAAAGAAGCTATTTCACCTTATATTAAATGTATAAGTGCATGGTGCCATAAGACGGGCATTTTTTGGCTAGTTTAGATTCTTGAGCTGAGAAATTATAATTAATGATTTAAAATAGTTTTTAAATTTGACAAAATGTATTTTTACAAGACATACATATTAGGAGTGGAAGAGAAAAGGGGGATTTAGATTTTAAAAAAACAAAAAAACTTATCGATGAAATACATGATATAAAGTTAAAAAAAAATTATACATTACTCTCCTAAGGTATTTGATATTACATGGAAGAGAATTTTTCCAGCATCTTACAGACTCAATGTTCTAGTCATGCGTGTGCTGTAATGTTCGGAGGAAAATACCTCTTCTAAATAGATTTGGGAACCCATAAGGAATTTTGTATTCTTTCATTGGGGAAGGATAAACGAGTCTGAGACGTGTATAACTGAAAGAGATGTTAGCCTGGTTTCCGGATTTTGGTATGATAGGAGCGGACTAGAACAGGGTTGTGCATACTCTATACACAAAAATAATCAATCTCTCTCTCTCTCTCTCTCTCTCTCTCTATATATATATATATATATATATATACATATATATATATATATATATATATATATATATATATATATATATATATATATATATATATATATATATATAACACAAAACCAAAAACCTTTTCCAAATTCCAATATCGTTTTATTTCTCTTTAAAATTATTTGAGCATAAGCAAGATATTTTTGTTTTAAGAACAAAGGAATTGAGAGTATCCTAAATACAAAAGTAGGCAATTAATATATCATCCCTTAACCCCCAGTGTCGTGGGTGCCAAAACTTATATAACAGGCCACGGGAATCTGAGCCCAGAAAACTGGCCTAGGGGCCTCTGGTCAACGGTGCAGAGTGCAAGGGTCATGTGACAACGACCTCATGAAGATTATTTAAGTCACAGCAAGGATTGCGCGGGGCTTTTTCTCTCTGTTTCGTTACTTCTTTGCTTGTCTTTCGCGTTTCTCTGTACCTTGTCCGCGGACTGTTTCCGACAACTCTACAATGTAAAATCTGTATTCATAAGTCCAGGCAGAAGATTTCGGTGATTGGCTTATTTGCGTCCATGTCGTCAGTGTCACTTTGTGTCAAGTCGTTTTGTAGTGTACATCTCTTCCATGTTGCCGTCTTGACGTTTAATTCCAGGGAATAAAGTAGTTCAGTTGTTCAATGTGTTCCTGTGACAATAAACACTCAATGAAAACATCGAGTGTTTATTGGTGTTCTGCACCCGAGTTTCGTATACCATTTTCTAAGTTAAAAGGATGTGCAAAATGTTACACACACACACACACACACACATATATATATATCATATATATATCTTATATATAAAGCAGAAATGGGAAATGGGTCGTGTTAGTATGTGTGTGTGAGTCACAAAAACTCAAGAACCGTGAGCCCTACCTTGATGAAATTTACGCGGTTTAATGTGTTTGAAAAATCAGGATGAACGTGACTATTTTCATTCCGCTATGATGTTCCATTCCCGAATTATGTTAGAACAAGTTTGCGCGGTATCAACGGGTATTTTTGTTTAAAGCCATTGTAGCATTTCATTGTTGCAAATTAAATTATAACATTTGGGTAAAAATAAATAGACATGAATTAAAAACGTGATTTACTCATATATTGGGGCATGCAAGAATGAATTTGATATATTATTTTCATATACGTGGCAACGCCGGAATATTTCTTTTTTAAAAATGAAAATATAAATATGGAAAGTCATTCATTTTCGATGAATGTGTTCTCAATCCATTTCCTGCATTAAAACTATCCCAAGCTACTTGTTCAAACTCAAATATACTGAAGGACACGTTCACTTAGCTAGAAACACGTGCGTTTAGCCTTGACGCGATAATTTATATAACTGAAGTGACATTGAAATATAACAGACCATTTAGTTTTGAGAAAGAATTACAATTATGAAATAATTTGATATATTATTTTCATATACGTGGCAACGCCGGAATATTTCTTTTTAAAAATGAAAATATAAATATGGAAAGTCATTCATTTTCAATGAATGTGTTCTCAATACATTTCCTGCATTAAAACTATCCCAAGCTACTTGTTCAAACTCAAATATACTGAAGGACACGTTCACTTAGCTAGAAACACGTGCGTTTAGCCTTGACACGATAATTTATACAACTGAAGTGACATTGAAATATAACAGACCATTTAGTTTTGAGAAAGAATTACAATTATGAAATACGCGTATATTCTAATTAAGAAAGTCTGAAAGTGGCATAGAAACGTAGCAGACATATATATATATATATATATATATATATATATATATATATATATATATATATATATATATATATATATATATATATATATATTATATATATGCATATAAATGCAATAAAGGATTTCACACAGAGAAGTTCTATTGGTCTTTGATAAGTAAACTGTAAACTAGATATTAAAAACTCTACCAAATGTGTAGGTATAATCGTATAAACCTCCTAAACTACAAACACATTGTCTTAGAACAAGAAAGGAAACACCCACTTTAAAATAAACTTAAAAAATTGCATCGCTGCATAGAAGTTCAAATATCGGTAAACTGCATAATTTTTGTTCATCTAACTATGAGCATTGTATTGTCTATCTTTACCTTAACATATATGACTATCTATATATCTTGATACACATTTTCCCCATAGATGAAAGAGAATTTCGCTCTGTAAAATAACTAATTTGTGAAATTTTATTATCTTATATCCCGAACAACACTGTAAATTCCCTCTTTGATGCAACAGGCAATTAATTTCACGAAGAAACTAATGATTAGAGACAGTTGTTCCTTCGCCTTTCAATTATTAACTCTCCCTAGCCAAAATTCTGTCTTATCCATTAAATTTGATGGGATAATGTGCGCCGTCTAGGGATTTTCGTGGTTAAAGCAAGACATTTTCTTTTAAGCTTTGTTCAGCGAAGATAAGTTGAAATGCTTTGAAATCTAATTTCGAGCTTTGTTGAGTTGCCTTGTCATTTCTAAACGGGCTCAGAAAAATGTTACCGATGGTTAGCGTTTACTAACCTGTTATTTCTTTTGCTCAACATGAAGGGCAGAATTCGATTGGATGTTAATGATAGTTAATAAAGAGAAATTTTCGACGAGCCAAATTTCAAAGTGAAACAATAATATCTTATACGTTAGCGGCACTTTGTACATTTGATGCCTCAGAATGATTTGAGACTGAAACCATAGAAATTAACTTTTAACGGATTCGATGGTAAATGATGTAACAGCCTTTTTGCAGGAATGTGAACAATAGAAATATTATACAAATAGCAAAGTTGGGCTGGTTAGTGAATTTCCTATGAGCAAAATTACAGAGTGATTTTATATACGAGGGCCGCTAAATAAGTGATATATTATATACACCTAATGCCTCAGAGTAAGTTGAAACTAACCAATGAAATTCACATTTTACGGCCTCCAGGGGATGATTACTGACGAAACAGAATTGTTATTGGCAAGTAAATAACAGGAAGATTAAAGTAACATCTGTTTATTGTCTAATGTATCAAAGACAGAATTTATTGCGCTATTCAGAATATCCTGAAATTTTATGACTTATTTTTTTTCTATTTCAGTAGTATTTTCTTTTGAGAATTTTTGAGATAGAAATTCTGGGTAGCCTCCTCGGTGGAAGTTAGACACCTAAATTGAGGTCCAGTCTAAACTCATACCGTTTTAAGATAAGCAATCTATTGAAAATTTCACAAAGATATGAAAAATAAGATGGGCTAGTCTTATATTTCTAATGCCTAATGTGAGGAATTTTAATAATTTTTTGTTGTTTGTTTGTTCAGCCAGTCGGTATTTAGCTAAAAGGTATACCGAATTTCAGAAGATTAGATTGGGTTGATAACGACTCTTCTATAATTAAAATAAAAAATATGAAGGATATTACCCAAAATAGGTCAAAATGGAAAAAATATCTTCAACAAAACATCCCCGCTTTTCATTCCAGAGCCACCGTAGATGAAGATAGAAAATGCCACATCAAGAAGATGTTTACTTCTCATCAAAGATGTATTTAACTCTATAATGCAAGGATTTTCCCTCTTTTTATTTAAAAATACTTTATTATCATTAAAATTTTAAAAAAGAGAAGAACAAAAATAAATACGGTATCTTACAATCACAATTAAAAACCTTTACTCCATTTTTTTATGTGTACACATTTAGTTTCATTTATAAATATCAAAAGGAAAAGTTTCCCTCTAGCCGAATAGGAAATGAAAAGTAAGGTTAAGTTATAAATTCTGCGTTTGATTTGATTTTTGAGAACCGACAATCAATTCGTTTCAGGCAGCTGTGGCTTATTTCACGATTACGAGCTTTCCGAAAGTTGCTCATGATTAATTAACCATGTCCCTTTTTAATCAAAAAGTATTTTTTAACATAGAATTCGACACTCATTTTATTAAAAAATCATTTAAGTTTTGATAAGAACTGACCCATGCAACTAATCAATCACTTCAGTCGCCTGAAGAAATGAAAGGGGAAAGAGACTTAGGTTTCATTAAAAGATATTAAAATTTGTCTGTGCGTTTGTGACTCGAGAAAACTTTGTCCCCAGAAATTTGAATGTTCAAATTATAAAAACTTCTCTAACCGAAAAACTTCTCTAACAGTAAAAAACCATGCTGTGAATCATTTATGAAACAAATGCTTTGAAATAGCTGCTGGCATCAACATTTTAATGTAGGACTGTAATACGGTGAGTATCTTCAAACAAATCATAATTGATTAAATTTTATGCTTAGCAACTAGGATATTTAGCTTTATAAGTTTATTCTGGATGTTAGGTTAGGATCTATGGTTATTCTGCAAAAAAATTCTTTCTAATGCCAGAAAAAAGGGAAAAAAATAAACACTCGATAAAGAAAAATATTTTTAGATATTAACTGTCTAGGTCACTAAATTGTTGCGTAACTGCTGCCATTTATTATATTGCCCAGATTTATTTTGTCTTTTGGTTTCTCTGCTATTTCCTTCGAGAAAATACTTTTTTAAAAGTTTGTTATGCAAATAGCTTACTTTAGACGAATTTATAAATATGCAATCCTTTGATCTATTGTTTCTTATACTGTTTTAGATGCAGTACTGATCAGAGGTTTTCTTTATCTTACTTTTATATTTTGGCGTCTGATTCTATTTGCCCGTAATTTCTTATACCATTGCTTTACCCAGTAATTTTTTATACCTTTTCTTTTCAAATCCCATGACAAACTGATATCTCTAGTTTTTATATATTCCTGCCAAATCAACAACAGTTCATCTGCTTGAAAATATCTTTTTTTGTGTTCACCCAAAAGCGTTTTTCAATGCTATCGTTTGGAAAAAACAAACAAGTTTACAAAAAAAATAATTTGTATGAACTAAAATGGATATATAAAATCCCTTATTCTTTCTTTACCTGTGTTTACGTGCAACAAATGTTTAGAGGAGCCGGAGCTAGATGTTTTCTCGATGACACTCGACTAGGATAAAGGAGATCAGAAAAATGATAATATTCGAAGAGTATTTTCTAGAAGGATTGTTACAATGAGAGTGTCGTTACTTGATCTCGTCAGAGCTTCTAACCAATGTAAGTGTCCTAACACTTCTGAGATGAAGACTCATATATGGGTAACGTAGAACAAAGTCGGAATCTTACCGAACCAAACCCCAGGTATTCGTGGTGCAGAGTTACGTTTTCATACAATACTAGCTGAAAACGAGCACTTCGCTACAGAGTACATTCAAATTAAATACAACGGTCAAGGAATGCAATTAATGCCAAAAATATGTATAAATATAGTATTTATAATAAATGCAATGTATACAATTGATGTATATATATATATATATATACACAAACGCTGTTCACACATTTTTTAGACGATGTATATTGTATTCACAAAACTAAATTACATAAAATTCTTGTGTTTTAAATGTTCTATTTGACATCCCTTATTCTGAACTATATTTCGACACCGCAATTTCCAGGATAATAATGCCTTTTGAAGTGTCAGAAGAGGTATTCTATCCCATTCCTCCTGAACAGCTTTCCGGAGTCCTGTAAAGGTTTTGGGACGACGTTTGGATAATGCAGATTTTAAAAGTCCGAAAGCACAAAAATCCATAGGTGATACATCGGGAGATTTAGTAGGGATATCAGTGAAGGGTATGGCCTTGATACCAGTTTTTTGTTCCATTTCTTTTAGGAAATTTACAGTGGATTTTGATGTGTAACTGCTAGCATTGTCCTGATGGAGTCTCACAGATTGATGGCACTGTGGATAAAGCGATGGTATTTCATTCAGAAAAATTGGCGATAAAATATGTTCCTGATAGTATTTGGAGTTAATCTTGACATTTTTTTTCCACTCTCTTTATTTTTAACTTGCCATTATAAGAAAAACCAGCAACAATCATGAATCCCTTAGTAAAATTTTCTTTCGATTCTTTGAACCATGTACTTAAATTTTTTTCTCCCCATTTATGATAATAAATGGCTCTTTTTGGTTGCAATCATTTAAATACACACATGATTCATCTATTGTGACAATTGTTTTCCATTTTTCTTTGGATAAGTGTTTCTCATATAGAATTCTGCAGCGTGTCCTGTGTTCAGCGATATGATTTGGAAGACGATGCACATTGCGTTTTTTCGCTTTCTTAAGATTTAAATCAACGTTTATCATTTTGTTTACAGTGGACACCGAGCATTTTAATGATTTTGCAACTGTCCTTTGACTAGGGGGATTTTCTTTTAACATTAAACAATGTACCTTTGCAATAGTCGAAGATGTCCGTTTTTTCCTTGGATACTTGTTTGGAATTTTTGTCCCACTTGAGGCTCCAATTTGACGTTTTTTTCCTTTCTTGTTGACGATATTACCTATCGACGCTTTAGATATCACAAAACCATGACTCTCACATCGTTTTTGGATAACGGAGTATGCATATTTCTCTTCGGAAAAAGCATAAATGTAGCCTTCGAACCACTGCTTTGTTAAAAATGCCATTTTGAATAAAAACAAAACTTTCAAGCCGCAGACCATAATTTTGACTTTTAAAAACATAGTACAATTGCAATTATTTCTTTTGCATCAAACGATTTTTTGTTACCTCTTACCAAAATCTTCTAAAAAATGTGCGAACAGCCTCTGTATATATTTGTAAAAAAATCGTAAGTGATATTTTTATAGACAAAATAATGTAGAAGAAAATATTCAAATTAAATCTAATAAGACATACTAAATAATATAGTACAGTTAATATAGTACAGTTTGAGGAACATATCTTCTACTGTATTTTAATATTTTTTTGGATAATGTCCAGTCGTCTGCTGCATTAGCAAGAAAAGAAAAATACTTTTTTTGTCTATTTAGTTGTTACGCACGTGACAATAAATTTATTTAAGGTACCAGAAAAAGAAATCATGTGATCAGCATTTAATAAATTAAATTTTAAAATTTAATCTTTAAAAATTCACCAAAAATCAGAAAATGGGGGTAAAGATTCGAAAAAGATTTCATTTTGAACTAATGTTTATGATTTTTCTCGTGATATAAATTTCATAACCCTCAAATTATTATTTTAAGTGTAAACTTAAAAAAAGTTACTAAAACAGCCTAAAGATTTTAAAAAATCTAAGAAGAATTTTTCAAAAATATTTCTTAGTGCACACCTACACTATAAGAAGAATCGCCATGCAAAATTTCAGCCCTTTAGGTCCGGCGGTTTGGTCTGTGCGTTGTATGTCAGTGAGTCAGTCAGTTACGGAACTGTTATATATATATAGATTGAACTGTGTTCTACCGGACAGAAAACCCATAGCTGAATACAAGAGGACTTCTTTCAAGTTAAATCGACAATATAAATAACTGATGATTTGTTCACTTGGGATTTTAATATCATAATAGTTTTCACCAGTAACAGGAAAGGGTGTAAACATTTTGTACTATTGATTTGGCGATCCCTCAATCAAAAAGAATTGATTTCTTAGCATAGTGATGTTGCCATGTTCTCACAGCTCGCACATGCAATGCTCGTGTAACTATGTGTCTTATTAGTGATTTACAGGCATGTTTTCGAATTTACCCCACACTGTTTCGGGCATGGGACCATTACAGTACAAGGCTGCCTAAATGAAGTTTTATAACAACTGAAGCACGATCATCAGCAAAATGACGAATCCAGTATTTAATTTGTGTTTTTTTTTCAATAGGAATATATCCCTAAATCCCTCTCAAATGTTTTAATTGTTACAGTATATGAATGTCCGAGTTCATCGTTCCACTCTTCGACCATCTTCCAGAAATCGGTAATGTGTCACATCCCAGGATTTGTAATCTCACGCCTTAGCATTTCACAACAGAAAAATAAAAAAAGTCACAGGGTGGGCCGATTTGGAGTGTACAACAAGGATCTTTCAGTTGAAATCCCGAACCTAATAGGTAGAAAAATTGTGTTGTCACAGATAAGGAAGTAACAAGTCAAACCGCGTGTGGTCAAATGCAAGAACACCGGAAAAGAAATGAAAAATTAAAGTAATGAGTAGATTTTCATTGCAAAGCAGTTTATTAAAGGATGACAACACCGTAAAGTGTTTGATTATGGAGTTTTTTTTAAATTATGTTTTGTTATAAATATTATATAAAAATAATTTCTATTAAGAATATATTATTTGCCTTGAAATAAATTTAAAAAAATTCTGGTACTGGGTATCAGTGATGTCTGATCCCACGAGATCTACTGGTTATCATTTCAAAAGCACATAACTTCAATTCCATCTTTCGTTACCATTCTAAACTTTCCCATTTATTTCCTAAAAAGACAGCTGAATAACAATAATAAAAAAAGGACACCAGACATATTTCTCTCGAAAACTATACTGAATGACACACATAATTCCTTTGAGGTTCGGAGTTAGCTCCATCCGGACAGAAAAAAAAGACGACTTTTCCCGGAATACTTTTTTCCCAGCAGTGGGGATCCCATTTCTTAGAAACGGAGGAGCGTCTCTTATCTTAGCGTCTCGTCGTAACTTGACGTAATTGCAGTTTTACAGCACGCGATCGCTCTAACAATAAATAATGGGGTGAATCCCAGACAGTCTGTTAACATGCTAAGATTATTGATATGAATATGTAGGTCTGCTCACGTAAATGGGCCTACAGGAAAATCAGACTTGTGTTCAGAGCGGGTAGGTCAGCCTTTATTGTCTCTTCACACCCAAACAAAATCTGAAAGACTGTTGCTTAGAAAGTATTGGATTTAGATATTAAGAACCTGAAACAGATTCGGATCTCTTGTGTGAACTCCATGATCTCCTACCTTTATATAATAATTATTTCCAAGAGCGTAATTTAGCTGAAACAGGATATTTTTGTTTATAATCTGTTTATATGCTTTTTTTTCCCAAAAATTAAAAAGTTTTGCGATGATTTGGGTCAGGAATAAAATTTAGTAAAACAACAAACGCGAGCCAAATGTTACGCTATGCATAATCTAATACATCTCTCAATTATTCTAAATTTGTTTAAAGTTATATCTCTAATTGTAAAACGTAATTGCGCCATTACCCTTCAAAATTTGCTAACCCCTTAGGCCTACCTATTGGGCTCCGTATTTGCTTTCTTTCACACACACACACACACACACACACACATATATATATATATATATATATATATATATATATATATATATATATATATATATATATATATATATATATATATATATATAATGTGCGTGTGTGTGTGTGCGATTTCTATGCATTCAATTTCTTAAATTTTGAAAACGAAATGGAAGAATTCGTTTTATTAAATTACTATTTTTATTTTATTGAAGTAGATTAAAAAGTATAAAAATCGTAGGTACTACGAATATCTGTATATATATATATATATATATATATATATACACACATATATATATATATATATATATACACACACACACATATATATATATATATATATATATATATATATAATGCATATTCAAGAATTCTGCAACCACAAAAGCTACCAGAAAAGCTAAATGATGCTACTGCCGCGAACCATTTGATCTCCAGACCGATCGATTTCTCTGAAATTTCTTGTCTAATAAACATCCTACAACAGCTGCACACCGTATATGAATGAGATAAATTTTATGAAGAGGTCATCAGAATAGAAGAATGCAACTGAAATTTTGTAACGTCCTTATGGACCAAACTAATCAACTACATTCAGTAATACCTGTTTCACTAACTTGAAAAAACCTGCGTTAAGGGCACATATCATAAAAAAAATTATGCATTTGTCTATACCATGTATCCTGAGAATTAAATATCATTTTATTCTCCAAATCCTTAGCGCCTTACGTGTAAAAATATTAATGAGGTATTATATTATGTGAAATGTCAAATTAATAACTTCTCCCTTAACCATTTTTAAAAGTTACCGGTCTTTTGTAATTTAACACCACAGAAACTGCACAGTAGTAATTGCTGACGCTCTTGGAGTAAACAACATTAATTAACAAAGCCGTTAAACATCTTCAGACGGTGTTAATCATAAAATAACAAAAACCAAAACAACACTCGCTCGTCTGGAGGAAGTTTTTAACATATTTTTAACTTTTAATATGATACATAAATTAATTAGATTATTATTCAAATTACTTGTTCGTTGTTGCATATTCTAATGAGTTTATTTCCATAAAGGAACTAAAATCAGGGAATTTTAACAGTTTTAAGGTATTTGCCTATATTCGGAACACTTTTTTTTCAAAAATATACAGTACTGATTAAATACATACATTTTTAGTTCAAATGTGATATGAAATCATGAAATCAAACATAAATTTAGTAAACATTTCATAGCATTCTAAAATATAGGGAATTTTTTATAAATTTTTAGTACAATTGAGGGCTTACGCCAGATACCCTTCACTCAGTTCAACGAAATATACCTTTTAATTTAATTTATACTATATACTACTGTGACACTAACCTGTGCTCTGAACTAAAATTTTTACAATATTTCCAAAAATCGCTGAAATATACAAAACAAAAATACAATTCATAAGTGGAGGTACCTGAAAAATGATCAAATTAACACATATAGCTAAGCTTTCAGTCCAAAACATAGTTAGTAACATGTAAAATATTATTGAAAATTTCAGTAAAATATATTTTTTAAATTGTTAGTTTCATCGTTTATAAAAGTAACTGAAAAATTTGTTTTCTAGAAAATGCATTTAAAGATGCTACTTCCGATCTTTTAATAAGGAAGAAATAAATAATGATTAAATAAAAGAAAAAATAAATGAATGAATAAATGAATAATAAATAAATAAATAAATAAATAAATGAATAAATGAAAAATAAATAAATAAATGAATAAATGAATAATAATAAATAAATAAATAAATAAATAAATAAATTAATTAATAATAAATAAATAAATAATGATTAAAAATATAGGAATAAATAAATAATGAATAAATAATTCTTTTAATTTGCTTTCGGTTTACTAAATTAGCCATCAATTCTTATCCAGTGATCGTACGAATAAAAGAGAAGCAGTTTTAGAATCCTAAAAGATTGGCCTTTGAAATAGAGCAATAATAATAATAACAATAAAAATTCGAAATTTTGCACCATCACAGCAATTTCAACGTAGGCAGATACCTTAAATTAAAAAAAAGGCTATAACAACATAAAAAATGCAACCGACAAAAAAGTAAAAATGTTCCATACAACCCTACCGTGAGAACTTTGATTAGAGATTTCCTCACATCACCGGGATAGTTCAGTTAGTAGAACAGTGAATCGAGGTGAGAAGACGCGAGTTCGATCTTCTGTCCGGCCGACAGTCACGTCAGGAGCGCCCGACCTTCGAAAAGAAAGCTAATGGACGTTTGTCAAACATAGGATAACATTCATGGTGGAAAAGTTAAAAAAAAAAAAAAACATTAAAAGTTATTCAAAATTATGAACAGACCAATATCCTGTGTTCTTGGCTTTGAAAAGAAACTGATTTATGCTGAAGGAATGGAAACAAAAAATGAAATTTTCTCATCCAGCCGAGGTAGTTGACAGAAAAAAACTTATTTCGAAAAGAGGATCTTCCTATCTTCTTTTCGAAAGGATGCAAAAGGGTGCGATCTCAGTCGTTACAGTGGTGAGGATAATTGAAAAAAAAATTATTAGATTTAATAACTACATCCTTCTAAGAATCGACTGCAGAAGGCATATTTTGAACCAAATCTCTCCTTTAATATGTTTCTTGTTGAATCTGGGATGACGATTCATAATTAACGAAATATGGCGATTCTTAATATGCCGAGAACAACGTTGCCGTAATGTAAAGTTCTCTTTGCTATATTACTAGAGGAATATGTGATTCTTCGGGAAGTAGAGTTATCTACTTCCCGAGTTATTTTTTTTGTTCCTTGTTAAATTACTTCCAGTCCCGTGTCATAATATTGTTAAAGGAATGTTAGATCTTGTTATATGTTGATTGTAAATTTGTTTTGCCTAAGTTCACGTAATCCCGATATAACTCACCCATAATTAAGTATAAAAGGGTGGGGCTACATGAGGTGGAGCCATGCTTGGTGACCCCCCTCGCGTAGCAACAATAATTTGCAAATAAGTTTCGACCAAAACTGTAGGGTATGGAGTTTTTCTAGTTTTTTTTCCTTCTCACATACACACACGCATATACAAGAGACTCTTGGCTTTTGATAACAAGTCTTTTTTCCCCCAAATAATTTAGGTTGTTTTGAGAAGGTTTATCGGGGAGCATTTTAAAAGGCATAAGTTTGAATCCATCTGGCAAGTGGCTCTTGCGGCAATGGTGTTTGGACTGTTAATCAAGTATATATCAAATTTATCGTCTAAAAAATATCATTAAAATTAATTAGCTAATTAATCAATCAACAACAATTATCCAAGCCAACATCCTACGTTGGGTTTTGACAGAAAAAAAAAATTATGTAAGGAAAGGAATATAAAAATGAGAATTTTTCTCAGCACCAAGATCAGTCAGTCGGAAGAACGCAGGATGTCCAGTTATTAAGGTTTTGAGTCTGTAAACCATTCAAGCTTTGATGAAAGTAATATTGCATTTATTAATAGATCAAAATTGTACATAAGAGTGGGGAATATAAATTACTTACATAGACAAAGACATGGTACATTAACGAGACACCAGAGAGCAGGACACCATATCCTCGGTATGGATAATTCTTTGTGGCTGTATTTCCGTTCTCAAAATTAAAAGAAAAGTGTTGACATTGAAATTAAAAAAAATAAAATAAAAAATAATAAGAAGTATAATGTAGTAATAAATAAATAAATAAATAAATATAAGTTTGCAAACTATTTAATGAGGCAGAATTCACAAAAGGAGACACAGTGGCTAAGGAATAAGCAGAAATCAGTAAGATAGTCTTGAGGTCGATCCATAAAAAATGACAGGTCAAAACCAGAAGCACCGGGCTATTGTAATTTAGAATTAAGAAGAGGTTGGAAGGCAAGTTAAGAATGGAGAAGAAGACCAGGGTAAATAGTCAAAGTTGCAGGAGATTGGGAGGTTCATTAAGAAAGTTGATATTGTGGCTTTGTGGTGGCCAATAAGCGCAAGTTCTGGGTTTGGTTTTCGAACGACAGCAGTTGCTCTTAATATGAGAATAAAAGACAAGAAGAGTGAACGTTGTGTACAGTTTATGCCGATGTAAGCTTGTCTTGCATTGTAAATTTGATCTCTTAAGGCTGATGTGTACTAACCCAATTGGATTCGATGAACTCAATGTTAACCCATGGAGAAAATTTGTCCAAGTATCGCCAATTTAGATTTAAAGATTTTTTTTAAAAATTGTACTCCATAATAGATAAAGAAATTTTATGACTTGGGGTATTTTTCGCTAAAAAATGCAAGTAATATTTTAAAGTTTAAATTATTCGAGGCAAAAAGTGTGTAGTGTTTTTTAAACGCTCATAAATTCCTTTGGTGGACGAAATTTATAAAATGAATCCTGTTGCAAGTTGCAGAAAAGTTCAGGCTATCTGAAAATACCATTTTTACAGGATTATCAGCATTGATGTAGCTATAAACAGTAGACACATTTTATCCATAGGTTAATATTGAAGTGAGCGAATCCAATAGGGTTAGTACAGAGCAGACTTAAAAGAGAAGCATAAATTTGTTTTTAAAGTTACTTTATGAAAAATGAAGAATTCCATCTTTCGAGGAATAGACACGAAAAACGGAATGATTCATTACAAAAGCCAATAAGTTTAGTTTAAGGCATGTAAAATCATCATTTACCAATTTGCAATTTGTAAGTAATTTATGATACAAAATTTAGTGCTTGTTCCAAAATTAGTTTTGTTCCTCTCGTAAATTATACCTTAGAATATACGAAAACAGTAAGAAACTTGTAGAATTTTTAGAAAGTTCACTGAGATAAATTTTACTTATCCAGGAGGATTTGACCAAAAGTCGTATGATGTAGGAGTATAGTAAAAGCAATCATTTAAAACAGATGCAGTTTTTCTATCTGTTCGTATTAATTTTTCTTAGAGCAAACAAAAATTCCTTATTTTAAGAGCATAAAATAATAAAAATATCGTAAGTTATCACGTTGGGTAGAAAATTATAAAAATGTGTATTTCCTTCACAGAGATAAGCATTTTATCCATAACAATTTCAGGTAATCAAAGAACCGTACTATATTTTAGATAAACGACGAATATTGAGGATTCATATACATAATATATGAAATAGTATAATATTTATTCCCATTAGAAGACGTTCAAAGATTTGATTTGCATAATGTGTTGGAGAGAAGTATACGGCAGAACCATCTTTAACATTTCGGATGTATTATTCATTCACGTTCATTTGCGAATCTTTCCCTAAAAGCTATCCTTATTTTCTACAAGCTGATTGATATAAATAGATACGTGAATCAAATGTAAATAAAGGATGCAGAATATTATGGAGATTTTTTCGCCAGACCGATAAGTTGAAGATTATGAGATTTATACAATATACTACACTGCTGGCCATTAAAATTGCAACACCATGAAGGAGGGATGATACAAACGTCAAATTCGCATGAAAGGAAAAAGATGCTGGGCTATAAAAATGATTAGTATTTAAGCGCAATCGAACGACGCAGGAGGGAGAAACGGCCTCTCAAACTATGTAAAAAAAAAGAAAGTGACGACGTCTGGAGCAGCACGGATTTTCTGCACTGCGACCATTATTGAGGCTTCTCTTGACACTGCATCATAGAAACGCGCGACGACAGTGGTGCGCCCAACGGCAAAACTGGCTATAGGAGCGGTACCACGTCGTCCTCTTCAGACGAGTCCTGGTTCTGCGTGCAGCATCATGATGGATGTATGCGCATCTGGAGGCACCGAGGAGAACGCAAGTGGCCTGCTTATGCTGCACAGAAAGTTCCATAATGTTCTTTGCTTAGTCTGCAGTTCATTTACGCGCGAAACTCTAAAATAGCTTTCTCACGTCAACACCCGCGATTGGGGTTGTAATTCTTCCCGCGTTGCGCTATCAAATGTAAATAATCTGGCATTTAACATTTTAATTCAGATTTTCCATAGAAAACCCCCTTTTTGACCCCTTAAAGTTTAACCACTTAAAAAATCTCTGATATATATATATATATATATATATATATATATATGTGTGTGTGTGTGTGTGTGTGTGTCAAAACATAACTGAACTGTCAAAATATAGTTGAGAAGTACGGGAAAAGGGGGTTTAAAGTAATAAGAATCTAACATTTCATTTACAAAGCGCGCGTATTTTTCAGTGGGGAATCATCCTTTAAAAGCGACTTTTTTTCTGTATTGCGCATTGATACGCGTGTACTATCCATTTTATGCCAATACGTGGCTGTCTCGCACGGTTTTCTTAACTTCTTTGCTCACTCCCCTAATTTTTTTGAGCAGTGTACATTACTCCAGAAGTTTCTTTAATGTTTCTTGACAGTTTTAAATATTTAGGCTTACTTTTATTAAACCAATCTAAAAGCTATCTAGTTGATACGATCTAAATACGATCTTAATACGATCTAAATACGATCGATTTATTCTAACCGATCTATATACGATCGATTTATTCTAACCGATCTATATACGATCGATTTATTCTAACCGATCTATATACGATCTAGTGGAATAAAAAAACGATATATACACGAGCAACTGTTATATGAAACCTAATTTACACACTTTCCCGAACGACATTTATGACAAACATATTGGATATTGTCTGACATTTTACGACGATTTAGAGATCTAATAATGAAACGCTCACATTAAAACACTAAGGAATTTTAATAATTTAACAGCACTGGCTTTTTCTTTTATGGAACCCAGAGAAATAATAAAAAAAATGTGCTTATTTTCCTCGAAATGCCTGTTTCTCTTGAATTTCAAGCTACAGTTTAATATATAGCAGACAATAATTATTTAATACACTATCGTTATATGCTCTTATAACTGAAACGAAAAAGGAATTTCAAATTCAGCGAGACCTTGAAATGCGCATTTCGTCCATTTCAACCGTAATGAGAACTGAAACCCACATACCAAACAAAGAGAAGAGGCTATTGAAATTCTTGTTTGAGGAGAAGGCAGATAGAAAGGTTATTACTTTTTGGTTCGAACTCTACACAGGCCAGAGGAAGCTAACCTATATTATTGATGCTTGACCCGTGATCTTTAGAATATTGGCCGCAATTTCTGCCTCTCTTAAATCCTGATTCTTAGGGTAATATTGGACTGGCACTTCAATATTGCTAAAAAATATCCAGGATAGTTCGAATTTTTTTTCTTCACTAACTATGTAAGTAGTTTTTATTTTATCTATTATATCAGTGACACTATGATCTTCTAACTCATTTGATGGACTTGAATTTGATCAGTTTGTTTATCTATGGGATTTGAACTGATGTTTCGGATCGGAGAAACGATTTTTAGAAAATGTTGATACAAGCAAACGTACGACACTTTTACTGTTATGCCATGCAAAAACTTAGGAATGATTTATCTAATTACAAAATGATATTATAAAACATTCATAAAAATATTTTTAAATTACGATAGGGTTCGCTATCAATAATAATGTTAAAAACTACCAACAGCAATCGAATCGAGTCTATTCTTGATTTTTTCAACATATTATCAAAGGAAAGAGTACCCGTTTTTGCCTTGTGTTGTTGTTTCTAATGCCTCCTGCCGGGAATTTCCAAACCAGATTCATATAAATTTCAGACTGAAGTGTGTGGCTCTGGTTTACAATAGCACCACAAGTGTCGGAGTTCGCCTTAGCTAGTTGCCATCTCAATTTTGACCGAGCATCCCCAGGGGTGACATCTAGGAGGATCGTACCCTCTCCCACCCTGTCTGACCTCATAGAGGAACTTTTACGACGATTTAGAGATCTAATAATGAAACGCTCACATTAAAACACTAAGTCTATGAATTTAACGTTCTCATATCCGGCCTAGACACGGAGGTATTTAATGACGCTTGTCGGGGTTCGATCCGAGCCCTCTCAGCATCAAAATCCAGCGCGCTACCACAAGGCTGCCTGAAGCTCATTTTTGCCTTATAAAACACACTATTTCCAGGTTACGTAAAGCATCAGTTTGGGGTGATGTTCCCGAGGAAGAATTGAATTCTTATAGGCATAGAATTTTGAAAGGCTGTTCAGAATTTTGTGAGTGGTCTTTTGCAAAATGTTTTCTGTTTTATGAATTTGATTTACATTTGTCATACATAATTGCTTTTTCAATTTTATTATTAGAGTGATGACTTTAGATTAAAGATTTGACAATTTATATACTGTAACACATACAGGAATGGGGGAATGATTTTTTCTTTTTCCTTTGATTGACAATTTGTGACAGCCTCAAGATGGATCGATTTTCTAGTCACAGCTTCAAATATACCTCATCCATAATGCTGCATACTTTACATATTGTATCCAAGATAGGAAATCTTTAGGGATAAGTCAAACCAAATTTCGGTGCTTTAAAATTTTTGTCGTAAAGTATCGTAAGCAGATGATTTGCCAAACATTCATTAAGAGTGACAAATTCCTTTATTGCTAGTAAGGGATACAAAGTTAGGGACATTAAACGTGAATCTGAAGCATCCAGTTTCAAATGACATCATGTTTTGCCTCAGGATGTAACAGTTCATGAACGAATCAGAACTTTCTGTATAAATTTATTTCAGTTTCCATTTGATATCGAAGGATACGACTGCGGATTTTTAAAATTTTTTTTCAGTGATGATTTGCAAAGTTTGCGAGAACACAATGCTAAAATTTTTCAAAAAACTCGCACATTGATTCTTCATTCTAGAGTTCCACTGAAATTCTTAAAAATGAGAATATTTTAATTATAGGATATTTGAAAACAGATAAAATTGTTTGGTCAGCTAAACTTTCGATCACTTTTCTGTTTTAAGTTTTTATTTGTCATGGATATAAAAAGGACCTAAAATTAAATAATAGATGAGAAAATTTGTTTTATTCTAAATAGCACCAATTTTTTGTGTAATTGTAATTGAGAGTAGGATAATTTCTGTGCTTCATGTGTCTTGAGGGAATTTTGCAATTGTGACAAAATTTGGGATTTAAGATTTTTCCTTTTCAGAAGATTGCATTAATTTTTTAAGAAGTCTAAATAGATTGAATTAACACTGACGGATATTTATTGGTAAAAGCTCTCTCTTAAATTAACTAAGCTCAGAAGAATACATTTATTTTTTAACAAGTCTAAATAGACTGAATAAACCCTGACTAATATTTGTTTGGTTCTAAATAACATCAATTTTTTCTTGTAATTGTAGTTTAAGAGAGATATTTATTGGTAAGAGCTCTTTCTTAAATTAACTAATCTGAGACGAATGAATTAATGTTTTAAGAAGTCTAAACAGATTGAATTAAACCTGATGGATATTTATTGGTAAGGATTCTGTCTGAAATAAGCAAAGCTCCAGTTAGAAACACAAAATTTGGAATGCTGTATTTACATACAAAAAGTAATAGTGCTGGCTCTTTAAGCCAGCAAAAGGCTTTCGGAGATCTTGTTAAAAGCTGCAAGCCATTTCAAGATTCTTTTATCCATTGTGAAGCGTTGTGAAGGGGAATAACAATTAAGAAAAAGTCAGCATAAGAAAAGGTCTTTCACATAAGTTTAAAAGATTGTTAGAAAAGGGAAACGTACGCAATAAAAATATATTTATGGTAGAGAGGGGAAGGTTTGGAAATAGCCGCCGCTCCCATATAAAAGGCCCCCATAAGAAAAGGCTTAGTAGTAAAATTAGATCGCGGTTAGTCAAAGGCCCCATGATAAAAGAGTTGCGTTGGACGAGGGTCAGTCGAAAAAGCCCCTTTAGAATAAGGAATGGGAATTGAAGGGATTGTAGTGAAATTTACGCAACAGTAGCAGTATTGTCGGATCATGGTCAGGAAAGATGTTATAAAACTGACCAGGTGTTAGAAAATAAAATATAAAAGAGAAATATTAGGGCCACTAGAAAAGGGTTTTAAGACGTAGGTGGAGTTTATATGGAGAAGAAAATACTGTGATTGGAAGGTGAAAACATGTATGCAAAAAGTTGAGATAAATATTAAGGGGTAGAAATGATACACATAGAGAGAGAGAAAGTTTTCAGAGAGTTGAGATCAGACGAGATTCTTTCGCAGTGAGGAAAGGGCCTTCGGGCCCCGCTCTGGGGTAGGGTTCTCGAACCCCCCCTGCGAAAAAGATGGAACAATATTAATGTTCCCGTAGCAACGCCGATTTGGGGTAAGTCAGTCTTTACATTTCTGTTGCCTGTTGACAGTACTATTTTAAGATTTAAATTTAAATTAAAATCCCGTAAATGATACGTACCTTGTTTTATCCGGTGAGGACCCAAATTGTTATTTGAAAGATTATTAATCATTTTAGCACATTATTTTTTATCCATGTAGTTATAATCATTTTAATACTGTAATTTAACTGTTTATTTGTGTAATAAATTTTCGTTGTTAATTTTGTAAATATTGGTCCTCATCATTTATATAAAACATTTAAGTTGTGTATAATCTTTCTCTACAGTGTTTACACGCTGGGTAATTAGTAAAAGAACCTGTAATATTTTAACTTAAATATGTTAAAACCTTTAATCGATTTAAAACCGCCCAGCAAATGGTTGCCGTGACCATTCCATTTGATTTCTGTAATCACTTGGGTATTAAAAAGAAAATTTTTCCTATATGGATATTAATTTTTATAGTGAATATCTGTAGAAAAAAAAATATAGACACAGTAAATATTTATTTTTTTTTCATTAGTTTAAATTAGGACTTTTTTTTTTTTTTTTTTTTTTTTACATGTTGTATACTATGATGATACAATTTTTTTTCAATTATTAATTGTTTTAATTCTTGATTAAATACAAGAATTTAAATTATTTTCTTAATGTGTTTAAAATTGTGAATACCTGTATTGGCATATCGTTATTATTATAAAATGTATGTATATATATCGAAAAAAAAAATTTTATTATTATATGCACATTTCTGTCAGTAGAATATATGTATATCAATTTTTTTTTTGATTAACATGCCTGACTCTTAGAGTCTAATGCCTGATTCTTTAGGTAATTTATTGGGAAAATTAGTAGAATTTAGCAATTTTATTTCAATTTGACATGTGTGTGACTTTAGTCCAGAAATTTTTTTTTGTGTATCTTAAAATTTTTATTTTTATATTATGTCGTACTTTTAAGAGCAATGATATAATTAGTATATAAATGGTTAAGAGAATTTTTTTCTTGATAGAAAATCATGTTTTAATGTGTTATAATTGTGTTTTGATATATACCGTTAATGGGTTTCCGATTTCGAAATTTCATTAGGATTTTATGCATGTATATAATTTTTTTTCTTTCTTTCTATGTGTTTGCTATAAAATTTCTATTGAGATTTTCGGATTTATGTGTTCGTAGTTAGGATGTAATTAGAGTATGTTGATATTTATTTACATTGAGTAAAATTTATTTTGTGCATGCTTATGGTACAAAAAAATGGTTAAGGAGGATATTATTTTTTTTTAGACGTTTGAATTTCCTTTATTGTTTTAATGTATTTAGTGTATTATATCGACGCCCGTAGTCGCACTATTTAAATCCCAATTTAGGGAAAGGCGAAAAATAGTGCACGATTTGAACTGTTTAGTGGGCAAAAATTGGTCACTTTCTAAAGAATTGTGCTCTCATAAGAGGGGGCGAAGAATAGAATATTGCCCTTCGAAGAGAGGGGAGTGCAGTTGCGGTTTTTGTTCCTTTTCAAGTTTCTCCTGCGTTCCGTTTTGGCCGGGAGAGAAGAGGGAAATTCTTTTCACAGTAGCTATGAATTAGAGCTATAGTGATAGAGCGAAGCATCGGGTTTTCGAATTGCGTATAGTTATGTACTGTTTGCTTGTTGTTCCTCGATGGGGGGAGTCAAACAATATCTTCAGGCCGTGCTGAGTACGGTTTAAAGAAAGTAGAAGCGAAGCGTATCTCTTTTGCTTTTTATTTACTCTTTTTTATTATTTATGTAATTATTTTTATTGCGTTTTCTGTTTTTTTTAAACTCATTTTCTATGTCTGTTATTAATGAGTGAATTTAACATAATAATGAATAGGCATGGGGAATAATGAATGAATTTTGATTTTCTGAAAATTGTCTCCTATAAGAGGAGAACAGATGAAATTCACAATCGCTTCACTTACAATTAACTCTCTGGTTCGTAAATTTATAAGACGATATTTGATCGTTGCGGACAGATAATGGAGAACAGTGAAGAATGGAATTTTTTCGAAATTTCCCACGCGAGAATCGCGATATTCTGAAATTCGTTCTTATGAATGGAGATGCGAACGCACCTCTTAGCGTTATCTTTTATTTTTTCAATTTTTTTTTCTTGTTCTTACATACGTTTCTTTCTTTTGCTATTTATTATTTATATATGTTTATTATTATTGTTTGATTTCAAATTGTTATTAATTAATTTCTTTTTGTAAATACTTAACGCATTTTAAATTAGACAATTATCTGTCGTTTCTTAGCCTTAACTTTAATCGAATGTCAATTGTCATGTCAATAAGAGAGTTATAACACATAATTTTTTTTTTCCTCTCTCGTCATAATTTTCCCTATCATTATACTAGGGTTCTCTTTTATTTTTTGAAAAAAATCGAAATATACAATTTCTCTCCTTTCTTTTGCTTTTATTACTCATCTCATGTTTCAAAAATTTAGTTTGCATTTTTGTTTAACTCTAAAATAACAAATCAAAAGCAAAATAAATTTTAAAATTTTGGATGTAACTTCTAATATATCTTGTTTTGGCGGACTGATCACCTGTCATTGTTGTTCGTATATATAGATTTTGCGTTCACTTTCTTTATTATAAATATTTTCTTTTTTTTTCTAACACAGTACATGAATGTATAAACAGGCATTCTACAGAAATGTATATATAATGTGTGTATAATAATAGTAATATTATTAATAATGATAACTATGATGTGTTACAATATCATTAGATATTTGGTTGTTTTATACAAAGGTATGCCATAATAGATATTCATTTAGATAATTAATCATTTTTTTCCCTCATTCTTTATGAATATAAGGGGACATTTTTATATTTTACATTATAAGAGAATAATGTCTTAATTTAATGACTAACAATTATTAAATATACAGTTATTTTAATTTTAACCTTTATACGACTAAGAATTTTTTTTTTGTACTGTCAATTCAACATGATTTGTAAGATAGACTTTACCCTATAGCTCAATGTTGTTTACTTTTGGTGCTTTCCTGGGCACCACAATTTTTGTTTAACCTTTCAAGTTGCTGTTTAAAGCTCTCATCATGAAGTCACATGAGTGATGTTGCTCTAGTAGCACAAGAACTTTAAAAATCTCCACATTGCGGCCGAGTTTTAAGGCCAGCAGTGTCGTGTACGAGTTATTCTTCGAGTCATCGGGCGAGCGGTTCATGCCACGGAGAGTGAGATTGATTGCAGTCTCCTACGTTTTTTGACGATTTCTAGATTTTGCTGAATGTGCGACAGTGTTTGTTTTCATCTACAGAGGGACGTGCGTCTTCTTCATCTTCATACATGCCTGTAGTAATCGACAGCGGCGCTCGTCTCATCGACAGTGTCGAGCTACGGTTGATTATTCTTGCCCGTATGGTTTTTTTCTTTGTACACTTTGATGTTTAATTGTTTCCAGAGGCCAGCTCTTACTTCGTCGACACTCTCTTGTGCATCAGAGTGTTACCCAGCTCTTTAGGTCTTACAATTGCACTGTGGACGTTGCTGGAGTAATTCAACATGCCACGGACAATTTTCCCGTCCAAGAAACTGTGTTCAACTGTTCATCTATTAACTTCAGAATTTTCAGTTGTGAGTGCTGTCATTTCAAGAACTATATATATTTCATAGAACATTTTTCCTTCCAGTGGATTCAACGTTTTATACAAGTTTCCCCCCAAAAAAATGGTTACTTGATGTTGTTTATCCCGTTAAATATATACTCAGGACATTAATTATTTTAAATTCATTTCTCTATTTTAAACCAGTTATTTTTATTTGCACTTTATATTATATTATGATGCTTTAATTCTTATACCCATTTCTTTTGCATGCCTTCAGCTCAAGAATTAGTATTAATTACTTTTAGGTACAAAATGTTATTTATGAAGGTTATCAGTATTGAATTTACTAAGAATTTTGTTTCATTATGGTTGGCATTGCATACTTCGTCTATGCTATTGGCAATTATTTTCCAATCAATTACACTCTGGAAAATATTTTTTTTAAAATTATTTATAACTCAGTATTATCTGTTTCATTTATTTTTTCAAGCAACTCCTATATATTATCATTAGGCTAATTTTTAAACTAATTTTTTTTGTTTCTTTCTCAAGCCCAAGAGTTACTTTTACTTATATTTTAGCTACAAAAAGTTATTTAGGTTGGTTACCAGTATCCATTTATGCTACGAGTTTGTTCTAGTAAGCTTATTTTAACATTGGTTATATCAATTTTTTTTCAGCAACTCAGATTTTGTGTGTGGGCATTATTTATAATTTTATTGTACTCTTTTAATTTATTCATTCTTATTTATGCTTTATATTATATTATTACTGGATAATTTTCCCCTATATTAATACCTATTTTTTTTTAACACTTTAAGCACAAGTGTTACAATCAGGATTAATTTTGGAAAAAGAAGCCATTTATCTTGGTTGAAAGTGTTAAATTGTACTAAGAATATTATCCTAACAAGTCTACTTTTACATTGATTAGAATTTGATAATTTTTTTTTTGTGTGTTGTATATATATAACCTGGTATTTTTGTGCTATATATGTATGTTTATCATTTAAATTTGGGTCCTCCACCATCTAGTAGTAGGTCTCTCAACCAATTAGGTATTAAATCTAAAATCGAGACTTACAACTTTTTTTTTCTTTTTTTTAAAATTTTTTTTTCTTTTTCTGAGACTTTTGTGAGTATTGCTGGCTCTTTAAGCCAGCAAAAGGCTTTCGGAGATCTTGTTAAAAGCTGCAAGCCATTTCAAGATTCTTTTATCCATTGTGAAGCGTTGTGAAGGGGAATAACAATTAAGAAAGAGTCAGCATAAGAAAAGGCCTTTCACATAAGTTTAAAAGATTGTTAGAAAAGGGAAACGTACGCAATAAAAATATATTTATGGTAGAGAGGGGAAGGTTTGGAAATAGCCGCCGCTCCCATATAAAAGGCCCCCATAAGAAAAGGCTTAGTAGTAAAATTAGATCGCGGTTAGTCAAAGGCCCCATGATAAAAGAGTTGCGTTGGACGAGGGTCAGTCGAAAAAGCCCCTTTAGAATAAGGAATGGGAATTGAAGGGATTGTAGTGAAATTTACGCAACAGTAGCAGTATTGTCGGATCATGGTCAGGAAAGATGTTATAAAACTGACCAGGTGTTAGAAAATAAAATATAAAAAAAAAATGTAGAAAGGAACAGGGGAAAAATGTGAAAGAATATGAAAAGGTTTAGTATAGGTCCAATGAGAAGTGTGATTTTAATAAAAGAGAAATATTAGGGCCACTAGAAAAGGGTTTTAAGACATAGGTGGAGTTTATATGGAGAAGAAAATACTGTGATTGGAAGGTGAAAACATGTATGCAAAAAGTTGAGATAAATATTAAGGGGTAGAAATGATACACATAGAGAGAGAGAAAGTTTTCAGAGAGTTGAGATCAGACGAGATTCTTTCGCAGTGAGGAAAGGGCCTTCGGGCCTCGCTCTGGGGTAGGGTTCTCGAACCCCCCCTGCGAAAAAGATGGAACAATATTAATGTTCCCGTAGCAACGCCGATTTGGGGTAAGTCACTCTTTACATTTCTGTTGCCTGTTGACAGTACTATTTTAAGATTTAAATTTAAATTAAAATCCCGTAAATGATACGTACCTTGTTTTATCCGGTGAGGACCCAAATTGTTATTTGAAAGATTATTAATCATTTTAGCACATTATTTTTTATCCATGTAGTTATAATCATTTTAATACTGTAATTTAACTGTTTATTTGTGTAATAAATTTTCGTTGTTAATTTTGTAAATATTGGTCCTCATCATTTATATAAAACATTTAAGTTGTGTATAATCTTTATCTACAGTGTTTACATGCTGGGGTTAAAACGAACCTGGGTAATTAAGTAATGGGTAATAACTAATTAGTAATCAAACCCTGTTTATTTTAATCATAAATATTGAAAAATCTTTTAAAAATAAAACCCATTAAAACCGCCCAGCAATAGGACTGTATTAATTGTGGTGTTAGCATGTCGTTAAAAAGTGACGGTGAAACAAACTATATTTTTTTTACTTGAATTCAAATGGTGTGTAAAAGTTGTATTTTTTAATAGAATTTATACTAAAATAAAAAATAGCTTAATTAAGAATTTTTTAATCCTCAAAAGTCCCTCAGATGTTGTCATTTATATTGATATCTGCTATTTTTTAGTTTTATTTCAATGATGCCGAAATAAGCTACTTATCCACCATAATTCCTTTTATCTATTTAGTTATGATTAGGGATTAAAAGGAATTAAGTGTGAGTTGTTAAAAACTGTTCTTTTAAAAGATTTTTTATTTTCGTATTTACAATTTTAGAGTTATTATATCTTGTATATTTTCTTGGATACCTCTTTATTTCACCAGACTTATTTTTTTTATCAATAAAAGTATGAAAGAAATCCGAAAAAGAGAGAGATTACTAGAATTAAGAATAAGTAATTTAACATCAAAATGAAAAAAAATAGGAATGAAAGTTTAACTTATAAGAAATTTTAGAAGAAATCAAAATTTAAATAGAAAAACGATCTAATTAACATTACAGTGTCAAATTTGTACTTTTAACTCTTAACCTTTTCAACCGAATCTTTATTTATAAACAAAACACGGTTTTTGACATTTTAAATCTATCACTAGTATTTCCTCATAAGACTGAAAATGAAGATTTAGTTTTAAGTATAGCTAACTGTCACCGTAATTTTATAGTGGTTAGTTCATGGAATAATATAAAGTGATTACTCATATGTATATATACCAATCAATTTATTAAACATTCACAATACACATACAATTAATATTATTCATTACTGAATTCCAACTCCTATATCTTATTAATACAATATATATATGATTCCGATTACTCCTATATCATATTAATACATTATTTATTCTCATCAATATCCTCCTACAACTATTCATTTCCATCATTTAATTATACTCCACCTTCTTAATTAATAATCCCACATATACATTACTCATATCATCATATCATTTAACTATTCAATAATTATTCTTTACTTCTCTTAAGATTCTTAACTGATACACATAAACATATTGCTAATATCATTATATCAAGATTCCAATTACTATGGAATTACACAACCAAAAATTTTATGATAGATATCTATTTATACATAACAATCCACCTTAAGCCACACTTCACTTTAGGCTAACCCCATCTAAGCTCCTTCGTTCATTAATACGTACTGGGCATTGGCGGAATAGCAAAACCAAAACCCTCCTACCTTGTTTTGAAGTTACACCGTCACAATAGCAGGGCTCTCCTTGCAACAATGGATTCTCCGTCCGGGTGTGCTCCGCCTAGATTGGCTGGGGGAAATCATCGGAAATCTCTGGTCCCGAGAAGCGGCAAGGTCATCGGAATTCTCTTGTCCCGAGAAGCGGCAGAGTCAAGCTACGGCTGCGGCATAGGTCAGGGCACGTGCTCCGTCAACACAAACTCGTGTCGGTTGGGCGATTGTCCCGAGTAGCGGCAGGGTCAAGCTACGATGGCGGCATAGGTCATCGGTCGGTTATTCTGGTACGGGGGCTTGCACCTATTTCTCCAGTATACGTTCAGTAGCAATTCATCTACTTCTCTCATCCTCCGTCGACTTCGGGGGCTTATGCTCCGACGGACGTACTCACGATACGATTTACTGCGTGTCCTATCTGCGTGACTATCTGCGTCTCCTGTGAGTTCTTAAACTAATCTGCACCCTTTCTATCTTTTTCACTCCGAGCAAAACTCCAAACATTTCTCCTCATGCTTTCATTGGTGGCCATCTCCTGACCAATAGGTCGATCTAGGCCCATATTATTGGCCGACCGAATTTTTTATCCTAATATTACAGAGGCTGTTCGCACATTTTTTAGACGATTTTGGTAAGCGGTAATATAAAATCGTTTGCTGCAAAAGAAATAATTGCAATTGTACTATGTTTTTAAAAGTCAAAATTATCATCTGCGGTTTGAAAGTTTTGTTTTTATTCAAAATGGCGTTTTTAACAAAGCAGTGGTTCGAAGGCTACATTTATGCTCTTTCCGAAGAGAAATAAGCATACTCCGTTATCCAAATTCGATGTGAGAGTCATGGTTTTGTGAAATCTAAAGCGTCGATAGGTAATATTGTCAACAAGAAGGGAAAAAAACGTCAAATTGGAGCCTCAAGTGGGACAAAAATTCCAAACAAGTATCCAAGGAAAAAAACGGACATCTTCGACTATTGCAAAGGTACGTTGTTCAATGTTAAAAGAAAATCCCCCTAGTCAAAGGACAGTTGCAAAATCATTAAAATGATCGGTGTCCACTGTAAACAAAATGATAAACGTTGATTTAAATCTTAAGAAAGCGAAAAAACGCAATCTGCATCGTCTTCTTCCAAATCATATCGCTGAACGCAGGACACGCTGCAGAATTCTATATGAGAAACAATTATCCAAAGAAAAATGGAAAACAATTGTCACAATAGATGAATCATGGGTGTATTTAAATGATTGCAACATAAAAAGAGCCATTTATTATCATAAAAGGGGAGAAAAAATTTAAGTACATGGTTCAAAGAATCGAAAGAAAGTTTTTCTAAGGGATTCATGGTTGTTGCTGTGTTTTCTTATAATGGCAAGTTAAAAATAAAAAGAGTGGGAAGAAATGTCAAGATGAACTCCAAATACTATCAGGAACATATTTCATCACCAATTTTTCTGAATGAAATACCATCGCTTTACCCACAGTGCCATCAATCTGTGAGACTCCATCAGGACAAAGCTAGCAGTCACACATCAAAATCCACTGTAAATTTCCTAAAAGAAATGGAACAAAAAACTAGTATCAAGGCCATACCCTTCACTGATATCCCTACTAAATCTCCCGATGTATCACCTATGGATTTTTGTGCTTTCGGACTTTTAAAATCTGCATTATCCAAACGTCGTCCCAAAACCCTTACAGGACTCTGGAAAGCAGTTCAGGAGGAATGGGATAGAATACCTCTTCTGACACTTCAAAAGGCATTATTATCCTGGAAATTGCGGTGTCAAAATATAGTTCAAAATAAGGGATGTCAAATAGAACATTTAAAACACAAGAATTTTATGTAATTTAGTTTTGTGAATACAATATACATCGTCTAAAAAATGTGTGAACAGCCTCTGTATTCCCAATCAAAATTGAAGGGGGCGTCCGCCCGTGTACCCTTCTGGGGTTTCTCACACTCCCAAATTCTCACGCTATTCTCCGACCTCCTTGACCTCCCAAAGGAAGTCAACATCGTAAAACTGCCTAACTCTCCCCTTTCCATCTTCAAATTTCAGACTCATCGTTTCCAAGCTTTTGCCTGCACAGATCATTAAATCCAGCTGGTCCCATTTTCTTGTATTCAACTCTCAACTGCCCCCTCTCAACTTGTCACCTCTCCTCTTCCGTTTCGCCTACGCAGCTCATTAAACCCAGCTGGTCAAGGCACTTCTTTGTCTGCTTTCCTTCAGTTACATATTCTATACCCCTCAAAATATTATTTTCCGCACCTGCGGTGTCCCCCTCTCTATTTTCTGATAACGTGTCGCGTCTTACCACGACACTAACCTTTGAAACTTGTGTGAGATAAAAAAAAGTATGGAAATTGTCATTGTTTCTTTCTGCTCTCTGCCTTTCTGGGTAGGAGAAGGAAAGCGCAGTAACTGGACTGTCGTCTTCTACAATACTACTTCCAGTAGTTATGTCTACATTAAATCTTACCTCAAATTCTTAAATACATTTTTTTATTTTTCAAACAGTGAAGATTTACATATTATTTCATACATGAAGTTCCAAAATAAACCTGAATTCATAAAATAAAAAATGCCTGGAAGATATAACTACGGGAAGCAGTGAAAAAAGACGTCTCCTGCTCTAACATGACTTGGCTACAATTGCCGAACTGAATAACTCTATCTATTAGCAAGCCTTCCTTTGAAACCCATTATCTCCGACGTCGTTTGCCTTAGTGAAAGAATATATTGCCTGTCAAAAGTATGGGCATAATTAGTGTAAAAAATCTCAGAAATCCAAGGGGTAGATAAAGATGAAGAATGCACATCTTCAGAGGGTTCAGGTATGTGTTTCTAAACAAATTCGTATGTACTGAGACTTAATTAGTTTGTCTGAAAGGATTACCAATTTTCCTTAATCAGTCTTTGAAGTAACAGTTGCGGCATAAGCCAACAATGGAAATCGATTTTTGTTTTTAATTTTTTTCCCACAGCGACGGGTACTTACGTATTTTGACATTTTGATCACATACGGCTTTTGCTAGCATTTTTGGAACGAAGTTCTTTTACGCGGCTTACAATAGAGTGAACTGGAAGAAATCGTCACGTAACGAAAAAGCGTTATGCCCCTTCCAGGCGACCTTCCTTAGCTTGCTATTGCTGGCTTGTGGCGTTCGCTTTTGGCTCCCACCCTGTCACCGTGAGTTCGATCCTCAATGATGCGTTGTTTCACCTCCTGCACTCGCGGATGTTCAACTCCGGCTTTTCTGCTATTTAAAATCTCAACTTAGTCTTAACGTTTTCTCCTAGTTTATTAATTCTTAATATTTATTCAATCATTTTTTATTTGGTGATAATATGAATACAGTTAGTTGAAATTTTAATTCTAAGCTTGTGGCAAAGTTTTCCCTTGTCATTTCAGTTTGAAAAGGCATTTGAAAGAAAATCGAAACCTGTGTGTAATAAATGAGATTTTAAGGTATGTGCCTATCTTTTGGGCACTTTTTTTGAAAAATATGAAATTTTTATTAAACACATGTTTTTAGTTAAAACAGGGAACAAAACTATGGATTGCCAAACCTTCTATAGAAAAATCTAACCAATATATTTCCTTTTTTTTTCAACAATATATTTTTTTATTTGTTATTGTTTTAATTCACACTGAATTTATATTGTGTCATTATTCCAATTTTATTATGGAAAGTCGAGAAACAGAAACTGCAGCAAGTGTAAATAATGCAAACTTAGAAAAGTAAGTTATAAATCATAAAATTGAATCTCAACATTCGCATCTTATTATAGTTACCATAAGCCAATAAATACCATGATACAATATAATGATAAAATTTAAAAAGAATTTTTTCTTATTTAGAATTTTTTATATATAATTTATAATTCACTATTTTATATTTAATTTTTAATAAATGACTATTTTCCTAAAATATTAAATGAAATTTATTGATTTAAATTCTTACTTTACATTTTTTGTTTGAAAAAATGATAAAAAATAAAAATAAAATATACAAATTAGAGAGAGAGAGAGAGAGAGAGAGAGAGTTAGTTAGTTGGTTGAATAAAAGAGGGCTGTGCATTTTGGCGTGACAAAAAATACACTAATATAATCAATAGAAATCTACATATTAAATCATGTTTAGAGTTGAAAAAATAATGTAAGGAACTTCGTTCCTGACGGGGGTCCCCCGACCGCACAATTTTTTTTCTTCTGGTAATTCCTATAGGTAAACCACCAATGCTTCCTATATGGGTGCACAGACGCCTACATGTCTTAGTGGGCATTGGAAGCAGGACCCATGTAAATATATTGTGTTAATTGTAAGTTGTGACGTTGACTGACATAAATTTTAGGCGAGACACTGGATATCTTTTGTTGAGAATATGGGATACTGAAGATCCCGAAGCAGTTATCTCATCTTTTTAACACAATTATCCCATCGAATTTATTTTATTTGCAAACAGGCCAAAGTGAATGTAAGAGATTTTTCTATACGAAGGTAAGATTAGAAAAATGAGCTCAACTTAATGCTGCTGTGTACTAACCCTATTGGATTCACTCACCTCAACGTTAATCTATGGAGAAAATTTGTCTACTGTGTAAAGCTACATAAATGCTGATATTCCAATAAAAATTGTATTTTTAGGTAGCCTTAACTTTTCTGAACCTTGAAACAGGATTTAACAGGAACTTTTTCCAGATTGTAACAAGGTGGAATACGCCATTTTCAACTTCGTACCCCGTTGGCACAGCTTTGGTATGTAGAATTCGTATATTGGTAATTTGGTATACACAGAATTCGTTTCGGCAACTCTGCCACAGTCGCGTGAAGCAAACCAGGTTGTACCGCTTTTTTCTTATTTATTTTTTTTATTTTGATTTAACCATGCATTTCCGTGTAGATTTATCTATAATTTCTGGATCTTCAAAGTTTACGCTGGTTTCCTTATTGTATTATTTTTAAATTTGCATTTTGAAAAATTAAATTTTTATCTATGTAACTCATACGATATTAACGATGTGTAGTTAGGATAGGCAACAAAAAAAAGTCGCCAACACAAAATATCGCCAATGGGGTCCTATATCGAAGCTGTTCCAAAAAATCTTTCATTCTAAGTTGACAATCCTTGGAAAATGTTCTAGATAGGTTAACACTGAGGTGAGCGAATCCTATAGGTTAGTACACAGCAGCCTTAAGAGAATTCCCAGAGAACACGACAATCGCCTACACACAAACCCTGAGCTTACTAAGAACATTTTAAAATCTACCATACATTCTTACTTAAATATGAACTGCAGAAGGTGCTATTGATTTAAAATATATCTTTTTCTAAGGCATTTTTTGTATATCTAATAAATTGAATTTATAAATTGAATGTTTGCGTTTGAAAACTCCTCTCCTATTATTTAATTTACCAAAATTCTTAGACTGTTAATAAAATATATTTACGGATGGATTATGCTAAATAAATTTGTTTTGGGATTTTTAATCAGTAATTTCAATTCACGCAGTTTGCTTTTTATAGTAAAATGATAATACGCTTAAACAGAGTTTAATTTCAAAAATGCGTGATATTACCGTGGGCGTTAAAAAAGTAAAATATTTAAAAGCGAGCTCTCTGCTTTTCGTACATTCATTCTAAACTCGAATTGAATTTTTACTCCTGAATTTGCTTGCATGCACATTTTTGTTATATGAATGAAATGAAAGGTAGAATTACGTAATTTGAATTATTAATTAATAACCTAACGGGAATTTTAAGTTCATTGCATTACTTCTGTATTCCAGGCATTTTATTTTATACTAGGTTAAAATTTACTTTTAAGTAATGAGTTACGATATTTATAAACTGTAATAATATAATTTACTTTTAAGTAATGGGTTAAGATATTTATAAACTGTAATTGTATATTACAATATGAATAATTATAATACGAACACAGCTTTTTATTTTCGTAAAATATTTTGCAATGCAGTATTCTATTCTATCATAAATTTTAAAACAAATGCATAAAAGCATTTAGCGAATCACAAGGTTATTAGAGAGGAGAGAGCACCGATTTCAGAGCAGTTTAACTTCATCTTAAAAATATTATTTCTTGGGGCCGATTTTTGTGCATTGTGTATTTCCTTACAGACTGATTACTTAGTGTTCCGAGCCTCAAACTTAGTCAAGAAGAAGCTTGCAAACTTTTATATGATGAAAGAATATTGTAATTAACTTGATTCGAGTTTAGACTACAGTTTCCCGATTATATAAAGAAAACAAAATCTTAGGTTAATGAAGGTAACAGATGTGGATTCTTGTATATTAGTGTACAGTATAATTACCATAAAGGTTGTAAATTTTAGTTACTTTTCTGTCTTCTGATGTTACATGATGGGTTTTCTCCTAACAGTATTAAAATAGTTAAGACAGAAAATAATCAAAGCTAATCCAAGTTGAAAATTTATTAAAATTAGTCTTCAGAAATGGCAATTTGAAATAAACCGCTATTATCACTAAGGAGTTAATGTTATCACTTTAGCAAATTTGGGTTCCGACCTTTCTCAGGTTCACCGAAGTTTTAAATAAAGCAAGTAACATAGAGATGTTTTGGTGAAAGAGAAAAGAAAAATAATGAATTTAATCAATGGCACTTTTATACGTATTTAAAATCTGGATAGTTTTTTTTATAGTTTTTATGAATATAGTTATATTTTAAACTTGCGTTATATTTAATTATAACTTTATAATTATTGTTAATGTTATATATAATAATAATCTTAAAGTTCTATACAAATAAATTATTTATTATAACTAGTTGGTACCCGTCAAAACATGATGGCTAGATAGTAAATAAATATACTAATACACAAATTATACTCAACACATCATTGCTAAATGTTGAAAATCATAATAATGTGCAGAAACAAATTAATGTTTAAGCGGCCTCGTTCTTATTGAGTATCTAAAGCCAGATTTAAAAATGTCACTGAGCATGCGCAGAAAGCAAATTTTTAATTTCAAATTATCGCTAATTAAACAGCGCTAAATAAATAATTTCCATCAGGTTTAATCTTATATTTCACAAACATTAAAAATAAAAATGGCAGAGAGAGATCTAGAGAGACTCCTCGGCATTGAAACATGTCACTGAGCATGCGCAGAAACAGTGAGTTTCTAAAGCCAGATTGAAACATGCCACTGAGCATGCGCAGAAATCAGATTTTAATTTTAAATTATAGCTCATTAATAGAAATTGTAGTTACAAAAAACCAAATTTGACAAATCTACAGATTACAACCTTTCGTTTAAGACCAAAATGAAGTAAATTGATGCAGTAGTTTTCTCTCACGGACTACCCAAAAAGTCGGCTTAGCAACTTAAAAATAAAGATTTAGATATTTATTAATTTTTATGTCCATGGGTTTTCTCCGTTACTTATATTATTCTGTGTTTATTACTGATCAAAAAACTAATCTAAACGCATGGCATAACAGTTCGAATGTGGACCAAAGCCGGTGGTGCCCATCTCACACCACGGTACTTTCTTCACCGTGGGCTTATGGTGCCATACAGCACATGTCTCGGTCAGGTGGTCAACCTGACGCGGGACCTCCAGAGGTAGTTCCCAAGCCAGAGTTAGCCTCATTTTATCGACCCACTCAAGGGATAAAAGGCTGAATCGACCTCGCCCAGTCGCAGGATCGAAACCTGGACCTGTGGTGTGGCAGCTTGAAGCTTTTAGCCACAATGACACCGGGTGTTACTATTCAAAACTTGTCTTACTTTCTTACTTTGACCAGTTCTTTTTTATAGACACTTTACTTTATTATTATTAATGACATATTAAACAAAAAAATTCAGGTAGTCTCTTCTAACGAAACTAAAGCGGGTTATTAACGCAGGATTAGTTATCATTGCTTACCTCTTTTTTTTATTTATTTCGATAATGGTAAAACAATCGATGTTTATCGATATATCAAATCAATTTTGTGATTCATAATGGTAAAATAAAAAAAAGCTAGCGCGCGCCATCTAGGGAAGAAAAATTGTGTTATTCGAAATTAACAATCCGCACGAAGCGGTGATCTTAATCTTTAAAATGGTACCTCATTTATCGATTTTGGTTAAGTATGGAGAGAAAAAAAGGGATAAAACAAAAAAACACCTTTAGAAATAATATTCTGCCACTCTTGATTTATAACTCGTAACGACAGCTGTAACGTCTGAAAATTTGCTTTACCACAGACCGTTATGGAGGAACGTAATCCCACGTTAAAATATCATTTGTAGAGCATATCGGGCATCTTCAGTTGATAAAATAAATTTACCTAAACCTGTTAAATATTTTTAATATCATAATGAATGTTTTCTCAATGGTTTATCAATTTTTTTCATGCCACAAAATTCCACTGGCTGTCTCAGGTGTTGAACCTGAAACTCTCCTCTTTCTTATCATTGCACTCTTGTGTCCCATAGCCACCAACAAAACCCAAAATATCTTCACTGACGAGCAAATCTGAAATTTTTTTGTTTTGTGAGAGAAAGATGACCTGCCCATCAATTGATATCAACTTTATTCAGGCGCCACAACAAAGCTAAGTGGTCTGTCAAACTGTATATTCCCCTAAATAAGAACACCACTAATAAAATGTTTATATATTGTGATTCGGCATAATTTCTAAAACATAAACAGTTGAATTTCACTCATTGGGAGAATTTCTAACTCACGTGGGAAAAAGTTATTCATTTTGATACAAACCGCTCTCATTATTTTCTGGTAAACGATAGTAAAATTTTACGATTCCACCTACACACTTATAAATAGCTTTTGAATTTTTGTAAATTCTGAGGCTGAATTTGTGCGTTGGGAAATTTTTTTGTGTGTTAATTTACGAAGTACATCAAATATATTAAAATGTAAACAAAACGTCTTTCATTTTCAAATGGGAAATGTGTAATAATTTATAAGTTGCATATATATTTATGACCTGATGAAGAATGTTAGGAATAACCTGCACAATGGTATACATAGACATTGCTTCTAAAAGTGTCTTATGTATGGCTGATTTTTAATTAAAACCGTTACTGCAAAACTTATTGGGATAGGGTGAGTGTACCTTTTATATTTCTGTCTTTTCATTTGCTTTCTTTTAGTGTTATATGTTTACATTTTACTGCTACATAATCTTGCATTTATGGTGCGTTTAGCTCAGGATACAAGATAAGTACAGGATTTCTGTTTATTTTCATTTGATTTGATTATCTGTTTCAATGGGGATCTGGGGGCCTTGGGATGTCCTTTCGTTAGACCTGCATTCTATTTAGAATGTTCCCCCTTGATGTAACTGATTCAGTTAGGCCTCCTGATGAAGAGACCGGTCGTTTGCCTCGTTATATTGGTTAGTTCTTTTACTGCTACAGAATCTTGCATTTATTGTGCGTTTAGCTCTAAGTTTAGCATTTAAAAAAATTTTTGTCTGCATTCTTCCTGTTAGTAAATATCTTTCTCTGTTGAATTATTTACATGTTACTAGTTATAATTGTCTTATGCAAGCTAATTTAACGAGACACTGTTAAAAGTTAGATCTAATCGTCCATTAACCACCATTTGAGCCAAATGCTTTTGCGGTTATACATTTTAGTGAACGCAATTTACGCTAAATATGTTTTTAATTAAATAATATAATTAATGAAAGTTGATCTCTCAAGAGTATTTTATTACTTCAAGAGTAATTCTTTTGATGAAATATTATAACAATAATAAAGTGATAATCATGTTTGAAATCACATAAAAGGATGTAAATTAATGAGCTTTATTAATCCAATATTAACATTCGGTTATTAATAATTGCTAAATTTCTATTTAAGGTTTTTAGTTTTGTTTGTTTGATTTTCGTTAATACTTAATTCTTATCTTGCAATTATTAATAAACTCAAAGGAGAAAATAATGTAATGAGAAATTTATCAAGTGTTTCAAATAAAGTTTTCTAAAATTAGAGGAGAAATAACCTCCCTCCACGAACTATAAATAAATATATAAAATTTTTCTCTAATATTTTAAAATTTTACTCAAGCTTTGCAGTGACTCTCTTTACAAACACCGTGGGTATAATTTGTCAACTGCGAAATGCATAACTTTACTTGTTGTATTATTATTGTATAAGTAATCTTGATTTTTATTTTTGATTTTATATATGATTTTTTATGTATTTTCATATATGTATACACACACACACACACATATATATATATATATATATGCTTAAATCAATCTAATACGTAATTAAAACTATTTTAACTTTGAGCTACCGTGAATTATATATGGGAAACTGCATGTAATGTTTCGTAAGAAAATTTTGCAGTTTAAGAGCTTAATTGCTCTTTAAGCACATATTTTTAATCTGTATATGCAGACTACTAATATCAAAAGTATTTCTTAAATGTATATCACTCTTTCAGACGCTCTGTCCATCATTTTTTCTTAAATAAAGGAGGAATTTATTACGATGAATGCAAAAATAGATTTTCCTTATGCAAATTAAAAATTAATCCGACATTTCGACACAAAGAAAGCAATAGCATTTAAAGCAAATAAAAAAACGATTAATTTTTTCTTTAATAAGAAAAAATGCCACGGTATTTGGTACTGAAGTAAATTTCGTTGAGTACTGAAATCAATTTAAGGTTTGAAAGGAAAATAAATTAATCCTGCATAGATGACAGCAATGCAATTAAAGGTACTTGTTGAATAGGCCATTAAGTTGCACGGGACATCACTGTGATAATATCATATGTGTACAAAAAGAGATCATTTAACAACTCAGAGAGAGGTTTATGATATCTGCGTAATATTTTTTCTTCATTTTCAACTGGAGGGGAAGATAACCAAATCATAGACAAGGCCCAAGATGAATTTTAAATTTTAATATCTAAAAACACGCACATTTAATAGAAAAGATAATAAGTTTCTTGATGTGTTATAAATACAGCATTAAATATTATCTCGAATTTCGATCATCTCGAAATTTGAGATGAAATTCGAGATACGGGATGGCCTAAAAGTATTATCCAGGGTTTGATGTGAATAGTACATAAAATAATTTAAGAATCTTTTATCAACATGTATTTTTGTATTGTCATATCCGATATTCCAGTAAAATGTTTTTCTCTATAAATATAGGGGTTAAATTCCATCAAAGCACGTAAATTATTACAAAGGAATTATTGTGGAACAAATACAGAAGTCTTATATTTTTGTTATGTTTTGTTATGCACAGATTTAAAATTATTTATACTGCTATGATGCTGAACTCTCTTCCTACTGGCAATTCATAATTGACATACTATGTAAAAAATGATAGATTAAAAATTCATAGTAAAAAAAACCAAAAAAACGAGATTTGATATGATAATAATGATTAATTTTTATTATTAGTTTATATAAATATCAAACCCCACCAACTATTGATCGACATTCATATTAGAATGCAGAATGTCAGATTTTAACCTATTTATAAAATTGAAAAAAAATTGTTAAGTTAATTATAGTCGTATATACAACGGAAAAACACTGATATTCAGAAATGAGAAATCTGAAAATGTACAGTGACTGAAAATCAAATAAAGAAAATTACTTGAGAGCATACAAAACGAAAAACTTATTTTTCACTTCGTTAACTGATCTTTCGTTTTACGAGCTAGGGTAATACATTTTAAAAATATCATTATCAGATAAAGTCACAAGAATAAGGGAAAGTTATAGTTATACTCGACTAGTCTCTATTATTTTCTTTTTTACTGAAAGAAAGGAAAAAGTGCCAACCCTAATTTAAAAGCCTTAACCTTTTTTCTTACGGGGTGGGATAGCATATATCCCTAGAATACGAACCCAAGATTGGATATAAATATGTGTGCATATATATATATATATATATATATATATATATATATATATATATATATATATATATATATATATATATATATACACTCAAGAGCCAAAACATTATGACCACCTGTCAATAACGAGTTGGCCCACCTTTGACGCGCAACACAGCTTCAACCCGCCTAGGCATGGATACCACAAGTCCTTGGTAGATGGCCGGAGACAGATTGTACCAGATGTTTAAGCAACGGTCACGCAAATCCGAGATATTGCGAATTGGTGGTCTTTGAACTCTGAGCTGCCGTCCCATCACTTCCCAAATGTGTTCTATCGGATCGAGATCCGGTGAGTTAGGCGGCCAGGACATTAACTGGAATTCAGCATCATGTTCCTGGAACCACTCCAACACAATTTTAGCCTTGTGACACGGGGCGTTGTCCTGTTGGAACATTCCATTTCCAGCTGGAAAAACAGAGGCCTTGTAAGGGTGCAACTGGTCCGCAATTATGTTCAGATACCCTGTAGCTTTCATGGTCTGCTCTACCACAACCACGGGTCCCAGAGACGCCCAAGAGAACGTCCCCCAAAGCATAATACCGCCACCACCGGCCTGTGTATGACCTACTGTACATTGAGGGAGCAACAGTTTGCCTGGAAGACGGCGTATCCTGACACGGCCATCGGCGTGATGAATGACAAACCGTGATTCATCTGACCAGGCAACTCTCTCCCACTGATCCATGGACCAGTTGCGATGTTCCCGGGCCCAGCGCAGGCGCAGTTGGCGATGACGCTTGGTCAGCAAAGGCACACGAGTGGGACGTTTGCTGCGTAGCCCCATATCCAACAGTGTCCGCTGAAGAGTGTGCTGCGATACTATTCTACTTGGTCCTGCATTGTATTGGGCTGTCAGCTGAGCCACTGTCTGGCTCCGGTTTTGCTTCACCATTGGAGACAGTCTCCGACGACCTTTTCCTTTGATAGCGTGTGGACTTCCAACACCATGTCGTCTACTGCTGGTTTCACCGTCATTCATCCACTTTGCATAAGTACTAACAACAGTAGGTCGCGAACAACCCACGAGTCGTGCAGTTTCGGAAATACTTGTTCCGAGCCTTCGAGCCATTACAATCTGCCCTCTATCAAAGTCGCTTAGATCCGCAGCCTTTTCCATCACACACAGAAGTAAGTGAAAGAATGATTCTTCAGACTCTCCAGCAGCAGTTAAATACCACTTCCACCTGATCACGTGCCTTCCACGTCATCCATTCGAATTAATTGCAAAATGTAGGGGTGGTCATAATGTTTTGGCTCTTGAGTGTATATATACACCAGCTGGCACCTGTCAAAACATGACGTCTAGATAGTAAATAAATATACTAATGCACAAATTATACTCAACACATCATTGCCAAATGCTGAAAATCATAATAATGCGCAGAAACAAATTAATGTGTTTAAGCTGCCTCTTGCTTAGTGAGTATCTAAAGCCAGATTTAAAAATGTCACTGAGCATGCGCAAAAAGCAATTATTTTTAATTGTAAATTATTGCTAATTAAACATCACGAAATAAACAATTTCCACCAGGTTTAATTTTATATTTCACAAACATAATTATCATAAAAATGACAGAGAGAGATCTAGAGAGACTCCTTGGAATAAACGTGTTTATCATTAAAACACTTCACTGAGCAAGCGCAGAAACAGTGAGTTTCTAAAGCCAGATTTAAACATGCCACTGAGTATGCACAGAAATCAATTTTCAACTGTAAATTTTATCACTAATTAATAGAAATTGCGATTACAAAAACCAAATTTGACAAATTTACAGGTTACAATCTTTCTTTTAAGACCAAAATGAAGTAAATTGATACAGTAGTTTTCTCTCACGGACTGCTCAAAAAGTTGTCTTAACAACTTAAATACAGTATATAGATAATGGCCTTTCTTACAAAGGGGGTGTGAAATTTCCCGTTCTAAACAGGGAATAGGAAAAATGGGCCCCAGAGGCTAAAGGTTAATAAGTTCTGTTCGAAACGCCTACTTTAAAACATTCTTTTCTACATTATCTACTGGCTTAGTTTTCCTTCAATTTTGCAATTCTATTTCCTATTGGTCTACTTAAGATAATGTACTTTCCTACCACAGTTAGAAAATTTTGTTATTTTTGAGTCCCGCTTTTGATTATGTGTGGTCCACACACAAGTTGAAATACAGACTTCGGAGAGGTCTCTCAAACTATCCCTTTATGGAAAAATTCTTAACTTTTATGATATTTTCCGTTATTGATTCACTCTAAAAGAGTTTTCTCTTTAGTTATATGACAATTTTCTATGAAATATAACGAGAGCTTAGAAGTGTTGATGTTGTTGCTTATGCCACTTGACCGACAGCAACATCGGATGAAGTCCCGAAGGCTATGGGCGATGAAGGTGTGGCTCCTGTTTTGACTGGCACCTCAAGGGTCGAAGTCCGACTTGGGCAAAGGACCAGTCCCGTAATTTGAACCGAGTCAATTGACGAGACCAGAACACATGACACCGGTAATTTTGAGAGAGGTAATTTTGAGAACTTGGAGGACATTGCAGCCACGGCATATTTTACGCGCACCAGCCTCCATTAGTGCACACGGCAGTGGATTTGTCAGCAACGAGCATCGAACCAGTGACTTTCAGATCACTAGCCCGTTGCTCTTGCCAACTGAGCCACCACACCCAAGGTTAGAAGTTACTAGCGTATCTCACATGATGGAAGATATCATTTGTGACGTCACATGTTTATATTATTGTGTCCATCCGTAAAATTGAATGATACCATTTTGTCTCAAAGGATATATTTCGAATAAACATTTTTTTCTAACGTATCATGAAAGGTTTAAGTCAAGGATCAAATTTAGAGACCTTAAATTACAGGTATTTGAAATACAGTGAAATACTAGGAAAAGGGTATCGCATTTATTTTAAGTTTAAAATTAAAAGTTTAAAGCACGATAAAATCCAATATATAGAACATTCAGAAAACCTATACTAGAATAAACACAATTTACGATTCCTTTCAGAATTACATTCGTTCTACTCTCACGCGAGAACTTTCAGCTTCAGAGATTGTTGTTCCAAATAGAACTAATGTATTTTAAAACGTTCAGACAACTTTAGATTGAAAAGCTGAGTAATCTTGATTTCAAAGTCTTGAATAATTACAAATATGTGTCGTTGAAAAAGGGTTTGTTCAACCATTCAAATTCTTCAGAAAAAAACGAATTCCTAACGATTTTAGTTAAGTTTACAGGATTTTATTTTGGTTGCAGGAACGAATTCCCAAAGGTATTAAATACGTTTTGTATATAATGATCGTAATTTTATAGATAATTAATATAACGTAACATCAAAAATTCTATTCTCAACATTTATTCTTTAACTATATATACCGATTCTACTCTCGTTCTCTAATAACTGTTGACCGGCATTGTACCAGAACAAGTTCTCGCACGGAAATTAACAAAAAGGGTGTGTGTATTAGTGTACACGCGTAAGAAGTGAAATTTCTTCCGGTTATATTTCGTATTTTTTTGTGTTTATAATAAATAGATAGATGAGGTATGAGGAAAATAATTTTTTTTTGTTTTAAATAAAATATACAATGCTACAATAATAACGTTTTGCCCATTTTCCATTTGACATTGAGCCATACACAAGTCTCCAATCGTCGATGCTATTCAACTATGGACATTGGATTGTGTAATAGAAAAATCTATTGATGGAGTTAGAATGTTGATGACATTATTAGAATTATGAAATAATATTATTAGAGTTATGAACTCCTGCTCTAGTATTAGGCCGTTTATATTTTACAATGCAGCTGAAATTAGGAAAGGATTTTTAGTCTTCATCGGCTAGCCAAGTTTCAGATAAAACTAAGAGATTTGAATTTTTTACAATTAAATCATTTAACTCATTAGCACGAGCTCTAACATTTTGGCAATTAAAAGTAAATACTGACAAATCTTTTCTGCTATTGGCAAAATTAACTAAATTTTCATTTATAGTTTCTAGTTTGTTTAGTGAAAGTAGTTTGAATTCCGTTTGTAAATCTATTATTGATGACGATGTTCTTCGAACATGTAAAATATCTTTTCATTGTTGTGCGTCGTTATATGTAATCCTTCAATACTCGTCGCACGGGATAAAGCAACTTATAACAACAATTGACTGTGACGTCGATCGTATTCATAAACAATTTCCGAAAACGTGCTACCTTGCGATTTATGAATTGTGGTAGCACAAACACAGACCAAAGGAATGTGGATACGTTTAGCAAATACGGTTTTATTGTTGTTGAGTGGGATAGTGGAAGATCTTTGTACAATTGGCACAACCATTCTACTGACATTATTTTCTGCTGCGTGACCTGCTGCTTTGCGTCTTAGTTTTTCAATTATTTGAGGTAAATCTGGAAACTCGAGCCATGCTATTTTAACCACTCCATCGTCATTTGTCTCTACATGAACTAACTTTCGAAAGGCACCATTCGCTAATTCGTCTGTTACGTCGATATTTGTGGTAATCATGTTATAAATATTTTTTACAAAAATCGTTAGATAAGGCAATACATTTGTATCAATTAATGACATTTTATGTAGATTTTGGTGGACAAAAGTTCCTTGCTCTTTTGAAGTATAGGCAATATATACATCTTTTGAAGTTGAAGTTATTTTCTCGGTATATGAATTCAAAATTTTATTACTATACTCAGTGACTGAATGGTTCGTGTTGAATAAGCGTATGCCTTGAGGACACCTAATTGCAGATTCTTCTACAGTGCAAAAACGATATTCAATTAGAGCTATTTTGATTTCTTCAAGACGCTTATCATTTCCAATTTTCGTAACTATAGAAGAAAATTGTTGATTCGCTTGACGTATGACCTGATCTAGTTCATAAAACTTTAGATTTCGCCATCATATTGGTCCAAAAATAGTCTGTTTGGTTTGTTTATAAATGGGTGTAGTGCCAACTGGTGGTAATTGACGTAAATCTCCGATGAAAATAATATCTAACCCGCCAAAACTCAATTGAAAATTTCCAGTTATTTGCTTTAATCTGGAATTAATTTTCAATAATAACTGAGCGCTAATCATACTGATATCATCAGTAATTATAACTTTAATATATTTGAACAGAGTTCTGTATTGTTGAGCAGTTTCATTACTTAAAGGAAATAATCTGGATAAAGATATTTTTAAAGCGGTATGAACAGCGCGGGTTGCCTTCTGCGCCAGCGCTTATCTCAAGTTGGCGTAACTTGCGTATCCGCCTGCGCATCAACACAGTCAATTGGCACCGCCTGTAGGTCGCGCGTCAGATGCTCACATCGCGAACCCAACGCTCCTGCGCATTCTTGGCCGGAAAGGGCTCCGTAACACAAAATCGTTTCCGTAACACAAAAGCGTTTCCGTAACACAAAATCGCAACATGAATGACTAAATTTTCCCCACACCGCCGATAAAGAAGTTTCACTTCAAAAATGACTCTTAAGCTAAAACAATTTACAATTACGCTTTTATAAGAAAATAATTGAACGTATTTTAAATGCTATAAGTAATCATAATCCATTCTCCAGCAATCCGCGACTGATTTGCCATAGCTAATTCTATAACAATATACAACAGGTAGATATTTGATGATATCACAAATACTGACGACACCAATATTATACCAGAAACAAAATATTTCAGGTAGTCTCTTCTAACGAAACTACCGCGGGTTATTAACGTAGGATAAATTATCGTTGCTTACCTCTTTTCTTTTTTTTTTGACGCATTTTGGTACTTTTCTGTTTAACTGTTTACTGCTACTGGGTTTGGCGCGCTGCCAAAATTAAAACTCAGGACGGACCCTTCATTTTTCTTTCCGGAGGACCATTATTGAGGAATGTAATCCTACGTTAAAAGAATCCTTATCTCAAAATTCAGTAGATGGCAGAAAAATATTCGGTGACACGTTGCTCTATTAATAGTCCCTCCCCGCTCCATAAGAAAAAAATATGTCTAAAACGTTTTAAATAAAACTTTTATCTACGTTTTAATTCCTAAGACATTCAAAATTCAACTATCACCAACCACTTCCAACATGTAGTAAAATATTGCTGAAAAACAAAAATATTCAATATGCCAACTAGCCTAGTAAGACCCAAACATACATATATAGTACACATATCTATTCATACAACCTTTGTCCAGAAAGTTCGGTGAATGTGTTTATAGTCACAATGGATTGTTGTCTTACATGAAACAGCTATTACTGTCCTTCGAAGTAATCCCCGTAGGCGGTAATGTTCATCTGGGAATGGCTGTGCAAGTCTTGGAAATTCCTGGAGATAGCCTTCACCTGGGTCGTAGCATTACGTCGGATGTCCGAAATGCCTGAAAACCTGTGGCTCTTCAGGGCTAATTTCAATTTGGGGAACAAGGAAAAGTCCGAGGGAGACAAATCTGGGGTATAGAGTAGGTGATTCAGGGACACAACTCGCCTGTTGGCCAGGAACTGCTGCATCAGAAAGGCAGTATGTGACCGGGCATTGTCGTGAAGCAGGGTCCAAGTTGCCTTGCTTGGCGTACTAGGGGCGTACCCGATTGATCCGTTGCAGCAGACGCTTCAGCATATCCACGTACTTAACGGCATTTAACGTGGTGCCTTCAGGGAGGAATTATTTATGGATGAGACCCTCAGAATCAAAGAACACCACGAGCATTGTCTTGATGCGAGATTTCTCACTTCGCACCTTCTTGCTTTTCGGCGATCCTGGACCCCGCCACTCCATACTCTGAAGCTTGCCGTCGGGGTCGTACTTCAGGCACCAGGTCACCCGTGTCAATGGTTTTCAGGAAATTCGGGTTTCAATCTACCATGTCGAGGAAGTTTCCACAGGCGTCAAGGCGAATTCGCATTTGTTCCGGCGTCAAAGTGTGGGACACAAGTCGGGAGCAAAGCTTGCGTTTACTCAACTCCTGGGCCAGTATGAGGTGGGCCATCTCACGACCAGATCCCACTTCCTCCGCTATCATTTGCACTGTCACACGTCGATCCTTGGCCAACAATTCCTTTATTTTCTGGACGTTGTCGGGGGTGCGTTCAGTTGCAGGCCGACCATTTCGGGGGGGGGGGGTCTTCAGTGGTGTCCCACACTTCTCGGAAACGTTTAAACCACTCATACACGAACTTCAAGATGATAGCACGTTCTTTGTAAACTTTTAGCAGCATTTCACGAGTCTCTTTTGTTGATTTTCCAAGTTTGAAACAGAACAGCATATTCGTTCGCAGATACATTTTGAATTTCGAAAGAGCACACAACACCTTCACTCTACAGTGAACTGTTTCCACACGATAAGCTAACTCACAGCGCCGCCGCTAAGGAACTGGTTTAGATCAGCCTTCACCTGTCCGGCATGGTATGCGCCGGTTGCAAACTCTTACAACCGTGAGCACTATGACGTCATTTACCGAACTTTCTGGACAAAGGTTGTATTTTCTGTAATTTATCCATGTTAGTTGCAAGACTTCAAGGCTGATAAGACCAGAAGGGGAGGGGGGAAGATTCTCCTATATTGGCCCCAGTACTTTCCATAAGCCTCGTATTAGCTCTTGGTGCCCTTGCAGAACTTTAAAAAAATTTATTATGTTCAAGTACTCATAATTAAATCATGCAGACAGTGGAATCTTCAAAAATGAAAATCATGAGAGTTCAAGTTCAAATATATTTAATCTCTTTCATAACCCTCTCAGGGTGAACATAATGCTCATTATTTCAGTAAGAGCAACCTCGGGGCATAGTTGGTGGTTCTGCCACCCCATTTATTTGATCTGTCAGTATCTTCATTATCCGAACTTAGTTCTTGTTATACATACAAAGAAAGACAAGAGCAGGATGGGAATGGCCACTCCTCCAACCAACCATGATCGGTTACGTCATACGTATAATACAGTTTTCAGTTAACACACATAATATGTAATATGAAGAATAAATTAAGATATGATTTACTTCAGAATGAATCAGGAGTAAATAGCACACAATGTACTTTCAGATTAATATTATGAACTGAAGTAAAGTTACATTTTTATAATAGCGAGCGTGAGTACGTGGGTTTCCATGACTACGAGGTTGGCAGTTCCCGTAAGTTTGGAACACGTAATATATTAACCCATATTTCCAGCAATAATGACTTAACTATCGTATAAGTATCGCTATTGATAGGCTTAACAATAGGCCTAAACTGCTAGATTCAGTCCAAAAAGAGTGAACTTAAAAAACTTCATTGATACCAACAGGGATCTTTCTTCAGGAGTTTCATTCAGACACTTCAGTAAAGTGTAAAGGATATATTTTGAGTAAATCCTAACACATACATCAGTTATTGTTGAAAACTGATCACATATTTAAAATGTAAAAAAATCTGGTAAAATTGTCCAATTGTCCAACCAATTCATAAATTTACCAATTCATCAAGTGTAAAGGATATATTTTGAGTAATTCTTAACACATACATCAGTAATTGTTGAAAACTGATCACACATTTAAAATGCAAAAAAAGTTGGCAAAATTGTCTATACACGACAAGTTTTAGCAAAATGTTCTTTACAAATTATCTATTAGTAAAAATTTTTTTTACGTATCCAAAAATAATTATGATTAGAATAATTCAACTTTCTTTAAAAATTAATCATAAAGAATGCGAATTAGTAACATTTATTCGTTCAGAAGCAAGGAAGATAACAATAACCTGTATCTAAAAGTATAGTAGGCCATGGCCCATTTTATTTTCAGAAAATAATTTCTCGAAACAGACGAAACTTAGGTAAATCGTAGTGTTTTTTTAACAATTCATCAATTATTTTCACTTATTAAACTTTATTATGAACGAAACCTTATGTTGAATTTCTGTATGATAAAAAGCTTGAACGAGAATTAAAATAAAATTTGAGGAATAGATTTGTAGCTCTTCTAAAGAAAAATCGAAAATCCATTAGAAAAGAATGCACATTCAGGATATTATAAGCTTCTTTTCATCCCCTCCCACCCCTTTGAAAATGTCTTTAGGATCTACGTCCCTGGGAAATTTACTCAGAAATATTTGTTTGAAAACGGAATTTAACACACACACACACACTTTCGGAGAATTTTAATTAAAAGTCTTCTTTATCAATTTCTCCTTTTAACATTTCAGAGTGAGCATCTGGGACATTGAGATGGGAATTTATTTCTTTCAGGATAAATCTTATTTTTCTTTAAAATGCTTTTAATAGTACTTAAAGATCTTTTTTACTTAACGAGACGAAAAAAGCCCCGTGGAAGTACTTACTTCCTTTATTACAGTTGGAGTAGCAAGGAGTGATTTAAGATGATTCTATGTCTTTTTTCTGAAGAAACTGGCACTTAAAGGTGGGATATTCGACGGCGCATAGTGAGAATTTCATTGGTTGAATTATTAAAAGAGCATCTGGAAGATTTACCAACACACTCTATATTTTCGTAGACAAATAAATAAATACATACATACATACATGCATACACACGAGTTCATACATACATGCATACATCTATCTATCTATCTATCTCTATATCTCTATCTATCTATCTATCTATCTATCTATCTATATATATATATATATATATACAGAGGCAGTTTGCACATTTTTTAGACGATGTATATTGTATTCACAAAACTAAATTACATAAAATTCTTGTGTTTTAAATGTTCTATTTGACATCCCTTATTCTGAACTATCTTTCGACACCGCAATTTCCAGGATAATAATGCCTTTTGAAGTGTCAGAAGAGGTATTCTATCCCATTCCTCCTGAACAGCTTTCCAGAGTCCTGTAAGGGTTTTGGGACGACGTTTGGATAATGCAGATTTTAAAAGTCCGAAAGCACAAAAATCCATAGGTGATACATCGGGAGATTTAGTAGGGATAACAGTGAAGGGTATGGCCTTGATACCAGTTTTTTGTTCCATTTCTTTTAGGAAATTTACAGTGGATTTTGGTGTGTGACTGCTAGCTTTGTCCTGATGGAGTCTCACAGATTGATGGCACTGTGGGTAAAGCGATGGTATTTCATTCAGAAAAATTGGCAATAAAATATGTTTCTGATAGTATTTCGAGTTAATCTTAACACTTTTGTCCACTCTCTTTATTTTTAACTTGCCATTATAAGAAAAACCAGCAACAATCATGAATCCCTTAGAAAAACTTTCATTCGATTCTTTGAACCATGTACTTAAATTTTTTTCTCCCCTTTTATGATAATAAATGGCTCTATTTTTGTTGCAATCATTTAAATACACCCATGATTCATCTATTGTGACAATTGTTTTCCATTTTTCTTTGGATAAGTGTTTCTCATATAGAATTCTGCAGCGTGTCCTGCGTTCAGCGATATGATTTGGAAGAAGACGATGCACATTGCGTTTTTTCACTTTCTTAAGATTTAAATCAACGTTTATCATTTTGTTTACAGTGGACACAGAACATTTTAATGATTTTGAAACTTTCCTTTGAATAGGGGGATTTTCTTTTAACATTAAACAACGTACCTTTGCAATGGTCGAAGGTGTCCGTTTTTTCCTTGGATACTTGTTTGGAATTTTTGTCCCACTTGAGGCTCCAATTTGACGTTTTTTTTCCTTTCTTGTTGACGATATTACCTATCGACGCTTTAGATATCACAAAACCATGACTCTCACATCGTTTTTGGATAACGGAGTATGCATATTTCTCTTCGGAAAGAGCATAAATGCAGCCTTCGAACCACTGCTTTGTTAAAAACGCCATTTTGAATAAAAACAAAACTTTCAAGCCGCAGACGATAATTTTGACTTTTAAAAACATAGTACAATTGCAATTATTTCTTTTGCCGCAAACGATTTTTTATTACCGCTTACCAAAATCGTCTAAAAAATGTGCGAACAGCCTCTGTATATATATATATATATAGATTAATTGATTGATTGATTTATCGTAGCGAGCTGTTCAAATTTTATAGATTAATAGGACTTAAAGTTGAAACTGCGAACGGATAAAACGTTTTTATTTCAATCATGTCTCCTCTTTAACCCCCTCCGTGCATTAATAAAAATTGCTGTAAAAATTTATAGAAATTGTTTTTAACTGCTTATTTTTCTTTCACCAGGTTCTCGGTGTGTCCGAACGAGAATTCCTCGACCAGATGGGAGTGTATTTTGTGTCTTTTGTTGGTCAGTACGGGTACGATCGAGTACTTGGCGTTCTTGGCAGGCACATGAGAGACTTTTTAAATGGCCTGGACAATCTGCACGAGTACCTGAAATTTAGTTATCCCAGAATGAAAGCCCCGTCGTTCTTCTGTGAAAATGAAACGCCATGCGGACTTACACTTCACTACAGAAGTACCAGAAGAGGATTCCTTTGGTACACTATTGGGCAAATCAGAGTGAGTTAACTGATATCATTTGAAGTAATGTTTCTGTTTCAGTGATGAAAACAATAAATTATTTTCGTAAATCCAGTTTTGATGATTTCCCAAAGACTCTTAATGCTTGTATGTAATATGATGTATTTTGGTATGTAATATGATGAACAACAATTGAAATTATTTGAATTATATAAAGGATATTCAATAATTATCAAAGTATTTTTTTTTGCTTAAAATATTTCCTCTGAAAGCCTGCATAACTTTTACAAATGCTCTGTGAATGTATTAATCTGAGACATTGTTGCAAGATTTCAAAAATGTCTTTTACTAAAAAACAGGCGAACAACCGCGATTTAAAAAGCATATGCCCGAGAGAGATATTTACATTGTATTTCCCAGAATGTCATGAAATTGTTCGAAGTCTAGAGTTAGAAATATTTATTAAATTGGAAGGCAAATATTTTAAAATAATGCTAAACTTTTACAAAGAATGAAGAACTGGAGTTTAATACTTACATATTGAGAAGCGCAGATTGTAGCACTTTCTTTAGAAGGCAAAAAATATAAAAAGCTGATACTGAAAACCACGAGGGCAAGTATATAATCAACGTGTGTACACACACACACACACATATATATGTGTGTATATATATATATGTGTATATATATATACATATATATATATATACATATATATATATATATATATATATATATATATATATATGTATATATATATATATATATATATATATATATATATATATATATATATATATATATATATGTGTATATATCATTTTTAAAATTTGCGCAATTTATAACCGTACGTATGCTACAGCCTAGCAATTAAATATAAGGTGAGTTTAACGCAATAAAGAGAGAAATTCACAGTATGTGAATCAACACTAAAAAAAGGTGAATTTGCCCCCAAATCAGATGAGTCAACACTCAAAAACAAAGTCATAGTTGAATTAACACCCAAAATTAAAAACTATAGGGGAATGAACATCCAAACGAATAAAACATAAGTGAATTAACATCCCAATACCAGCATATGAAGTAATGAAACAGTTCACTCAAAGTGAATTCACTCCCTTTGAATTTCTGTCTTTTTGGTGTTAAACTTGCTTTATCTTCATTGTAGGCTGCAGCATACATACGATTATAAGGCGCGCAAATTTTATATGCTTTTTGGTTAATAGCAGCCTCGGCTCATAACAACAAATGCTATTTTTATTGTTTCTTTGTTAGTGATGAATGCGTAACTGTGTGGGTGACTGTAAATTTTTCTGAAGCTTTTAATGCTTCTGGCCAGATAATTATATACACTTAATTTAAACTAAAAACAATTTAATATTTATGGAATAAACATTATTTCATTATGTTCCTAAGAATAATTTCTAAAAAGTGAATATAAATTAAGGGTTTCAGCTAAAATCAATGTGGGTTATAAAACTAATCTTTTCACACAAAAAAATTTATAAATTCAGAAAAGGAAAAATGGGTTACATACTTTCATTATTTTACAATATTTTAAAAAAGATCTAGTGTTATTTTATTTTCCAATTGGTAAAAAAGATATAACGCACAGTAATATGTATATAACTATATAAAATGTATGGACCTTACTTTTCGCTAAACCTTGTACAAGAATAGAATCTGTAATATGTGCGTATATCTTGTATATGGTTTTAACTTATGATAATTCTTTATCTTATACCGATTTCAATGGTTAAATAATGAAACAATTGTCGAAAATTTGAGGCAATTGAATACAATTCCATTCAAATACATATTAAAGGTGGATTTAATGAATTGCGAACATTTTAATATAGTTATCTCATGTAGTGCTCATCATCATCAAAATATTTCTTTTTTACCTTGGAAAATAGAATTCAAAGCCGTAGAAAGCATATCTTATGAAACAGTTAAATGTGATCTATATTTCGGGAACGACCAGATGCATTTTGATGATTCTTTTTTTTTTTTACCTTATCCGATATAATACGCCTACATACCAATATTCACAGAGAGCTTTATATGTTACTAGCTGAATACCCGTGCTTCGCGTCGGAATACATTCAAATAAAATACAACGGTCAATTTATGCAATTTATGCCATATATATATATATATATATATATATATATATATATATATATATATATATATATATATATATATATATATATATATATATTTATAAAAAATCGTAACGGATATTTTTTATAGACAAAATAATGCAGATTAAAAAATTCAAATTAAATAAAACAATTAATGTATGCAATTAATTTGCATGTTTAATATCCATAAAACACACTACAGTCGAACCCCGTTATAACGAACTTCAAGGGACCACAGATTTTGTTCGCTTTAACCGGTGGTTCTCTATATCCGAACCGTTAAGGAAACTGCTAGAGTTCACAAAATGTTTAACTCGTTAGTTGCAAGATCTATTCAATAATTATTAAAAAGTATTAAGTTTTTTAATAAGTATTAAAAAACGAAAATATCTATTAAAAATTATCATTTCGGAATTAAATGACTAAAATCGATTACATTAAACTGACACAAAACTAATTAACTTACGTACAATAGGAAAACGGCGGGACCAAAATTTTCGTTCGTTATATCCGTGAGTTCGTTATATACCGTGTTCACTATAGCGGAGTTCGACTATATTTTGAATTAAATTCTTAAAAAACTTCCATATTAAACTTCCATTAGTCTAGAGGTTAAATTTTATATTTTACAGCATTTCAATATTTTTTTGTCAATTTATTTGGCTGTTATGCAAGTGATGCAAATATGATTTACAGTATCACAAAAAGAAAAGAAACCACGAGATCAGCATTTTATAAATTAAATTCTAAAAATTAATCTTTAAAAATTCACTAACAATCAGAAAATGTAGGTAAAGATTCTAAAAAGATTTAATTTTAAAGGAATTTTTATGATCTTTCTTGTGATATAAATTTTATAACCCCCAGATTATCATTTTAAATGCAAACTTAAAAAAAGTTACAAAAACAGATTAAAAATTTCATTTAAAAAAATCTATGAAGAATTTTTCAAAAATCTTTTTCAGTGCACCTCTACACTATGAGAAGAATCGCCATGCAAAATTTTAGCTCTTTAGGTCCAGCGGTTTGGTCTGTTCGTTATCTGTCAGTCAGTCAGTCAATCAGTCACTGAACTGTTTTATATAGAGAGATAATGTGATAATAATCAAACACTATATTTATATTTTCCAGGAAGTTGGCCGTCATTTCTACAAGACAGAAGTACAAATCGAGGTGATCAAAGAAGAAACAATTTTCGACACATTACACGTAATGATGCAGCTGACGTTCGACAACCGAGCATTTCGTTCCAACGACAAGCGCCAGGGCGTCCAGAGGATCGACAAAAACATGATGCCCGTGAAAGCTTTCCTTTTCCTCGAGATCTTTCCCTTTTGCATCGTTTTCGACGAGTATTTGATCATCCGGACTATCGGGAATAGTCTCCAAGCAGTTATGCCAGGCATTGTCGGCAAGAAATTGACGGTGGTTTTTGACCTCACGAAACCCCTCATAGAGTGTACCTGGAGAGCGGTAAGGGTCAAAATTTTGTGTCCTTTCCTTCATACTTCTCTGCTTTTCTGGGAAATGTGGATATTTATGTATTAGTTTATGCTATTGAGCCACAATGTGCTGAGAAGAAAATTAAAATAAAAAAATTTAAACGAGAATGACACTTTTAAAATTCTTGCAAAATACAGAAAAAAAGTAGAGTGCTTTGATTATTTCCATGTTTTTATTAACTCGCTTTCTTGTTTGTTTGTGTGTGTGTGTTTGCCTAGTACAAATCTTGCAATCGATTATTAACTGACTTTCCGACTAGCTAGACATTTGAAACTTTTAGAATAACTCAGAACACGGTGACAATGCATTTTTTTTATACTTTTAGCCATCTTTAAGGAGAATTGAATTAACTTTCAGTTATTTTCAGTTAATTTTGCTTTGTAGACTGGTGCAGCCATCTATCGGCCGAAACGGGAACAAAAAGTTAAAGGCAAGTTAACTTCCAATTAACTTCATTTTCTTTCAAGTTGATGGGATAATTCATCAAAAAAAATTTTTTTAAGTATTTATTAATACATAGAATTGTCAAGTTTATATGATTCAACAGAAAATTTAAAAACATGGTATATAAAAAGTTCTTTTTATTTTGTAATTATTTTTCTATTTACTTAACCAATTTAAAAAATACTCAATCACTGCTTTTTAAATTTATCTTCAATTTGGATAACTTTTAAATGTAAGGCCTCCATAGTAAAAACATGATATATAGTTTCTTTAAATTTATATTTAATTTAAAGACTCACGAATAGAGAATATTGCAGCTGTTCTGGGCGAGTGTCTCCATACCAAAACACTCCGGTGGGAATGTTAAGTTTGGAAACTCAATTGATGCTACTTAAGTGAGTTGTTCCTGTGTACATCACATATGTTATTTTATCTAATGTTTTGGCATTTGTACGCAATTTGAGTGTTTGGTCTTAAGAACGTAAAGTAAAAAGACACGAAATCTGCTTTATATTAGCAATTATTTAGCTTTTTTCTCTACTGCGTTATACTGGGCTGCTACGGAATCTTGGATTCTTTTGTTTAGAAGCCATGAAACGGATTCTTTTTTTTTCCATTAGATTATTATCCTTTCTCTCCAATTTATATACCGTATGAAATTGAGTGTTTAAAGAAAAAAATAGAGATTATTATCAAGACATTTCACCATAACCATTTGTATGAGAATGAGAATACAGACTGGGCTAGAATGACATAAATAATAACTGCGTTTTAACACGATAACTTGATTTAGTCAGAGGAAGCTGGCGTGGACCATTGAAATGATTCGGGCTTTAATTTATACTCTCAGTTAATAACTGTCAGAGCAGATATAAACTATTTTGGCGCCTAGATAATGAAGACTTTTTCCAAACAGTCATTTTTCAATAGATGTAATAAGATGTTATTTATTCTAGTTTAACTAAGGAAGACTCAGATAATGCAAATATATAAGTAATGACAAATAGGCAATATTTGCAATGATGGATAACGTTTAACCTGCTGAGAATATATATTAGGTCACATAGATAGCATTATTTGACATAATTTGTTTCCAGTCCGGCAAGCTCTTATCCTGCAACGTTTATTCATATACACATCAAATTATGCACAGTACATTATCATGGGAACACCCGTGGGTAAACAAAATTTGCTTTTTACGAGGGCACAACACAAATCCATCTATCCTAGGCCGGCATTTGAGTCTTTACTCACACGGTGCAAGCTCTCTCCATTAACCACCTTACGACCTTATTTGGCAATATAAGCAGTGATATATATATATATATATATACATACAATGGAATCTCGATCTATCGTTTCCTGAATCACCGTTTTCCAGTATGTGTCGTTCATTTCATTCAGCCCTAACGATCATATTGCTTTGCTATGTTCCCGCATCTATCGTTTTCTCGCATTTATCGTTCTTTCAGTCCCTTGAAAAACGATAGATCAAGACTCAACTCTGTATATATATATATATATATATATATATATATATATATATATATATATATATATATATATATATATATATATATATATATATATATAATTATATATATATATGTATGTATGCATGCATGTATGTATGTATATATATATATTTATGTATGTATGTATGTATATATATATATATATATATTTATTTATATATTTATATATACATATATATATATATATATATACGCATGTGTGTATGTGTATAATCATGGGAATTAATGAATGAGGGTCACTGCATAGACACGATGTATGCTTTATATTTTGGCAATACATTGGATATACAGTCGGAAGTGATAATTAACGTATGTAGTATCCTGAATATTTGCAATGAAGAATTAGAAGACTGGACTCGTTAATTTATTTAAGACAAGCTGAAAACCCGTACTTCGCTACGGAGTACATTCAAATTCAATACAACGGTCAATGTATGCAATTAATGCCTATATATATATATAAGAAAATATTCAAATTAAATGTAATAGGAAATATTAAATATAGTACAGTTAATATACAGTAGAGTTTGAGGAACATAATATCTTTTACTGTATTTTAATATTTTTTTGGATAATGTCCAATCATCTACCGCATTAGTAAGAAAAACATTTTTTTGTCTATTTAGATGTTTTGCACGTGACGATAAATTTATTTATTGTACGAGAAAAAGAAATCACGTGATCAGCATTTAATAAATTAAATTCTAAAAATTAATCTTTAAAAATTCATCAAAAATCAGAAAATGGAGGTAATGATTCGAAAAAGATTTCATTTGAAAGGAATTTTTACGATCTTTCTCGTGATGTAAATTTTATAACCCCCAAATTATTATTTTAAATGCAAACTTAAAAATAAGTTACTAAAACAGCTTAAAAATTTAATTTTTAAAAATCTAAGAAGAATTTTTTTTAAATCTTTCTTAGTGCACCCCTACACCATAAGAAGAATCGCCATGCAAAATTTCAGCCCTTTAGGTCCAGCGGTTTGGTCTGTGCGTTGTATGTCAGTGAGTCAGTCAGTGAGTCAGTTATGGAACTGTTTTATAGATATAGATTAGAAAAATGTATTTTGACTGCTGTGAGTAAGAAGAAAAATTTGTTTATTTATAAAGACTGAGAAGTATCATGAATTAAAGAAAGACTACTGCATATGTTTCCCTTAAAACAAAGTCAATAATTTTGATATGAAAAAAATTATAACGCAATTAGAAAATTGGTTTTAAAGTGTTATCTTTATATTATTATAAATTTCATCCAGAGAAATTGAGGTAACGTTGATTTTGACATTTCTAATTAGTTTCTTTTGTCCTGCACACGGAGTCAAATCATGATTACTCCTGTCCAAGGTACAGGGACACACTTAATACAAATAATTACGAGTAAACATAAATTTCAGAGAGAGTACTTATATTTTACTGGAATATGCAGTGGAATACACTTAACGATGAAATATATAACGGGGTATTTCTTGAACAAGATAGATATTGTTCCGTTTCCCTGGGTTCGATAGGATTGAATAAAATCTCTTCAGAAAATGCACACAAAATAAAATTTATTATTCTGTCAATTCTTCAGGCGCATACACAAATTCGAACAGAAAACACGTAACAACTGTCTTCTATACAGAAGAAAACTCTAAAGATGGAAGTCAGGATAACAGAGTCTTCAATACAATACACGCCTAAAGCACTTTCAATACGTTCAATTCTCATCAGAAAAAGCCAATCTCAGGTATATTTATAGACTTCCGAAGCGCCCTCTATCGGTCGGCCAGCTAGATATCCCTAGAAGATTCCAGAAAGGTCTAGAAGGTTGGTGACCATTTGGCCCCACAGTGCCAATTTTGGTGACCAATATAAGTCACCAAATCCATCGCCAATTTGGCGATAACTCTGAAAGTTGGCGAGATTACCACAGACTCGTAAAATTCGTAACAATATTAACAATGTGTAGACCCAATATTTACTACAATGGAAGCCTCTACTCTGCTTTGAAGGTTTATCATTTAATTTTCTATTACTCCCAAGGAAAGTTTTTCCCATTCTTCCAAACGAATATTTATGAATGCATTCATTCATGTAAGGAGTTGAGGTCGATTTTGAAATAATACCTCCAGTTCGTCTCAAAGGTGTTCAGTTTGAAGCCAGCGACCATTATTCATGCATGGAGATTCAAGATGTATGCCAGTTCCATTATGCATGACTGTTTACAACTGAGTGGGTGTTGCTCTTCCACGTGTTTTCTCAAGAATAATACCACTTACCAGGAAATCTGGCTAATTAGACCGAACAAATTAATTTCAAAGGAAGAACCCAATTCCTTCCGAATTATTAATTTTTAAGCCTTTTAAACAGTGGGTCATATTTGTTCGAACTCCCTAATTTGCGTAAATGACCATAAAATTTTAATTTTTTGGCTAAGTACCTGACAATAAAGTGCACATAAACGCGCTATATACGCATAACGCATGGAGGGTTCAGAGTTAAAGTGAACCAAGTCCTCGAGAGTCAGTTCTGAGAAACTAATCTGAAATTTGAATGATTATAATTAGTTAATCGTTGACTTTTGTTTGTTTTTCTGCTTTAGTAACGTAGTGCCACATTTTATTTAAACTATTTTATTGGTATTGTTATACAATATACAGTTATTATTATGCAACCACACAAAATTTGAGTGGTAACTGGACTTGAAACTTTATACTGTGGGAGATTGTTATCATTTAAAACACTTATAAAAGCAGATAGTTTCAGCAAAGCAAGGACCATTTTTGCATATCTGTCTTACCCAGTGCCAGGATGTGAACATAAAATGATGAGTTTGTAAGTTCGCTCATTTTCTCTTAAATGCTCGCAAAATCAAGAATAAAGATCCTCAAAACCCCTGCCTCCCACAGTCTCGTCCCAAACATTCGTCTAGCCAGTGGAATCATTGAAGCATTAGACCAAAATTGCATAAGAACATATGTCTTTTGTACAGTAGTATGCAATAGAGGTTGAAAGTTTTGGAAAAGAAAATGTCTTTTGAAGATCAACTGGGTAGACATCAGTCTCATTTGAAGCTGAGTTAATGTAATTTTTAAGAACTTGTCTTGCTCTCTCTGCATGAATTCCAGTACAGTTCCTTTTCCACTTAAATTGTTGTTGTTGTTATCAGTGTCATGCTTACTGTTTATTTTATGCATACGCTCATCATACGACCTGCAAGTGTCTTTTGAAAGAACCTTAAATTGTAAATTTAATTTTTATGAAAACACTTGATAATACTATTTCTCATTAAGTGGCTGCTTATTTTTATAAGCAGACTTTACAATATACAGATCATACAATTTTTTTATGTTAAGGTTCGGATGCAGATACTTTTTGTTGGTATAACCGTTTTGTGGGTAGCAATTCTTGTAGATAGGGAAAGATTTGATATGGGCAACGACGTCAGAATCATCAGTTATGTTTGAAGTTGCTTTTTCCCTGTTGTCAATCACTCGAAAAACCCCTTTTTGACTGAGGCGTGAATAAAGTCTTTCCTAACTTATTCTCAATATTCTAGGAAAAATTTCTTGTAAACTCACACATTCTCACCTTAACAAAATAGAGAAATACTTTGGTTTCATCTGCACCACTGCCATCCTTAGGATATGATCTCATAGTCTTTGATCTCTGTACTAACCCACGAAAGAAAACGTTCTGTTTAGAATAGTCTGACAACTTCCTAAAAGATATAAATAGTTTCTACAAAACTGATTGTGGGGTAAGTCCAGGGCAATGAAATAAGTTAAATAACAGAATACATCAACAAAAGCACATCCTTATTCACAACTCAGAAAATTGCCTTGGTACAGTAAGCTCTGATAGGAAATCATAGTAATCAGTGGTACATAGAACCTGTTGCCATCTGATGGTTATATTTTTATTGGAGATACTTGGTTCACTATTGCATTAAAAATATAATATTTTTACTCTATCATGGCAATGTTCGTACGAAAAAGTAAAAAAGTGTACTTGCTTCACTTTAACATTGAGTCCTCCGTATGGTTGTCTTGTTGAGAATTTCTGTCTTTGATTTACAATTTTAAATGAAATATTTTTATAAAATCTTATGAATAATAATCTATGGAATTGTACTATAAATTAAAAAAGACAAGCTGATTTAGAACGCTACAGGCCGCTTATGCTGCACGAGGGCCGTGGTCCAAAGCTTAAAGTGGACGAGGGCCGAATGGTTATGGCGCTGGCATTCGGAGCCAGAGTCTGTGGGTTCGAGTACCACTCTTCGCATGGACGTTTGTAGCCGTTCAGAATCGGCTTTAAGTAGCAGGTCCCGGTCTAATTAGCCTTCGTGTAGCAAACGTTGACCGTAGCGAACCAAACCAAACCAAAGCTTAAAGCTGATTTCAAACAACTGCAGACTTCCAAGCCAAGAGTAGGACTCAAATGTACAGATTCTGGTACCGAATGACAACACCCTGGACTTTCGACTATTGCCCGTCAGATAAATAATATGGAAAAGACAGCGATTGCAGACAATTTCATCTGATATTTCATAAATTTCTAGGCATACATTGGAAAGTCAGCAAGATTCCTAGATTAATCACGTCTCTAGAACCACTTGAGTTTCTTTAATTTTCAAGCTCTGATTATGAAAAGCAGTTTAAACAGTTTTACAATAAAAAATAGTTTTTGAATCTTAGAATATCAAATCTCTTTTTATCGGAAGTGATAACTTCCAGATATTAAATCAAGTAACTAGATATTACTATGAGTCAATAGCAAACTACTGAGCAACAAGGTTTGTGTCAAATGTAATCGTAGAACACAGTGGTTGGACCGAATGATCATTCTGATTTTACGAAGCTAAAAGGAGATTAATTTGTTGACATTGACTTAGTGATTGAAAAGGTGCCATGAAGTTCATTCAGAAATAAGATGCCAGTTCAATACAATTAGTAGCAAACTTAGGAATTAGACTGAAAATAGCTAAATTTAAGTTATAAAGAATACTTAAAACTCATCGTAAGCTATGAAAATCTGGAAGCATCTTTTTTAATATTAAGGAAGCATCTTTTCTAATTTATGAAGTTGAACTTTAATCTCGACGATGGACTATCTCGACTATCTAATTCGGCTGAGAAAGAATTTCCCCTTTCTTGCCAGCATTCTACAGTAGTCGAAATAATCATTAACAATGCACTTTCAACAGAATGGTCAAATTATGCAAACTCACTTGAGCTATGTCATCTGATAAAGAGCTTTATTTTAACGAAAGAAATAAAGTTTTAAAGTCTAAGATCATTAATGCATTTAAACCATTTAATTGATTATATTAAGTATAGCCTGCGATCAATGTTCTATTTTAAATACCTTTCTTGACAATGAAGGTTCATCTGAAAGCTTGGGGAGGATAAAATAGAGGTACTTTAAAAGTGCAAACTTCAAAGATCTTAAGATTGTTTGGAAGATCATCAAAGCAAAAGGTTGTTTAGGAAATAATATCATTTGATTAGAACTTTATTCATGACATCATTTGTAATGAGTAAATAAATCACGGTAGACATTGTTTTTTTCCAGTCGGATAAAACGTTTTCTTAGGATAATGATAACTCTACTTTCAAATGCAGGTAGTTAAAGAATTTGAGTTAAAATTAGTACTTGTGCATGGCGAGTTTTAAACTCCCCCAAACCATTTTACCAGGGAATGTAATCAGGAAAGAATTGATTCTTCTGAAAAAATGCATGCACCGAGTAATTCTTACAAGACGATCTTATTAAAAAATTCAGTGTTTCTAGAGCAACTTACTTTGAAAGGTTTTAGTACCACAGTTTTATTAAATTCCAAATGTCTAAACATAACGTAACTGAGATGTAATAATATTGATACTTTTAATGGATAGTACGAACATTTGAATAATTCTGTTTTTAACTGTTATGGCAATCGCTTTAAACTATCTCAGCATGACACCAATTTTCTTTAAACATACATAAAATTACTTAAGTGCTACTGCGTTGTGGAGTATATAAAATATGTAAAGCATTTTTTATGTAACTTCTTTAGCTGCTTGTATGTCCCCCTCCCCCTGTTACTCCCGAAATATCAGAAAAATGCTATGAAAGTCGGTCAAAGCCTTTGATATGAATAATACTGAATATCGGTTCCTTTAATATAATATAAAGGAGTGCTGACATGTAAAAAAAATATTCACATGAATTTCAAATTAGAAAATGCAGTATAAACGCGTAATAAACGCGTTTTTCTTTAAAAATACTATGCAAACTTGTTTAATTTTTTCCTTCACTGAAATATGGAATATGGTGGTGGTTCCTGAGAAAATAAGCAATATACAATCCTTCCCTATTATATAGAAGGCAGGTGCTGTTTGATTTGCTCTACAGTAATCAATATTGTATTCTTAGGACACAATACCTTAATACTTTACTTCAATAAAGGAAGGAATAATACTAATTTCTTTGAGCAGAAGGCCTTAAAGGATAATATGCTTAGAATGATACACATTTTTAGAATTGTTTTTTAAAAAGTTCTTTATGATTCATCTAATCGCAGTAATAGTTGTGAAAGAGGAGCAGCATTTAAGCAAATTAAAATGAAGATGAATTCCTTAAATGTAATTTGCAACAAATATTGGAAAAAAATTCTCATCCCTCTTAAACGAAATCCTTTTAATATAAGGGGATTATGGCGGGTTTAATGATGTGAAATGTACACACATTTTTTTTAGCTGTTTTTTTTCTACTTTCTTCCTGTTACTTCTAAACATATACAACTGTTGCGAAAGAGATAAACGATATCAAATGAATAAAATTTATATTCATTTCAATTGAAATCGGTTGGGACATAAAAAGTATCTGCTTAGAATTTCCTGTAAAAGGAGGTTCTAAGGGTATACCCATTTGTTGTTTAAACGTGTGTTTCAAAATGTGTAATATACTTAAATTGTACTCGTGTTAGGAAAAAAAAAACTTTTGTACTTTTAAAATATCGGAAATTATTAAGAGAATATGGAAAAACATTTAATCATAAATATATGGATATAACACTAAAATAAGTTAATTTTGTTAAAAAAAACAACATCCTTTATTTCATTAGATAAAACAATTACCTTCCAAAATTATTTAATTACCTCCTATGTAATACATTATATACATCAGGTTTTAAAAAATGATTTACTATATGAATCAAACCAAATATTTCTTGTACAACTCTGTTTAAAGTATTTACATTCGCATGTTTGATAATTGTACGAGAATTCTACTCCTGCTAATATTTATGAATACCAAAGTCTAATTTTATAGTGAAAAACAAACACAAATTTATTTAAGAAGCATCCTAAACTTACAAAAGTAATTAAAGAAGTGCTTAAATTTTAAAGCGTATTGTGTAAACTTAGGAAATTATAACCGAATTAAATAACTGTAGTCTATGAACGTTATTAGAAACCATTTTTATGTAGGCATAACCGTTTTACCATATAAGAACTGTAAATTGAATGGAGTAAATTTATTTGTCAGAAATGGGAATCATTTAAAGGAATTATTTTATACTGATTTTTGGATATTTGTTGCAAAGTGCTTTTGTTAAATACGGTTAATTTTTTAAAAAAAAGTAACTTTTCATGAAAATGTAGGAATTGTTAGGAAAATAAAGATAACGCTGGAAATTAATATTTAAGATTTTATATATATTTTTCGAGAAGATTACATTTAAGAGCTTGGTATCAGGATAATTCCCACTGTATGATTAATTTTTTTTCTCTTCCTAACATCCTTAATCTATATATATATAAGGCCATATTTGTATGTGTGTCCTCTATAGACTAAAAAACTACTGAAGCGATTTACACGCAAAATGGTTTTTTGCAAAATGGTCCGTGTTGCCCCGAGAAGGTTTAAAGCTATTGAAATCCTCGATCTGACCAGTAGAAAGAAAGTTAAAAATAACTTTTGTTCGATGTCTGTTCAGATATTATCTATGAACCTTCTACTTGATGAACTATCTATGAACCTTCTACTATCTATGAACCTATCTACTATGAACCTTCTACTATCTATGAACCTATCTACTATGAACCTTCTACTGGTACAATAGGATAAATTTTATACCCATAATATTTTTACTACTTGTATGTATTGTCAGGTGAACAGAAAAAAATTAGGAATGTAGTTCATTCTAAACTATCAATACATTGTTAGAATGGGAAGAAGCCTAGTTAGGATGCTTACTCTATATAGTCGTAAGTTCCATATTTCATGAAAGGAATTTATATTGGTACTGTGCAATATAATTATGGGTCATCCTAAATGAGAAGCATTAATTATCCCATATGAGATACAAGTTGACATGTAGCGAGCTTTGCTTAGAAAATTTAACGCCAAAAATTTGCCTATTCCTCAAAAATTCTATCTGATTGAGAACCCGTCTTTATGTATAATGTTCGTGTATATGATGTAGGATCCAATTTAGCTTTTCAGTGTCATGATTCTATGTCATGAAAGGGATATGTGGACTCCGTTGAGATTCAATAATATGGATAAGAGAATTTATTAAAGTATTTAAGAATTCTGAAATCACCGAAAAGTAAACACTTTTTTAGAATATGACAGATTATTGCTCAGTAATATAAATCTACACTCATATCCATAAATTAAGGATAATGCCAGCTCCGGCAAATAAAGGTTCAGAAACAAAACAAACGTGATTTATTCATAAAGTCCATTTATTAAACAAAAGATAAAGAACAAAAAAATGGTGTATGTATGATACCATTCATAAAAACTACGAATTTTTCTCCCTGGAGAAATTGTAAAAAATATCTCCTTTACAAAAACTTAATATTACATGGTTGGTATGATGGTTAATACATTGTATGTCTCCCATGCGATGAAATACAGTCCGTACAACGTCTAGGCATGTTCAGTATCAAATTATCGAGCTGATTTTGGGGAAGATTACTCCACTCAGCAAGCAATGCTCTCCCAAGCTCCGGTACACGTGTAGGAGGTGGTTGACGTGCTGCAACTCATCGGCCAATCATGTCCCACACATTCCCTATCGGATTCAAGTCAGGTGAGAATGCTGGCCATTCCATACGGGTGATATCCTCAGATTGAAAGCATTCGTTTGCGATGTTTTAAAGTCTAAGATGCTCGGTGAGGACGGGCGTTGTCATCCATAAACACAAATTCTGCGCCCATGGCACCCCTAAAAAAAGTACATGTTGTTCAAGAATGATGTCCCGATGAATGTGGCCGTTCATGGTTCCGATTTGAACATGCAGAACTGTTCTGGACCCCAGTATAATCCCCCCCCCCCAAAACGAGCAATCCTGCACAACCGTAACGGTGTCGTTCAATGATGGTGGTAACGGGTACCTGGCGTTCTCCATATGAAAGTCCGACGTGAATCAGACTGCAAGCTAAACTTGGACTCGTCGGAAAATACCACACAAGCCCACTGTGACGATGTCCACATTGCATGTTCTCTACTCCAGGCTAACCGCTGCCGACAGTGAGTTTCCGTGAGCGGAACACATCTGTCAGGCCTGCGAGCACATAGACCAATATTTCCCAAACGTCTGTACACGGTTTGCCTTGAAACTGTGGTACCCGTGGATGCAGATAGCTGACGAGACATGTCGGATGCTGTGCTCTGTCTGCTTCTTTTGACAGTTACTGCCAAATACCGGTCTTCATTCGGCGTTGTAACTCGGGGGCGACCTGTACTGTAACGTCTACTTACATTAATTTCCATCATCTTGGAATCGTTGCCAAATCCTAGAGATGACACTTTGGGCAATTCCGAGTTCCTCGGATACTTCCATCTGAGTACGTCCACATTCCAGGCGGCCGATAATTCTACCACGTAAAAATCATCCACATGCGTCCTCTGTGTCATAACTATTCAGTTATCGCACTGAGCGGTTTACAGAACGCTTATGACCAATTTTACTTTTTCTCCACCATTCCTTATATACCACTCTCTTACACTCTCGTCATTGTGACGTACTATCGGTGTAATCTAGTGGCTTCCTGTAATTTGTATATTATTCTTGAAGATGTGTGTGATAATTCCACAGGTGAAATTTCTACTTTAGTTTTAGATTTCCGTGTGATTCTGATTTATCCTTAATTTATGGACATGAGTGTATATAACAGTTCCGTAACTGACTGACAGATAACGCACAGACCAAACCGCTAGACCTAAAGGGCTGAAATTTTGCATGGCGGTTCTTCTTATAATGTAGGGGTGCACTAAGGAAGATTTTTGAAAAATTCTTCTTAGATTTTTTAAATAAAATTTTTAAGCTGTGTTTCTAACATTCTTTAAAGCTTCCATTTAAAATAATAATCTGAGGGTTGTAAAATTTATATCATGAGAAAGATCATAAAAATTCTTTAAAACGAAATCTTTTTCGAATCTTTACCTCCATTTTTTATATTTTAGTGAATTTTTAAAGATTAATTTTTAGAATTTAATTTATTAACGGCTGATCACGGGGTTTCTTTTCTTTTTGTAATACTGTAAATTAATTTTGCTTTACGTGCATTACAACGAAATAAATTGACCAATAAAACATTAAAATACGGTAAAAGATAAAATTTAACCACTAGACTAATTGAGATGGAAGTTTTATAAGAATTTAATTCAAATTAGTATATTTTATGGATATTAAACATGCAAATTAATTGTATACATTGATCGTTGTATTTAATTTGAATATTTTCTTCTACAATATTTTGTCTATAAAAATATCCATTACGATTTTTTTATAAATATATTTTTTTTGGCATTAATTGCCTACATTGACCGTTGTATTTAATTTAAATGTACTCCGTAGCAAAGCACGGGTATTCAGCTAGTATAAAATAATTTCCCTCTTATTATTAACGGATTTTAGATTATTGGCGCATTAACTGTGAAATAATTGCAGCTGTTTTATTTAAGTTAACAAACCGAACGAATACATAATTTACTATAGTTAGAACATTAAAAGTCCACCCTTTTGTATTCGATAAACACAAATGATGTAAAAGGTCTAGATTATATTATTTAATAGGATTTGATTTTGCAATACAATGGAAAGGGAATGGACACGGATATGTTAACGGCACTATGTATAAAACAGCAGCCAATATTTACCCTTGGCCTATTATTGGCTGATGTTTTTCCATAACCGTCACTCACTGAATTAGGGTATATATGCATCTTTGTCTTTTCATTAGGATTATACATGTGTACTTGCATATATGGTGCGTTGATCCCTTACTGCCAGTTGTCCGTGTCTTTTCATTTTCTCGACTATCTGTTTCTATGGGGATCTCGGGGCTTTGGGATGTCTTTTGGTTATACCTGCATCCTATTCAGAAAGTTCCCCTTGAGATAACTGATTTGGTTAGGCTCCCTGATGACGAGACCAGTCGGTTACCTCGATTTCTAGTTTCGGCAGTACTACAGAATCTTGCCTCTGGTGCGTGGAGCCCCGAGTGCTTGATTTCTTTTTGGTTTTTGTCTACATTCTTCTTATGATTAACTAGCTCTGTTATTTATTTTTAGTTATATTTGCCCTTTTTCAATATGAGGATATGATGCAACTGCGCAATCTTTTATTGAAAAGTTATATAGGTTTTCAATGCTAGGGTAGGTTTTAAGTCAATTTATTTCGCAGTCTATGCCTGCTTTTTAATTTTTTGGTTTGCATTGATTTGTTTATCTATATATATAAAAGAGCTCATCTGTTTGTTTTTCCGCTATAGAATCATAGACTGTTTCACCCTGGTAACCAAATTCGGCACCGTTAATGTTTAGGACCCGAGAAACTTAACGTAGCAAAAACGAAATTTGGGGCTCAATTAGTTTTTAAAAAATTAATTTTTTAGTGATTTTTGTGCCCTTAAGCGCACTTCTTAAATGTGGATACAGCCCCTTCACCACAATCAGTCAAATTCGATACGCGGGGGAAAAGATGGTTGTTCTGAGGAGTGATCTGGGAATGGCTTGAGAGTAAGTCTGGGGATGACGGTGGGGGGGGGGAGTGGAAGGGCGAAGTGCTTATTTTATTTTTCTTACGTTTAAGGGAATCGTGGGTCTAAAAAGGTTGAGAACCGCTGCTTTAGACAATTTTAGACAATGACGTTCAAACTAATAGAACTTAATAAAATTTGGGAAAAAAAGGAAGAAAAAAAAGAAAAATTAAGTTTGTTCCGTGGCCAGTTTTTGGAAGCCTTCTGTTGATCTAAATATAATAATTCTTTGAGGATCATAAAATGGGAAGAAGTTTAAGAGTTCTACAGGTTTTTTCCCCTAAGTTCGTGAAACAGAGTTAACATACGATATGTATTTGATTTACTTATTCCGTGAAATCATATAAGATAAATCTTTTAGAGTTTGGGGTTTTTTTAAGCAGTGGGAGGAAAAGCTCTTTCAACGGAGAAACATAACGACACATAACTTTCATTCTGAACTATTAGTCCATTAGTTATATTAAGGCATAAGAAAATTATTAACATATAGATATAAAATGTTTCATGTATTCAGTCAAAAAAATACTGGGCTGCACCCTCCGCTCTTCATGTTCATCTCGCCAGACAGAATGTGCTTACCGCGTTTCTACTGAAATGATATACAAACAATAAGAAAGAAAGAAACTTTGAGCCTAGGCTTCATGCGGAATCCCGCCTTACTTTAATTAAATAAGGTAATAACGCATCTTGCACATTATCTCCTGGGTGATGCGGAAAAAAGTTGCGCCTCTTGGGTGATGTGGAAAAAACTGCGTTTTTAAGGGAAAATAAAAAATAAAGGCAAATATAAATTATAAAATTTAATTCTAATTAAACAGTGGTTCAAACAAATCTAATTAAATCAAATTAAACAGTATCTAACAATTATAATTAAACAGTAATCTTATTCAATCTAAACGTGCGAATCACGCAACACTGTGTCATTAATTCTCAATAAAATCAGACGTATAATCAGAAAAAGGTCCACAGCCTCAAAGTTTCTTTCTTTATTATTGTTTGTATATCATTTCAGTAGAAACGCGCTAAGCGCATTCTGTCTGGCTAGATGAACATGAAGAGCGGAGGAGGGGGGAGGGGTTTTTTTGATGGAATGCATGAGAAATTTTATATCTATATATCTACCCGGGCAACGCCGGGCAATAATGCTAGTATTATTATAAATTATTATAGTAACATAATCGAATTTTGCATATTCTACGTTTTTAATACTTAATTAGGCCATTCATGTATGATTGACAAGAATTTTTCTTTTATCTCAGTAAGAATATTCATCATTTGAAACCACCGGGGTGATTTTTTTTGTAAATATTGATTTTGATGAGAATAATTAAGCTTTGAATTTCAGGATACAAGAATTGAAGAAGGAAATTAATGACTGTAAGTCAGTCTCATTTTATAAAAAGATATCCAATAAGCTTATGTGGGCTTAATTATCTGGGCTAATCAATCCTATCTTAATCCGATATCTAGAAGCTAAATTCTCGGAAACTAATGAGAACTTGATTTTGTTTTTCGGGATCTAATTTATCTCTCAACAATCTCATTAAATTTGATGCAATAAATGGTTTTTCGTTGAGTAAAATCCAGAAGGGCTTGGTGAAGTGGGGAGGGCTATTAAAGGTACAAGTCCATCCTTATTAGTCTAGCTTATCCAGGCAGCACAGTTTTATAATAACATTGTAAATAATTAATATACTTAAGTAAAAGTTGCAACTGTGTGTAAGCTATTAATCTTTATTACAGAAATAAATATATGTTTATTAATATACATTAGATATAAGTGTTAGACAATTTCTATACAGACAAATAACCAAAATCAGACATCTAACCATAGCGATCAAGATTTTTGAAGTTTAAATTAAATGTGGTTGAAAATTTGAATTCGCTATGAGAACTCATGGTAAAAATTTCTAACCTTTATTAATATACTTTTCTAAAATACAATAGAATATTTTTAATTTTCGTTTATCTGGTTGTAAGCATATTCAAGGAAAAAAGAAACTTAATAAAGTAAATTTTAGAGCATTATTGTTCATTTCCTATTTAAAAGCTATCACCAAATAAATCTGAATTTTATCTTATATTAATACCTTGCAAACTGAGTTTTGCTAAAAGCTTATTATGTTAGTTTTCTCAATGACTGTTTATATAACAGTAAAATATTATTTTCTAGTGCATGTCCTCCAAAGAGTAGCTTTAATTAAAATAATTTTTTTCTAATTCATTTTTTTAAATTATAGGACAATAAATCAACTATCCATTTTCTTTAAGCTGGATTTTTTTTGGGTTTTGACAGCGATTTAATGAACAGATAAATAAGAAATTTCATTACTTAAAAAACTGACTAATTAAAAGAAATTTTACTTCTTAATAAGTTCTAAAACAGGATAACTTCATCATTTTCAGCCTTTTTAATCTCTGTAGAGCTCTTGAAGAAATTTATGAGATCTTTTCTTTTGCAAATGTTTAAAAGTTGAAAAAAAACTCTTATTATCACTGAAAATGTAGAAACACTTCAGAGAAGTAAATTAATAAAATGTCATCACAACATGTTCAATTAATTCACTGACGGATTTTTTCACGCTATAAAGTACTATTTCATGTTTTTTTCATGCTGCTTCAAAGTTAATTTGCTGTACGAGATGGTCATAAATTTATACATACCTGTCTGTTTCATCTGCGACTGCGAGCAGAAGCACGAGCATATGAGCGTCTGTAGAACGACAAATCTTTAATTGGTTTGCTTTTATATTTTATTAGATGATGCTACTAATAAAGTATATCTGGCCAGGCAATCTGAGATCAAAAATACCCCCGATGTTTTAACGTTGGATTTCGGTTTCTACCAAGAAATTCCTTAAGTTTTGGAAACAGATGAAAGTCTGATGGTGCTAAGTCAGGGCTGTATGGAGGATGATCCAGTAATTCTCAATGAAAATTGTCCAGTTGCGTCTTTGATCTTGCCGCAACGTGAGGCCGAGCTTTGTCGTGAAGCAGAACGACGCCGCTAGAGAGCAGTCCACGCCGTCGATTTTGACTATTTTCATTGGCAATTACTGGATAATCCACCATACAGCCCTGACTTAGCACCATCAGACTTTCATCTGTTTCCAAAACTTAAGGAATTTCTTGGTGGAAACCGCTTGGAAAATGATGACATGTTGAAAGAAACTGTTACTAACTGGTTTAACGATCCGGCGGCAGAGTTCTTTGATGATGGGATGCAAAAGCTGGTGACACGACTTGACAAATTTTTAAATGTTAATGGTGACTATGTTAAAAAGTGAAAAAATGTTCATATTTTAGTTTGTCATACAATTTACGTTCATAACTAAAATTTCTCTTACTCCATTACAAAACGGTTCTTACTTTAAAAATGACCCTCGTATATATATATATATATATAAGAGTTGTTTATGAGTGCGTTTCGTATTCCTTAAAAAGCAAGTCTGGTCACCGGTATTTTTTATTATATAGTGTATGTATTATTTTACTGTCAGTTAGCAGTAACGAAGCTAAGGGCATCGTGCTTTTGGGGGGAACAGGGTAAAATGTCAAACTTTGCAGAACTTGCGAAAAGGGCAAATTGTTGGAGCGCGTTTAAATTGCAGTATCTATTACTGCAACCCCCAGGCTAATGGCTGTGTTTCGAGCTATGGTATCGAAAGTCATTATAGCATACAGAGTGCACGGAAAAACATTCTTTGCCAAACAGAACAGTGGACGAAAGGGAGAGCTGAGTGAAAGAGACGGACTGGGTATTGAAGCGGATTGTGACATGAAGAAAGAAAACAACTGCAACTAAAATGACCGAAGAGCTCAATCTGCCTCTGCATGTTCCAATATCAACCATTAGAGGTAGAAGGGAACTTCACAAACAAAGCATTTACGGAAGAGTATCTATTCCCAAGCCACTTGTAATAGATGCCGATACAAAATATCTTCCACAATGGTGCCACGAGAGCAAATCCTGGTCGATGAATATGTCTAAATACGGCATTTGGTCCGATTAATCTTTGTTCACATTGTTCTTCGCAACAGGACGTGCGTATATCTGGAGACCACCTGTACAAGCGTAAGATTCAGTCTGTCTCTTTAATCTGTATAAGCGGACAGATAAAGGTATCGATATCCACCACATCATTTCTACAGGAACTTTCATGATTTTTCCCCGAAGAATGGTATAATATTTTCTTAACCACTATTCATGACTTGTGTAATCCAATTCCAAGGTGAATCAGGTGGTATTACATGACAAAAGTGATCCTGCGCCGTATTAAAAAAGGTTTTCATGATGTTTCTTGGTGTTTCCATTATTTTGATAACCACCTGCATATATATATATATATATATATATATATATATATATATATATAAAACCCCCTTAATGGCCATTCTTACAAAGGGGGTATAAAATTTCCCTTTCTAAAGAGGGAATCGGAAAAATGGGCCTCGTAAGCTAAAGGATAAGACCCTATGGATTTATCGCGAAGGAATGTCGGCCTCATAGCTTATTTTAACATCCAATTTTTCGAAATTCCCTATAACGAAATAAAATGTTCGACGTGCCGAATTAAAGAAAATACAACAATTTTTTTTGAAAAGAAATAAATTTTATTTCCAGATAGCACTAAATTTTAATTACCTGTAAGGCAGCACTCCTGTTAAAGAGCGTATTTTTTTATACATTGTAAAATCAAAGTTACCATCCAAAACTTATCGCTTCACTACTCATTAGATAAAGCTCTAGATATCTCATTTATTTGCTGAGCAAAGCGTGTTCTGAAGAAAATGAGCTGTATTTTGTTTAATAGTAAATACCCCACAGCTCAAAGGAAAAGAAAAGATATAATGAGCCACATCATTTTCAAGACTTAGATAATGGAATAATAATATGCAAATTTTATGAAAATTAGTACTAAAAAATATTTTTTCTCGCTGTTTTCCGGAAAATGATCTCGGAGAGTATCTGCTTGTATCGAGGAAATAATTAACTGCAATTTGTGTATTTTTAGTCATATGACTTTGGATGTCATTTTACCAAAATTCAGAGAATGTATTAGCAATTAGCTTCTATGGGAATATTTAAGGGTTATTTTTTCTCTTCCTTTTCAAATTTTCAAAATTTAAAACAGCATCGCGATAAGAATAATGGGCAATGCACTAAAAAAATGTATATCCAGTTTTTACTTGCAGTTGTACCGCTATTTAGAAAATTACAATTAAATAATAATTTTCTCTCCGGATTAAAATAATATAGTTTTCACATATAGCAACCATTAATAAGTAGGGATACGTGATTTTCGTATTTACGAAATGTATACGAATTAATAAATGCGAAATTTGTCGATATGAGCGAATAAATGCGAAAATTATTTTTTTACTACTTTTCGGCGAAAACGCGGTGATAAATGGCTTTTTAAGAGAAATTAGGTAATAATAGTAATAATATTTTAACACAATTGCTTATTTAAGATAACCATCCACGGTCTTAACTGAGAGATCTCACTCTCAAAGACTTAAGGAGGAGAATGTGGAGACTTCTACACTGTTCGCTTTTAACTTAGAATTTTGATACTTACCTAACCGAGTAAGAACAAATTTTTTTTTAAATAAATGCGAAATTTTTGAATTTATGTACATAAATATTTATTTTTGCGAATAAATGCGAAATTTTATACTTTGTAAATTTTTTTTCTGCGAAATTTACGTACCCCTATTAATGAGTTTTTCTGTGATTATGTGAACAGCTTTTTTAAAAAATTTAAATGTTTAAATCGTATTGATTGGTAACATAAAGGAAATGTGAATTAATTGCAAATACACTTAGCCACTGCTGCTTACATAAGATCATATCAACATATCTCGAATTCTAAGGCTATTATTTAAGGCTATTATTATAAATTTGTATCAGTGCTAAGTTAAGGAACACGTCATAGTTTATATCAGGACATTATATGAACTACAATCTTACTTCGAAAATAATTCTGAATTTTTATACCCAATCAACCAGATCTCTTCTTAAAAAGCTTATTTTTTTATGCATTATGAAAGCGAACTTAATTCTTTTCCCAAAACATACTGTAAAAACATTGAAAGAGAACTCTTAAGATCCCATTGCTTATTTTATTTACTAATGATAGCTATAAGAATACGGAGAGCGGCATTTTTCAATGTCGAACTCCCGATAGCTGCAGTTAAATTGTTAAATATTCTTTTTAAAGCTCTTAAATAAAATCCCGATTTTAAATATAATCCAAATGAGCTCCGAAAAATATTTTTACATGTTGCTTATCTGTGAAAGATTTGAAAGAACACGTAGGAGTTGACAAAAAAGTTTGATCTTCCATTTATGCATCTCCATGTCAAAGAAGTGACTTCAGATGTAATTTTTATAAAATTCAAAGGATATATAAGATAATAGTTTTTATTCGAATATTTCAGATGCTCCAGGCTTGTATCTAAGAGATATTTATTGTGTTGTTTATTATTTTTTTAGAATTTAAAGAAAAAATTGTTTTAATTTAAACTTCAAAGTTATTATGTAGCAAAACAAGTTTACTTGCGCTGACTTCTTAAGTGTTCACAATTTTACATTAGGCACTATTATTTCTTTTTCAAAATGTTTTACAACAGAAAGAGGTTTTAGATTGTGTGAAAATAATTCCAGAGAATTATTACAAGCTGTATACAGCCATCCTAACTCTCTAACAAAGGAATATAATTGGCTTTTTAAAAACTATTTTTGACAATGTAACATGTATAATTATCTTTATTAAATCCCATTTCAGACAGGCGTGTTATTAGTTTCATTACCACTGAACAGATTATTTTTAAGATATTGTGGGGTCAATTTTTTTTATTAATATAAATTTATATCTTAGTGGACTGTTTAAGAATCCATTAACAAAAATATTTAATGTTCTTGTTTAAGTGCAACTAATCAATCTTCTTACTTCTTTTAAATAGGGTAATACTGGAATGGATTACATTTAACATCATCTGAATAATACTTGTATAATAAGTCAACACTAAAAAAATTAGTTCCATGCATGTATCCTTAAGATGAATATAATAATTCATTTTAACACATAACTGTTGAATTCATAACACACTGAATAACCCTTCGGAATTAAGTTTTATAAAATGAATAATTGACTGCAAAATGTCAACAGTTTGAAGAATAATCTGCGCAGAATCTTTAACAAAAAAAGGAAAAAAATGGAATCCCATCCAGCATAGTGATTTTTGAATTCTTACATGACATTGCTTAGGATGGAATATACACCACAATAAGTTAAACATTTCTTAGCCATTTTCTTGCCATTACTCAGAATCGAATGTGCAACAACAACAGAATAAAACAAATTAGATTTAAGTAAAAAATAAGTTACATGGTGATGCCATCTATTGACCACAAACACAATTAGAATACAAATTACAAACAATATGATGAATAAAATTAAACAATTATTATAAGGAACTAGCCACTGCGCGACCAGCATGGTCGCTGTTAGTTTTATATTTTCTTTTGCAAAACAACTCAACTGAAAGTAACCTATGTAAGGAATGTTACCATTACCTGTCATCATGAGTATACGTTGTTAAGGGGTAGTGGGAGCTCAGCCAAAAAAAATTATAATCATTGTTAAATTCACTATAACGCTGATTCTAAAAAAATGATTAAAAAAAATTGATTAAAAAAAATGTGAATTTCCATTACTTCAGAACAGAGTTAAAGATAAGATTGAGAAACCCAACACCAATGATTTTAAAAATTCCATCCCTCTCTGTATGTACAATTCTCAAAATTAAGATATCTACATTTTATCATTACATCAAATAAGAAATTGTTGGAGAAAATTTTTTTCACTTAAAAAATGGAGTAAAAATTCAGCAAGTACTAAAATATTTTGTGAATTCTCTCTCTATATGTTTTGATGTTCACAATTCAGATATATACACTTAATCATATCAAATAATAAATTGTTGGGAAAATATCTTCCCTTTTAAAATGGAGTAAAAATTCAGCAAGTACTAAAATATAGTGTGGATTACAACTATGATATTCATAAAACTTCTTGATATACACAGCTGAGTATTTCAAAAGTAGGAGATACTACAGTGACAGAATCAAAAGAACGAACTATAGATAAACCTACATACAACTGTCCATGACTAAACACTGGATTTGATAGGTTTAAACATGTTTTGTCAGAAGATCAGCGGTTGTAATATATGCTGCCACACACACACACGGTTTTAAATTGCGGACAGCTGCTAATGTTTACATCTGGTAGTTACAATCGTTGAAATTTGAAATGTAGTAATATTGTCGAGTTTTGTGCCGCATACCTACGTGTTTTATATATATATAGATTATTTAAAAATAGAAATAAAAATAATAAGTCTTTTATAAAGACTGAACAGGTATGCTAAGTAAATTTACATTATTGATGTTTCACGGTATCACAAGTATTATCTAGGAGTATTAACCAGGAATCAGTGAGCTTCTCAAACGTGATGATTTTACTGTCGCTTTCTCTTCTTCATAACGCTTTCACTTTTTTATACTATCATATCGGTAGCCTGTCAGTTGTTTATGTGACAGCCTCTCTGCACATCTAAAACAAAAATTACTCCTCAAAATATTTGTTTAATACATTTTCCTGATTGACCTGACGTTAGAAAGCGCTTGAAAAAACCGGAACGAAATATTACAAGTATGATGTTAAGAGCAGCGGTCAAAAATCTCAGCAATGACTTTGAAAATTTCCAGAATCTGTTTGTCTTAGGCTTGTCTGATTTCCTCCTACTCAAACTTGGCGCGTAAGGCAATAACGACTACACGATGAAACACGGAATAGATCGAGGATGTTTTATCCCTGTTTATTTTAACCTCCTTCGGTTACTTTGCTAAACGTATTTCATGTATTAAATACGTATATTTGAAGCTTGTAAGACTAAAATGAGAGTTTGCTTTAAACTAAGTAGAATGCTAGTCAGCTACAAGGGAACTTTACAGCCTTATTGTCTCATAATTTAAAAAAAACGACTCAGTGGGTTAATTTAAAACACCTAACTTTTAATGTCTGAGTTTCACTCGAATGCTTTACTTAATAAATGCAATAATCAGAAATTGTAACAAGCTTACATTACGATGATGCAAAAGCGTACTGTTTGAAACAGTCTAAGGTTAAAATCAACAAATATTGTAACCTATCCAAAGTATCTTCGCAAAGTGTGATTTCGTCTGTAGTGTATTTCTTTTTACTTATTGCACTAATGACTATGACTATTTGGATTCTACAGACTCGGGATTACTTTGGAGGGCAACGCGCCTTTTCGAAAACTGATGTACTCTGGCCACTCTTTGCGCTTCTTAAGTTTGTCAATATCGTTTGAATCAACAATGTTATTGATATTTATCAAAATTTGAACACAGTTAGTTTTTGCAATCTACAACAATTCATGACATTTAACCCTTCAGAGACCCTTCATGACATTTAACCCTGACATTTAACCCTTCGCCTGTGTACAAAGTACAACATTTTCGTAATTTGAATGGTTTGTTTTTACATGTAAGGTTTGAATGTTCTAAGCAGTTTCTAGTTATAGATACACCCTTTCTAATGCAGGTCTGATTTTCTGACCCTTGTATTCCTTTCCAGTCATTGTTAGTCATGATTTAACCGTGGTAAACCAGCTATTATACTGGATTATAATACGACAAAAGCAGGAGTTGATGTTGTCGATCAAATGTGCAGCTATTACACGGTATCCCGCATATGACGAAGATGGACAATCTCATTGTTTTTTAGGTGTTTGAACATAATAGGAATCAATTCGCAAGTTGTCCTTAGATCCAATAAACCGGACACTTTTGAAATAAGGCGATTGTATCTGCATTCTTTGGCCTTATATTATAAATAAATCTCAATATTATCAACATTTTATATCTTTTCACAAAAGGAAAATTATTATTTTCAATTTCAAAATAAAAAGTTTATTACAAATGGAACAATCAAGGTTGAAAGAAACGTTGCACTTTGTGCAACGCGCGCCTGCTGGTGTTCCAAAATTTGGCACCCCCGCTGAAGGGTTAATGGAATGCATGACTTGACAAGTAAGAATGTACCGGAGACTTAGTGTTCATACGAACAAAAATTAGCAGCATCCGGCACTGTAAGAAGTTTCCTGCTACAGAAAATTTACCGGAAATGGCTTGAAACAATTGATTTTTTCGTTTAAGAGTGTTTGATGGGATTTTGTATTATTATTGGGTTTTTGTGTTGGCATTGGTTGAAAAAGAAATTATTTTTTGTAAGGACTTATTTGACAAGAACCGAGGTAAAGTAACAGCGCCAGTAAACATTTCGTAGTCGTGCGTTCGAATTTTTCTAGTTTAAACCTCTTTTTAACGTTTTAAAGACTTAGCCAACTGATACACGTAAAGAAATTTGCTGTTTAAATCCTATTTCTGTCCGAGGAATCCTTCCTTCTTTCAGGTCCTATGCTTTCTTACCATCATGACCTCGCTTTCATTATTTAAAGTTTTCAAGTCAAGTTGGTTTTGAATTTTGCCTTGAGATTAAAATTATATCTACGGTAGTTGTGGGGTTAATATTAGAGAAATCCTATCATTCCTTGTCTACCAGTTTTGCTACAGGTAATAAAATTTAATTTCTATACTCCTTCGCATTTTTCGATTTTCTCTACGCACATTTCTAAACTAACTAAATCTAAAAATGCTCTCTTTGAATTGAATTTCTTTGAAAATATAACCTTTTTCATGCAAGTTTTGTACAAAACATTTCCTGTAGGTCGTACAACATAATTCTTTGTGTTACTTTGCTACCGAACTTTAACTTATTCCTATCCTAAAATTAGTAATTAAGTCCTGCTACAGTATCGCATATGCTGTCTTATTCGTCTGTAAATCTATGAAATAATCTTCTACTAATAACAATTCTGACGTCTTTGCTGATGTAAAATCATGAACAATATATCTGAGTTGCCTTCAATATTATTGTTGCGATAAGAAAATTTGGCCTTTGACCTAATTTGATGGAATTTCTTCATTATTTTATTTAATGATCTGCTCACAGCAGAATACTTTTTGTGTTTCTATATATGGGTTTAAACTTACCAGGGTTAAAATGCTATCATTATATTATGTCTGGGTTTGAGAGATTTGCTTTTACTCATGCCGATATCCACAGGTAAATGATTACTGATATACTTTATTATATTACATATATATATATATATATATATATATATATATATATATATATATACTACAAATTGAAAATGCAGCACAATTTTATACCGTATTTTTTGGACCATAAGGCGAACCTTTTTAAATAAAAAAAATTTATTTAAAATTGGGGTTTATCTTATGGTCCGAAGGTAACATTAAAATAAAATGAATATTTTATTATATATATTATATATATTTATTATATGTATTATATATATATTATATATACTTTTATTATGTATATTTTTTATCTTTATTAAGTAAGAAATTGAGAATACCTTTATATACCTTACAAAATACAAAATACTTTATAAGGTATATAAAGGTATTTAATGATCTTCCCACAGCAGAATCTTTTTTTTGTTTCTATATATGGGTTTAAACTTACCAGGATTAAAATGCTTTCGTTAGATATGCCTGAGTTTGAGAGATTTGCTTTTACTCATGCCGCTATACACAGGTAAATGATTATTGATATGCATTATTATATTACATACATAAACTACGAATTGAAATTTCAGCCCAATTCTATACCATATTTTTTGGACCATGAAACGAATCTTTTTAAATAAAAAAAATTGATTTAAAATTGGTGTTCATCTTATGCTCCGAAGGTGACATTAAAATAAAATAAATATTTTATTATATATATTATATATATATTTTATATGTATTTTTATTATGTATATTTTTTAACTTTATTAAGTAAGAAATTGAGAATATCTTTATATACCTTACAAAATACAAAATGTTCTTTGAAAATCCTACCATAAATTTTAGGTGTGTCTTATAGTCTGAAAAATACAGTATCATGTAAATTTATACATGATGTATCATTGAAGAAAAGAGGATATGTTATACAAATGTAAACATATGTTTATAGAAGTATTCCTTTACTGTTGTATTAATAAACGGGAAGAAAAATTTTGATATGCATCCTTTTTTAGATGATGCCAGAAATAGATCTTAGAAAAATGGATATTTCATCTGAAACTGTGTATTTCTAGAGACAGAAATGTAAATAATTAAATAGTGAATAAAATAATATCAAAAAATATTTTAGGTTCAGTTTCGTTAAAAATTTGTTTTTCAGAATTGCCTAAATATTTTTGATTCTATTATACATTTGTAGTACAACTTATGTAGCTAAATATATATTTTCTTCAGTTGTACAAAAAAATCCATCAAAAGTTAAAACAAAGTTAAACAAAAAATTAAATCATCATATTTTTAGAACTATTTTTTAATGTATATAAATAAAAAAATCAATTCAATATCTACAAGTATGGGTAATATTTATACTTTACTAAATATAAAAAAATATTTTAAATTTAAATAAAAATAGAATAATAAAAATATTGATTCCTTATGTAAGTAAAAAGTAAACTTATGCTTGAAATGCATGGCTTGCCGGACGATAGCCGAATGGCTAGGTCGCTAACCTTCAATACCAGAGTTTGAGGGTTCGAGTCCTGCTGTTGGCATGGACTTTTAAAGCCGAACGAAATCGGCTTTAAGTAGTAGGTCCCAATCTAATTAGCCGTCATAAGGCAAAAATTGATCGTAGTGCTCCAAACCAAATATATGTTTAATAATGCTGACATGTGTAAAAGATCTAAACATCAATGAATAATCGTGTGAAGAAAATCTTAGCTAACTCTAGACGATAATTTCTTTATAGCTATAAGTTCAAATATTTTATCCCAATATGAAGCTATATCACAGTAATAGCTGTATACAAATAAGGTAGTAATGTACACATTATAATTAATTTAAATCTATAATGTTACGAAGATAAATTTGTCAAAAGTCAGAATGAAATTACTTCGGCTAATATTAATAACAGTTAAAAACGTTTATTTTTACTGTAACTTAAACCTTATAATAATTAACCGAATACTGAAAATTTATTTTACCCGACGTTTTATAGAACAATAGACACACGAAGAATTGAATTATGCGATTCTCACATGGATTATAAATTTGTCATCAATAAATTTAAATATTATTATAACTGCCTTCATATATCTATTTTAGTTATCTATATTCGCACAGATAGACTTATGTTCTTGCTTTACTATAAAACCATTTTCCGGAGATGTTTTCATAAAAATAAACAATTGTATCATGGATTCTCTAGAAGGAATTGCTGGCTGAATGTAGATTTTTCTTAACAGCTAAGCAGTTACGCTTTTTCTTCTAATTATGATCTGATATGAAGGACTTATAAATAAAAATGTAATAGCTTCATTATAAGTATTTTTAACATATTATTTCTATCAAATAGTTATAAAATTTATAAAGTTTTTAAACTATAAGTTAATATATTTATAGTGCATGCTATTGTTACTATGATTAAAATACTCATGGCATATAATAATTTCATAACTTAATATATAAAGAAAATAATTTATAAAAGTTATGTTAATAAATATATAATGAAGTTATTTTAATTTTATTTTTATGTGTATAGCAAACAGATGAGAATAACATATTTTTTCCAGACAGAAAAATGGCATAATATGTATAGTTTATTAGTATTGGGATTATATGCTGTCTGAATCATTATTTAAGAAATAATTTGAAACCTCCAAAAGTTTCAATTTCTTCCACTGTGTAGGGAATCATTTTTGAATTAATCATGCCTTCCAATTTTCCATGTACCCTTTCGTAGAATTTAACGGATAGGGCATTCAATCTAAATCCCGTAATTCGAAGTAAGGGAGAGTTATGCGTGATAAATAATTAGTCGGGAACTTGAATTTTCCTCTACAACAATTGTAGTGTTGAGGAACAATAGAATTCTCCATGTAGATATTTATCGAAATCTTTAGAATCCCCATTGTTTGATTTAACGTCAACTTCACAAGCATACATTAACGATGTTGATGCAAAGGGAATCATTTATTCTAAAGGAATAACAATTTCTGAACAAAGGCTTTCAATTTCTTTCTATTCCCACGTTACAAAATATTCTTCCTTCTTTTTAAACGTTAAATTACTTTCGCTTTATGAAAAGACAAAATCCTCTAAAAATATGAGTTTGGACTTTGCGTCAATGCGTGAAATTTTTTCCTATATTATTTTTTATGTTTTTTTTCTTTTGTAGGAAGATTGTTTGTATACGGCCGCTCGATTTAACCTTTTCTTTACGGGTTGGGATGGCATGTATCCCAAGAATACGAGCCCAAGAAGGTAAAGATATATATATATATATATATATATATATATATATATATATATACATATAAAACCCCCTAATGTCCGTCCTTATAAAGGGGGAAATGAAATTTCTTGTCCTAAAGAGGGAATCAGTAAAATGCGTCCCGCAAGTTAAAGGTTAATTCGCCCAAGTCTTGCATGTACTTCTTTTTTCGCGTATTTTCTTTTAACATTTCTTGGATAAATAAACGGCAGACCATGGAAGACTGGTTAAAAAAAACCGGTGTAAATATAGTTTTTTAAGAATTATTATAGATCAAAACTTTTTCCGTTTAATGCATGATGACATTTATTGTTCCATAGTTCTAGAGAAATACTTTTTTTATTGATATCTTCAGAAGTAAGGTCTTCCTTCAAGGGTATAGAAAGTAACACTTGTGTCTCCGCTCGTATTTTTCCTTATGTTTTGCCTGCAGTGTCTACTGCATAAGCTCCCCCTCCGCACTTCAAACTGTTTAGAAAACTGAAGAACTTTTGACGCAACAGTGTCTAGAAGAGTTTTTCGTTCGGACATAAAAAAATGGTTTTATAGACTCAGCCAGGCCGTCTTTTGCAATTCAAAATTCTATGTTTAATGTTATAAGCGAATATTAATGATATTTATTTCTTTAACTGCAGTAAGTGTTTGTGTAATGAAACAGTATCTTAAAAACGATTTACTAATACGTTCCACTTTAAGATTCAGAAATACTTTTGCGTCTTGTGAAATGCAAAATAGATTTCCCACTTCAAAAAAAAAAACACTTTTTAAATTCTCCATTATTTTCTTATCACGTGATAGTAAAGTGAACTTTGACGCAATGCGAAACTTCCCTATTTTTGATGATTTTGAACACTTTCAACTAAAACGAATCAATCTCAGAATTTAGAATTTCTGATTACAACCTAGCCGAAAATTCAATAACTTGGAGTTTTGGTTCATTGAATCATGTAGAATTTTCTTTTATTTTTGCTTCCTCTGTCGTAGTATCCATGTGCCTCATCTAAGAGTGAGATGGTTCCGACAAGAATAGGTGCAAATATTAGAATATCTTTTTGAGTCAATATCTGTATATACGAACTTGGTCAGAGGCATATTGTCACTGGATGGACTCTTAAATTTTTCTGTACAATCATTTCCTATTATAAACGAGCATATTTTAGATTCTTAGTGGCCCGAGGTAGAGTAGTGGTGGAGAGTTGGGATTCAGACTGGGGGTGCTTGGTTCGAATCCCTACGAACGCCCTTAACCTTGTCCTTACGGGGTGGGATAGCATGTATCCCAAGAATACGGGCCCAAGAATGAATATATATATATATATATATATATATATATATATATATATGTATGTATGTGTATATTTATATTTATATATATGCATGTATACAAGTATATATGTATGTATGTATGTATGTATATATATATATATATGTATATATATATATATATATATATATATATATATATATATATATATATATATATATATATATATATATATATATATATATATGTATGTATGTGTATATTTATATTTATATATATGCATGTATACAAGTATATATGTATGTATGTATGTATGTATATATATATATATATATATATGTATATATATATATATATATATATATATATATATATATATATATATATATATATATATATATATATATATATATATATATATATAACCTCCTTCATAGCCGTTCTTCATAAGGAGGTATGAAATTTCCTTTTCGAAAGAGGGAATCGGAAAAATGGACCCCGTAAGCTAAAGGTTAATTGTCTAGATTGGTTATGAGCATGTTAAATACGTAGACAGGAAAGTCATTCTATGAGGATAGTGGTGGGAAGAGAAGGTACGAGCCCCCCCCCCCAGATGTCTCCCTTATTGTGCTAAATCAAAATTGAAGGGGCAACAAGAGGTTGATTCACATAGATGGTGCCCCCTTTAAATGCAACCAGCGATTCTAGAGAATTAAGTTTGAATGATTTGATTGACAAGTGCCCCGCATTGGTAAACTATATATTGACAAGTTGTATTAACTATTAGCAACTACAGCAACTAGAAAAAATTCTGTTCTTTACAAGACACCAAGCGAAACACTTCACATGCATAGACAACGCATAGGCGCAACGCTAATAAAATAGTTCCAGAGTTAGTATGGGGAATCTGGCAGCTCAGAATACACATCTTCAATTTTGTATGTATAAGACATCTTTTCGCTGTTGAGGTGTACAATCTAAGTAATTAACATTTCCCAGAGACTTAAGTATCCATTCAATCATCGTGCTGTAGCTAGGAGCCTCCAAGAGAGATTCTTATGCTAGCCTTTTTTCCCCAGAGTAATACTGCCGTTTTTTTCCTCACTCTACACCACCCTCCAGCAACTAGAAAAAAAATTATGTTCTTTAACAGACACCAAGCGAAACATTTCGCATGCATAGACGGAGTATAGGCGCAACGCTAATCAAATAGTGCCAGAGTTAGTATGGGGAATCTGGCAGCTCAGAATACACATCTTCAATTTTGTATATATAAAACACTTTTTCGCTGTTGAGGTGTACAATCTAAGTGGTTAACATTTCCCAGAGACTTAAGTATCTATTCAATCATCATGCTGTAGCTAGGAGCCTCCAAGAGAGATTCTTATGCAAGCATTTCTTCCCCAGAAAAATACTGCCGTTTTTTCCTCACTCTACACCACCCTCCAGCAACTAGAAAAAAAATTATGTTCTTTAACAGACACCAAGCGAAACAATTCGCATGCATAGACGGCGTATAGGCGCAACGCTAATCAAATAGTGCCAGAGTTAGTATGGGGAATCTGGGAGACAGTTCAGAACTTCATTCTCCTTCTGGAATGAAAATTCTGCAAAGCTAACCTCAGTGAGAATGGGTCAGTCTATATATACATGCATCTATACAACTGTGTTGGTCTGTGATTAATTTTTATTTCTCAAAATGTGAAAACAAAGAGAAAATTAAAAAGAAATAAATAATCAGATATGTTGTTAACACGAAAGCCACAAAAATCGATGACAGGGAAAGGGCTCTTTTCCTTCATCCTGTTCATCATTATCTCCCACGCATTTGAAAATGCTGCATCGAATTTATTAATCGATGAGTTTCACTCACATGCTATCACTATATTTAGAAATAGTAAATGCTTTTGCAATATAAGACTTTGGCTTTGAGATGCAAAATATGACTCAAAATTTTAAATCTCTTGAAGAACTAAGAGTAAATCTTTGTACAAAAGTTTTTCAAAGCATCAATATTGCCAGAGGAATTCAAATATTCAAATATACTCTAACTATTATATTTTCAACTAAAAAAAAGAAAACAATGCCAGTCTTGTATTCAGACAGAATCAAAGCTGTCATAGTTTATTTCATTGAAATCTCTTTGAAAATTACTTCGTGCTGAGTAACTTTGCACAGTTACAAAATTTTGTACGAGACATTTTATAACTGCTGTTCTTTTAACAAATCACTTTCCGCATCTTTTTGTTCTTAAATAGGTTAAACATTCTTTCACGTAATAATTTAAATGCTGTTTTAGTATTTCATGGAGAGAAAGCATTCGAAAAGGAATTTTTGCCCTGCAATAAAAAAAACAGAAAAACAATACTATGTTCTAAAATGAAGGTTTTTCCATTGCTCCTAAATTTTTCACTTGAGGGAAAACTATACTGCCTCAAACACCCACAAAGCTGTTAATGTATGTTTCACTATAAATCTTTCCCGTTTAAGGTAATCATAGTTTAAGGTAAGCATCTATAGTTTATATGTTTATATATATATATATATATATATATATATATATATATGAGTTACGTATAATACGGGGAAATACTGAATATGTACTTAAAGATTTAACTCCATATCTCAACAATCTTCAATATTTTTATAAGAATGCTCCAGTATTAATAAATATTTCTGACTAAATACTACATAGTCAAGGAAAACAATTTTACTAATCAACGAGTCAGACATAACTTCGTTTTGATATAATACTATATAATAAAAAAATGTGTTTAACTTTGTATCTATTTCATTAGTATTCTATCAAATGATAAGTAAAGATTAGCATTTTAACCATTCAAAAAAAAAACTTGTATACAAGGAAATATACCAACAAAAGATAATTATAACTTGGTATCATTAGAAGTAATGCTTATGGTTATAATATACTCAATCACCGCCCGCATGGTATAGTCTTTAGCGCCGTGGGCTTGGGTTCGAATCCCCATTAAGGATTGGTCGTTAACGTGTTATCCCCTCATAGTGAGAAATGCTGGCTAACCGAAAGGGTGCTTCTAAAATAAACTAACCAGCAAGACTTCGTAGTGGATAACAGAATGTCTAAAGACAAATGCCTCCAAATTAAAAATAAAACAAAGTAATACCCTCAATTTAAGGAATAAAGTAAATAAATCCATACATAAAACTAGGGAATTGTTTGCACATTTTCTGTTTATTGTAAATAAAAAAAATGTATCGATAACAATAATGAACCAGAAATTTAAGGGGGTCCAGGACACAAAATTCTTGAAAATTTCGAAAATAGTTTTATTGCTTCAGAAAAATTCTATGTTCTTTTCCACTTAAAATGACGTTTAAATCATGTTTCTATCTTAATTAGAACAGAAGATATTAATTTTTTTTCAACATTCTAATAGCAGCCAATCTTTGTTTAAACCCTTAAATGCGTTTTCTGCGTGATGGTTTTTTTTACCATTTCTCGTCTTTAAATTGCTACTTATAAGTCAAGAACCGTTAAAGATAAATAGTTCAAACTTCGACCAAGTCTTTTCAAATTATTTTAATTTTGATTCAGAAAATTTGAAGAAAATATTTATTTTCGAAAATATGATATTTCAAAAAAAAGTTGCATCAATTTTTTTGAATGTTTTAGTCTAAATATTCTAAATTTTTGGAAAAATTTATATTTAAAGAAACACTAAATCAGAATTAAAACTTATAAATATTTCTTTTTAATTAAATGACAAAATTTTGAAATTCGACGAATAAAATTTGGAATTATAACGATTTTAAATTACCCCACTTTTTAAAAAAATTTTTATTTTTAATTTTTTAAAAACTTCATGGAAAGTATTATGATGTGATTTTGTTTACGAAATATGTGGTTAACCATCCCAAAAGAAATTCAAAATTTTAACTCAATAAATAAAAAGTTTTTTAAAATGTGTCCCGGATCCCCATAAAACAGTTTAAAATTAGATACAGCTCAGACTATAAGTAATTGATTAATGAAATTTCAGGCCTTTTCATGCGTTCTTATACTATACATCCCAGGCAATGTCTTCAGAAAAAACCAATAAATAGGGAGTGAAATTTAATTGGTGTCAGAGTACGCTTAAAGACTTTAATCTAAATATAGAATTTTGTTCGTTCACCCGTAGAGATGCTGGTTGGAAAAAAGCAAGAAATAGCAATAATGTTCGCGACAAAAAAATTTTTCATCGCTATCCTTTTCCTTCTTTGACAACTAACGTCCCATTAGGATTAAATATCGTAAAAGGGCGTGTCAGAAAGAGTTAAAAATAGCTATCACTACAGATTTAGTTTTCTAGCTTCGGGATGAAAATGTTTATTTAGGAACTGCCACTTGTAATCAAGTGTGGAACTCTTAGAAAAACCGTGGGATGTATACAAATGTATTTTTTTTCCTTACAGCTAACTTCAAGGTTATTCTTTTACCTGAAACTTGTAAGATGATCTCTTAATATTTTCAAGTATTCAGACCTGCAAGGGGTATATACATACATATATATATATATATATATATATATATATATATATATATATATATATATATATATATATATATATAATCCATTATTTTATTCAAGAAAGGAGAATAAAATATGAATAAAAATTTAAAAACACGGTATTCCATAAAATAAATTTTTTTAACCATTACGATCTCTCTTGAAGATATTAAAAACTACAATGTTGACAGGAAAACTCGTTGTGTTTTCCTAACATACACATACGAATGTGTGTGTGTGTGTGTAAGAAATAATAACGCCCCACCAATATTAATTCTATTCCATTAATCATCTACCATTAATCACACACATACACATACATATGTGTGTGAGTGCGACAATAATGCCCCACCAATATAAATTCTTTTTCATTAATTATCTCCCTTTAATGTTGTCTTTCCCGTTATGTAATAGTGATTTCCGCTTATAAGAATCACGTTTGTTATTACTTCTTTTGATTCTTATAAGCGGTTGATTATTATAGCCGAAATTTAGGTTTTTGGACAGGCACACACACACCTATATATACATATATGATATAATTTACCATAATATACTCTTTAATTTACGTAGAATATCTTTTATTAAAATTATTTTTATAATTTTAAAATATAACTTAATTTCTAGACCTATAAGTAGATACACATTATAGTAAGAAAAGAAAAAATCCAATATTTGTTACAGCATACCTGCTAAACAGTTTTAACATTTAGACTACAGGAAGGGAGCAAGAAAAAGTTTTCTATAGTAGTGTGGTGAAGATAATTAGTTGTTTATTAAATAATTAACGTTTATTTTAATATCGGGTATTGAGATAATTAAGTTAGTAAAGTAAGTAAGTAAATTTTAGTAACGGTTGTGCTTTATTTTAATCAATTTATTAAGCCTCTGCTAAATATATGTGATGGTTAAACTTGTGGTGATCACGGGGAAGAAATCTCAGAATAACAGGAGATGGAAGGTGCGCAATGATACATCGTCAGGTGGATGACCAGGGCGCCGTGAAATAAAATTAATCAACAAGAACGAGATGAGGGGTGGAAAAAAAGAAATTGTATAATGATTTGCAGAGTGCAAGAATGCTACCTGTAGCCTTCCCCCTCATTTCGACCATCAGCAATTCACGGCGCGCCGAGGAACTACTTTGTATGGAAGGTGATTTTATGCGTCTGATGCAAGTGGTGACAAGAAGCCGGCTGGGGAGCGTGGGAGTTTGAAAGGTTATTCTGGATAGCGGGGGCGTGAAGACCGAAGGTTGGGGCCGTGAGGCTCTGGCCTCGGGAAGACGCAAATATCCCGGGGAATGATGTACTGGCCACGAGTGAATTTGTTTCTTTTCCTTTCTTTTCTGTTCCTTAAATCCTATCCCTAATTTCTCTCCATTTTTTGAAAGCTGCAGCAGATCATTAATATTCAATTTAAATGTTAAGTTAGTTAATTATCAGCAATTACTCATAGAATAATTAAGTTTTTTTTATTCACCAGCCACTTCATTTTTGATTTATTGGAATTTTAATTTTATTTATTTGATTGTGTTGAGAAGATATAAATTTTAGTTTTACAGCAATTGCATTTTTAATAATTGAATTTGGTATGTCGGAAATATGTTGATTAGAATTGATTACAAGATTGATGGTTATAATGTCAGTGAAATTGTTAATAAATTGTTATTATTAGTTTGTAAAGTTGAGTCATGTCAGTCTTTGCCTTTGAATTAATTTTCTAATTTTTAGCTTTAGGTTTTCTATTTCAGCAGAGTTGAATTTTTGAAGTTTTTTTCTTTTAGGTGAGGAAATTTTATTTCTAGGTGTTCTCCAAGGTTAGATAAGTAATTTTATTAGATTTAATTTCATTTTTCGTTTTGGCTCATTTTCCACCACAGTGGTGCAAACAGTAAGTCGAACCAGTTTTCATAATTAATTTTGGGTTATTGCTACACACAACGCACGTCTTTAAAATGTACCAACCACTATGGCTAATGGTAATATTGAAGTTAAATGTAAGTGAAACTAATTATTAACTAAGTAATTATTAAATATAAGTTTAATTACCCCATCCACAAATTTTCGACGCCACAGTAGTTTGACGTCATGAAGTTTTCAGGAGGCTGCTTATACCTCTTTCAATACTAAAAGTCTCAGACGAAGATTCACCTTCTAGCTTACTTTTCACGATTTGATAACGTGCTGAATCTACTAATGTCACGTTTGCCTAAGTGATTGTGAACACTTCGCCAAAGATTTACGTGTTTCAGGGTCCAGGAAGCCGCGACCAGGATGTGAGAGGTGGGAAAAAAGAGTCCCTATTTTTATTTGTCTGTGGAGAAAAGTGAAATCGACCCTGACGGGTAAAGATGCCCCCGGGTCAAGCTAATAGGACAGTGTTGTGCTAAAGCGTTTAAGGGGAAACTATTATGTTATGTCTAGCAAAGAAAGGGATGAATTTTACGACTATATTCCATCCCATGTTATCAATCTTTCTTTAAAAAAAAGAAAGAAAGAACTTTGTGCCTTTTGAGGGTTTAAGTGGCTTTTTGGAAAAATGAAAGGAAAGCGAAGAGTGTAAACTGATTCTTAAAACCCGGTGGATTGATTCTTTAAAGTAAAATTTTAACATGGAAATAATACATTTGTTTTGTTTTCGCGATATTTATTCTTATAAACGGTTGATTCTTATAACCACTGATCACTATAAGCGGTGGCTACTGTACTTCCATTTCTGTGTGGTGCCTAGCTGTCACGGGGCATCTTTGGTCTGGTGAAAATCAAACTGCGTTTAGCATGGGGTAGACAGGACGCTAAGCACACTCCCCTGTCTACATCATAAAATGTAAACAGCTTTCCTCTGTATACATCTTAGATATGTTAAACAACTAAATACCAAAAATGTCCTAGCATTAATAAATTTATTAATTTAATCTACTGGACTGCTTGATTGATCATGGTGCCGCTCTACCCAGTTCAGTTAACTTACCTTTTGAGGGGAGTAATATAGGGTGTTTACTTGAATATGACAGCTGGAAATTCTCTAGTCTGCCGCCTACCCTTAAGATACCTTTACTGTCTAAAATTGGTGACAAATTTAAAATCTTCCTTTTATTAGGAATACTACCACTGGATTTGAGGGCTAAGATTTCTGCAGAGAATTCCTCAATTTGAAGTTGTTTGACTATAAACTCCTCAGCTTCTGAGATCTAATCCGATCCCAGGGGACCTTGTCTTTTTTTCTTAGGGTTCCTACAATTATTCACAAACCTAAAAAGAAAACTCAGAATTCGAACTATAGTTAAAAATTTGCTATTACGGTTAACTAGATGATCAAAAATTGTGCTTTCAGAATTTAATGTCAATAAAGTGTTTTCATTAGAGTCTTTAGATTTTAGTTCTGGTAAATACCCTTCTTCATTCGGTACTGGACATTCATTATCAATTTTTACGAGTTCACCAGACTGTAAGAAAGAAGGTCAATTCCACCATTTTTCATTACGTAGAAGCGATTCAGCTTTAAGACCTCTGGACAAGAGGTCTGAAGGATTGTTCTTTCCAGCACAGTGATACCACGTATCCAGATCTGTTAACCTCGTGATTTCCTCAACTCGATTCGCCACGAATTGCTTTCACCATTTTAATGACCCTTTGATCCAAAATAAAACAATTTTGGAGTCTGTCCAATGAAACACAATGCATTTTTTTTTCTGACTGATGATTTCTTGAACCTTTGAACTCAAGGGATCTGCTACCAAAGCACCCAGAAGCTCGAGCCGAGGTAATGTAACTCTCTTCCATGGTGCTACTCTGACTTTAGAGGTTACGAGATTTACAAATACCTTACTTTGTTTTTTAACTTTCACATAAACTGAAGCTCCATATGCAAGTTTGGAAGTTATGGATTTCTATGACGTCATTATCTTCTCTGGTAGAATCTAGTACCAATCTCGGGACTCTGAACTCATTTAAGAGCGGCAGATCCTTGCACCAATCCGTCCACTCTTTTTTAATCTCTGGAGGTAAATTTTCATCCCATGTGATTTTCTTCGACCAAAGTTCCTGAATGAGGCATTTCATTCTTATTGTAAAGGGGGTAAGCAAACCCAACGGGTCATAGATTTTCCCAATGGTTTGCAAAAGAAATCTTTTAGTGTTTTCATTCCCCGAAATGAATTCTAGTAGACCTTTTGTGTCCACGGTCAGACAATCTTCTTGAGTTTGCCAAGTCATACCCCGTACTTTCGTCTTGCTGGTTCCCAAGCTGACAGAATTTTCAACTGGATATGTCTCGAAACCTTCTGCAACCCACTGACTCATCAACGTAGCGTCATTGGAGATCAATTTTCGCATTTCCATCCCATTGGAGATCAATTTTCGCATTTCCATCCCTGCATCTTTCATAATATTTTTGGCACAGCTGGAAATAAGAAGTGCCTCTTCACGAGTCTCTTGTCCTGTGATCCAGTCATCAACGTACATGAAAGAATCTAGATGTTGTACAGCTGTGCAAAACTCATCTTTATACTTAGCACTGTGATGTTTAACCCTATCACTGTAACCTGGGGTCCACGCGGACCCCAGGCACTTTTAACTAGTTGCCAAAAGTATATATCGTACTTTGAGGGGTCTAAGCCAGTGACATCTCATCTTAACATGTGTGTAACACAGGGTAAAAATTGAATTGCATAAATATTAGGGGGTTTTGTTTTTTTTTAAATTTGAAAGATATATGTCACATTTCTGCAACCTGGGGTCTGTACGGACCCCAGCGTTATGTCGGGTGTCTGAGAACTATTGGACACATTAAAAAAGAATGAAAAATATCTAGGAACAATGACGTGTTTTTAATAACGAGTATTAATAACAAGGACCGAAAGTTTTTGTTTCACAACAATGTTATTCCCAGAATTCGACAGATGGCTCTAGATGATGCGACAGGTGTGTTTGCATTTTTCTCGTTGCGCGCCTTTCAGTTGAGAGCTGTTATTTGAAGCTGCAGCATGTCACGACAAAGAGTTTCGATAGACGATGCTTTACGCATGATACAAGAAAGTTATAGTGAAAACGATGTAGATATAGATAGCTTCGGTGAAATATCTGAGTCTGAAGAGAGTGACGCGAATATTCAAGATTCGAATATTGAAACCGATAGGGAATCGGAAAGTGACGAGTATACTGACGAGTATTCACCCATCTGTTGAATCAAGCACATACTTTTGAATCGCCGTCAGGACGTAAGTGGACCATAGAAAAACGTAGTTCGGTACAAACTTTGGCAGCTAATATTTTACGAGAGAATAGTGGATTAGCAGGAGATGCTAAGAATGTATCTGACAAATTAGATTCACTAAAAATGTTTATACATCTGAAATGATCAATGTTATTGTCCAAGAGACTAATAGAAGGGCTAAAAAAGTGATTGCAACTTGGAATCAAGCCAATCCGGCAAATGAGGATAAGTGGACTGAAACAGATGAAATAGAACTCTACGCTTTTATTGGATTACTCTTACTCGGTGGTGTATAGAAATCTGCAAACGAAAGTTTAGAAGAAATGTGGTCTTAGGACAGTGGAAGGTCGATATTTCATGCTACAATGTCTATGAGACGTTTCCAAAATTTGCTTCGTTTCTGTCGGTTTCACAATGATGCAACAAGAAAACAAAGACTAGAGGTAGATAAAACTAGCTGCCTGTCGGGATGTCTGGCAAATGCTTCTCGAAAATCTTTACGAAATATTACAAGCCCGGAAAAGATCTGACAGTCGATGAGCAATTAGTGGCAACTCGTGGTCGATGCAGATTTCGACAGTACATACCGAGCAAGCCCGGAAAGTATAGATTCCAAATATTTTGGTGCATTGATTCCACCACTTCGTTTTCCTTTGAAAGGAGAAGTGTATGTTGGACGATAACCTGGTACTGCAGTTGGAGCAAACAATGTTTTTGATCTCGTCAGGCGATTAGATGACCCTTGGAAGAACAAAGGACGCAACGTTACCATGGACAATTACTTCACCAGCGCTCAGTAACCAGAGGACCTACTAGCTGTGAAAACCAGAGTGGTTGGAACAATTCGAAAAGAAGTCCCAAAAGAGTTGCCATCAAATCGTCAGCGTGAAGAGAAGTCTTCTAGCTTTTGTTTTGATAAATAACTGACTTTAGTTTGCTACACTCCAAAGAAAGGGAAGGCAGTCATTTTGCTATCTTCCATGCATCATGGCAAAAACGTCATTTAGGAGAAAGACAATAAGCCAGATATTATTACTCATTACAACGCAACAAAATCTGGAGTTGACAACATTGACAATTTATGCTGATTGTACTCATGCAAACGAAAAATTTGCCGTTGGCCTTATGGTCTTCTGGTTCAACATGCTCGACTGCGCAGCTGTTGCTGGATGCATAATTTGGATTTTGAAATATCCAGACTGGGAATCTGGGAAGCGCCATCGATGTCGATTATTCCTGAAAAACCTTGGGAGAGAGCTGCTCAATAACCTCATTCAGAGAAGACTTCAGAACGTCCAGTCGCTGCAGCCTGGAGTTCGTTATTCATTGAAATCTTTGGGGGTTGAAATTCCGTCAGGACCCGGAATTCAAGAGCAAAGTAAAGAGGTACGATGCCAGCTATGTCCACCTTCTTTGGATAGAAAAGTAAAGACCCATATACCGTGTTGCCCGGAACATCAGAAGACCATTTGTGAGGTATGTTCAGCGTACATTTAGAAATGCAGAATGAATCTGTTAATATGACTGTAAAACTATTATGTTCTTAGTTTTATAAATAAAATTGTTTAAGAAAAAACTGAATAATCGTTAATTACTTATAAGATAATTAAAGGAATGCAAAATTAACTTTAATGTGATGTAAATCGTATAAAATATGTAAATTACAATATGGGGTCCGCGTGGACCCCAGGTTACAACATGGTATACTTCGAAATGATACAGTGATAGGGTTAACAGTAGCCGCTAACAGGGACGCTAGCGTTGACCCCCAAAGGGTACCATTTTGAATCGATATATTTGCAGGTTTGGCCTTTTGTCAATACAAGGGTTACTGTCAGTCCACAAAAAACGTACAGCATCTTTATGGTTTTCTTCCAGGCAAATTTGAAGGAAGGCTTGGCGTACATCAGATGATATTGCAATTCGATTAAGTCTAAAGTTGATAAGCACATCTAGAAGGTTTGGATATAAGATGGAACCATGCCACAAGCAGTCGTTTAAGGACAATTCATTAGTCTGGTGCGATGCTGCGTCAAATACTAACGTGTTGTAGTCGAAACCCGACCTTCCTTTTTTACGGCTAGGTGGGGCAAATAATATGTTGGTTTGTCTTTGTTTATTTCAGAATTTTCGACTTTCTCAACTATTCCTTGGTTTAAATAATCTTGAATATATGTCTGAGTACTGTGAATAAAGTTCCGAATTTTTTTGAAACCTTCTCCACAAACTATGGAATAGCTGTTTTGCTACCGGAAAATTATCTGAAAGCTGTTTCCGATCTTTACGAAATGGCAATTCCACTGTATATCGCTCATTTTTGTATCTGACTGTTTCTTCAAAGATTACCATGGCCTGATCATCTTCACGAAAGCAAGGATCATCTTTTATGCCAAGAGATTCGAGTTCAAAAAATTGTTTCAAAGTGTCCTCTATAGAACTATCGTCTTTAATAAGAAAGCACGATGTTACATCATTAGTTTTGATTTCGTAAAGTCTGCCACCCGCCAAATTCAGTTTCCTTAAACAGTAATTCCTCATTCACTTTATAAAGATTATCTTTCATTATTCTACAAAATATATCTGCATTTAATAACGCATGAATCTCTTTGGCTTCGAAAAAACTAGGATCAGCTAATTTCAAGAATACACGAATTTTTAATTTTGAAATATCTAAATTAACACTGGGCGTTAACCCCGTAATCTTGTCAGTAACTAAGAAACTCAATAGGTTCCACAAAACTTCCGTTTTCAATCGAGTTGAAAGTCGTCAATTTCCCTATCAGATTTTGTTTTGTTGAATTTAATCCAGAAACCGAAGTTTGTACTTTTTCTAATCCAATACCGAGGAAATCACTCGTTTTTCTGGACAATATATTAACATTTGACGCGCTATCAAAAATACATCTACGATTTATTAATATTCCATCTTTATTTTGCAACCCAATTATACCCGTAGATAATAAAACACTCTTTTTATTTTGATTAGAAATGCTTGTTAAAACAGCATTTTGAGAAGTGGAAGAATTTATTGCTGCAGACGAGATTTCTTTTGATTTTTTATTTCTGAATCCGCTGCTGGCATGATTTTACTTTCGACCTGCGCCATTTTCACACTAGTGTCAGCATGTCTACAAATTGCTTTAGAATGCTTTCCACCGCAGTTACATAAATAATTCGAACGACACTCATTTTTGGGGATTTTTCGTAAGCGCAGTTCACAAAACTTATAAAGCCTAACAAGTTCGTATCTTTTACAAAGGGAATATTATAGAAATTTTGCACATCTGTAAATAGATGAGGATTCTTTTCAGAACAAATTACCCATATTTTATTATCATTGTTTTGGTTTGTCAATAAAATTTTGGGTTTAGAAACAAAATTAAAGGATTTTCTCATCATTGTTTTTCCATCGGGAATAAAATTCCTCTCTACAGCTAACAATACTGCTTCCCGTTGTTCTAAAAAGGCCATGAATTGATCAAGTGTAGGGACTTCATTAGTTTTTTGCGTCAATTCAAAGTTTTTTCTAGATTCTTTATCGAATTTTTTTAGCATAATATTTAGCAAAAAAAAATGTTAAATAAAATATTTTGTTCATATTTTAACATCTTCAAGGCCCGTAAATTCTTTTTAATGCAATCAATCATCGCACGGATTTCTTCTGAATTCTCACGTTCTATTTTCTTAAAGTTCAAAATAGATTGTATATGAATATCAACAACCAACCGTTGGTTGTTATAACGCGATTCCAAGGCTTCGTATAAGGAAGAAAGGGCCTGTTCACATAGGAGTCAGTTGCGTTGCGTTAAGGAAAAGATGACGTTGAGACGAAAATAAACCAATCATAGGCCTCCAAACGATAGCAATGAAATTTTTAACGCCTATGATTGGTTTATTTCGTCTCAACGTCATCTTTCCCTTAACGGCTACGCAACGGACTCCTATGTGAACAGGCCCAAAATGAATCGAAAGTAGCTGCAAATTCCTTTACTTCCTCTACAAGACAAGAATTTAAATATTATAATTTCTGTGACTGACGAAGTTGATCGTTCGACGTTATCAAATCATCAAATTGATTTTTGAATGCACTAAAATGTTCATATTTTCCAGTAAATATGGGAAGCACGACTGGTGGAATTTTAGTTTTAACTAGCAAAGTTTCAGTTTGTTTTTCGTCAACTTCAGTCACAGACACACATTTCTTATTAGAATTAATCAAAACCTCTAAATCCTCGAGGCGTACTTCACACTGTTCTATATCATCCTGAAATTCGTTTAATTCAGCTGCCGGGATTTTTCTATGCAAAATAAGTATTCTTTAAGTTCATCAACTTTTTGTTGCAGCTGGTCTATTTTTTTCAGTTTCACATCAAGTCCGTTTTATTTGTGTCTGTTGACACTTTATCCACAAAGTTTTTAATTCTAGTAATACTTCCTTTTAAAGAGTTTTTGCTTTTAAAAGTTTTTCTATGGTATCCATTTTGCTGATTTCAGGTTCCGGCTCGACGGACCAAATGGCACTCTTCCCCAATTTTAAGAACGCATAAAATAAAGTTTGACGGACCACAGCTGTCTTCTCTACTTTTCATTTAAAAGGACGTCACACATACTATGCACATCATACAAGACAACTGAATATTATTGAGTTGAAGCAATTGTGGGTGTCGAGATAAACATTAATTACCCACTTCTGATTTTTGCTGTTAACCTTACAGCGTCTAGAAGTCAACTGAAGTTCGGATCAGTCGGCTCGGGAATTGCGCATGCGTGAATATTTTCACTTCTATTCAGTTACGCACATGCGGCAACATCCCGCCCGGCCTTGCCATGTTCTCATGCAAGAACTTAACAATTCTATTTTTTTTTACATATATATATATAAGTCCAAACATAAGTGAATGCTTAATTTTCAGTTACAATCAAATAGATACTAACTGCTCGGGAATTGCGCATGCGTGAATATTTTCATTTCTATTCAGTGTCGCACATGCGGCAACAAATACAAACTATAAGATTAATTATAATAAATAACTACTAAAAAATATAAATAAAATAATAAATCAAAACTAGGTAATAATAATAACTCTTAGTCATAATAAATGTTTAAGTTTACTTAGGTTATTTGGTCCTATTAACACAGTATCCTTAGTAAGTCTGCTTTCTGTGTTTCCATTTTCTCCATGGTTGCAAGATTTGTGACGTCAGTCTTTCTTCCGGTCTCCTTTTCTTAACTTCCACTTTTGTCTCGCGCCGGGCTTAGTGTTCTATGATTAAGCAACTATTTATTCACTTCTTCTGTTTCTTATGGATTGTACGGTTGTCTAAGTATGTTTATTGCTCAGATCATACTTATCAGAAACAATCCATTGGTTTTTAGACAGTATCGGCACCCGCTGATGAAGAGGATGCTGTCAAAAACCTATTTTTCAATTATCTTTTCATTTTTTAGTTCCTGGCTGCAGTAGTTTTGAGCATATACTGGTTTTTCACTTTTAACTTTGTCTTATATATATATATATCTATATATATAATATAATATATATATTATATATACTATTACCAATAAGTATTTGGTCACCTGTGATAGAAAGGAAAAACAAAATTTATTCATATTCAATAGTTGGTAGAGCCTCCAGGAGAGGCAATTACAGCCTCAATCCTCCAGGGCATGCTTTCCAGAAATCCTTGTATGACAGCTAATTGTATTTTCTTCCACCCGGCTTGGAAAATACATGCAAGTTCCTTCACCGATTTTGGACGGTTGTTGAAGCCCTTGATTCCGAGATCCAACTCGCTCCAGAGGTTCTCGACAGGGTTCAAGTCTAGGCTCTGAGAAGGCCAGTCCATTCAGATAACCACGTAGCCACCATATAATCCTTGGTGGAACTCGCAACCCGACAGTGATATGTTGTCCGGAAGTACATGGGTCCAACCCGTAAAACGCCACAACGTCACCCAAAATAGTGCAGTAGGCATCGGAGTTAAGCGTACCATGACTGGGATCAACGGTCCCAGTCCATACAGGAGAAACACCCCCCAGACCATCATTCCACCTCCGCCGAACTTACTGTGGGCCCAATGCATTCTTCTGGCAGGAGGGCTTCTCCAGGCAGACCAGACCCTGCCATCCGAATGGTAGAGGGTGATACTGGATTCGTCGCTCCAGTGAACCCGTTTTCACTGATCTACGGTCCACTTCAACGTGGTTTGCACCACATTAACCAAGTACGCGGGTTGGACTTTCTGATCAAGGCTTATGGGCGGCAGCACGGACCATGAAAACCAAGCGATTGGTCTTCCTTACGGATGGTATTCATCGAAACAACATTTATGATGCCTGTTGAAACTCCTGGAGGTATGTGGGCCATCGGTTGGGTGTGGTTTTCCGAATTCTCTGGGCTAGCACCACCTCGGTTCTCTATCTCCCGTTTCGTTGGTTACCAACCCGGGACACATTCCGACAATCAACCGCTCACCTTCCACTTCTGAATCACATAGGCCGTTGTCGATTTGGGGGTATTCAAGCTCACTAGATACCTCCCTTAAGAATCGGCCATTTCTGTGATACCCGACGATTACACTTTATCGAAAAGAGATAACTCTGCATTTCGTGCCATCTTGCATGCGACTAATGCCAATGTTGTTTCCTTCAACATTGGCGTTAGTCGTGATATTAACGGTGGAGGGCATGATGGTATATCAGGACAGCAGATATCGTCTAGTTATTAGTAGATAGTATATATATATATATATATATATATATATATTATTGTGTGTGGTGTGTGTGTGTGTGTGTGTGTGTGTATGTGGTATGTTGTATGTATGTGTGTGTGTGTGGACGCATTAATATATCTTTGTTGAATATTAAACCTTCGTGGGTTAGAAATGTCCATAAATGCCGTAAAAATAAGAGATGAAAGTTATATTACAATACTTTACTTCCTGAATTCTGCAAAAAGTTAAATAATTTGAAGAAATAAAGATCACATAAAATATGAATTAAATGTAATAGAAACAAATTATATTCTCTTTCAAGTGAATAAAATTATCTTGCATGTAAAGTCACTTTACAGAGCTTCGTGGTTACAGAATAAATTATTTACTTCAAACAAATGTTAAACATATTTCCCAGAAAATTAATTTATGTAATAGAGTTTCGAAATGTATTCACCGAAATCTTCGAAAGTCATTTAAAATTCTCGCTCTCTTATAAAAGGAATTAGCCTCATTTTACTTTCCGTTATTTGAAGCACAAAAGCAAACAATATGAACCTTTTTTGCGAATGAAAGAAATAATTTGCTTTAATAAGTACTATTTAAATTCTCGAGCAAAAAGGAAGAGTTTTCGTTCATTAGTCACTCTATTATTTACGCCTTACCTCTGCTTATTCAATGTGTTATTTTCCTTCATCTTTTGATGTGTAGCATACATATTTTGCCTGTTCAAGCTTTTCAGATTGCATGAGCATCATTAGCATTATTTAAAAATTAATTATCTGCCTCTACATGTTTAGAAAATGTTTAAATCCATCCAGAGAAACTATTTTAAGGCATTCTGCTTAAAAATTTTAAGATTCTTGATAATCTCGTTTTTCTACTGTAATTTTCTACTGTGATCTGAGTATTATCCCTCGTTGTAAGATCATTTAAATAGCTTTAAATGGATTCTCTACTAAGTACAAATAATTGTATTTTGAAACGGACTTTTAATAGAGATCTTGTATCTATAAGAATAAACATTATGAAATTCTTCTTCCTTTTTGCTTCATATATTTTTATGAATACGAACAATAGCAGTTTCATGGGACGTAATTTCCAGGACAATGATTTCTTTGAGATCATTTGCCTGATCAGTATGCCTCGATGAATTATTAATGACCTGACCAAATATTTATATAAGCACCAGAAAGTTGGAAAACCGAAATTAAAAAAATGCGTTCTCTGACACATAAAATTTTTTTTGACAATGATTTATACTAGCTTCGATGCCGAGTGTATCGCTATGTCTAGAGTGAGTATTAGTTTAATAGTTACTTTTTGTGTATAAGAAGTGAAGGCAATGACTTGATATATTCTGCTTCTGAGAAAAATAATTTACCTACAAATTCTTAGTTCGCTTGCATCTTATAAAATAGCAAGTTTTATGAAAGTATCTGAGTAGTAATCAATATTATTTTGTGACAAAGTAATCAAAAGTTAGCTTTTTCAAACGTAGCAAAAGAGAGAATAATATCTCGCTATAATAATAGTTCAGCCAGATATTTGTCAGATTAATAATTTATGACTTAAAATGTCTTTCTAGGCATCGTCACTTGTTATCACAAGCACATGTGGTCAGATGAGATCACGATTATTTAGATGAGTATATATATATATATATATACAGTGAAACCCCTCTATCCGGCTACCCTTCTAAACGGACATATTTTTTTAAGAAACGATTCAAGATTCCATAGAGCCAATGTTATGGAAGAAACCTCTTTTTGACAGCGACTCCTGAAAACGGCCATTTCTGGACTATTACTGGCTGTCATACAGAGGTTTCACTATATATATATATATATATATATATATATATATATATATATTATATATATATATATGTATATACATCTGTGTATGTTTAAGTAATAATAACGCCCGAATAATAGTAATTCTATTCCATTAATCGCTCGCAGTCAATTCGTATATATATATATATATATATATATATATATATATATATATATATATATATATATATATATATTCTTCATTCGTATGATATGCTACGCGAGGTATTTGAAGAAGGGGAAAAATGAACAAAAACCTCCTATAACAGCTAATTCCCGCTTTTCTGAGACGTAATTAATTTACAAAGGTTAATTTATATTGCATCTTAAGAAATTAAACCTTTACGTAAGTTCCTGAGCACTAGTAATAAAATTGCATTTATCAAGATAACCTTTAAATTTGCTCTGTTTCGGGGGTAACAGAAGAAAAAATAATGCGCAAATTATATGAATATTTAAAGACATTCTACAAAGCCTTAAATGATAATTAATTATCTAGACTCTCGGCTTTATCAATTTACGATATTTAGTAGTTTATTAAATAAGTATATAGCATTTAAATGGGGTATGAAAGGTTTCAAGTTTTATCGTTTAAGAAAGTTTACGCTTTGTTCTACCTTTAATCAATACTAAATATCGAATACGTATTTTGAGATAAGCTTACATTCGTATTTTAAACCAATATTCAAGGTAGTCAGGTATGGCAGTATATCCTAACCATCGGAATAAATTCTTAAGGAAGAGATTATTAGTTTTTAATGGTTTTGTAAACTATATATTAATATGTTGATTGTTGAACAGCAAATCAGAGTGGAGGCGTAAGCACATATGCCTTTGTGAAAGTTAACAAGGAATAGTTAACCCATATCTCTACAAAAAGGTTTAAAAGAGAAGATTAATTGAATTTACAATGCGCTGCTCAATTCTGCTAATTTATATAGTTATAGAATGATGTAAGAGGAATAAGTATCGGGAATCGGGAATTACTGAACATCAGTATGATATTTATAAAGGTAGAGAGTGTAAATCCCAAGTGATTACATCTCGAGGCTCAGATTTTAAGTCAACAATAGATGATACTCTGAAAATGCTTTATTCCTACTTGGAATACGAAATTGCCACCCCCCCCCCCCCCACAAAACAAAATAAAAGTATCCAGAGATATGTTGGTAGAAATTAAGCCCGTCTGCACACGAAGCAACTCAAAAGAAACTGATAACTGACTCAAATCACAAACCAGTCCGTGATGAGTCGCAACCTATGTAATTGAATGGAGCCACGCACACGACGCAACTGGTTACAAACCCGTCCGACGGGTTTGCGACTCATCACGGACTGGTTTGTGATTTGAGTCAGTTATCAGTTTCTTTTGAGTTGCTTCGTGTGCAGACGGCCTAACTTGAAAAAAAGTTTCAGACTTAAAATACTGCAACGTAAATCGTCAAACAAAAGAAGGCATGGACAAATAACGTTAAAGAAAAGAAAGTAAAAACTATTCGGTCTATTTATTTTCCCCAGAAATGATAATAAGATAAAGTAAAATGATTTTTATTCATTTTATGCTACATTTTCTGTAAAGTTTGCAAAGAATTAGTAGTTGTGTTAGTATAAAGTATTGGACCATTTAAATACATAATAGAGAAATGATACACACAGACACACACACACACACACACACACACACACACACACACACATATATATTATATAGATATATATATATATATATATATATATATATTATACTAGCCTGAATATATACTACCCGGCGTTGCCCGGTATTTAAGAATGTTTGTTACCCAAAATCAATTTAAAAATTAACACAGTATAAATAACATAGAAAAAATACATGTGAAATGTTTATACACATCTCAGAATTAGGGAATTTCAGCCTTTCATCATTGTAGCACTAAAATCTGAAAAGTAAAAATGTCAAATTGTGTAATGTTGTTAACCAAAATTAATTTAAAAACTAAACACAGTTTAAATACATAGAAAAAAACATGTGAAATGTATACACATGAATAAAGGAAAACCCAATATAAAAATATATAAATTATAATAAACGCCTCAGAATGCAGCTAGATTTAGCCTTCTATCATTGGGGCAAAAAAAAAAACTCAAATTACAGGTTTAGCAGAATTTTCCGAAGAACCATGAAATGACTCCAGCATTGCCCCATAAAAAATGAAGTGTTTATTAAGTGCTGCAAACCATTCAAATCCTCTCTACATTAAACTCCTATAAACATCCTCTACATATTAAATTCCTTTTCTCTCCATAATAAACCTCCTCAGAATTTTGGTAAATTCAGCCTTTCATCATAGTACCTCTAAAAGCTGAAACATTCTTTCCAGAAATATAAATCTATTAATTACAATAATTAAGCACTCACCAATGTATAAATTACACAAAAGTTTTTTAACCAACATTTGAATAATTCGTAAAGATGAAAAGCATATGAAAGTAAAGACAATAAGAACTTCCGAAAACAAAACCAACATAATAGGAATAAAAACGATAGTTGTTTAAAAAGCATATGAAAATAACCGCTATTATAAAGATAATAATAAAAAAAAGCATATGAAAATAATGCTCACGCAGGAAGTTAACGTTACGATATAAAGATAATAATAATATATAAACCGCGTGCATAAAATATTTAGCTTTTCAAGCGAAATAAATTAATTTTAGAAAAAAAAAACTACCTTTAATCGAGAAATTAAATACATTGCAGAAAAGTTGGTAAAATCAAAAAGAAAATATTTTAAATGGGTTGGAATACTAAAAGTTTAAAATAGTGGAGCCACCTACTACCGAACTGTGAATCGAGAGTTTGCATCCTTCAAAAATTGTTGGTTTTTTATTAATGAAAAATATTGGGAAAGTTCTTGTGGATCGGTAAATGTACATGTGGAACAGTTTTAAGATTTATACATTATCAACATACACATGTGATAATTTATCCGGTGTTGCCCGGGATTTTAAGAATGTTTGTTAAGCAAAATCAATTTAAAAATTAACACAGTAGAATAACATAGAAAAGATACATGTGAAATGTTATACACATCGAAGAATTTAGGAATTTCTGCCTTTCATCCTCGTAGCACTAAATCTGAAAAGTGAAAATGTGAAATTGTCTAATGTTTGTTAACCAAAATCCATTAAAAACTAACACAGTATAAATAACATATCATAAAAAAGCTGAAAAAAAATAAAATTAAAAAAAAATAATAATAAAGAATAATAAAATTAAAGCTGAAATAAAAAGCCTTCATTAAAAAGCTGAAATTCCAGGTTTAGCAGAATTCACAAGGCCGGTATTCGGACCCGGTCAAAATTTCAGAAAGTACGCGGTCTCCCGCATGCGCCACGATGACACAATATTACGAAGAGTAAAGTGAAAGATATTCGCACTGTGATTATTGGAAAGTTTGTGAGGATTGGTGAATGTTCATGTCAGAGGAGTTTTAAGTCAGAAATAAGTTAGCAGGATAGAAGCTTAGTCTTTAGCTCTTCAATAGACACAAAGATATAGGCGAGGGGGATTGCAGTAGCAATTAAAAAAGATCTCGTGATACTTAGCGTGGTGGATTCGAATTTTCCATCGTGTGTCGAGAGTGTCAATATGCCGTTGGATCTCATCTATTTTAGAGTATAAAATCTGACTTGAAAGATTATTATTTTCATTTATTATTCTGATTTAATATATGACTTGAAACTTTTTGATTTTATTTATGTTTATCTTTTCGCTCGCTGTTTGCCAGTTATCCCTAACGTGGCCGCCGTATTCAGAGGGGTGATTCCACAAAATGTAACAGCTTACATTTAGTGCACGCATCCTTCAAAAATTGTTGTTTTTTTATTAATTAAAAATTAACGGTAATTATTTTCAATTCCGAACTTCTTAAAACCCTCGGCTGTTTTTAACGACGCCTGTATGTAAAATTTCACGATCGTCGCTCCTAACTGTGGATTTCTATACAATTACAGACAGACAAACAGACAAACATTCACTCACACACACACACACACACACACATACATATATATATTATATATATATATATATATATATATATATATAATATATATATTATACTATCTTAGACAAAAAAAAAAGACGCACCAAGAAGGGGTAATGCAAATTGGACACAAATTGATATGCATACAGGTTTCGATGGAAAATGCAAAATTTTAAAGTTTTGTGGCATGTCCATTGTTAATCATGTGATTGTAATCGATCGCGGTTGAAGTCAAGTTTAGGCACTCTAAAGTCTCTAATTGTTTTCCCCTCTCAATTTACCCGAGCTTTGAGAACTTGACGTAATCCCAGTTCTCTCACATGCTGTCTTTCATCCATAACCATAGCGAGAATTAAATTCTCGGAGTAAGGAAAATATGAGTTTCGTTCTATTACTGGGCCGATTATTTTTCGTAAATGTTCAGGGAGGTATTGTGTTAATCTGATTGCCTCAAACACAATCTTGGGACCTTCAGAAAAATGACCACTTGCTTTGATACGGAACCACGGTGGCATGTAACAATGCAAAATGAAGTACACCAGCTGCTTCAGTTCATCCGAGGTTTTTTTTTTCACTGACATATAGTCTGAGTACTCTATTTGCTGCTGTTACCCATCGTGAATGTGCTAATGGATCTCGTTCTTGAGCAGCCAAATCCGCTGGGCATTGACCAAATTTGATTGCTGCAGAAATATCTAGGAGATACTGCTGGTCTTTGCTCAGCTCTTTCTTGTCGGCATTAGGAATAGTACATTCAATAGGTAAAAAATCTGTCACAGGAAGTTTTTCACAGACTTTCATTTTTTGACCAACTTCACCACTAAAAGATGATGGTCCTGCAGTATCTCCGTCCAAGTGATGGAAAAGATGTCTGAATGGTAGCTCGTTGAAATGTAGGAGGGAAATACACCATTGCAATGGTCTACAAACTTTTAGCCGTATTTGACGAATGACATCATATTTCTAGCCAGTGTTAGTGCCCGTTCCGTCACTTCCAATTAAATCGAGCTCCTCCAGAAAAATATTCAGTTTAGCCAAATGTGTAATATTTGCCACAGTAATGCCTTTAGAAAGCCTAGTAGGGGTGAAACATAGGAAAGATATTTTGAGCCTGGTTCGTGAACCAAGGATAATGGTTTTTCTTTTTGGGTCCGACGATAACGTTTAGAACCAAACATTTCAATCAACATAGTCTCATCCTTCCTGCCGTCAAAGTAAAGACCACGTAAAGGTTCATTAATAGCTGTGGACTCCAAATGATATCTGTTACTAATTTTTTCTCTTCTCTTGTCGACAACATGAGAAAAGTCTTCCTCGTTTATGATGCCGAAGTCTTGGAGCACACTAGACGTAATCACGGCTGTAGCGCGGTCAGATACCCCATACTGATCACTTGCCAGAATAGTTGCTTTAAGTTTTATCCTCATTTGCCAGCGCTTAGATGTTTTCAGTTTTCTTTCTTCTGGGTCGAAAAGCTGATCTCTTTCAGCGTCACTCCCATTGTTTCCTTCTTCCTGTTCATTTTCGTGCTTCTCATGCTCAGTGGTTTCTTTACATTTATACCCACGTTCGCTCGAAGTACTTGCACCTAGGTTTATTTTATAGTAATCAGCCAACAAGATATTTCTACGTTGACTTTTCTCCAATTTTTGTGTTTCTAGTACGGTTACAGAACCTATTTTTCCCAAAATTGTATTGTCTTTGAAGGTATATAAATCTCCGTTCAAGAACTGGTATCATTTTGGCTTTTTCGCACTTACACTTTATACTTATTGGACACACACACATATCCGGATTTTCTTATAAGTGCATTTCAAGAAAATAGGGCATTTACATGCGGTTACATCAAAAGGAAACGTGGAAGAATGCCTTATTGCAATCCTTCAAAATACGGCTTTTACACTAGTTTTTAAGGCAATGCGCGATCGGTTAATATTGAATAATCAAGGGTATTATTTTTTTTCACGTACTATTAGATTTATCCTACACAACTTAAACTAGTGCTTTTCAAATTTCAAGTGTTTGAGGGCTTCAAAAAATTGGATAAGAAAACTTCATTTTCTTATTTTTTTTCAAAACTTGAAGTGAATGCGCGATCGGAAGATATTAATTTTTCACAAAAATTGTTTTAACGATTTTTCTATACTATAAGTGTAACAACTTTTTTCACCTAGCCGTTTCCGAAAAAAAAAAAGGTTTTTTTGCCCACCCTAATGGGCAGAGCCCTACAACCAGCTCGGGTTTTTGACTATCTAACTCGCCAATTGGACAATATTTGGCACAATATCCCACAGGAGGACATCCGACACCTCTATCAATCAATGCCAAGCCTAATAACTGTTCGTATAAGAACCAGAGGTGGACCAACGCGTTATTGACTTTTTCACTTTGTGAAGCTCTTTTTCTTGAATAAATCATCCAATTTTTCTCAATCTTTGTCTTTCTGTAAATGTACATCACATCTACCGATTTTCGTCCTATTCGGATCTCGTCCCATATATATGTGTGTGTGGGTCTGTGTGGGTGGGTGTGGGTGTATAATGTGCGTGTGTGGGTGTAAACAGAAGTATTTATTCATCGTCTCTAAACACATCATCACGGTAATCCCCATAAACGCGATCATTTTTTCATGTTTATGATTCCAAAAACTTTCTCCTTTTCAGATACATAGTCATACGAACAACATATTTGAGCTCTGTTCTGTGGATCCGGTTAAAGCAAAAGATGAACCTGGTGATGATTCATCATCAACGAGAAGCTTCGATTCAGATGGCAACGAAGATGAGACAAGTTAGTAATGACGTTTCTTTCTTAGTAATTGTGATCGCTCTTTAAACCCCAAATTGAGAGACAGAACTAGTGGATAAACTTTATTTACTTTGAATTGAGAAAACAGTTTTGCAACTTCCGAACTTTACGAGTAAACTCTAAAGTTACGATTGAAATCTAAAAATTTACGATTGAACGGTCTTAAAATACTTTATTGTCAGCTTTCTATGTATGTAAACTTGTTGTGTCTACTTTGAAATTAGACTGTAGGAGAATCAATTTATTTTTTTTATATTCTTTTGACATAAATTAAATTTTTTTTAACATTTTTAACATTTGATGGAAAGTGAGAAACTGAAAAAATATGTGAATCTAAACGCTTTGAAATTTTCTCTTTCTACTCTATCCAGTATTTTAAGACTGTTCTGAATTTTACTTCATAATGTATCAGCTGATCTATCTTCAGTCAAAAAGAAAAATCATTTCTTTTCATTAACCGCTACCCTCAAATTGTGGTTGAAAATTATTGCTCAGTTGTGTCGAGCAGCTCTTAAAATCTGATATTTATAGCTTCCTTCGAGCATAGAATAAAGCATCCGAAATTGCCCGTCTAAGTTTGTATAAACATTGCTTCGAATTTTAATGAACTTTATGTTGGCTGTTAACGAAATCCAATGAAAGGTCTCCTACACTTCCTGAGACGGATTTTCTCATTACTGGTCAGCGACGTGAGGGTTATTCAGCGCTAAATGAAGGGGAATATTAAGTTTCAATCTGAATCATTTACTTTCTTTAGTAGTAATAATTATTTGATACGTGATATTCCCCGTTATAATGTATAATATACATTATTTTGTTGTATAATTTTATTTTGTTGGCTATTCGAGCACTTTCTTCTGTCTTTCTCATATAGATATCGTATAGTAACAGAAAAACCTAAATTTACTAGAGGACATTTACTTTAATTTCTGTCAGATATAAAACCATTCCCCAAAAGTTCATAAATTTTTCATTACATTATTTCACTGATTTATACTCAGGCTGTCATCTTCAGGGATTTAAGTAGATGCAGATGGGTGTTAAAATTTAAATTTTGTCGATACTAATTTATTTTAAATATAATGTTATTTTTGGTTGTAGTAATGTTATTGAGTAGCTTTATTTAAAGGTGCACACACACATATGTATATATATATATATATATATATATATCTATATATATATATATATATATATATATATATATATATATATATACATGTATGTGTGTGTGGATGTATATATAAATGCATTATTACATTGCCATGTTACAATAGATTTAGGTGCAAAAAAATACGCAAAGAGACAAAATTAATAAACTAAAGAAGCAAAGAAAGGCTAAAGAATAAAAAATATATTTACCAGAATTAAGTTAACTGCGATCTTTATATTTTTCATTGCTTTTCCAATTAATTTACAATGGATCCTTCTTCTTTTACTTTTTACCTTGTTGCACTTTTTATCTTGTTGTTTTTTCTTATTGCTTGCCGTTGGAGAGGAAATGAAACATTTTCAATACATTAGGTTAGGTACACATTTATATGTACAAACTTTTATCTATGAAAATATTCTTGAATACTCTATAAAATTCTGTTTTGTTCCAAATCGAAAATGCTCCTGATTAAAAAAAAAGAATTTTAGACAATGAAAATTTTTTTAGAACATTCGCTTGACAGTTTCTTAGAAATCTCTTTTTTTTCAAACAAAAATATACCTGGTTTTTAGTTTACAATGAAAAATATTTATCCAGAACGAACAGTAAAAGTCCTGCCGTGATTATTTTCCTTTTGTACAAATTACCTTTGTGAGAAGGCTATTGTCTTTCAGTTGCTGTCTACGAAAAATAATCTCCAAAATCTACTAAATATGAAACACGACTTAAGGACTACCATTAAGTCGAATACTAAACTCGACATTACCAGATATCGAGGCAAAAACAACATCATGCACTGGACAGTTGCTGAGAAAGATTATGTATATTTATAATCAATATAGATCTGCAGAGTTACTTTTTTAAAATTTCGGTATTGCTAATATAAAGATTTAAAAATATGTATTAATGTTTTACGCTTATATAATACAAACAGACTAAAGTTATATATTATTATCAGTTCATTAATTACTTACTAAAACTTCAGCTGAAAACAGTGATTCCGACAGACTAATTAGGGAACTGTCCTCTAGATTTCAAAGACACGGAACCTGTAATTTAAATTAATTGTAATCTCCCAAGACGGGAGCTGAGAGGGTCAAGATTCAGAGTTTAGAAGCATTCTTTGATGTAGTGTTATGTAGTGCTTTGCATACTTTACAATTCACCCCTTTTATACAACGAGATTAAATTTAATATCAAGATCTTAAAAATAAGATTCTAAATTTGTATGTATATATATATATATATATATATATATATATATATATATATATATATATATATATATATATATATATATATATAGTATATATATATACATACATATTTATATATATATGTATGTATATATATATATTTATATATATATAGATAGATAGATAGATATGTATATATATGTATGTATGTATGTATGCATATATATATATATATATATATATATATATATATATATATATATACATGTTAAATGTATTCTATGCATTTTGGGAGTTTTCAACATATGGACAAATGCATTTGTATATTTCGCATTTGTATGTAATGAATATCTCCCACTTGAAAGACTGTATCTCAGTTTATATGTATTTTGATCCCTCTCTCCTTTAATTTCGAATACAATTAACGTTACCCTCTCAGTCTAGAGCTGAAGTACTATCTTTAATTTTAAGCGCTTTTCTTCTCTTGATTTTTGAATACATTCCCTAAATATCTACAGTTTAGAAACAGCATGAAATCATTTGTAATATAAAGCTAATACGACATTTCCTTATAAGAGGATTTGTTTTTCAGATTAAATTTGTCTCTGATGACCAGAATACTTCAAGGGATAAATATTTATAGGCTGCTGAACGTACTCTATCTGTTTTGATCCCTTTTATTAATTTTCACAGAGACAAATCACTTATATTTGGGATTTCATTTTATTCTTCTATCGATTTCTTCAGTAGTTTATGAAACTACCTGATATGGAAACACTCGTCAATTTAAAATATTGATTTTTATGTATTTATGAAAGGGATGGAAGATAAGTTACTTCATTTAAAAGGCCAGATGATGTACATGGAGGAATGGAAGAGTATGGTCTACCTTGGGACACCTGTGTAAGTATAGCACATTGATATTCTAACTGTACTTGGCATTACTTGCATCTAACACAGAACCCATTAAATCCCTATTAGCAAAGCGAAACGATTTATGCTCATAATTCAAGAAATGATAAATCGATTGAAATTAATAAGTGATCCGTGATATGTTCGGCTTTAAAGTTATTATTTAAGTGATACGAATATGTATTTTTGTGAAACTGTTAATTGCATTATTAACTTCGAAATAATGTAATGCCTCATGGTATATTACATATTTAATAAAGATAAAATTATATAAATTTTCTTTCGATTAAAAATATCAAAGGAAGAGTATTAACATCCCAAATGTTTAAACTTTGGGTTTTAGATATGTCAAACCTATTCATGCTCTTAATATTTTAAAAAAAATCCTTATAGAGTAAAAAGCTTTAACCCTTTGAGATGCGCCGTTTGCACAGTGCAAACGCCTAAATATAGTATTTTTTTCACTTGCATTCAATGTTTTCCAGTTAAATGATCAGAAAATGCGCAGTACTGCCATCTGTTATCAGTTTAAAGAAGTAAAACCATTTTGCAACCTTTAATTAGAAAAATTTTCAAGATTTTTTAGGTTAAAAGAAATTCGGAAAAATATCTGCACCTTGGAGGTTGTTGCCCCTTAAAGGGTTAAATAAAACAAAACCTACATTGAAAAAACTTCTGCATACATTACATAAATGGAGCCACTATTTTTTGTTGATTTGATAAAATAAGAATTTCTTTTAAACTTAAATAACAGTCTAGTTTGGTTTAAACTTGAATGCGTGTTTCATTCTTTCCTTTTAAATGTTACTTTTTAATTTTTTTCCTCCGATGTAATTGCTGTTTCTCTCATTTTTTAATTTTTCCTCCAGGATGCGCGACCTAGACGCAATGGTTCACACTGGTCTTTACATCAATGATCTCAGCATGCATGATTTCAGCAGGGACATGGTGCTCGCAGGGCAGCAACAGTCCGCTGAACTGAAATTAGCCCTTGATCAGGTAATTTTTTGAAAATTATAAAACTTCAATCAGAAATCGAAGAAGAGAGATTCTTCTTCTTTAAGGCCGTCTGCACATGGAGCAACTCAAAAGAAACTGATAACTGACTCCAATCACAAACCAGTCCGTGATGAGTCGTTCGGGAGTCGTACCCGTCGGACAGGTTTGTAACCAGTTGCGCCGTGTGCGTGGCTCCATTCAATTACATAGGTTACGACTCATCACGGACTAGTTTGTGATTGGAGTCAGTTATCAGTTTATTTTGAGTTGCTTCGTGTGCAGACGGCCTTAGAATAGATCGGTAATTAAAACTAAAAATCTCCCCAAAAAACCAGCTCTTTCGAGATCTAACTTTAGGAAGATCATATACGTGGCTCGATAGTTCAGTGGTTGGAATGTTGAAAATGCCTTGAACATTGAGGTCTATTTTTTCTCTGGAACATCCTGAATATATGAAGGAGTACCGCGGGAAAAAATTGGTTATTCCAGGGGATACCAACAAGGAGAGAAAAAATTTAATTCAGTTACATCTAACAGATGAAGTTGTTATAAATGGCATTAAAACTTGTCTTCTGATTATGAAATTTTGTTTGTCTTGGTTTGTCAGTAAAGGTCAGAGCTTCAGGAATAAAATCAGAACAATATGCTACCCTTTCTTCTCAATAATTATCGAACTGAGTAATTAAATTTAGTAACATTAGTTTATAGTGTTACACTACCAGGTTTAAGAATTTAATTAAATTCACTAGTTTTGTTATCCTATGACCTCGCTACCTCGGAGGATGAATTTAACTTAGAGGCTCTGTTTTGGAAGAAGTATAATTACTAAATAAATTCTGAATTGAATTAATTACATCTCTGTATGATTAAAATGTTGTCAAGCGTAAATCAACGACAACTGATAGCGCAATAATTTCCCCTAACTGCTCTGTGTTTCATGCCGTTTGTGGTCATAATTTTGAGCAAACTCACAAAAAAGATATTATCTATAACAATCTTTTCGTTCTTGCGGAAAGTTTAGAAAGTTTCACACAAAAATCTTTACCAAGCGTATTGTTTAAACTCGTTTACTTTTAACTAGAAATGTTATACATAAATCTTGGGTAACAATGTTTACCTTGAAATAAAAGTCGAAAATCTCTAATTTAGTTTTCCCCGAAATATTTAGATAACTAAGCTGAGATATAATGATTTGTTATCTGAATGGATATCGTTCAATGCGTAAAGTAAAATAGTCTTTCTAAACTCATAGTTTTGTACTAGATAATTTTTTATATCTATATAATCGATTTGTTTTCTTCAATATCATGATTTAAGAAAGTATTTCTTTTTACATAGTACAAAACACCTACAAAAGTAGAGAAGTACGCATGGAGAGATAAAACTCACAATGGACCATTAACTTTGAACTCCCCGCTGATTTTCCTAATTGCCCCTGTAAATTACGCTGATCACCTCATTACACGCTTCCCTACTGTTTGGGTAAGGAGGAAATAGATAAAATAGTATCGATTTTACTTTTGTCTTGGAAAATGGAGGATGGTAAAAACTTTGAAAGACCTCTACCATATTGATTTGAGTGATTTTTCGTTCAGAATAAACTAACTGAAATGAATCGTACTACGTAATAGAATTTGGCACAGATCTTTTACAATAATAAACAAACTTCAAATAAGGTTTAGTGGAAGAAGTAAAAAAAATCGAAGGTAATATGTGAAAATAAAAGTGCATGCTTAGAGTTTGAATGCTAGGTATTTTTCTATCTGTGAACACATTTTTAAAGAAACACAAGAAATTTTTTTATAATAAAATTTGTTACTTAAAAGGCTATCAAAACGGGACATTTATTTGTTTCTTGTTATATGTTACCATGAAAGACCGAAATAGGAGAATGTCGGCATTCTCTGATGAATACCAACACATACCAAATACGCTGGTGAAAGACCGAATATTTGGTTATATTCTTATACATTCGGACCATCACTGGTGTATGTCGACAAGCACAGATAGTCTTTGGTGGATGTCGAAACGAGAAACCTCTAAAAAGTACTTTAAATTCTCTCAAAAAGTATTTAAAAGCTCTCAAGAAAAGTACTCTAGAATACTCTCTGAAGTGATTTCTGCTAAGACTAAGGGCAGTACACCTTTGGATAACAGACAATTAAAACGTTTTGGAGTTTTCAAAATAAATGATGAAGAGAAGTTAATTGTACCATTAAAACAGGGGAAACAAGTATACAGTATTATATTACCTATGATGAATTGTTCAGTATACTATCTAAAACTCAGCTGTTGTTGCAATAAATAAGATTGCATAATGTCAATCACATAATTAAATAAGTTTATTATTAGTGTTATTTTCTTTTCTCATTTAGAATGTACTGTTCTTTTCTCATTTAGAATGTACAGTTCTTTTTAATTTCAACAATTTATTTATATGTGCTGTTACTTAAGCTTTCTCCTATTTTGACATATATCATAATATGTTTTAATAATAAAGTATGATTTAAAAACGTAACAAAATATTTTTATTCAACATTTATCATCAGTGCATGGTGAATGTCGACATTTGCCAGTGTAAGTGAGAAATAAAGATACTTAGCAAATATTTCGGACATACACCAAGCGAATATGTGAATGCTGACATTCACCGGAGAATGTCGACATGCTCCAGAATTCGGTCTCTCTCTCTCTATATATATATATATATTCTTTTTTTATATCTATTATTTATTATATTCATTATATATTCTTTTATAATACATATATTTTATCTTTATTAAGTAAGAAATTGAAAATATCTTTATATACATAACAAAATACAAAATATTCTTTTCAAAAAATTCTCCCATAAATTTGAGGTGCGTCTTATTGTCTGGTGTGCCTCATGGTCCGAAATATACGTAATTGTAATGTTTGACAGTTTTACATTTCCTGGAGGTAGTGTTGTTATCAGTTTGGTGGTTGGTTCAATCATCTCTGAAAGTAAGGCATCCTTTAAACACGAGGAAATGATAAGCAAACAAATAGTTTTGAGTGATAAAAATATCCTTTTAGTTAAAAAAGAATTTGGCCTTCGAATTTCCTAAATTCCCTCTATTCAGCCATTAAACCCATCTTTCTTACCAGAATTAATTACTTTACATTATGGTAACTTTTGAGTTAATAATCGTTACTCCACTTTATAAAATAAAAAGTCATGCATACTTAGGGATTAAAAGATCTACTTAATAAACCAGTCATTTAAAGTTGATAAATCCTGTATATTTTCGCACACGAAATGTTTTGCATATTTATATTAACTATAAAGTTCATGAATTTATTGGCAACATAAAAACTAAACATTTGCACTTACGGGCAGACTAAATGCATTAGACAGGTTACATATTCTGTAACATGATCAATGACTCTATGATACTTAATTTGAGCCTTTAACTAATTTGGGAATACGACGAGACGATGCACATGCACTAAAGTTTTTTATACATAAGTATGTTGTTTACACAGATACATTTGTATAAAAAACATTGCATTGGGTCAAACATGACAAATTACGATCAATATGTAAAATTCATAAGTTTTAATTTAGAAATAAATTTCTTTATACATTTTGAAAATATTTTCAATAAATATAAAATTGTTAATGGTATGATTATATACAATCTTTTACAATAAAAAACTAACAAACAAGTACAGCCATATTATCTGGAGCTTGTTTCCTAAATATTTTATACTAGGGGAATCAGCACTATAATCTTGAAAAGGAAAAACATTTTACAAGCCGAGATTTGAATAAAAAATGCCATTACCTTTTCTTCAATTACATAGATATCACAGAAGATGCTGAAAGTGCTGAAAGTGTCCGGCCACTGGATCCAAACAGTGATAAACTCGTCACTGCATACTGTACGCTTCGGCATGTTTGCATTCATTGTTTCAGTTTCCTATGCGTTGTTTTCCAGTTGAGAATACGAGCGAAACTATGAGGATATGGACGCGAATGTCAGAACGTACAACACTTTGTATTCAAATTTTAGCTTGAGATGTTGCCTCATTTCAAAATTATAACCCTCTTTTGAGGACAGTCCCGAGAGAATCTTCTTGTATAAGCTCGGATTTTTTCTTATGAATTAGTATTGTGAATAATTGAATTTTTGTTATTGAGTAGTTTATTTTTGTACTTATATTTCAAACGCGCATATAAAGTTATAGCAAAAAACATGTTTTTTAAAAAACGGTTTTGGAAAAAAAAAAATCGACATATTTTCAAATTTCTCCCATGAATCTATTTCTTCTTCATTTGGCAATAATATCCATAAAGTAATTAATGATGATCATTTTTGGCCACTTCCGGAAAACTTCCACTTAAACTAATCTGTTTCAAAAATACCCTGTTTAACTTCAAATAACATGTTAAATAATCGGTCATTTTTAATTAAAATGCTTTGATTTAAGCGAGAAAAAACTACCAATCATTATTTAAAATGAAGTTTCTTCGAAAAAGTAATGATCTAATTTTATTGAATATAAAAAATAAAAAAATTTAAAAAAAAACAGTGTCTTCAAACATTATTTTAATTAAAACAATCCTAAGGGATTTGGATATTTTAAATTGTTTTAATTTTGTTTCCATGATTTCCAGCTGAAAAGATCGTTAATCATTGATGTTAATGCAAAGAAACAGGAAAAGTTTTAACAACAGAGAAAATTTATCTTTCTTTTACGAATCGGAATGAAGAAAATTACCCCATCTTTCATCTATAATTAATGATTTAGGAGAATGAAGCATGTGAAACGAGATGAGATATTTTAATTACTATTTCAAGTTTATTATCTTTTATAAAATTAGATCATGGCTGTTTCTGTAACACTCCACAAGGTATCCCTAGCTGTACATTTACACAAGACATGCTCAATCTACCCTTTTAATATATGAAAAATTCCTTCCCTATAATCTATCCATTGAAAATTTTCTAATGTTTATATATCTGTGTTTGTAGTGTAAAGAGTGTCAGGTCAAAAATAGTAGTTTTGAGAAAAAAATGGCTTTTGTAAAGTCAGTTATTTTAAGTTTAATTTTTAATTATTTTTTGGAATAAATGTTTCCAATTTTATTTATGTTGAGTAAAGAGTGTTAAACCCTTGATTGGGACTTAACCCCTTTAATACTTTCATGTTTGTGTTTTGCTTCCCATATCCCAAATTTTCCCTAATGAATAAAAATATTTAGGAGTGGAATTGGACTTAGCTTTCTGTACCCTGCAATAGTCCTTGATTTTTCAAACATGCATGGTTTGACTATTCATTTTAACACCCTTTGCACAGCAAACAAAATTTTTTTTAAAATTCGGTCCAGCATTCATTAATGCTGGTATTCCACGTGAACTCAAATTATCGTTAATTAATATTCATGACTGCCTTCGTTCTACTAATTACGTTAGATTATCAATCCTTTGTTAGCTCATCAGTTGCCTGGTAACGTACTTAAAGTTTGCTTCATCGCCCCATTGTAGATGATAAAATACCTGTTGCAGTTTAAAAATCTGCAGAATATGGAGTATTTTCCCTTCATCAATTCGATATTTATCTGTGAAAATTGTAAAATTATTCTTACTGTAAACTACTATCTCTAGATATTAATTAGGTCAGCAAGGGGATAAATCTATGATGTATCTGTCTGTTTACATGCAAATGTATTTATTTATTATTTATCTAAGGAAATTTTCTGAGCCTTTTAAAAAATAGCAAAATTTACATCGTTTTGTACGGGAGAAAACACGAACTGTCCCCTTAACTTGAAAAAACTATGTGCATTTTTTCTGTTAGATTTTTTTGTTGCATGTTTTATATGCTTATAGTAATTTCACACTTACATTTAAATTATAATTTTAGCGTAAAAATGCTGTCAAAAAAATTTATAACATTATTTTACATTTATAATATTATTTTACACAAAAATTGGATTTTATTGCAAAAACTAGGATGATTTACTACATCAGAATTTTTTTTCTAATCATCTCATTTAAATTAATATATTTATTGAAACTGTAAATTTTCAATAGTATATGTATATATATATATATATACAGGGTGTCCATAATTAAACTTCCCTATTTCAAAGTTGTCTACAGTCGGAACTGTTGTTCAGAAAGTTATGAAATTTTGTGTAGGACATATTGAAGGTATGGGAATTTGTTTGAGCGAATAAAAAAATTAGTTCAAAATTTCACCACCAAAGGGCGTTTTTTGATGATTTACATATTTACGACTGGTTCTTTACTTAAGATTTCACCATCTTTTTATCCATAGGTCAAACTAATACAATAACTCATTCTCGTTAAATTTTACAAGTGATTGCAAAGTCGACCGGAAACTTGTTCGGTAACTAATTTTCAAACAATAGATTTGAAGGAACGAAGAAGAAGCAAATATGCAAATTAAATTTTGTTGACGTAGAACATAAGCTGTTATAAAACCTAGAAACTTTCATGGAGATTTTGTTTTCAGCGTGCTTGGTATTGCTAATCAGAATGTCATCGTTACGATTACCAGATCGAGCTCTGTTAGTAAAATTGTTTTACCAAAACGATAATTCAGCTCTGGTTGCTCTACTAAAATTTCGTAGTTTTAAGGGGATACGAAAAGCTCCATTGACTATTAAAGTTCTTCGATTAATGGTGGCCAAATTTGAAGAAACTGGTTCTTTTAAAATTCGTTCTGGAAGAGGAAGGAAACCTGTTTCCGCAGAATCTGTAGAGAAGGTTGCGCTTCAAGTGGAAGAGAACAAGCGAACAGTTTAGTACCAATGTCCGTCGTGTGGCAGAAGCATTGGATCTGCCCCGTTCAACTGTCCTGGAGGTCATGCGGAATATCCTCCGGTATTATCCGTACAAGCTTCAGTTTGTGAAGAGGTTGCTTACACATGATTTCGAGACTCGACTGCGGTTCTCACTTCAGTTTCTTGCTCGCTTTGAGGTTGATTCAGAATGTCCTTGGATTATCCTCTGGACAGACGAAGCACACTTTTATTTGGATTGTTCGGTGAATACTCACAACTGCCGAATTTGGGAAACAGAAAATCCAGGTTTAATCTTAGATGTTCCGATGCATTCACCGAATGTAACCGTGTGGTGTGGATTTTCTGCATTTTTTATTCTCGGTCCATATTTCTTCAAGGAATTAATTCCTAGATGTCCAGTAAAATGCTCGGTAACCGGGGAGTGATATGCATCCTTGTTACGGAATAAAATTGTTCCGGATCTGCAATCATGTCAGTGCCTTTCACGCACAATTTTTTTGCAAGATGGAGCTCCTCCACACATTAGCCTTCGTGTTAAGAACGCTCTCAAAAATCAGTTTACAGAAGAACGTGTCATCAGCAGCCACTTTCCTAACGTGTGGCCTCCCCGATCCCCAGACCTCAACCCATGTGACTTTTGTCTTTGGGGGCATGTGAACCATCTAGTCAGACTTGATAAACCAAAAACTATACTTGATCTGAAAGACAGCATTTCACGACATGTTCTCAGTGTTTCCCCGGACACACTGCGGTCAACTGTAGAACATGCTATCTTACGATTTCAAATGGTAGCTGAAAATGATGGCCGTCTTGTTGAACATGTCTTGTTGTAATAATTTTTTTAACTATAGTAAATGTTGGTTAAATGTGTAATTCTTCAAAAAAGCCCTAGGGTGGTGAAATTTTGAACTAATTATTTTATTCGCTCAAACAAATTTCCATCCCTTCAATATGTCCTACACAAAATTTCATAACTTTCTGAACAATAGTTTCGACTGTAGACAACTTTAAAGTAGGGAAGTTTAATTATGGACACCCTGTATATATATATATATATATATATATATATATATATGTAAGTAAAAATTTATGTTTTTCATACTCATTGCAAACAGTCATACTGCTCACAAGCAATGATTGATTGTTGTTAATGTAATAGTGACATATTAATAATGTCATTAAATAGCAGTGTATAATCTCTTTGGATTCCAGAATTGATTTTCCGCTACTTAACTATCTTCTTCCCATCAATTACATTCACGAATGCCTAGATCTTTGAAGCATTCATTTTGTTCATATCTACAAATATTAGTTATTTTTTTTTCTTTTGCTTCTGAGGAAATCATTAGCTTCATGATTAATGGAAAACTTTATATGGCTTTGTAAGCAGGAATATCCATTAATTATTAGCTTTAAAAGACTTTTGATTCAATTCATTCATTATTCGCTAATTATGCAGGGATTGTTATTAAATAAACAGCAGTAACAATTATTGACCCATAAATTACTATTAGATTAAAGAATTTTAGATTTAAGTACGTCGTGTGCCGGTGAAGCTAGAAACTCGTTAAAAAAACTCCGATGTCGAATAAAATATTTTTTTCCGAGCACACCTGAATATTGGAGATATAATTTTAATGACATAAAATTCTTCCCGTATCTTTTCTTGTTAGCATAATTTCCAAGAATTTGTTCAGAGTTAATAAATGAATAATATATATTTACAGTCTTTTGAATAATATGCTATTATAACATCTCACAACCAGCTAAAATTTTACAGTAAATATGATAGTGGATATTTAACTCTTATAGAAATACCTTAAATAAATAGGTTCAGACCATACAAAAATTGTTTTACAAAAAATAAAAAATAAATAAATAAAAAATAAAAAACCCAAAAATTTTCCAAGTCGAAAGCAAGTTAAATGAAACTTATGTTGCAGTCAATAACTCCTCGAGAACCAATAACCGATTTAAGGATTTTCCTCACGAAATCTTAGTTAAAGAGCTAATGAGGAAAAATAGCAAACATAAAAATGAGTGCTGCTAATAACGCCGCTCTAGTTCATTTCATTGAAAACCGGCCTCGAGCTATGGAAACGTCCTTTAAGAGCTTAGCTGAAAAAAAAATTTAATATTCTCTATATTTAACATCCAGATAATATTCAAGTTTTTAATTTACCTTAGTAATTAGCATTTACATTAGAGGAGTAACTTAGATTTGAGCCTCTCAGTACAAAAAAAAAATTATTCCGTTCTAAAATTTTCAGCACCAGTTTCAAAACAAAAAGCAAAGCATATACATTCTTTCAGATAGAAATCCGATCTCGTTTCAATGATACCCTCGAGATAAATCAAGTTTATTCTATTGGTTATGTTTAGGACTGTAAATTATCAAAACTATTTTAATTTCTGACTTTTCCATAACACAGGAACTGCAGAAAAGCAAGCAACTGGAAGAGTCTATGAGGAAGTTGGATATCGAAATGCGACGCACCGATGAACTCCTTTACCAGATGATTCCCAAACAAGTTGCAGACAGACTGAGGAAAGGAGAGGCTGCAGTTGAGACATGCCAAGTAAAGCTAACGACTCATCTATCAGTCATATATTTATTATAGTATCTTTCACTCTTATAAAATTTATTATAATATCTTTCACTCACAACTAAATAGAATAAAAAACATTTGCAATGACAGTGAAGATTTTTTGAAGGCTTGTTATAAGTTCGAGGAAAACCTACGTAAGAACAATTTCCCCCCAATAACTTTTGTTATCTAAAAGTATTAAAAAAATGGTATTTAGATTCAGGTGCATTTTAAGGGCAATTAAGATAGGGTTTTCTGGTTTCACAATTTCTTCCAATACTTGTGGCTTTAAAATTTCAACTGGGTGTGGCGCTGTAGGTATGCTGCAGTGGCATAATTCTTAAGGTTAAAATTGCTTTTTTTTAGTTATAACCGTCACTTCACAATTTATCGGTTTAGGGTGAGCAAGCCTTTTGTATTTATGTCTTTTCCTTTGTGTTCTTTTTAGGATTGTATGTTTTCTTTTAACTGCTACAGAGTCTTGCATTTATGGTGTGTTTAGCTCCAAGTGCAAGGTGTCCGTATATTTTCATTTGATTTGATTATCTGTTTCAATGGGGATCTCGGTGCCTTGGGATGTCTCTTGGTTAGACCTGCATCCTATTCAGAAAGTTCCCCCTTGAGGTAACTGATTCAGTTAGGCCTCCTGAAGATGAAGAGACCGGTCAGTTGCCTCGTTCAGGTAATGGTCTAATGTGATGCATACAGTGGTTAGTACCGTGGTCTAAGTTGTCAATTTGAGGTGAATTACCAATCATTAATTATGCACTCACTATCTACTTCTTCGACCACGCTGTTCGTATCTGCGTTGTGTTTATGAAGAATTACAGATTATCTGATTGATAAATTACAGATGGATTTATTAAAAACATAACACTCATACACATTATTTAAATCAACACATTATCTTTAGTATGTAAGTTTTACACTTAATTCATTTATGAACATTATTACACAATTCACTTTCTCGTATTCGTAAACCTTCTATGTTAATACTCTACTTTCAATTAGTTAATTACGAGGTATTCCCTCTAAGAAACAATTATCAACTTTTGCTTAATACATTTTACTCATCATCATTATTCCTCAATAGTTATCATCACAATTACATTAACCATTTACATAACACGTTCATACATGGATTATTTATTTAAGGGGTGAGGTACCCATATAACCATTTTATAATATCAATTCTTGTAACTCTTATACACTAACTATCATTATCTGAATCAAGGATGAGAAGCACACTTTATACACGTTAAATATATATATCAATTATAGACGGCACAATACCTTCATTGACGATTCTTTCCAATCTTTTGACCATGTGCACACCTCAAATGGCAATCACTGGAGGGTGGGGGTTTTCTGTGACATTCTGCACGCTCCTTCAGAAACTCGTTCCATTGTCCGTCTCGTTGGTTAGATGTCGTATCTCGCTAATAGCTCCTTGGGATGTGGGCACTCCTCTCGTCTTGTTGTCGGTTCGGGGCTTATTCACAGGATTTCTGCTGGCTGGGGATTATTTTCGTCTTCCGTCGCTCTTTCAAATTGACCATCATCTAGAGGGGTTTCTCTGCTTATTGTGTACTCGAGGCATTCGGGTTAATAACTTCCCGTCATTCCCATCAATGGCTGGCTGGTTGCCGTCCACAGTACTAGTGCTCTCTGCATAAAAATGTCTAACGCCGCTGCTTCGCTGCCAGCTCGCGAGTCGTCATTTTATAATTCTCTAGCATGAATGAATCTTTTTCTTGCGTGTCTATTTTTTTAGTCCACTACCTTCTTCCCCCCTTTCATTTTGGATTCGCTCATTCCTTCGTTTTCTTATTGGTCAGACATATTTTATTCCTATTCTATTGGACTACTCATTTCTTTCCAGAATCTTCTTTTTCTCCGCCTTCTCGTAGGTGGGGCCACTCGCCTCCCATCATCATTATTCCCACGGCAATATTCCCATCTTCTTGAATATTATCTGTTTCCGATTTTCCACCACTTAGCCCACACCATCACTATTCAACGCATTTTCCTCGTTACCGTGCTTTCCCCTCTTCCTATATCTTTCACATCTGCATCTGGTCTAAGCATACCCCACATTGTAAATTTCCTTTGGCGGTTTCTTTTTCATCCTTAATGGCACTTAAACATCCTGTTTCTTTTCTGAACTATGTCCACGTCCCTCGCTTATTTATCACTCGTCATTGCTTCTCTTAACTCGATCATTTCTTAATTGATTCCTTCATCTGTGCCTAATGTTGCGGTGCTTTTGAACCGTAACAGTATGGTTTAGTTCTTATACTGCTACAGAATCTTGCATTTATGATGCGTTTAGCTCTAAGTGCAAGGTGACTGTATATTTTCATTTGATTTGATTATCTGTTTCAATAGGGATCTCGGGGCCTTGGGATGTCTCTTGGTTAGACCTGAATCCTATTCAGAAAGATCCCCCTTGAGGTAACTGATTCAGTTAGGCCTCCTGAAGATGAAGAGACCGGTAGGTTGCCTCATTGTATGGTTTAGTTCTTATACTGCTACAGAATCTTGCATTTATGGTGCGTGTAGCTCTAAGTGAATGATTTCTGTTTATTTCCTTTGACTGTCATTGCATTTTTCCTGTTTTTAATATCTTTCTCTGTTGAATTATTTACGTTTTGATGGTTATAATTGTCATATATTCATCTCAAATAAAAGATTACTAAAAGAAAATAATTGGAACTAACTGTCGAAAAAATCCCAGAAATCTGCGAATTGCGCTATAACAGCACAGTTGCAAGATTCTGTAGATGAAATTGAAACCAAAAGTAAAAAAAAAACAGTTAAAAAGTCAAAATGCGAAGAAGCGATTGACCAGTCTCCAAAGGCTTGACCCAGTCGGTCACCTCGAAGGGAATCTTTCTGACAAGAAGTCGGCCAAGCTTAAAAAAAACACCCCAAGGCCCCGAGATCCCCAAATTGAAAACATTAAGTCATAAGCATAGACAAATCGAAATCAAAACACAGTATTATAAACACAAAAACAGAAAGTCCCAAGTAAACTTAACAAAATCTCAGTCAAAAGAAAAGTGACTATAGCAATGAAGAACCGACTATTTAACCAGAAATTTCTGCAGTACCGCAGTTTAAATTAAAGAATTGCCGCTCCATCTATCTGTATACATCACATATATTCACCTTTATCTTATTACCAAAACGAGAAGAATATTATAAATTTTCATTAAACATATTATCTTAATTCCCTTTTCCATTTCATGTGAAGTGTATTATTGATAAAGTTATCTGAAAGCACCTAATGTTCGTGTATTAATAAAATTCAGGATGTCCTAGACATACAGTCGTAATTTTAACAAAGTAGCTCCTAATATTTCTCTATGAATTTGCGTCATGGTAAAACTATAGTATATGAAAAATCAATTAATGAATTCCCATGTATCACCTTCAGGATGTTCAATTACAGAAAGTTTATAGAATATAGCTTAAATAGAAAACTCGTTGGCCTGGAACTCATGTAATGTGGGATATATCTATCATTCATTAATCAAGTTAGCATCTATATCCCAATGAGACAGCATAAAATTTGACAAATTTTGGAAATTTTCGAAATAAATTGTTTATGAATTATATTTCTCCTTATGTTTTTCATTTCTATCTCAAATGTCATTTTTTCACTCAACGAATGTACACACACACACACACACACACATATATATATATATATATATATATATATATATATATATATATATATATATATATACATATATATATATATATATATATATATATATATATATATATATATATATATATATATATATATACATATATATATATATATATATATATATATATATATATATATATATATATATATATATATATATATATATATATTATATATATAATGTATGTATACATAAACATATACATTTTATACACATGCAGATGTATAGAAGTTATAGAGACTAAGAAAAGAAAGATAGAAAAGTTTTCGAGAGATAAAAATATCTTTTATTTTTAATAAAATAATTCACATTTTGAATTCCTCACATGAAAATACAAATAAGAAAACTGTTCTATAAATATATCCGATACATATCCTACGGATAGCGAAAGATAAATCCCTCAAACTTGGTTGACTAAAAAGTTGGAGTGACGTATCTCATCCATATGAACCTTTCCACAAATGGGAATCAATACTAAAATCTAGCCGAAGGTTTACAAAAAAGAGATTTATTTTACAAGATGAATGGAGGGTAGAAAAGTTCCGACCCAAGCGACTACGTATTAATAAGTAAAAAACAGAAGAAGCATGTCATTAGTTTTTCTTTTGAGTATTATGTTATAACTTAGATATAGCAGTGCACCAAAAGTTACCTCTCTGATAGGCCCAAGTAATCCATGAAATTTATCTAAAGGGAACATTAAGTTTCTGCAAAGCTATAACAACTGTGCTCCCATAGGGCAAACTCTCTAGTCCAAAGGTACTAATGGTGCAGACAAGTTTTAAAGATTTTAGTTTCGCTTTTAAATAGATTTATGGCACATGAAAATTATTCGAGTATATTTATGACTTTCTGTATATCATGGAATAGAGCATGTATACCTGTATATTGCATCTGCATGTGTATGCACGAATATAATTTTTGCAGAGAAATCCAAGCTAAGATATAGCCAAGTTAAATAAAATTATAATCCAAGTTACAGTTTCTAGTGTAGGTAGAGTATCTAATAAAAGAAAAAAGCCTTCATTGGAGGAAAACTAAATGCATATGGATTGCTTTGAATTACTACAGTAATATGATATTTTAAAATATTGAAATTTAAATAAATGGGTGTAATTTCTATAAACAGGGTGTCCGGGCTAAAATATCCAAACATTATGGCTTATTTTTACGGAACTACCCATTAGAATTTTAAAAAAATATATTTAAATAGAAAAAACATCTCCCCAAGTTTTAATATCAATCAAGGATTCCGATTATAGTATCATAGATTTCGATGTGTGCACCTTTTGTAGCACGACAAATGTCTAAATGGTAATCCACTTTTCTCCAAGTGTTTCGTAGCATATCTGGAGTTATTACACGGATTGTGTGAATAATACGCTTCTTCAACTCATTCACAGTTTCAATTTTTTTGTTTATACAAAACGGATTTAATGAATCCCCTAGCAAAAAAGTCTAATTTCTCTTGATATGCTACGAAACACTTAGAGAGAACTGGATAACCATTTAGACGATGGTCTAAATGGTTGCGCACATCGGATGCACACATATGGATGTACACATCGAAATCTATGATTGATATTAAAACTTGGTGAGATGTTCTTTCTATTTAAATAAATTTTTTTAAAATTCTAATGGGGTAGTTCCATAAAAATAAGTCGTAACCTTTGGATACCTTTAGCCCGGACATCCTGTATTTTCACCAAATTTTCCTCATGGTTTCTTGAGCTTATCACTATTAACATATTTAAGTGTTAAAAGGATTCTTCGAAAATTAAAATACAATAGTTTTAAAGTACATTGTCCACTTAAAATAGCAGTTCCCTTCCTAAAATAGGGAACATATATATAAAACTTTAGAAAGCTTTCATCGTCTTTTCATCGTCAAATCAGAACATCCTAGTTTTTACAGTTTTCATAACTTCTCTGCCAATTGAAAGGTTAAAATTGCACTTTAACATTTTTGACATACGGGTATAATAAAAAAATATACTCTTAGTTTTTGTTGATAAGTAGCGACAAATATTTAAGATTATATGATTAAATATTAAGAGTGTAATTTCTATATATTTTCACCAAAATTTCATCATGGTTACTTGAGCTTATCACTATTAACATATTTAAGTATTAACAGAATTCTTTGAAAATTAAAAACAATACTTTTGAAAGTACATTGTCCATGTAAAATTGTAGTTCGCTTCTTAAAATAGGGAACATATATAAAATTAACTTTAGAAACTTTCATCGTCCTTTCATCGTTAAATCAGAACATCCTAGTTTTTACAGTTTTCAGAATTTCTCTGTCAATTGAAAGGTTAATATTGCATTATATGATTTAATATTTAAGGGGACTTGGCACCTTTTGACCATTTTTTTTATTCAAGGATTTTTACTTATCTAATAAGTATAGTATTAGAGGTTATTATTAAACAATAATTTTCACATGAAAAAAAAAATTAATTTAATAGAAAATTCTAAAATTCGAATTTTTAAAAAAAATTAGGGATTTTAAAATTCATTGTCCTATTTTATTTATCAATATTTTGTTACTAAAATTTTTAGACATACGTGAAAAAAAATGTACTTATAGTTTCTGGTGATAAGTACACATATTTAACATTATATGATTTAATACTTAAGATTTTGATGCAATATATACCTGTTGAATTTCTTTTTAGTTCTTCGAGAGCGTCACCATTCTCTTCAGCGATGTCGTGACTTTTACCGAGATCTGCAGCCGAATCACTCCCATGCAGGTCGTCTCTATGCTCAACTCTATGTACAGCATCTTTGATCAACTTACAGAGAAACACAAAGTTTACAAAGTAAGCCTTCAGCCTGCTATTTCAAATGGAAAACTTTTCTGTGGGGGTTATTTAAAAATAATAATAATAATTTACGGGAAAATTTTTCGAATTTTTGCATGATATTTATATCTGTGATGAGTACCAAACTGAAAAAAATGTTCTGAGATAATGTCCTGGTGAAGAGCACGGTTTAAATTTGCCATTATTGTATTTTAAAATAAAATAGAGACTATTAACACCCAAACTATCGACTATTGATTACTTTAGTCTGGGGTTCGCTTTGATATACAGGGTGGTTATAAAAAAAACTTTGCCGGTATATGGACTTCTAGCGGCTGTTCCGTTCAACCGTTTGAGATGAGTTTTCAGATATAGCTATTCAGAGGTATGAGCTCGAGATTCTGTGAATGGCAACCAAGTGGCGCTCACGCTTACGGTTATAGGTACAGAAACTCGAAATTTTAGAATAGCAACGCCCACTTTTTCCCGTCGCAAAATGCTCAGAGCATGCGAAAACCCTAAAGAGCGTTGTAACGGTACGTGTATCACAAAAAAAAGGACGCGTTATGCACGCACAAAAACAGCTCTGCGGACGGCCTGTGATGGCACCCATATGGAAAATGTGTAATCGAAATAAAAGTTTTCTTTTGTCCGATCTGTGTTGTCATCAGTGATTGGTGTCTTGCCTCTGTCATATGCAAATTTCCTCCGTGCGCCCCGATCGTGTTTCTGTTGGCCGTTCGCAGAGCTGTTTTTTGTGCGTGCATAACGCGTCCATTTTTTTGTGATACACGTACTGTTCCAATGCTCTTTAGGTTTTTCGCATGCGCTGAGCATTTTGCGACGGGAAAAAGTGGGCGTTGCTATTCGAAAATTTCAAGTTTCTGTACCTATAACCGTAACCATGAGCGCCACTTGGTTGCCGTTCCCAGAATCCAGAGCTCATACCCCAGAATAACTATATGTGAAATCTCATCTCGATCGGTTGAACGGTACAGCCGCTAGAGGTTCATATATCGGTAAAGTTTTTTTATGACCACCTTGTATATTATAAATATTGATGGTTGTTAATTAAATTTGATGATTATAGCGTCAGTTGCGCTTGTTTTAAGATCCTTGTTCAAATCATCTACAGGGATGTAAAGTGAATTGAAAAAAATAATTAAAAAATCGTTATTGCGCCACGTACAGAAATTCTGCCAAAATGGGCACGACTAGAATATTATATCACATTTTTAAAAAATTTAAATAAATCGATATGGTACAGTTTTGTACTCTACGAATTTATTTTAATGGAAATATCCTATTACTTGAAAAAATGCAGTATAATTCCTGTATATAATTTGCACAAAATTCAGCTGGCAAGGCATTCTTCTTTAGTTTAACACAATCACTATAGAATATTTTTATCAGACATTACAGAAATGAAAATAAAGATTCAATTTTGTTATGATTTCTATTTTGCTATTGTTTTCATTCTGACTGTTTGTTTATAGGAAAAACTATTTTATAACTCTATTAAAATACTTCTCTAAAATATAATTTAGAAAACAGAGTTATCATTTACCCCCAAAAAAATTAAATCATAAAAACACTTCTTATAATTATTTAAAAATGTACAGAAGAAAAGTCGCGGGTCACTTCTTTCTGACAGCGACAATCGGCGTGCATGAAACATGGGCATCGAAATACTCTGTGAAGAATAGGGAATTCTTCAACGAGCATTCTCCAACGGACAGTCTTGAAGCACAAAAGTTCTTTACTTTTCAGCGGCAGTGGACAATTTACTGTTTAAGACTAATAAATCTAGCATCTCCAGCAGTGTTGCCCAACCACTACGAAGCGCCTCCCCCTAGCTCCATCTCGAAATCCCCCTGTTCCCCCCTAACACCAACTTGATGCTTAACTATCTGAGAGAAACTGACCATATCGTCACAACCCGTATGTGTCGTTTATTTCACCCAGTCCCGACAAATATATTGCTTTGTTATGTTCCCGTATGTATCGTTTACCCGCATTTATCGTTCAGCTCAGTCGGTCCCTTGAAAAACGATAGATCGCGATTCCACTGTAAACCTAAATTTTTTTAAACTTATTTCTTCAAACATTTCAGATGCCTTCGGTTGTATGCATAAGCATACTTGTCCTAAAAATATCTGATATTACATTCTTCTTTTCTCTGAAACATAAACTTTAACAATTGATGTCTCTTTCCATTAATGGAACTTTTCTACGCACAAATATCACTCATGTTTCTCTGAGATCCATATTTCTATTCAGTTTCAATAAAATATTTGCATCAAACTTCTTCAGGATGTGGGAAGTGGAAAACAACAAACAATTCTTCTTTTCATGCGACGAAACTACCCCATCTGCAGCAGAGGTGAACGGCGATACTTGGACACAGTTTCGTACCGTAACAATTTTGAACGGATAACTTTCGCCAAAACATGTTTCATGTTACAAACTCTTTGTATACAATTTTTCAACGTCAACCAACCTCAGATGTTTTTATATGGAGATACATTTTTTTCAAAGGGAAATCAGCTGAGTATGAATAAAAAAACCTGCATATGAAACTAAAATTTCCATTACTTTTAGAATCAATCTGGTATGGTCCAGGTTAAAATTTTATAAAATTTTGTATCTTTAAAGACGATTATATTCAAAATACATTACAATATTCCTTAACTTTAAAGTACACTTATGAATTATACATCGAGATAATACAAAACATTTGACTTTATGCTCCAAAAGTAAATTTGGCATCATTAATTTTTAAAGTTTTCGAAATTTTTGCTTCAGCGAAGCAAAAATAATTTGCTAAACCGGCTTATTGCAAGTTAAGAAATGAAATTCACTTTCTTTATGAGGGAAATTAATGGAAGTTTTAGCGTATATATAGAAGCTAGAAATTAAATACTTATTTTGTACGAATTGGAGATTACCTAGACATTAGCCGTAGGGAATTTCTCATGTGTAATATTATAATGGCATCTCTTGTTAGAAATATTGATAAAATATCGTCTTTACACGTATTCTTCTTTTTCAATGCTAAAAAGTTTTAAACCCAGAAGGAATATTCCGCATAAGAATATATTAATGCCTTTTATGAATGCTTTCTACAGACTTTTGGGGAAATTTGTATATGAATTTTATCGCTTCTTTATATTTGCGTTTTTACTCAAATATATCCTTCCTTTTGTGATGTAAATGAGAAAACTTTCGAATGTATATAAACGAAAATCAAAAGATAGAGGTATTTAATTTATCACAATAGAGGTATAATAGTCTATGACAGTTAAGATATTAAAGATTTGCACATAGTAGGCAAAACTGTTCTTCGTGTTTTAAAAATTGTGGTTGACGTTTAGATAATAAGATTTTCTTTCCAACCAAAAGCAAGACGACTTAATCAACACCAAACAATAAAGACAGTTTTGTGTAGGTGTGAAGACAGGACATTGAAACTAAACATTTTGACGATCTATTTTGAAAAGCCGCGATCATTATTTCTTGTCACGTGTGATTTGCCCATCGGGCTAAAAGGATTTTCCATTTAAACTATAATTGAAAACCTTGATTTTTTGTGTGGATAATTCAATAATGGAGATAATATTACTGAGGGTTATGGTTATATATATATATATATATGTGTGTGTGTGTGTGTGTGTGTGTGTGTGTGTGTGTGTGTGTGTGTGTGTGTGCGTGTGTGTGTGTGTGTGTGTGTGTGGGCATATATATACTGAAATGCCAGAATGACTGGGATAGATGATCCCATTTGAAAAAATAGCAACATAAACTTTTTCGTAAATTGTCTCATCCGCAAGCAGTGCATTTATAGCGACAGACATTGATGGAAGCTGTTAGGAATCCTCACTCGATGGCGCTACAGCGCGCGACTATATAATAGTTTTTATCCACTCAAGACTGCGGTATCTGTAGCCTCTGTAGGTGGGTTCTCGCTGTGAGTGAAATTGTAAGCTGAACCGCCAGAAGAAAACCGCCGGTAAGCTGAACCGCCGGAAGTAAAGTATTTTTTTTTTTGTTCGTTTGTAGATTTGCCTCCGTTTCATGGTGCATCGGCCGAGAATAGAAATATATTTTTTTTGTGTTATAGTGCCCACAGAAGCTTAAAGAGCTGATTTAGCAGTGAGCATGACAGGCGATCATCATTTAAGCAAATTTCCCCGAAATATGATAATAGGTAATCTTGAGTGGGGTCATGATATTTTGGCGATGCGGGCAAAATTTCAATGTTCACTTCCGGCCATTTCAAGGGTGTACCTCGAATACAAGACTTCCGTTTGAACATAGAGCCTACGGCTAAAGTGTAGCCTTCAAAAGACTATGGATGATAGTAAACTGCATCTTCTGTCCAGAACCATTTCAAATAATGGGATTGTATCATTAGTGCAAATACCATCGCAATTCAATACTGGTTCGTCTACTAACATTAGCGTGAGGACAGTACAACTGTTCCTGCATTATATGACCTTTGTCAACAGACACCCAACCCTAATGTCGTTGTTTTTGTCACAACACAGAGCTCTACTCCTTCTACGGGCCCAGGAACACCGAAAAACTGGAAACGAGTAGCCTGGTTTGAAGAGTCCCATTTCCAACGAATTCAGATATATGGAAGGGTCCGCGTGTGATGAGTGCAACCATAAATCAATGAATCCAGCATGTCAACAAGGGGCTGTACAGTCTGGTGGTCACCCAGTAATGGAATGGGGTATCTTGAGCTGCCTCGAATTAGGACCCCTCCTACGTCCATAACTTACTTCTCTGACTGGTGAACGCTATATTAACATCTTCTCAGATGTATTACAGCCATTCGTATCACGCCTTCACTCCCATGGGTTTGGAGTCTTCCAACAAAAGAATGCGCCACTACGCACATCCAGAACCCCTAAATTATAGTTTGAGGCACACTAATCCGAATTTTGGATTATGAAATGGACCCCTCATTCCCCGGATCTCAACGTTGTTGAACATAACCGGGATGCCATGCAATGTTCCATTCAAAGCAGAGATCGATCCTTCGGGACTATTAAATAATTGTGGACCGTTCTTCAGGAGGCATGGTGTTATTGTTTACAGGCTTCCCCAATGAATTAATGGAGTCCATGGATCGATGTGTTTTTGCAGTTATGTGATCTAGAAGTGGATCTACAAGGTATCACAGTTCCAGTTTCCAGTTTTCTGGCGCTTCAGTGTATATGTGTGTTTCGTGTGTGTTTGAATTTTTTAATTTAACATATATACTTACAAGTATTACATATAAATACATACATATATATATATATATATACGTACATTTATACAATTATATATTTATATGAGCTGTTAATTAGTATAGCAAATAAAGCTCATTTATTGTTTATTAATGTGCATAAACTGTTGAGCAATTTATCAATTTTAGAGTACACGGAGTAATATGTACATAATGTATTGTTGCCTTATTCCCTATAACTTCTTAGTTAATGAGGTATACTATTATAATAAAAAAATTGTGTGCATTATTATTCAAAAGCAGCACAATGATCTTTAATTTTAAAATAATATTTTAGGTTCTTTTATTAAGATGCAGAATAATTTCGAATGACCTTATAATTAAAATAACGCAATCGATTAATTCATAGAAATATATAATCAACAATTAATATTTGAAAGAAATCAGTTATTCTCTTAGAATCTTAATTAAATAAATCTTTCACTCATTTATATAACATTAACTCATTTACATTCTTTCGACAAACTTCATTACGTAAGTACATTTTATTTACGTAAAAGTTTTGATACAGAGCTAATTGTCTTCATACGTCCATGGATAAATTTCAAATCAATTTATTCAGCGAAATTATTTTAATTTGTTTGTGATTTGCTAAGGGGGTTGAAAATCACTTCTATAAAATGTTATTTTTATGAAAGTTTTATGAATGTTTTTCCTCAAATGTAGTAATATATTATCAAAAATAAATTTCATTAACTTTGTTTGGACGTCAAGGAAGTTTTATCTTACTCATTATATTATTTAAAGAACCAAAATTTATCAGATGTTGTGATTTACGAAACTACGAGTTCCTTATAACAAAAAAAGATGAAAAGATTTGTTATGTTTATTTATATTTTCCATCGCTTTCTTGAATATTTTATAAACGTCTTGAAATACTAATAGCTTTTAAGTTTTCATTTACACTGCTGGCCACTGTAAATGCAACACCCTGAAGGAAACATGCAAATAACATGAGATTTACAACATGCATTAGCGGATGTGAGATATGCAAATGATTAGAATTTCAGCGCAGACGCACGTCACGAGCGCCTGTGGCGCCACTTCAAAGCGCTACTTAAGGCTTGGAGATTTCGACGATTTCAAGTTCGGTAATTGTGTTTTCTAGTGCTTTTTTCAAAAAACGATCAATTATGCCTCGTCGAAAACAGCGATCATCTTTTGATCAAGTATCCGAGTTCGACAGAGGAAGGATAGTGGCCTACCGAGATTGTGGATTATCTTTCAGGGAAATCGGTAGTCGTGTTGGACGAAACCAAACAACTGTAATGCGGATATGTGATCGTTGGATGCAGGAGGGTACGACGGACCGGCATGTTCGATCGCATCCACCTCATCGCACCACTTCACGTGATGACAGGCAAATTGTGCGCATGGCAGTGACGGATCGCTCAGTCACATCACGAACCATAGCACAGCACATGTAGTCTGTAACGCATCATCCAGTGTCTGCGCGTACCATTCGACGCCGTTTACAGCAGAGTGGTCTGTCCGCAAGACGTCCATTGCTTTGTCTACCCTTGACGCAGAACCACAGACGTCTCCGCCGCCAATGGTGCGATGACAGAAGGATGTGGACGGCAGAATGGAATGAAATTGTCTTTACTGACGAGTCACGCTTCTGTCTGCAACACCACGATGGTCGCATTCGAGTCTGGAGACACCGTGAAGAGAGGATGCTGAACAGCTGCGTTATGCACCGCCACACTGGTCCTGCACCGGGTATTATGGTATGTGGCGGTATTGGATATCACTCTCGCACACCTCTAGTACGCATTGCCGGTACTTTAAACAGCCAGCGCTACATCTCCGAGGTGTTGGAGCCAGTTGTCCTTCCTTACCTTCAGGGCTTGCCCACAGCCATATTTCAACAGGATAATGCGCGACCACACGTGGCACGCATTGTCCAACGGTTCTTCGTCAATCGCCAGATTGAATTGCTTCCTTGTCCGCCTCGCTCTCCGGATCTTTCGCCGATAGAAAACATGTGGTCCATGGTTGCTCTACGATTGACCCAGATTCCATCCCCAGCTGCCACAGCAGATCAACTTTGGCAACGTGTGGAAGCTGCTTGGTCTGCTGTACCCCAAGAACTCATCCAAAGTCTCTTTGAACCAATGCCGAGGCGTGTGGCAGCGGTGATCTCCAACAATGGCGGCTACTCTGGCTACTGATTTTGGCAGGAACCACACTTCACAGAAGTCTATAAATTTAATCATTTGATACTTGGTCAACATGTTATCTACAAAATAAATTTTGTTGTGATATCTCTTGTCTTTCTTAGTGTTGCAATTTGGGTGGCCAGCAGTGTATATTTTTACATTCTAATTCTTAAAGTTTCAAAATTTATAATTTTTCACCTTTATTCACTGCTTGTTATTTATTCTAAGGTCTGTTTGGTATATCAGTCTAAGCTCAAATTCACTATTCCGGAAGGGAAAATCCTATTGGCTTGTCTCTCAATGAATCTGACATCTTATTTTAGCGGATGCCATTAACCTTCGTATCAGAAAGCTAGAGATTATTAGACAGCTAATGACTACTATCTGTTTATACCATAGATATCATGATTTTATGCGAAAGTATATGGAAGTTGCTTTACGTGCGTTGTTACCTTCCCATGCATTTAGTCATGCGTGTGATCAACTGTCTTGTTATAAAGAAAATATATGCACATTATGACTCACATATTATTAAGATTTATATGGCAATATAAATAGGGAAATGCAACATACATATTCTAGTAGATTATTTAATCTAAGGCCTGTTTCAGAGTGTGTAGGGAAAAAAGGATATTGACGTAAGTGGTCAAAAATTTATAAATTTTCTAGCTGAATACCTATGCTTCGCTACGGAATACATTTAAATTAAATACAACGATCAATGTATGCAATTAATTTCTATGTTTACTATCCATAAAACATACTAATTTGAATTAAAATCTTAAAAAACTTCCCTCTCAATTAGTCTCGCGTTAAATTTTATCTTTCACCGTATTTCAATATTTCTTTTGTCAATTTATTACGTTGTTATGCACGTGACGCAAAATCAATTTAAAGTATCACAAAAAGAAAAGAAACCGCGTGATCAGCATTTAATAAATTAAATTCTAAAAATTAATCTTTAAAAATTCCCCAAAAATCAAAAAATGAAAGTAAAGATTTCATTTTAAAGGAATTTTTATGATCTTTCTCGTGATATAAATTTTATAACCCTCAGATTATTATTTTACATGCAAACTTGAAAAAAGTTACTAAAACATCTTAAAAATTTAATTTAAAAAAATCTAAGAAGAAATTTTCAAAAATCTTTCTTACTGCACCCCTACACTATAAGAAGAATCGCCATGCAAAATCTCAGTCCTTTATGTCCAGCGGTTTGGTCTGTATGTTATCTGTCAGTCAATCAGTCAGTCACGAAACTGCTTTATATATATATAGTTTAGCAAATGGTAAAATCTGACTACAAAGCATAAAATCTTAGGGCTAGAACAACTTCATATTCGATTTTGTTCTAAGTTGTAATGTACATATTATTTCATTCCTATACGTATTACTATCTAATTCACATTACATAAATAATTTCCATAACATATTTTTAAAACAGCAGTCATTCGTCCAGATTATGAATTATACATTTCTAGTATAGTCTCCTTCAGTTTCTCTCTCTAAAGGTACATTTTGATTGGAGCGACTATTTCGATGATCACAGAGCGATTGTAGTGCAACGATCATCGCGAAGCACTGCTTAGCATTATTGTCGCGGAGAATGGGAATGTAACAGAGTCTGCAGTTGTCTAGCATGGTGTGGGTTTATGAATAAACAAGACTTTGGGTAAAATCACAAAGTTTATTTTAGAAACTCAATAAACGTTAAAATATTTTTAAAAAACACAATTAAGAAACTAACTTTCAACAATCTAGCTCCATGAGCGTTAAATCTATAAACTCAGAACAGCGGTACGAACACAATCATCTCACACAGAGAACAAACGAATCTTACTAGCTCGTGAGTCCGACTGAGTATGCTGCCTGGACACATTATTTGCTCTACCCCGAGCGGGAATTATACAAGAAAGAAAGATCAAATAAACTTATATTTGCATAAATTTACTCTGGAAAGGAAAAACAATAAACAATGGGGAAAACAAATGAAAAACCCCATTACTCAGATCTATGACGTCAAAAGTTGCCGTGACGCCATTAGCTATAAGGTAACAAGTGCTATGTCAGTCTAAAACGATAGCGATAATATCAGAAAGTAATAAAGTTAAATTAAGTCTTATAAACTGAAGTTAAGGTAGCCCTTTTAGGGTTAATTTGCTTAACAGTTTTTTTAGTATTGTTACTTTTTGCTTCGAGCAATCATCGTTAGAGTCGATATTGGCCATCGATTGACTCGTCAATTGGTCCTCGATTATCGCTTTGCAATCATCGCTACAGTTGCTCCAAGCAAAACGTACCTCAATCTGTCATTCTTTTATTCGGGATCAGAAACTTAATATAGTAATTATTCATACGTATAATCATTCTGGAAAACATGATTAGTTCAGAATTCTACCCAAATAACTAAATTGGACGTCGTGGAAAACGTAACTCAGGAACACACAGCTCCTTAAAATCCACAGCAGAGAAAAGGGTTAGAATCACACCTAATGCTCCTCGGCCTGATGATGAAATATCTATTAGTTTGAAATTTGTCAGCCTTTATTTTAATTGGGGATTTTAAGAGGCTGCGTTTTTTTTTAATAGGGGGAAATGTGAGCATGCGTAGAAGCTTTATACACTGCTTCAAAGGGATTTGGATCAAGTCTCACTACGACTGCATTTCGACAAGTTTCATTCCTTCACGGCAGCAATTTTTCGGAAGAGATTTAATCATTCTAAAGAAAACCAAGTTCCTCCATGTACAAAATGGTACACAAATAAAGACTTGCTCCAGGTACCACAAAACACTGAAATCAAAATAATTTTGATAAAATTGTGCTATAACGTGATCTATTATATAAAACTTAAGGAAAAGAAAATTATTAATTATAGAAAAGAAGAACATAATACATCACAGGTATTTGTTTCAGGGGCGAATAAAAGTGCCATTTAACAAGTATTTTCATGAATACCATGACGCCAGGGTGACGTGAAGACCTAGTGAATTTAATGGCTGTCTGTATGAGAGTTGTAGATCCTTTAGTGGAGCTGCTATAACAGCAAAACTATACCACACTTGTAAGCACGCGCAGAAATTTTGTTGGGAATTTTGTCTGTGGCAACTTTTGAAATTATGCATGTCATTATTCTAGCATAACAATTTGAATGACGTTCGTATCCACTAAAGATAAGTAACACACAATTTTGAAAAGCAATTAAGTCAACACAAAATAAAAGTTCTATAAGTGTATGAATAATGTAGAATAACAGCATGATATAGATCCTCTTCAATGTACTTTGCTGCCTCTGAGATTAAGGGAAATGAAATGTCAGTAATAACTGTTTAATGAAGCAAATGTGGTGCTCAATAATTACACACGTACTGAAACCCTTTACGAAAGAATTCCTATGTATTCAATTCTAATTAATATTTTTGCATTAATCAACGAAATATTACTCAGGTTCGTATGTCCGATTTTATTCTATTGTTCCCTCTGCAAAACTGATACTTCCATTTCAACAAAGTCCTAAACTACATTCGGCAGTTTTGAAATAGTTTTAAATTCAGTATTTACGGAATAGATATGCCGTACGTGTTCTTAAATTAAAGAGGAAATTTATCAAGAAAGGAAGGGAATGCTTATTATAGCTCGTCTCGGATATAATGCATAAACTTCCATTTTGCTCTGAATATTTTAGCACACTTGATTGCACCCGCCAAAGCAAGAATTATTTCGCTCTAAAGTATCTTCATAATTGAGGTTATTCCCGGAGAGGTATTTCATGGGTCTCAAGTAATTATTCAGCTGTTTATGAAAGCATGATGAAATTTTGGTAAGCGTCTTAGTTCTATTTTGATCATGAAGCGTACCTTTAGATCAACTGCGAAAGAATCAAAATTCTTGTTTTCAACAAACTTAATCCTTTCTCAAGAGGGAATATCTGTAGCAAGAGTGGAATTTTGTTGTTTTAGTAAACTGTGGCATTCTTGGTTTTACAAAGTAAATATTTTCGTATATTTTTCTTTTTAATGTTATACAGAAATGTAATTTAATTTTTCTACACTTGTTTTTCTTCACGGAAATGATAAAAATAAAATGTGAGAGATAATATAAGCGAAGAATACCTTTAAATATCTACGAACCCCGCGCTGCCGATATTGGGACGAATCAAATTGATTCTCCCAATTAATAAAACCTTCCCCTAAAAATTCCTGATTTCCCGTGGTCCAGCAGAGTCCCAGAAATGCATGTCGGAAGCAGTTGAAGCGGGCGGACAAGAGAGGACGAGACAAAGGACTGTGTTAACAAAGCAGCACCGCTCACGGTGCCAGAGAGTCTACGTCTTGACAGTTTAGATGAAAGGGCAGTTCTATCTACTCCACCCCCTGATAGATGAGAATCCCGTAAATTAATCGTGCAAGCCCACCAGCGGAGGTTTTGGCGGGAAAAGAAATCGACGAATAAAAATCCAGGAAAGTGATGCCACCCAGAAGTGCACCACTTAAAAAAACATCTTAGGTTTACAGCGATCGTAGCGCCAAAATCTAATGTTACGTCGCTGAGAATAAAATTAGAGTTAGTTAGAGATTTGATCTCGAAGGCGAGACAGCACACTCCGGCCAGATGGTCGTAATTTAATGTTTTCTCAAGCTGAGAACTTACCTTAGAGCCGTAGGGGCTCCTCGTTCTGAATCGCACCTAAGGTTAGATCGATTTATTAAGAGATAACGAATTCTATTAGATCTGAGTGATCGGAAATCTTTATTCGACAACCTGTCGACTTACTTCTAGACGAAGAAATTTTAGTGCAACTGGAGATAGTTTAATTCTATGAGATCCTGAAGTGATTGGAAAATATTATTCGACACCCTGTCGACTTACTTCCAGACGTAGTATATTTATTGCAACTGGAGATAGCTGGTTTCTCCTAGATCTTGGAAGGATCTGACCCTTATTATTCGACACCCCGTCGACGTATCTTCAAGTAGCAGTACTTTGGTGAAGCTTAATAGGCTCTCGTATCGGAAAGCGAACACTTTACCACGAACTGAGTTTGCACCTGAACTTATGAGCTTACGACTGTATAAATCCCATCGGGACGTTGCTCGCAGCTGTGTGACTCTCATTGGAACTTTGTCATCTCGCACGTCATAGTAGAGTGCATAATAATCAATTTTTCTTAAGTGTTTCATCATAAATTACTCATTGTAAATAAATTTCATTATTTAGTTTTTACTAGGCGTTGTCGTCACTCTGTTTTTACGCTACCCCTCGACGACATCTTACAATATCCGGTCTCGAACCACTGATATTATATACTATAGAGAAGGATAAGTGAAGCCATCGTGTTAAAGTGAGGAAGTCTTAATTTTAATAAATTTTCTTACAGGCTTATAAACTACCTATATGCCTTGTACAGATATTTTTATTCCCTCATATTAATCTAGAGGAAAAACGAAAACCTGAATAACCTCACAAAGAGCTTGCACGGGGAAGACAAATATGTCTGATGTTAAAGGAGAACGACATACGGATCTAATCCGTACTATGTATGAAATAGTTATATAATAGAAATTACATTATGAAGAATTTAAGCATTGGGAACGTAAGAAGATTAAGGGGCAATCCAATTAGCGTAACCAAATGTTAAGTTTCGTCTTAACCTCTTACTCCTAGGGAATTTTATAGTTTTTCTCCAGCAAGTAAATGTCAAACGTTTCCTATGATTCTTAAAAAAATACCCTGAATCTTTCTCATTAGAGCAAATTTAAATAATTTTTCAGCATTCAAATGATTATTTTCTCCGCTCCTCTGAGTAATATATGTTGGAAATATTTAACTTAACACAGCCAGAAGATATTTTTATTTAAAAAAATAATTAATTACATGTAACAATATTTTTTACCTTAAGCCTTGCGATAATACCCCATAAATAAATTTTGCTCTTTAATGAAAATCGTAATACATAAATTAAACATAATCTGCGATGATGCTTTTCTTGCTTTTCATTTGAATAATTATTTATGACGCATTAAATATCTAATGCTTATTAATGCTGTAAGCATTAGACAAAAATTTTTTGAATGCGTATTAGCTATTAAAACACACAGAGGTTTATTAATACCCTTTGCAGTAAAATAATACTATGATAGTGTCAAAACGTAAATAAGACAAAAAACAAAATTTCCATTTGATGGTGATGGTGACACGGGTAGAGACATAGATGGTGAAACACGTCACACATAGGTAAAAAAAAATGGAAATGCCGTGTCTGATCTCCCTTCTCTGTGTGCACTAAGAGAAGGAATAACTGATTTATCACGCAATTTGTCTCATTTATAGGGGCACATCACCTTTAAATCTTCAAAAAATCAATTTTTGGTTTTTGCTATATTCAGATTTTTGGAACATTTCCGAACAATACGCAAAAAACCGCATAAAAAAATTCGCATTAATTCTCGAGTTCTGAGAGTATATGTAAAGCTCACTCTGTTGCCATGGCCATGTATATTCTAAATTTAACTTCAGTTTTCTCAAATATGTAAATTTTTGGATTACGAGCTCTGTTACTCCCAAACTATATGTGCTAGACACACAAAATTTTTATCAGATTTGTATTTTAAGCTTCTTTACATACTAAAACAAAAAATAAAAATAAAAATAAATTTGTTAAAAGATTTTTTACACTTGAAAATGTTTTAAAAAATTGCTAAATTTTAATTTTTTTAAAAATTTTATGTAAATTTTTCAATTTAAACTATATTTTTGTTATATTTTTTTGGTTTTACATTAAACTTGAGTATATTATTAATTAAATTTGACCAAAAAATAGTTTCTGTATGCATGTTTCTTAATTTTATCATGCGCGAAACATCCAAGGATTTTTTTCCCTTTTTAGTAATATGTAGATTTAAAAATCAAAAAATTATTTATGGATTTACGAGTTTTATTTTTGTATAAAATATAACAAAAGAATTGTAATTTTGATATAAAACAAAAAAATTATATATATATATATATATATATATATATATATATATATATATACACTGCTGGCCACTGTAAATGCAACACCCTGAAGGAAACATGCAAATAACATGAAATTTACAACATGCATTAGCGGAGGTGAGATATGCAAATGATTAGAATTTCAGCGCAGACACACATCACGCTCGCCTGTGGTGCCACTTCAAAGCGATATTTAAGGCTTGGAGATTTCGACGATTTCAAGTTCGGCAATTGTGTTTTTCATGTGGTTTTTTCAAAAAAACGATCAATTATGCCTCGTCGAAAACAGCGATCATCTTTTGATCAAGTATCCGAGTTCAACAGAGGAAGGATAGTGGCCTACCGAGAATGTGGATTATCTTTCAGGGAAATCGGTAGTCCTGTTGGACGAAACCAAACAACTGTAATGCGGATATGTGATCGTTGGATGCGATCGTTGGACACGACGGACCGGCGTGTTCGATCGTATCCACCTCAGCGCACCACTTCACGTGATGACAGGCAAATTTTGCGCATGGCAGTGACAGATCGCTCAGTCACATCACGAACCATAGCACAGCATATGCAGTCTGTAACGCATCATCCAGTGTCTGCGCGTACCATTCGACGCCGTTTACAGCAGAGTGGTCTGTCCGCAAGACGTCCATTGTTTTGTCTACCCTTGACGCAGAACCACAGACGTCTCCTCCGCCAATGGTGCGATGACAGAAGGATGTGGACGGCAGAATGGAATGAAATTGTCTTTACTGACGAGTCACGCTTCTGTCTGCAACACCACGATGGTCGCATTCGAGTCTGGAGACACCGTGAAGAGAGGATTCTGAACAGCTGCGTTATGCACCGCCACACTGGTCCTTCACCGGGTATTATGGTATGGGGTGGTATTGGATATCACTCTCGCACACCTCTAGTACGCATTGCCGGTACTTTAAACAGCCAGCGCTACATCTCCGAGGTGTTGGAGCCAGTTGTCCTTCCTTACCTTCAGGGCTTGCCCACAGCCATATTTCAACAGGATAATGCGCGACCACACGTGGCACGCATTGTCCAACGGTTCTTCGTCAATCGCCAGATTGAATTGCTTCCCTGGCCGCCTCGCTCTCCGGATCTTTCGCCGATAGAAAACATGTGGTCCATGGTTGCTCTACGATTGACCCAGGTTCCATTCCCAGCTGCCACAGCAGATCATCTTTGGCAACGTGTGGAAGCTGCTTGATCTGCTGTACCCCAAGAACTCATCCAAAGTCTCTTTGAATCAAAGCCGAGGCGTGTGGCAGCGGTGATCTCCAACAATGGCGGCTACTCTGGCTACTGATTTTGGCAGGAACCACACTTCACAGAAGTCTATAAATTTAATCATTTAATACTTGGTCAACATGTTATCTACAAAACAAATTTTGTTGTAATATCTCTTGTCTTTCTTGGTGTTGCAATTTGGGTGGCCAGCAGTGTATATATATATATATATATATATATATATATATATATATATATATATATATATATATATATATATATATATATATATATATATATATATATATATTATTGGAGTTTTAGTAGCTCGAATTTGTTCATGTTTACGGCCATTTCAGTGTAGTCAAAGGTATTGTGCTCCCTTACATCTGCGTGGTATAAGCGTCTGTTTGATGGCCTAGCTCTAAGGATGCTGTGTACTAACCCCATTGGATTCGCCTAGCTCAATGTTAAGCTGCGGAGAAAATTTGTCTGCTATTTACAGCTACATAAATGCTGATAATCCAATAAAAATGGTATTTTCAGAGAGCCTGATCTTTTTTGCCCCTTGCGACAGGATTCATTTTATAAATTTCGTCAACCAAAGGAATTTATGAGAGTTTAAAACACACTTTATAAGATTTTTACACCGAGCAACTTAAATTGTAAAATATTATTTCCATTTAAAAAAAAACGAAAAATGTCCCACGGTGTAAAATTTCTTCCTCTATTACGGAGTACAATTAAAAAAAAAATTCTTTCAATCCAAGGCGGCAATCCTTGGATACATTTTCTCCACGGGTTAAGGCTGCTATGTACTAAGAAAAAAAATCGCATTTCCCTTTTCCTCTTCTTGCAGACTCTTGTGGGGGGATGATTTCAGTTGACAGTTCGAGAATTCCACACCCTCCTTAGGATTGACATTTTGAGGGATTGTAATGGCTCTCTCTTTTTAGGGGGGTTAAGCGCTGCCCCCAAATTTTCTATTTAAAATATATTTTTGTCAACTATTTACAGGTACATAAATGCTGATAATCAAATAAAATTGGTATTGTCAGATAGCCTGAACTTTTCTGCAAAGCGGTACAGGATTTATTTTATAAATTTCGTCCACCGAAGGAATTTATGAGCGTTTAAAACACACTATACCAGATTTTTCCCCGAATAATTTAAATTTTAAAATATTAATTTCATTTTCTTAAAAAAACGAAAAATGTACACAAATGTAAAATTTCTTTCTTTATGACGGAGTGCAATTTTTTTAAAAAAAAATCTTTGAATCCAAGTCGGCAATCCGTGGACAAATTTTCTCCATAGATTAACATTGAGGTGAGCGAATCCAATGGGGTTAGTACATAGCAACCTAAACATTGAGGCAAGCTAATCCAATAGGGTTAGCACACAGTCTTAATTATTTAAAACACGCTTTCAAGCTCATATCATGTAGTTACACTTGATAAAGAATTGAAATTTCTCTTCAACAGTTTTTCATACATCTTTCTATTATACACTGAATCGGTCCTTTGAATTCAGTTTTGACTGATGTTAGTTTTTCTCTCTCTTTCTCTCTCTTTGGAAGGTTGAAACTATTGGGGACGCTTACATGGTTGTGTCCGGAGCGCCTGACGAGGAAGAAAAACACGCGGACAAAGTATGCTTGATGGCTTTAGATATGGTAGTTGTCATTGGAGACTTGAAAGACCCTTCGACCGGAAACAGCTTAAGAATACGTGTTGGTAAGTAATTACGCATTAAATTTTCTCAGTGCATAATGCTGTTATCTGGATTAATATTTTTCAACAAGAAGTTATTAGATAAAGTGGTACCGAAAATTTTTAAGTATAGAAGAGGTTATCGAAAGCACATATCAGATGTGAGAGATAACTTACTCAGTTTACGTAGAAATGTTCCTTGCTGGAAAATAAATTAGTTAAGAGATACGGGAAGCAGTCTATGAATACGTGTTGGTTAGCAATGCGCCTGAAAAATGCTCGGCTTATTATGCTATTAATCAGGATTATTATTCCTCGACAAAGAATGCGTCACTAGAATGTCATAGGAAAACTAAAAGTGTTTGGGGGACAGTCAGAAGCTCGTATCAGAAAATCTGACAGGTATCTAAGTCAGTTGAATGTAGAGAAGTCCCTTACTGCTAAAGAAACGAGTTAAGAGATATGGGAAGAAGTAATATGTTATATCTTCGAATAGGCATTAAAATTGCATAACGTCTTATACTGTTAATTGGGTGATTTCTGCCTAATAAAACTTTCACAGAAAAAAAAAATAAAATTAAGTGAAATGTACATAATTGTGCATGCTAGGCAAAGACAGAAAGATCAACATAGGTATCCTACATCAGTAATTATCGGGCTAGAATACTTCAGAAAAGTTAAGGGTTAGTAGGAAATAGGTACTAAAAGGGCAGCTGAAATTGTGGCAGTTTTACGCATAGAAATTCTGTAGTCCAAAATAAATGAGATTTATTTTAATTTTTTTTTCTGCTTGAAACTTACATTTGAAGAAATAGTCATTTAATTCAAATTCCCTTAATTAAAATAAATTTAACGAGAACGACTATATCTTATAAGTAATTACTTTATTTTAACTGAACCATTAAAATATCCATATCGTTCGCTAATGGAAAAATTAACAAATAAGTCTTGATTGAGCTAATAAAGCGGTCAATATGGTGAAATACACTTTCAAAAAAATTTTAAAAAAGCTCTTACTTATCTAGGATCAATACTATATAATGATTTTTTAAAATTCACTGAATTATTTAAAAGCAGAAAATTTCAGCATGCTATTTAACTGTTTCTAATTTACCTAATAAAACCTATCCATTGATAAGTACATGTAAGTTTTTTTTTTCTAGGCTCATAGGTCGGCTATGCAATGTTCTTTAGGAAAATATAATCGTAAATATCAACTAACGGGGGTAACAGGGCTTTCGTCTCTTTTGGTTTAAACTTTGCAATTGTAGACATTAAAATGGGGAGGGAAAACATATCATAGACATATACCATGGTTTATGCGAGAATTTTATATATATAGGGCAACTCTAGGATAGATGGCCATAGTTTTTAAAGATTGAAATAAAAATTCTTAGAATGCAAACACAAGAAATATTTATGCACATTTAAAATTCTTATACATACACTCATCATAGTTTGGGCAAAAAATAATTAAACCTTGAGAACAAAAAGTAGGAAACATAGTTTGAAATTAAAATGGCAGATGGCCATCTCTACTTGAAGCCAAGGAGAGATGGCCATCCAATACAAGAATGAAAAACTGAAGTTAAAATAGCAAAAAACAACACATTTCATATAGTTAATCATGAAAAACATATAGCAATTTGTAAAGATGAAATTATATCACGTAAAATGATGAGTGAATAAAATTCTAAGTATAATTTCAACCCTTCACTTTTCGTAGAATTTTACCACATTTTTGGCAAGGTCTTGATAGTTTGTACACGTTTCATGGAACCACTTCAGGCACCTTATACATTTTATCCAGTCATCCTTTTTAGTTATAGTATTCTTCTCCCCAACCAACACAGTCATCCTCATAAAATTCTATTCCCTCAGAATCTGTAGAATCTGATAATTTCAAATGTATTCCATCTTCTTCGCTACTGGAAGTGTCGTGTTTTTGTTTCCTTCTCGTGTTTATTTTAGGCTTTTTACTGATTTTAAGCTTATTTATCAACTTTATCTGTTTCTGGGATGAAAGTTTCCAACGTTTGTCAATATTTTCTGGTGATGTCAAAAGCATAGCTACCTGTTGGGTACATTTTCTGACTGTTTTTGTCATGGTTACATTAGGAACTGGTGCATATAACATAATTATAAACGTAAAAGTTATATAATTATGTTAAATACAATTATATTTAGTTAAAATCCTCACTCCGTATAATTTTTAAATATTAATTAAAGGTGGTCATCTCTCCTCGATTTTATGTGGCCATCTATCCTGAAATTGAAGGACAGATGGCCACCCAATTTAAAGCCTCACTCCGCCATTGTACGTCTTTGTTTTAGGCTTAGAAGCAAAGATTGTATTATATACGTGCCTGAAAAGTCCGTAAAGTAAAAAAAAATGTACCGTACGTATTGAAAAACATTCAGATACCTAACTCAACAAAAATGTTCAACCACTAAATTAAATAAATATTTAAATTTCTTTTACTTTTTGTAAAAGAAAAACAGCTGTACCTCGGAATGAATGAACTCGTTGAACATTTCCTACGAAAAAAGTTTAAACTGCCATTTATGATAGTTTTGGAAATATTTAGACTGGCCATCTCTCTTCTATGGCCATCTATCCTAGAGTTACCCTATATATATATATATATATATATATATATATATATATATATATATATATATATATATATATATATATATATATATATATATATATATATATATATATATTAGACTATACTGCGTTATATATGACAGGTATCTTGCTTAAAAGAACCCTTTTAATCGCATTGAGTAAAGCGTAATTTATCAGTCTGGTATTTAGAGAGAAACATTTATATTTATATTTATATAAATATTCCAGCGTCCTGATTGTAAATCTTTTGTTTTGGGATTTAGAAATTCAAATACAGTTGTATATATATATTTCAGTGCAAATGGAAAATATCACTTTAAAAAAGTAGTAACAAAATTTTTTTACAGAAAGCATTTACATATTTTTTTTCCAATGCGGAGGCACTTGTCGTCAAACATTCGTCTATACTATGCCGCAATTTTACTGGCCATTTTATTGTGGGGGCACCACATAGTCGAACAGCATCACCCCCTATGAAGGGACGACAGGAACGGAGGCATTTTTCGTGGCGCGACGCTAGGATTCGATCCGAGAACCCTCAGCACCGAAAACCAGCGCTCTGTACCACTGGACCGCCACAAGCCCAAAAGGCATTTATTATATTTGGTTATGCGGAGAGAAAATATTGGTTATGCAGAGAGTAATATATACATTCCAGTATTGATATTGAAAAAAACCTGGAGAATTTAACTATCAGGGGGAAATTATCTCCACACTATGTACACAATGGAACATGCAGAGAAATTCTTAACATTATATGTATAATAGATTGCTAAAAAACTAATTATTAGAAACTGAGTAATCATAGCTACTTCATTCTGAGAGTTTTAAAAACAGCGATAGTAACTGAAAAAGTCTAAGAACTTCCCAACACCCCCCCCCCCCCCCAAAAAAAAAAGAACTTTTTTATTACCTAGCACATCTCAAGAGTGTCTCAGTAAAATTATCCTTGTTTGTTACAGGAGTGCACACGGGCGCTGTGGTGGCTGGGGTAGTTGGCTTGAAAATGCCCCGATACTGCCTGTTTGGCGATGCTGTAAACACTGCATCCAGGATGGAAAGCACCAGTGAAGTACGTATGAAAAATTAACTTAACAAAAAAAATTTACTGTTGTGAAATCTCGCTTATTAAATTTATTAATTTTGGATCAGTTATTGTCTCATGTATTTTGAAGATATAGTTTTAAGTTTTTTTTCCTTGATATCATGATTTTTATCCGTGATACGTATGATAATATCAATGCAAAAATAGTAGAAGATAGAGATTCTTGTATTAACTCTATAAACGTAAAAATAAAATGAAAAAATTAATACTATGTCCAGAGTGTGATAACTGAGTTAGAAGTTTGTTTAAATTAGATTTCTTTTATGTTTTTACAGCTTTACTTTAATTGAGTTACCCTGATTCAAATGCTACATAAAGAATATATTCAAAAAACTTTTTATGCTGGCTCATTCTTTTTATATACTTTTATTACAAATTCGTACGAAAAAACTACTTTCATTAAAATTTCCTTTTAGCTTTATTGAAATTCACATGTTTTAAAAAACTACATGATCAAGAACTGATTATAATCAAGTGCATAAACAGAGTTTCATAGAGAAAGATGTTTCAATATACTCTCTATGTAATCAGGGTTCAAAATCCTATCTAATATTGAAGCATGATAAGAACGATAAGAGAAAAAGGCATGGTAGTTCTGTAGGTAGAATTTTGGGCCGGATTGCTGATTGGTACAATTCTTACCCCAGCCAGAGCTCTCTTTCAATAAGAGAATAAAATTTCTTAAATATGATGCACAAGTATTGTCGTTTCAACCTCACATGTTTAATCTTAAATTACTCTTTGGTGCTTTTCTGATATCAGTTCCTTTTATGGGGGGAAATTTAATTATTTTTATGTAAGATTCATAAAAGGATATTCTATTATCAATATCCAGTAAAATAGTCGGATTTTTTCCCTTTTCTTTTAGTTATCGTGTTTTCAAACAGAGGAAGCCTTTAAAACGGTAAAAGCTTTTAAAGAATCAATATTTTGTAAAACTCATTACTGAAAAGTAAAATATTTTAGTAATGCCCATAAAAATATAAGTGATAATAAACTGGAGGTTTATATTACAAATTTAAAATGCATTTACTTTATTACTTTTTCCACATTTTTCTTTCAGTGATCACTTCATACAACATCTCACTTAAAATGTGGGAATGTATAATTCGAAACACATTGAAGCCAAGTAACACCATCTTTAATATTCAGTTAGAAAAGTATCACATTTATGACAAATTTTCCTGGAATTTAATTTTGTGTTCATAACAGTTATATTACATTTTTTCTGAAAACGGATAAAATTTGGACTGAAACGCAATTGCGTATCAGGTCTAATCGGTATGGATCTGTGCTATAAAATTCCTTGATAACGGGAGAGTAGTTTCGGCTTAGGAAATTAATCATGGCTATGTACTTTTATCTATCTCCCTCATACCGCCTCCCTCATACAAAACAAACACACCTTTAGAAACGGACTTGATGTGAAATAAACAAGTGTGAGAAAAGAGGTAGCTTTTCTCTTAAGGCCTATTGTAAGAGGAAAGGCAAACCCTCGCCTTTCTTACAGGTTGCTAAATGGCAGGTAGGAAATGTCTTCAGCGCAAAATTTCTCAAGGTAGCTGTTGCATGGACATGAAGCACCTTGTTTATGCAACCAGCAACTCAGATATCTGGTATCTTCTTTGATGACCCCATATGTGACTTTCTAGGGAAAAAAGGGAGAAGAGACCTTAAACTGAAGACCTCGAATGTAATCAATCAATGAATGGGAAATAATCTAAATGAATACGGCTTCCATTTTCCGTCTATTTCTTCAAACAGACTTCTGTTATTTGACTATTAAGGGAAATTGCACCCTTTAATAAAAAAAAATCTATCACCTTTCATAAAATAATTTTACGGAACATAATGAGTTTCACGAGAGAAAAAAGTCGACATTGCCAAAACAACTCAACTCAAAGTTTCATATTTAAAAAATTTGAGAATTTTTTAAGTACTAGCCGCTTCGCGACCAGCATGGTCGCTTTTATAAATTATATCCCTCTCTGTATGTACTATTTTTCAAAATTAAGATATCTACACTTTATCATTACATCAAATAAGAAATTGTTGGGTGAAAAATTTTCACTTAAAAATGGAGTAAAAATTCAGCAAGTACTAAACTATAGCGTGGATTACATCACTCTCTGTATGTACTATTGTTCACAATTCAGATATCTATACTCAATCATAACAAATAATAAATTGTTCGGAAAATGTCTTCACTTATAAAATGGAGTAAATATTTAGCAAGTGCTCAAAAAGGTGTAGAAAATTAACTATTACTGGCTATCGGTTGCTATGCCGGCGACGATTAAGCCTAACCTTGCTATCATAATATACGCTCTCTCTTTCACGCCTCTCTCTTAATGAATTACTTCTTCGCTTTCTTTCTTGAGACTGTTCCCAATTTTTACTTGATCGTGCAGCTTACTTTCGAGCATTCCTGATTTCAGTGCGTAAATCCATGTTGACACGCGGTTGCAAATTGCGGACGGCCGCTAATGTTTACATCTGGCAGCTGCATCCATTGCCATTCGGGGTGTACAAATATCGTCGCTTTTTGTGCCGCATACCTACGCGCTTTATATATATAGATTTTTCTTTTTATATTTTGCAATATTTTTAACGTTATATTATGTTCACTGAAGCATCTTTTACGACTTCAAAAGTTTGTTTTTATGATATATAAATTCATTAATTAAAAAAATGTAACCTTCAAATCTTTAGTTTGAAAATTAATTCCTCTATAATTTTAATCCAAATTTTTTAAAATTTTTGTTTCAAAGAAAAATTTATCCGTAATTCTGTTAAATGTATCCTGCTAAGAATATTGAAGTAAACAAATCCTTTTTAAATACGTGTTTTAATATTTTTAATTTAGCAAGTACTAAAAAGGTAAACTGAGACAGAGCTTTTCAATAAAAATTATCTTTAAATAAAATCCTCTAAAAAGCCCAATAAAAACCCTTTTTAATAAACAGGAAAACCAACGTAAATAAAGCACAAATAGCAATAAGATGCAATTATTTTGCACACGACCGTTTCGAAGCTACAAAGGAGCTTCTTCATCAGTGCAACAAACTTAGTGGCAGCTCAAAAAAAGCCGAAGACTAAGCTTTTTTGAGCTGCCACTAAGTTCGTTGCACTGATGAAGATGTTCCTTTGTAGCTTCGAAAAGGCCGTATGCAAAATAATTGCATCTTATTGCTATTTGTGCTTTATGTAAGTTGGTTTTTCTGTTTATTCCTCGAGCACAAAGGTTGTATCTTATCTTTTCAGAAACAATTTTTATCAATCATTGAATCCTCTCGAAATATCATCATGTAATTTTAGGGACTTTTACAAGGATTTCTATTTTAAAGATCGGTACTTTCATCAATTTTTGTCAAATAAAATGTGCCGAATCCCCTTAATGACTCTGATTTGTTTCTTAGAAGGAGAATGTTTTAAAAGGCTCTTTCCACCAATTCTCTTCATTTCTGTTCTAAGAATCTTTTAGAGAAGGGGCTTCAAAAATTTTCAGACGATTTAAAGAACTCAAATTGAGTCCAAAATTTATTGACACATAGCGAGATTATCTTGAGAAGTTATGGGCTCTCTCCTTTCTCTCCAAGCAAATTAACATTTCTATGATGCCCGGTATAAAGGTTTAAGTCAAAAACAGCGATTTTTAGATACTTGTTAGTACTGATAAAAAAAACAAAAATCTTTTGACTGAAATGAAAATTTGATTATGAAACAAGAAATGTAATACTGTATACAAAATTTATAGACCTAAGCCATTTATACCAGTCAAAATATTTTTTTATCAATACTAACAAGTATCTATAAATCACTGTTTTTGACTTAAGCCCTTTAAACCGGGCATCATAGATTCGATAGTACTCATTTCTGGTAAAGTGATTTCAAGTGAGTACTAACAGTTGTTCTTGAAAAAGCAGATGCTTTTGAATCATTTAAAAATCCGGAAATCGCATTTCACTGTTTTGAGGTTAATAGGCAATGGATAATGGACCATTTCAAGTCTGATTTTGATAGTTTCAATATTTATATTTAATGTTTGGCTAATATATAAAATTCGGAAATTCTCCTCTTAACACTCGAAATCTGCCATACTCAAACTTTTTTTTTCTCGGACCACATGCATATGTTTACTATGTTGTGCTGTCAGCAACATAGTTCACAATAAATCATAATTAATATATATATATATATATATATATATATATATATATATATATATATATATGACGAGATTAAATTCTCGTACTCCCTCCTACTTGTTCCCCTACCACTTACTCTTAACATATGCAGTCAGTAACATCGTAGGCCTGTGGAATTAAATACAATTAGTTTACATCTAAATCCTTTATTCAATAACTAATAATTAACCCGATTCAATCCGTGCCATTGTTTCGATCTCTCATCCCGTGAAGCGCTCCGCCAAAACCGAAATCCAAAAACGCTCTGCTTTAAACACATTGTTTCACTTAGGCACTAAGCTTTCGCGCATGCCCTGTGAAATCTATAGAATATTCGGGACGCTTCCATTATGTAATAGTTTTACTCCTCGTAGCCCGTGCCTGCTCTAAAAATAGATTCGTTCGATTGACCACAGACGCGAGTCAAAGTTATCTCTCAAAAAAGGGTATTCCCCTAAAAATCACTGCGCGCTCGTTCTCTGCTGTATTAAACTAATGGCGTACGCCACAAAATTAATCTACCCTGAAGCCCCCTTTAAATTTTAACTTAATTGTTTCTTACCCAACTAATTTCTTGACCTTATATATATATATATATATATATATATATATATATATATATATATATATATATATTTATATATATATATATTAGGCATTTGCCCTCAAACATTCGCCTATACTACGCCGCAGTTTACAGTCAATTTTATTATGGGGGCACCATATAGGCGGATAGCTCTACCCCCTATGAAGGGACAACACAAACGGAGGCATTTTCCGTAGCAGAATGCCGGGGTTCGATCCGAGCACCCTCAGCACCGAAAACCAATGAGCTGTACCACTGGGCCACCACAAGCCCATACCTCATAATATAAGGAGGTAAAAAATAAAACTAAAAGCCTTAAATGTACTCAAACGTTTATTTAGAAATGATTGTGATTTTTTTTATGTTAAAACAAGCTGTTGACTATTCTAGACAAATCAGGTTTATACTTACTACATGCTACTGTCGATACGTCATCATGATAAGAATCAGTAAGCAAATTTCTCTATACGTTCTCCGCATGTCAAATGTTTGAATGGGAGGATTCACAAAGACACGTTAAGGCGAACAAACGTGAGCAGCAGGTGGAACATATTTGAACAGTTTTGTATTTTTCAGGCTCTAATTTCAAAAATTACGTTTACAAAAGAACCTGCCTGATAATGAGTGTGAGTGTTCTGGGACCCACATAAAATGAATTTTTAAAAAATAATTTGACCTTACCAGTCGTTCTCTGTTATTTATAGTTAAATTAAATCAAATTATCTCATAAAAGGTTGGCTGGCTTAATCAATAACACATCAAAGATTGGTTGGCCGCAGTTTGGGGATACCTGCTCTAAATGCTGCGCCCACCCAAAAAAAAGTTTAATACACTATCTAAAATATTGTAGTAACTCATAAAGAGATAGATAGAAATTATATTCACCATCATTATATGCGTTTTCTTTAATCACACTTTCTATGTATGTCTAAAAGTCAGCATGCTACTTTCTGGAATATAATGAACATGAACAATAATTCACTTTCGTTAGATTCCAAACTTCCGCAAAATTCAAAGTCCTTCCGTCAAAGCTAATGTAGCTCTAATGTGAGATTATATCCTCTAGGTTAAAGGAAATTAGCTAGCTTGAAATATTATTCAAACAACACATAAGAAATCATAAATTTTGAAATTCTCAGTTATCAAAGGAAGTAAATATTTACCTGATCTTTATTCGTACTCTATACTTTTTCACGCAGTAAAATTTGGAGAAGACCCTTTTTATCCATCATTAAAATACCTTCAACATTTGCATTTCAAGATTAGAATTTCAAATATAATTTAAATTAGCCAAGATATGAGCTTTTTACCTCAGAAACTTTTCTCGAGATTCTATTTTGAAAGTATAATGAGAATGGGAGATTTAATGTGTATTTAGACACTGGAAATTTTGTAATTTTTATTCATAATGAGCTCGTCCTCCATTTTATAAAGGATAGCTAGACTTATTTTGCCGCTTTCCATCGTGTATTTTCTTTCAAGATGATAAGTTGAATGTCTAATATTTTTAAAAACAGCTTCTTATATGAGTAATGACAGATAATGTTCGATAATATTAATAACATAGTTTATACTTCTATATATTAAAAGCTTTCTAAGAAACCCATTCTGTAGACTCTGTAACTATATTCTCTGTAACTAAATATTCTTTCATGAAAGCACTTACGTATATATTTTAGAGTGCTTTTCGTTTCTCTTCACGTTTAGATTGAATTGTACCAAAATAGCGACAAACATAACTGCATATTTCTGGAATCGAAAGTTACGGGAACGATGGAACCAATGTCCACATATATATTTGCGCATGACATTTAGGAGTGCTTCGGAATCAGTTCTTTATTTATACGCATGTTGGAAGAAGTAACCGATGACAGTTATTCCGATATCAGAAGCAGTAACCACTCTCATTTACTCCTTTACCAAAAAACAACGGCTGACAATTACCAGCATGTGGATAGCAACTGCGGACAACACACGCATTTCGGAAGCAAAAGCAGACAACATTCAACCTTATTTGGGAGGTTATGGTGGCTGATAGTTACACACATGTCAGCAGAAATAGCGGCTAATTGTTAAATGTTAAACAGACTCTAGCGAGGCTGCACCTTTCGCGTAAGGCACAAGAAGGTCAATAAATCAGAAATCCTTCCTCTATTCCCCCCACCCCCTCCTAAGGTCACAACAGCTAATAAACACCTGATAGTGTGAAGTTAAGTTCACTTTGTGCAATCAGCATGATAGAAGAGTATTCTTTCGATGGAACGCATGTAACCACCATTCTTGCTTTAGAACACCTTTGGGGGTACTTTGAAGACGCCGAACGAAAATTTTACGTGGTTAGTAGTTATATAGAGTTAGTTAATAGTTACGTAGTTATGTAGTTTCCAATAGATACAAATTCATGGGTAATAAATCATTCGAGAAATTTTTCTGAGGGACCCCGAATTTACAGAGAGATACTCAGATAACAGGAAGATATCTGTATTGATGATTAAGTTAAGCATTAATTTACACAATTTTGAAATATTTGAGATCATTCGATTTAATTTAAATATAAATCAAAGAGAACGACTGGTAAGGTCCAAATATTTTTTTTTAAATCCGTTCAAAAAATGATAATGATCCTTTAATACGTTTACAATATCTAAAGATTTCTTAGTGGAAGGTGCAAGTATTTTTCTTTATAGCTTGAAGAAAAATAACAGAAATTTAAAATTACAGTCTAAATAATGTTTTAAGATGCCCCATAAAACACAAGAACGACGTAGAACACTTCAGAATTAAATTGCACTTAGTTTAGCGTCTATAATTTTTCTTCATCTGTTATTTTAAATGGCAATTTTAGTTTACAGTAACTCGGCAGATAAAATTAATATATAGGAGAATCCTGTGACAAGTATGTCGAGAAGTTCAAGATAGATTTTTCTGGGTTAGTCATTGTACGAGGACGGCGTCTTTCTCTTTCAGCCGGTCCCCGTGTGAAAATTGGTTCGAGTTGAATACGAGTCGGGTTCTAATTTTTCTTCTTTATTACACACACACACACTCACAGATAGGACAATTATGTACAGGTCTGAAGTATGAGCAAGAACATTTAAGTACTGTATTAAGAGAAATGCGGGATACAAAAGGCCGGTCTCCTGTGAGCACCGCCTACACTCTCCGCGAGCCAAGCTCGTTCTCCCCCACCGTGACCCGGAGGGTCTCCTTCATACACAAAAAAAAACGTTACTAGAGGGCTCCAGGCCCTACACCTCCCCCCCCCCAGATGGGAGTTGCATTTGCAGTCTGCAACATCCATCTTACAAAACCGAATAGGCCTGGAGACCTCCATTACAACAAATTCACATGAATAACACGAAACAGTCACTTGATATAAAGAATACACAGTGCAACTTTAGCATATGAACCATTAAACACAAATTCTAAACTAAATTAAAAAAACGCAATTACTTAATATAGCCGAAAACACGGTGCAACCCTAAAGTATGAATCATTAAGCACTCAAGTCACCTTGATACTGGGTTACAGGAATATCTAAAACATAACATGAACAAAGTTTTTTCCTTTTCATAACATGGTGTCTCCTCATCTTAACTATATAAAAGAAAACTTTCAGCTCGAGGACTGCACCTGAAAAAAGTCTGAGACAGGTTATAAAAAATTCAAAAGCATTGAAGGAAGAAAGTTATTTTTTTTTAATGTCCGTTATTTCCATAAATAGTCCTTCAAAGACGACACTCAATTCGTCGATACAGGACACCTTAAATGTCATTCTCGCTCCTCGGTAGTCTTGACAAAGCGTCTGCATTTACGAGTTTGTTTCCCGGACAGTGCGTGATGGTCAAGTTGTAGGACCAGCGCCCAGCGCTGTAACTTGGCTGATTGAGTCGCTCCCTTGGTGATGTACGTCAACGGGTTGTGATCAGTGATCACTTCGATCGGCGCTCCGAAAATCCAGGACTCAAACCTTTTGAGACACCACACAATTGCGTAGGCCTCTCTTTCTATGGTGGCCCATTTTTGTTGTGTTGAGGTCAATTTCTTGCTGGCGAAACTTATAGGGCAAATTACCCCTTCTTCGTTCTTCTGAGATAAACATGCCCCGATGGCGAATGAAGATGCGTCAGATTGGATGATGAATGGTCTGTTTATCGAGGGTGTGTAGAGAGTTGGTGCGTGACATAGCGCCTGCTTCCACGTTTGGAATGCTCGCTCCTGAGCCGTTTCCCATGGAATAATTTCTGGCTTTCCTTTGCCAGTCAAGCTCATTAGTGGGTACGCTAGATCCGAATACTTCGGTATGCAGTCTCTGTAATAGTTGCAGAGTCCGAGTAGGCTTCTCAACTCTGTTTTTGTCCTGGGGGGTTTTAAGTTGTGGATGGCCTCTAATTTTTCAGGATCGGGCTGGTGTCTACCAGAACCGATCACATGGCCTAAGTATTTTATATTGGCTTTACAAAACACACATTTTTCCACATTCACAGTAAACCCCAACTATTGCAGTTTATTCAACACTAAGTCTAACTGTTTCATGTGGCTATCCCAATCGGAAGAAAACACCGCCATGCCATCTATATAAGTTCTACAGAATGAGTGAAACTGGTTTAATGATGTGTTTCGTACCCTTTGAAACGTTGCCGTGGCGTTAACTAAACCGAATGGAATGACTTTCCATCGGTATACCGCTCTATGTGTTTTAAATGAGGTAAAGTCTCTACTCTCCTCCTCCAATGGTATCTCCCAGTACCCCTTTAAAATGTCTATAGATGTTATCACATTCGCTTGTCCTACACTATTTATTAAATCAGCTACATTCTCCATCGGATAGTCATCTTTTCAGTTACGACATTTAATGCTCTAAAATCTATACAAAGCCTCATCGTCCCATCCTTCTTATTAACACATACTATTGGGTATGCTATTTCTGCTTCACTGTGTTCAATCAAATCTAGTTTTTCTAATTCTCTGATTTGTTCATCTACCTTTGACTTCAACATTTCTGGTGTACGATAAACGTACGGTTTCTTTCTTACCGCTCCTTCAACTAGCCTGATTCGATGTTCTCCCACTTTTGCTACATTTAACCTTCCCGAAAACAATTTCGAATACTTCTTAAGTAATTTTACAAACTCCCTCACTTTGTCTTCATTTAAATGGCTAATATTCACTCTCTCTACGAAATCCTGGGAACAATCGTCTCTTCTGGGGATAGGAATTATTTCCCCAAACTCTTTATCCTCCTAAAAATTGACCCCTAAGTTGCTTTGCGCTCGAGGGTAATATTTTCTTATCTTTTTCACATGAACCTTCTTTATCGTACCATCCAGTAATTTTACCCTATATGAGTGCTCTGTACATTTTTCTGTTATCTCCCCGGGTCCTGTCCATCGAGCATATAACTTATTGTCAGAATCCGGAATTAATAATATTACTTGGTCCTCTACTTTGAAATTCCTAACTGATGATCTCCTATTAAAATAATCTTGGTATGCCTTTTGCTTTCCCTCTGTTATTATAGATGCCTTTTATGTTGCTAACTCCAAATTACATTTTAGCCTTTGCAGGTATTCCGTCGCCGACTCTGATACGTTGAGAGGTATATGCACTCCCCCTGCCCATGTTGATTTGAGTATAGAAAGTGGTCCCTTGGGTTCCCTTCCATACATTATTTTGAATGGGGAATGTACCGTGGTGCAATTAGGGGCTTCGCGGTATCCCCATAATAAGAACGGTATCTGTTTATCCCAATTCCTCGGATCCTCTCTTATAACATGATGCAATTCTCCCTTCAAATCTCTATTATATCTTTCGATCAAACCATTGCTCGCCCCATATCCCGGGGTTGAAAATCGTGGGCTACAGCCAATCCTTTTTAGGGACTCGCGTTAAATTTGCGGTAAAGTTTGTCCCACAGTCACTAACTACTATATTCGGAATGCCCGTTCGTGCAAAGATTTCCAACAGGGCGTCGCATGTAGCTTTTGCCGATAATGATCTTAAACATACAGCTTCCGGCCACCTCGAATGTTGACACATTAAACGTAGTACGTATTTATGTCCCCTACCTGACGGTGGTTCGATCGGACCTGTGTACGAGGACGGCGTCTTTGGGCCTGTTCACATAGGAGTCCGTTGCGTTGCGTTAAGAGAAAGATAACGTTGAGACTAAAATAAACCAATCATATGCCTCCAAACGATTAGCAATGAAATTTTTAACGCCTATGATTGGTTTATTTTCGTCTCAACGTCATCTTTTCCTTAACGCAACGCAACGGACTCCTATGTGAACAGGCCCTAACTCTTTCAGCCGGTCCTCGTGTGAAAATTGGTTCGAGTTGAATACGAGTCGGGTTCTAATTTTTCTTCTTTATTACACACCCACACACACAGATAGGATAATTATGTACAGGGCTCAAGTATGAGCAAGAACATTAAAGTACTGTATTAAGAGAAATGCGGAATACAAAAGACCGGTCTCCTGTGAGCACCGCCTACACTCTCAGCGAGCCAAGCTCGTTCTCGCACACCGTGACCCGGGGGTCTCCTTCATGCACAAAAAAACGTTACTAGAGGGCCCCAGGCCCTACAGTCATAAAATAATTTATGGAGTAACTTACTTAAATCTTTATATGGTCTTAACATTATAAAAAGAACTTTAATAAGAGACAAATTTACTGTTCTTATCTGCAAAGGCGTAAATAATTCTCTCTAATTATGAATGCTTTCTATTTCCATTTGTTTTGACTGATGTATGTTTCTTTTCCCAGGCTTTAAAAATCCATATAAGTGAGAAAACGAGAGAAAAGCTGGATCTATCAGAGTGGGACATATCTGAGCGAGGAACAATCTCAGTTAAAGTTAGTATGTAATCGTCTATATTTCATAAAACGTGATTCTAAGAGATAACACCGCAGGTTTAGAACTGTGACTTAGTATACAGATCATCTTTGAGTTTTTTAAAAGATAAAAATATCAGCCCGTTTCGTTCAATCACTCATTAAACACATTTGTATTTTATATGGATATATAACTACACGCTTGATACAATTATAATGATCACCAATTGGCAACTAGCACTGGACCAATTTTTATGGCATTAATGCTGTCTGAATCCATGTTAAAAATTATTTCAGTAAATGTCTATAACTTTTAATGCAATATGAGCTCAAATTCTAGTAGATCATTGTATCTATTAATCATCCGTTGAGAGTAAACATCCTTCTTTTTTAAAAAAGTTGCCGATATGTCTGAGGCGGTTCTGTATGTTGTTTCACTAGTGCTCAGTTGGATTGAAATTTCCAAACTAAAGAGCCTTGCGTAGGATGGAAAATTCTATTTCGAGCTATTTAAAGCATTCGTCTATTTAGAGAACTTTATGGCAAGTCGAATTAAGTTATAGAAGTTGCATCTAAATTGAAGGCCTTATTTGAATAGTGATCCAACTCCACTTTAAAAAAAAATGAAGTTAGCCTCACTTTCATGTTCATACAAGTCATTTCTATCTTAGCTTTAAACTGGCACACCTCCAGCATATTTCTGTTGCCAACAGGGAGCATTACAAATCAGACTTCAGCAGTCATTTCTCAGCACTTATTAGACTTTAAGGCTCTGAATCTCAAAATGAACAAGAATGGAGTTGAACCACTATTCAAGTAAGGCCTTCAATTAGAGTTAGCCAGTCTCATAACTGCTCTCTTTAACAATTTAACTACCGACAATTAAGATATACCTAATTTACAACCAATTTTAAAATCGATTATTTTTATATGTGTCAAAAAAAAACCCTCGTGTAGTTTTTTTTTTCTGATGCCTAATATTCTGTATCAAGAGTCAACGAACATCCTTGTTCAAAGTTCGTCAGATCGTATGTCTTATCCCTAAGTATTTACAATATAGTCACTACAGATTTTGTTTTGACCTTTAGTCACTACAGATTCCTTTAGTCACTACAGATTTTGTTTTGACCTTTCCCTTCACATGCTGCTTAAAAATGGTATTAATCCAGTAGTTTTTATGGTAGCTTCTTTGCATGAAATGTCTTGATACTCATAATGATTTGGATATTTAGTGCATACTACAATATGTTCTTGCATATCTGAGAGTATGTGCCCAAAATTCACCACAGGCAAAATTTACAAAAAACAGCTTTTCTTGAAATTTGGGTGCTAAAACAGAAGAAGTTAAAGTAAATTATAGTGTTTGCTTTTTATTTTTCACTTTCATATTTTACATATTTTGTCTATTGTTTATATATTTTGTCTATTTTTACATATTTTGTATATTGAAGCATAACATTGTTTGCAAACATGCGTACTTACCAGCAATTTTATCTGCTTAAGTGATAAGAAATTTATCTAGCAAATTTTTAACAAAAGTGGTGAGTTTGTGATAAGTTTTAGGGTTATTTAATTATTTAGGTTTTTCAATTTTTCGGATACTTAAAATTTCAAAAAGAATATGAAACAACAAATTTTAAAATTAATTAATTAAGATATTGTCTGGATTAATAAACTAAGCCGTTATAATTGTCTGAACAGAAAAGCCAAATTTCATTTACAAATTTCACGACTTTTCTGAATTTGTAAGAACATTTCTATCATCTCCTTTTATAGGATTAATATCCTCGATTACTGAAGAAAATAGCTGATTTAACTTTTAGCTTACGGGGTCCATTTTTCCGATTCTCTCTTTAGAACGGGAAATTTCATACCCCTTCTTAAGAACGGCCATTAAGGGGGATATATATATATAGATAGATAGATAGATAGATAGATATAGATGTAGATATAGATATATGTATGTATATATATATATATATATATATATATATATATATATATATATATATATATATATATATATATATATTGTGATAACTTCAGACTCCGGGTAGCTAAAAATGTTCAGAGTCAGTCTACTACATTAAATTACAGTTTATTAAATTTTAGTCCGAAACTTTTTACACTATTTACAATGTTGATCTACCTCTAGACATAGAGGGAACTGGCCTTCGTAATAACCAAATAATTTCGATGATAAGATGCCGGCAAGTAATTTCACAGCGGAACTAGAAGGTCGGTACACAGCCTCTAGAGCATACAGCTCTAAAAATAGAATAACTTCGTAAGGAAGTTCTAGCTAACGTGAAGCTTATAGAGCGGGCTGCTATAAAATATAAAAATAACTTCTTGATGAAGTAACGTGCTAACAGAAGTCTGTAGAGCAGGATGCTCTGAGATAGCTATACTTCATAGTGAAGTATTAATTGACGAGAAGCTTCGAGCGGGCTGCTCTGAAAAATAAAGTTCAGGATGAAGTCGGTCGCTCCAGGACAACGTAGACGAAAGGTGCTCTCTCGATGAGAGTCTCGACCAAGTCTGTCCAAAATCTGGATTTCTTCTCCCGGCGTTGGCAAACGTGCTTCCGGTCACGTGACTGCAAATGTTTAGGTTGGCTGGCACAATTTGTGACGTCATGTCCGTTGGCTGTGATTCGCTTGACAACGAAGCCATGTGGTCGGTTCTTATAAATCAGCTGATCTGAAAATCATTATTTCACGTCAAAATAGTCATTAGTTTACGTCTCCCCAGGGTCCGGCAGCTAGGAGCAACCCCATTCTCTGCTTCCAGACACCTTGACGCTGATCGATAGAGCTGTTCGCAGGTCACCTGCTGTGGGAGGTCCGGCTGTCTGGGTGATTTATTCGGAAAGATCGCAACGGATTCTTACAATATATATATATATACATATATATATATATGTGTGTGTGTGTGTGTGTGTGATAATATTGCTAACTATCTATAATCCCCCATTCTGAGTTTTATCTCTGTCCTGGTAACCCCCCTTTCATCTCTTCTTTCACCTTTCCACACGCTAACTTCCTCCGCCAATTCTGGCAACCTCTCTGAGCTAATTGTATTTTGGCTCTCTTACGAGGTAGACGCTAGACTGACTCGAAGCGAATAGGATGTCATGTCACTGTTCTCATGGAATAAACTTCAATTCTTCTTTATGATTTTTGAATTGTATTATTTCGGCCTCGATTGTGTTACTTCATGAGATGACCCAATTTGGGTCATTTCATATATATATATATATATATATATATATATATATATATATATATATATATGTTCTTGCATGCTATCTCACCCCGTAAGGAAAAAGTTAATTATAATTGATACTTCTCAACAGACAACTTGAACTTTTGTTCGGTTTAAAATTTTATTATATACGTATCTCTGAAGAATCATATAGAATTAAAACCACAGAGTGAGAAAACATTATTTTGTCGCTATACTTTGAATTTCATTTTGTTGATTAAAATATAAAGCCATTATATTTATGAAATTGTATAAAAGTTCACATACGTATTCTCTTATCAACGTGCGGAAAAAAATTTTGTATCTTCTCATAATAATACTCCCAATGTAATTTTAAATTTATCAGTCATAACAATTTCGCCGAATTCATGAATATCAAACATTCTTTTCCCCATCACAATCTTTTCATGTTTAGCTTCATTTAAATTCAACATGCTCGCGAGAAAGCTAAAATATTTCATTTAATTCTCTGGAAAGTATGAAAAGTAAAAAAAAAGAAAAAAAGAAATGTTTTCAAACCAGTCTCTATGATAAACCTATTGATAAAAAATAATTATCTTTGCAGAGAAAAATTAACAGGCACTAACTTTAAGCTATAAATTTGCTGCGACAGATTATCAGTCTCTGCAAATGAAAAGTTTATCACTGATATTCACTTCTTTAGAAAAAAGAGCAAGGATTATTATATATTCGAGAGTTTATTCTTTGCATTCATAGAAGTATTTAAAAATAGCTATTCATTATTTCGAATTTCTAAAAGTCATGGTTTTCTTGTTCGTTAAATACATTCGAAATAGGTTATTAAAATACGAATATAATAATGCTAAACATATGATAATACTAAAATTAATTCAAAATGCCCTGTTTATTATTAACATATCATCCAGAAATTAAACCGTGTTAAGTTTCAGGAGAAGAGAACCTATTTCATTTATTATTTTCCTTTACTCTTTGGTTTTTCTGTTGCGAGTATTATTTCCCTCTTGATAATGATTGGATATTTGAAGCGCTGTTGAGGAGGACGTGTCACCAATGCTATAACAGTTGCTGTGGAAAAGTGTCCCATTGGTTAGATTACCCTAAATTTATTGCTGTAGAAAATTATGCTGATTTCCAGCAGCTAATTATGCACTAGGAAGTGTGAAAATTTTTCATTATTTTCAACCACTAAACTTCTGAAAACTTCCTTGATGGAAAAAGTCTTATAAGTAAGTTGGTGTAACTGGGCTCATGGGGTAACTTGGCCATCCCCTCACAGATTTTTCCTTTACATATTAGGTGGGAATTCCACTCTGTGTGTTACTTTATTTCCGGTGTTCGCAACAATCTGTCTTACAACATTGATAATTGCTTTGAAAAATTATTTTTAAATGGGGGGGTAGAATTTTTTTTTCTTTTTCTAGATGTGCTGGGTGGTTTTATTGGGTTTTGTGCCGTTTATAGTTTTTATAAGATTAAAGTTATAATATTAGCAGGGTTTCATTATTGTTTATTGATTACCCATTACTAATTACCCAGGCTCGTTTTAACCCCAGCATGTAAACACTGTAGAAAAGATAGACACAACTTAATGCTTTTCTAAATGATGAGGACAAATATTTACAAATTAACAACAAATATTTATTACACACATAAACAATTAAATTATACAGTATTAAAATGATTCTTCTTTTCATAACTGCATGAATAATAAATAATGTGCTAAAATGATTAATATTCTTTCAAATAACAAGTTGGGTCCTCACCGGATTAACATGTAAAGGTATGTATCATTTAAGGGATATTTAATTTAAATTTAAATTATAAAATAGTACTGTCAATTTCAACAGAAGTGCAAAGACTGACTTACCCCAATTCGGCTATCTAAGGGAAAACTGCATCACTTCATCCTTGACGTAGGGCGGCCCCGAAAGCATCACACCCCAGAGCGGGGCCCGAAGGCCACTCACTCTCTGCGCCAAGGATCTCGTCTCCTCTCTCTGAACTCTCTCTATCTCTGTATTATTTCTACCCCTTAATATTCATCTCAACTTTTTGCATATAAGTTTCCACCTTCCAATCACAATATTTTCTTCTCCACATAAACTCCACCTACGTCTTAAAACCCTTTTCTAGTGGCCCTAATATTTCTCTTTTATTAAAATCACACTTCTCATTGGACCTATACTTATTTCACATTTTCATATTCTTTCACATTTTTCCCCTTTTCCTTTCTACATTTTTCTTATATTTTATTTTCTAACACCTGGTCAGTTTTATAACATCTTTTCCTGACCATGATCCGACAATACTGCTACTGTTGCGTAAATTTCACTATAATCCTTTCAATTCCTATTCCTTATTCTAAAGGGCTTTTTTCGACTGACCCTCGTCCAACGCAAATCTTTTATCATGGGGCTTTTGACTAACCGCGATCTAATTTTACTACTGAGCCTTTCTTACGGGGCCTTTATATGGGAGCGGCGACTATTTCTAACTTTCCCCTCTTTACCATAAATATATTTTTATTACGTACGTTTCCCTTCTAACAATCTTTTAAACTTATGTAAAAGGCCTTTTCTTATGCTGACCACTACAGCCGCCTCAATCTACCCTTCCTCTGCGTATACAATTTTTATAGCTGACCCTTTTCTTAATTCTTATTCCCCTTCACAACGCTTCACAATGGATAAAAGAATCTTGAAATGGCTTGCAGCTTTTAACAAATCTCCGAGAAACCTTTTGCTGGCTTAAAGAGCCAGCAGATGTATGTACAAGCACAGGACCCAGTATTTTATAGATTTTGTTTCTTTGAAATTATGATCAAAATATTGCAGAGATTTTGTTTACATTTGTAAATGTGCAGTTTACAAGCAGTAAATTTAAGAACCTCGCGGTTTCATTTTTGAAAAGAAAGCATATTCCCGAGTAGTTACTATTTTTAGCGTGGATTAAATAAATAAATACATTTAATTTATACTGCATCTTTGTTTGTTTAGAGAGTAGATATGTAGGCAAGATAAATAGATACTGTTGTGTGCATGTGATTATAAAAGTTAATCAAGATTATGTATATCTAAATTTTATTAGTTATCATATAACTAAGACAAATTTAAACCCATAGCTTTTATTTTTACCGTTTTTTGATAAATTTGGAAGTTTGATAATAACCGGGACCAAACATTTCATCTGCCTTATGTGCTGATAAAATTTATGTCATAACAATTAATTATTGAATAATTATTAGATTTATGTCATGACAATTAATTATTGAATAATTATTTATTTATTGCTTAAATTTCTTCAATACAATTAAAAATATATATCTATTTCCTTCAAATTCATTCGATCTTCCAGGGCAAAGGAGAGATGAAAACATATTGGCTTCATGGTCGCTTGATACCAACCCATACATCTTTCCCCACAACGCCCACTCTCATAGAACCATCACCAGATATCGATCCTCCGAATGCAGAACAACTTTTGGATGCAGCTGATACACGGTCCCTATATTCCCCTGTCACTTTTGAGGACATATCCAGGTACTCGCCAATCATTTCGCCAACGAGCTCCACTATTAGTGATATTTTGCCGGCTGTGGACACCTTGAAGTTGCAGGAACCTTCGGTACCTTCTCATATTGCTTGTCACAGAAAAGGTAATGTAAGTGGTGTTATTTGTCTTGGGCGTAGGAGTATTTAACAAAGGGAAAATTATAGAGGGGTATCCGTGGGGCCCATTTTCAGACACCCTCTTTTGTTCTTCTGAGAATACAGCCAATCTCGTAAAATAAAATTGCTGATAGTCCCAATGCGACACCGGGTGTTTCAGATTCATAGCCCAATGACATTATAGAAATAAAATTACGTGGAACATATTACTATCTGCTTGGTTTTTTTTCCCATGTGTTCGGAAACGTACATTAGTTAAAAACATCCATGACACAAAATGCTTTAAAAAAAATGACTTTTTTTTACTTTCCTGGCTAATAACACATTCTTTTAGCGCTCAAATACTTCTTTCATTAACGTTTTAGTAATGAAAATGCAATAAAAATATTCGTATTGGTATCTTTGCATGTGTTCCAAAATGTATAAGATGAACAAGACAGAGACCCAAAATCCCCCCCTCCCCCCCAAAAAAATGGAGTTTTTCAAGATGTAACATCTTCAAAATTGTATAAGTTACATTCTTTTCTATGTGTCTCTATGATATCTTGTTACAACTTTTTTTTACAGCCAAACCTGTTTTTGCGCGGTAGATAGGGACCGCATAAAAAAGAAAATACTCAGAAGCTCCATAAATAGCTATAGCAAATAATTTTTCACAACATATAAAAGAGAAAATTTTTTTATGCTGTGGAGAGGGACCGCATAAATAAGTCTCACTTAGAAAATATGCCCAAGCTTTACGAAATAGCGAGAAAGTACTTTCCAAACAAAATAAATAATTAAATTACACGTGTAAACATTTTTAAACATTTTAATTTCTCATTTTAAACATGGAGAAATTTTCAAAATGTCTACATAATTCGATACTACATGTCATAGTCCAAAATGCGCATATTCTTGTGATGAAAAAAAGTGATGCCAACACCGTTGAGATAGACTTAACCTCGAGGCAAACTTACATATGGCGAACAGAATCTCGATACATATTCATATACTGCATAAAAAATTGCACAAAAAATCACATAGAAAAACAGGTTTGACTGTATTTATTTTCATTAAACCATATTAAAGATTTTTCGATTAAAGTAAAAGTTCTGACAATATTTTTCCTAAGTTAAAAATTACCCTAATTTTTTTTAATCATCAGAGTGGTTAAAAATTCTATAAATGAAATTTATATAAATTCTGATTTCAAGTTATTTTTTTAACCCTACTTACGGGCAAAAAGCGAGAAAATTATGCAAATAGCAAATATTTCCAGATATACAAAAGGCATACCAAATCTATACTTAAATTATGAATTTTAAACATTTAGAAACGAAATTTTAAATTGTTCAAGCACTTCGAATATGTATAAGGATGTTTTGTATAAAGGCACATTTGATTAAAAAATGCATAAATAAAAAATAAGTTCTTATATTTCCGATCCTCCTAAGAACAGTAACCTAATTCTATTTTAAATTGTTTTGACTCATTTATTGGCAAACTTAAATAGTCTAACTCCTTGATTAATATAAATGCACATTTTAAAACCCAAGAATATATCAACTTATTCCCAGAAATGCTGTACGTTCACAAAAAGAAATTTACTGAAGAAGGATTTTCAGTTAAACTACTTTATAGCCTTGAGAACCGCAACAAAAAAATAAACAAAACTTGGAAGTCCTGACAGCATTCACTTGACTAGCTACAAGCAGTTTTGCGATGCATTTTTTCTTGAATGTCTCAGTTTTTAGAAAAGCAAGTTTAAGAAGTAATGAAATTGAAAAGTTAAAGAGATAGCTGGAAATTAAAAACGGAAAATCAAATTTACTTTTCATAAATATATTGCATATCTTTGCCATGGTGTCAGGGAATGTGAAGAATTGAAATAAAACAAATTGAACTATCTTTATTTACCCCTTCTGATTCAAGTTTGTCCACATTACAGCTAAGAGCTTCCTGAATATGTCTATTTTATCATTAAAATATTAAATAAGGGTTCTGTGCCCTAGAAATAATTTTCCATCTTCTGTGTTAAGAGAATTGTTAACAAAACAAAAGTAAATTATATTTCAAACTAAAGATGCACTAAATATTTAAGTATATTAAGTCATAATGTTATTCAAATGGGGTGCTTTGTAAAAAGATGGTTGAACACATTAATTTCCTCGATATAAGGAATTTTACAAAATCTTCATCATTTCTTTGACGTTATAGTAGATGTTGATATGTCCGAAAGATTTCCATTTTATGTTTTAAGTTGGTAAGTCACACTTAAAATTGGTTCTTTAATGTGGCAAACTCTGATAGTGAAATTATGAAATAGTACTAAGTTATTCGTATTTGCAAATGCTGTTATGCATAAAAGAGGTAATATTTGGTCCCAAATTGAATATTTTAGTGCCTAATTGAAAATTATCCCTGAAGACCAGCCATATGCTTGAAATTCAATATAAGTATTAACTAAAGAATATTTGGATTGAAAAATTCAATTGAGAGATTTTATATTTCACAACAAAAGTTACTTTTCCAATTAGCCGAAAACATGAAAAAGTGACATATCAACATCTGCCATAATGCCACAGATTTTTGCTCTCATCCTAAAGCAACTAAGCTGACTCAGGGATTGAGGGCGGGACTCCTGTTTTCCAAACAGATGTTCTGACCATTAATTACATCATCAAGAAATGGCATGATGTTTTCCTAACAGAACCTCGAAATACTGTCATAATAACTCATTTCGATTTTTCATGTAAAAAGGCGATACGAGACGCGCAGGTTTTTTCACGCTATCAACCAGTAAACGTAAATATTTTAAGTGGGACTGAATTTTATAAAACTTCAGTTTTAGATAAAATACTTTAAAAGGGAAGTACAACGAAGAAAGGCAAAAAGTTGAGAAAAATTTTCACAAAACCTCAAGAGAATGCCTATGACGCTTAGAGTTTGTATCTCATTGTAGCAGACAAATCTTAGTACTTCCGAAACACATGCAGAGATTAACTATACGTTACAAATGTCTTTTCAACGCATTTCATCTTTCATTTATAAATTAAAGCAGCAGCATTTGGAGGGTTTTTCGTCATTACAGGCAAGAACTTCTGTATTTCCAAACTTCTTTTCAAATATTATTTTGTGAATGTAATTAAAAAGTTAGTTATTTGAAACTAATTATTCATCTCGCTGAAAAAAAAAGGATATGTAGATATAAAAATAATGTCATTCTAGTGGAACAATTTGAGATGAGATATTTAAAAGTTTCTTAACATGAATAAAAAACAAGGCAGTGGAAGACAGATATACACAGGAACGTCATTTTTACGTTGTAACTGGAATCATAAAAATAAAGTAACTGTGAACTGAATATAAAGGAAAATGAAGAAAGACGAATGAAATTTTTTGTATAATATCAGAATAAATGAAAAAACTAGAAATATTTTCCCCTAATTAAGTTTTTTCACTTTCAATTCAACTGCTCTTAGAATTTATAAATTCTCTATCTGGTATCTTACATGAATTTTCCTTAAAGAGCATGCCAATAATATTCTCTCCTAAAGGTAACTCCTCTTTTGAGATAGCATGCTAATTCCTCGGATGAAACGCAATAGTATAAATGCACTCAAATCTATATTTTGGTATTCTATTTTTATAGTTTTAAGTAAACTTGTGTTAGATACTTTAAAATATAAAAAGCGTCGTGCATAAACTATATCAAGATTTTTATTTCTAAAATCTAAAGAGAAGTGTTAAGAAACTAAGTATTATCTGATTCATTTTGACTTTATTAATACAATAATATTTTGCATTGTATCAAGAGGAGGAAAAGTAATGGCCATATAACGCTATCTTAAAATCGATATACTTGAAACATCGAGGTTATGAAATTATTCATTTATCCGCCTTCATTGACTAGGGCTAGTGCACGGATAGTGTTGAACTCTCAAGAGATTAATGGCATTCAGCACTCAACAACATCATCAATAAAAGAGCTATCCCCCACAAAAAAAATTTAAATTAATAAAAAACATAGTATGACTATACTGTCTTCCTAAGCATAAAAGACTATCTCAATTTTTTGTCTGAGAAAAAAAGACTGAGATATGGCCAATTCCCTCAGGACTTCAACATTAATTTTTTATACATCTTATTTCGTAATGATTTTCTACTATTTCTAAATAAGATACGGCCTTCTGGCTTAGAAATAATGTCAGGTAGCTCACAAACAAGAAAAACCGTAAAAAATCGAAAAAAATTGAACTACATCTTTTATGCTTAGGAGGGCAGTATAATAGTTAAAGGCCGAACGCAGGTCAATCGCCACTGATATAGCCATGTATAGTTGCGTATAATATAGTGATTGAGAATTTCGCAAATGCACGGGCGCAAGAAACGTGTGCTGGGGGCCTTCGATTGTCAGGGGCCTCCGAAAGTTAGCAGCTTCAACGAGATACATTCTGATAACCACCGACAATGCCCTCCTCTTCCTCAGGACTATTTGCCATTCGTGGAGCGACAAACGGATTAGTACAAGTTTTTACCACTTAGTAATTGACGAATAAAATTTCCTTTTTCCCCGTGAGAAAATATATTTTATTAAGTAATAAATAATATTTATTAATAATATTTAGGACAAGGGCACCTCAATACTAGATTGCTTTTGGGAGCCTCCAAATGCTTTATCCGCCACTGTGAATGCGTGGACTGGAACTCAGCGTTTATCACAAAGGGCCAGGTTTACGAATAAGACGATGGATGAATTAAATCCCCTGGATAACGGTGTTGCAACGCAACGGAAGGAAAATGCAACATCTTGGAGTTATTTCCTCCCCCAGGACAAGAATTAAGTGCAGAGATTAGGACGAGAGGGAAGGAGAAATTAACTGACGGAAGATTTTAAAATCAACAATTCTAATTGCACCGCAGCTTTCAAAGAGTTAGACGATCCGAAAGTGTTTACAAACAGGACGATGCAAATGCCTCGTACATAATGTCACAGTTAACAACGCATTTCAAAAGCTAAACCCTAATGACAAAATTCTCCCAAACGTTTACTAAATAATGTATTGAAAAAAAAGATGTACAGTAAAATCTTGAGTATACACTTTTTTTCATATTTTAGTCCACAAAAATGAGGGTGCGTATTGTCCTAGTGTACAAAAAAACTTAGTTTTAAACATTGAATAAACTTCACTGCTGGCCACTATAAATGCAACACCCTGAAGGAAACATGCAAATAACATGAAATTTACAACATGCATTAGCGGAGGTAAGATATGCAAATGATTAGAATTTCAGCGCAGACGCACATCACGCGCGCCTGTGGCGCCACTTCAAAGCGCTATTTAAGGCTTGGAGATTTCGACGATTTCAAGTTCGGCAATTGTGTTTTTCTTGCGGTTTTTTCAAAAAAACGATCAATTATGCCTCGTCGAAAACAGCGATCATCTTTTGATCAAGTATCCGAGTTCGACAGAGGAAGGATAGTGGCCTACCGAGATTGTGGATTATCTTTCAGGGAAATCGGTAGTCGTGTTGGACGAAACCAAACAACTGTAATGCGGATATGTGATCGTTGGATGCAGGAGGGTACGACGGACCGGCGTATTCGATCGCATCCACCTCAGCGCACCACTTCACGTGATGACAGGCAAATTGTGCGCATGGCAGTGACGGATCGCTCAGTCACATCACGAACCGTAGCACAGCACATGCAGTCTGTAACGCATCATCCAGTGTCTGCGCGTACCATTCGACGCCGTTTACAGCAGAGTGGTCTGTCCGCAAGACGTCCATTGCTTTGTCTACCCTTGACGCAGAACCACAGACGTCTCCGCCGCCAATGGTGCGATGACAGAAGGATGTGGACGGCAGAATGGAATGAAATTGTCTTTACTCACGCTTCTGCCTGCAACACCACGATGGTCCCATTCGAGTCTGGAGACACCGTGAAGAGAGGATGCTGAACAGCTGCGTTATGCACCGCCACACTGGTCCTGCACCAGGTATTATGGTATGGGTACGGTATTGGATATCACTCTCGCACACTCCTAGTGCGCATTGCCGGTACTTTAAACAGCCAGCGCTACATCTCTGCCACAGCAGATCAACTTTGGCAACGTGTGGAAGCTGCTTGGTCTGCTGTACCCCAAGAACACATCCAAAGTCTCTTGGAATCAATGCCGAGGCGTGTGGCAGCGGTGATCTCCAACAATGGCGGCTACTCTGGCTACTGATTTTGGCAGGAACCACACTTCACAGAAGTCTATAAATTTAATCATTTGATACTTGGTCAACATGTTATCTACAAAATAAATTTTGTTGTGATATATCTTGTCTTTCTTGGTGTTGCAATTTGGGTGGCCAGCAGTGTACATACAATAGATGAGCTGTATTCTAGTGAAAGTGATTAAGACTGATGATTTCACAGTATTGTATGTTTTGAATTAAAAATTTAAGTTTTTTTTCTACTGATTTTGACATTTCTGTTTATTTTTATTTCAATTTTTATTTATGTTAATAAATAATTATGTATTTATATTTAATAATAAATAATTATAATTTTATTTATGTTAATAAATAATGCGTTTTATAGTCGAACTTTAATTTTTTCTGAAAATTTCGTAAAATTAAGCATGCGTATTATACACGTCTGCGCATTATAGTCAAGATTTTACGGTTAATTTTATATTAAAACGGTTAATTTTATTTTATATTATAATACTTACTGTACATAAAAAACTAGATCCGGGATTTTATATACGACCCAAAGTATTACTGTTTAAATAAATTATTTCAACTTCCCCTGTTAAATGTCACCAAAGAATTGGTATATTACTTATTTTACTGGAAATTTTGTTGAACTTGAAAAATTGAGGTGTAGAAATCTGTGAAAGAAATAGCAATAGAACCTTACTACTAGAAAAAAAATGTATGTGAAATCATCGCGTATATCCGTAACTATATATATGATTGTTTAACTTTAAGTAATAGTTCTTACATTTAATTATTTAAAATATGAACATTTATATCATTTAATCAAGTCCCTCTTTTACGAACAAATATTTCTGTCTCGTGGTTGCTCGTAAAGAGTTTCACGGTATTTCTCTGAATTAATTTGTAGCTAAAGTAATATTTCGACTAGAATAATGTAATAAAATATTCTTTTAACTCTTTTTAAAACAGTTCGTTATCTTTCTCGAGTGAAATAGAAAAATTTAATTGTTCTGTGATATCAATGCCTTTTTAATATTCTTATTCAAATTAGTTGCTTTATTAAGAATGGTTTCTCCTTCCTCAGTCCACGTCTTTTGTCTTTTTTATCAATTCGTGTCTCTTTGAAAGTGATTAGATCGAAGTTATGAACTCACTCTTCGTATTTATCAAAAGAACTTAAATCAGTATACACTATATTTCTTACAATTATAAGAGAAAGCATTGGACAAAGTAAACACGTTTAAAATTTTTAACGCTTACTTATACTGTATCTTTTGGGACTTTTTCATTCCTACTTACACACGTCTTATAAAAAGATAACGCGCACTTTATAGAAAGATAACACACGCCTTAAATAAAATGTTAATTCATGAAAAATTTATCTTCCTTTCCTTCCAAGTTGGGAAAAATACGCAAAAAATAAATTTAAGCTAAACTAAAGTATAGCTGAACATATTTAATACTATTTTCAATTGGAGAGATTCAGGGGTTTTAAAAATTATTTTTTAACATTAAAAACATGAATAAGTTCATTATTTTGGAAAAAATTCCGTTTGGAAAATATTCTATTACTGAAAAGCTGTTACTCTACATCTAAAAGAATGACTAACGTTTTACTCTCCCTTATGAATCAAGTTATCGGCGAATTCCTTATTTGTTCTTAAAGTTCCAACCACCGCATACAGCAATCGTGTAAATGCTGTTTAAATTAATTAAATGGTTCTTCAGTTGCAGTTGCGATTATTTTCGATATATTTTCTTTATATATCTTAAGCAAAGGAAGCGTTTCCATATATCTGTTTTTGGAGGCCTAACGAATGAAAACTATTAAACTCAATTATGTGTAGATCTAAATAAGAAAAAGGAAGGATCTTGTGTCAAGCAGAATATGAAACATCGATAAAGATTCATTGATATTCATCACGATACCAAAACAGACGGCAAAATTGAGAACTGACTAAAAAAATCGATATTTAAAATTCTGATCAGACGACAAAATAAAATAAAATCTCATTTTTTTAAATGAGTGCTGTAACAGCATAAATATGTACAAAATTAATTTAATTCAATTAAAGCATGGTTTAGTAGTGTTGATTTTAAAATGTTTTTCCAGTTACATACGGCACTAAAATAAGTTTCAAACCCTTTATAATCTGTCAAATGATTCAGTTTTTTAACATCGTGAGCTATTATAAATCCTTATCGAGTACAAACTTTCTTTCTGCTTTATTGCCAAGAAATATCAAATCTCTACTTATGCCTACTAAAGCCTACTAAAGTCTGTGTTCATCATACTTTGCTATTTCATCCATATAGCAAATAATGATGAACACAAATACGAACGTACGGATGTTTAATAAAGTTTACATGAAGTGCACATAAGGTTTTAAGCTGTGAGGTTTTAAGCTGTAAGGTTTAAAAAGTGATTTCAGAAGCAATTTATTAAAAAAATATTGCATTGTTGTATTAGGTGACATCCGAATGAACACATTTACCTTTGAATTTTTATAGGCTATTATGTAGAGGATTGAGCTGAAAAATGATCAAATTAAGAATTTTTGTTAAGTTTATATGAAAATGTCTTTTAGCGAAAAATCTAAGATACATACTATTGTAATTTTAATATGCATATACTGTCGGAAAATTTTGGATTTAAATTAGCACCTAATTTATCGTATATATTAAGTGACATTTGTTTCAGTAAATTGGGTACACACAGCAAATTTCTTTGTTAATGGGATAAAATTCTTGTTAGTTGTCGGACACACTCCCATGTTTCTTTTGATTGTTAATCTTCTTGGAAATTTAGGAATTTTTTGTTAATACCGAATGATATGAATAAGCAAAATTTATAAAACAGTTGCAATAATTCTCTTCACGAGTATTCCAAATGTATGCATTGCTAGAGAGATTTGAAAAACCGCATTCTAGTAGTTCAATTAGTAGGACTCGTTAGTCCAATGCTCATAAAACTTTTTATGTTTGCTATAATAATTTCAATTGTTACGATGACCTCACAAAAAATTTGCATATAGGCAAGAAATATTGGTTTAGAAGTACAAATGTGGAACTTTAAGAGAGGCAATACTGTTGTGGAGCCCCCACGCAGCAGAACCCATGAAAGCAGCTTATACCACAAGTACGTCACATACCTGCCTTACTCCAGAGCGAATGAGCTCTCCCCACAAACATCACACACCTGCACAGTGATAGGATAGACACAGTCATGTTTTAGTTACCGGTCAATCGTACGAAATAATTTGTTGCATCGTACTAATGGAAGGAAAATGCTTGTGCGCACACTGTGGCTGATGCGTTTGCTCGCTGGGGCTAGGAAATGCTCGACAGTCTCCCACATTCCCCGGACTTAAGTCTCCGTGACTTTGATCTCAACCCCATGGAACAGCTCCGTAGAATCCACCAAAGATTCTGCAGGCTGTAGACCGCTCCATTCGAAGGATCGACAGATCAGAGGCTGCCAACGGCATCCTGCAGCTTCCAGTACGTTAGCAACTGGTGCTAAACAATGCTAGTTGCTACTTTGAAGGGCTATAGAAGTTTCACCCCTGTATCTCTTCCATATAATTTGTACATACCTAGTTGCCACTATTAAAATTCCATCCTATGTAGATGGAGCGATTTGAATTTCAGCAAAATTTTCATATACAGGGTGATTTTTATTAAACTGACTCTACTCAGAGCCATCTGTAGAGCGATCTATCAGCCGGAATTCCACCAAAATTGATTGAGGGACTACGGACGACATGGGAAAAAGTTTCCGAGAAGAAGAAAGAAAGTTCCAAAAGTCGTCGATAGGGGAAGATATGGCGCTGATATTTGTCGGCGCACCCGAGAATTTGCATAAAATGCAAGTTAAACATCAAAATAAAAATTGATGGCTAGGTATTCGACAGCAGCGCCAGTATTTTGGGCTATAAAGATCGGTACAGAATCTGTTGCGCAATCGCTATAGAGAAGGAAGGTTCATCAGTCGCTTTTTTCGACTTGCATGGCCCCCTCGCTCCCCGCACCTAACCCATGTGACTTCTATCTGTGGGGTTATTTACAGTCTAAGACAGGGGTCGGCAATCTTTTTAACAAGGAGGGCATATTTCAGAAATGCTGGAGTTCGGCGGGCACCACTAGGTGAAGAGGAGGAAGGGAGGGGTGGGAGGTTAATATTTAAACATGACAATATTAATGCGGCATAAATTTTTAATACATAAATTAAAATTTTAATTTAAACAAAATAATTATAAAATTAATAATGCAATATTTGACATTGCAAATCTGCGGCCAACTTGTTGGAATTTGACACATAAGTTGAATTCCCAGTTCTCAGGCATTGGTACAAGTAAGTGCCAGTGGGGCTTGATCGGTGCTTTGATTTTAAGTAATTCATATTAGAAAACAAAAATTCACAAGCATAAATTCTTGGTATTAAATTCTTCCAATAAGGAACCAAAATGTTTGACAAACTAATAAGTGGTAGCATTTCAATCACAATAATTTTCTAATTCCAAATTTGGGAAATGTGATAAATTATCTTTCTCAATATGTGATTTCTAGAGCGACAATTTATCTTTTAGTGCATTTATCGAAGTTATCATAGAAGCAAAGGGGGAACGACGCTGTCGAGAGATCAGGCTGCTCAGTTTTTGATTTTTACGGTTTTGTGATTTTTAATTTTTTTACTAAAATTATTCATTGCAAGTACAAGCGTTTGTAGTTCAATATATCTAAAAATTTTCGAAATTTGAACGGCGGGCACCTTAAAATTGTTTCATGGGCACTAAGGTGTCCGCTGGCACCGCGTTGCCGACCCCTGGTCTAAGGTGTATCTTGGTGGAGTCTCGAACTTGGCTACCCTTAAGAACAACATATCCCGGAATGTGATGGACATTTCTGGTGACGTTACGCTCGGCCGTTGAGAACGTAGTGTTCAGGATGCAATGTGTCGTCCACCAGGACGGTTGTAACATTGAAGGTGGGAGAAGTGAATTTGCATCACAAAGCGGTGTTGCAGTGAAATTTATTTGTTATTCATTTGTCTGCTTATTACAACTATTTCGGTATTAACCCCTTGTCTTTATAGCCCGAAATACTGGTGCTGCTGTCCACTACGTAGTCGTGAATTTGAATTTTGATGTTTTAATAGAGTTTTGTGCTAATTCTCGGGTGCGCCGACAACAACACCTTATTATCTCCTATCAGCAACTTTTGTAACTATTTGTTTTCACGGAAACTCTTTCCCATGTCGTCCTCAGTCCCTCTATAAATTTTCATAGAATTCCAGCTGATAGATCGCGCTACAGATGGCGGTGTTGCGGAGAAATTTCTTTGTTATTCATTTGTCTGATTATTACAACTATTTCGGTATTAACCCCTTGTCTTTATAGCCCGAAATACTGGTGCTGCTGTCCACTACGTAGTCGTGAATTTGAATTTTGATGTTTTAATAGAGTTTTGTGCTAATTCTCGGGTGCGCCGACAACAGCACCTTATTATCTCCTATCAGCAACTTTTGTAACTATTTTTTTTCACGGAAACTCTTTCCCATGTCGTCCTCAGTCCCTCTATAAATTTTCATAGAATTCCAGCTGATAGATCGCGCTACAGATGGCGGTGTTGCGGAGAAATTTCTTTGTTATTCATTTGTCTGATTATTACAACTATTTCGGTATTAACCCCTTGTCTTTATAGCCCGAAATACTGGTGCTGCTGTCCACTACGTAGTCGTGAATTTGAATTTTGATGTTTTAATAGAGTTTTGTGCTAATTCTCGGGTGCGCCGACAACAGCACCTTATTATCTCCTATCAGCAACTTTTGTAACTATTTTTTTTCACGGAAACTCTTTCCCATGTCGTCCTCAGTCCCTCTATAAATTTTCATAGAATTCCAGCTGATAGATCGCGCTACAGATGGCGGTGTTGCGGAGAAATTTCTTTGTTATTCATTTGTCTGATTATTACAACTATTTCGGTATTAACCCCTTGTCTTTATAGCCCGAAATACTGGTGCTGCTGTCCACTACGTAGTCGTGAATTTGAATTTTGATGTTTTAATAGAGTTTTGTGCTAATTCTCGGGTGCGCCGACAACAGCACCTTATTATCTCCTATCAGCAACTTTTGTAACTATTTTTTTTCACGGAAACTCTTTCCCATGTCGTCCTCAGTCCCTCTATAAATTTTCATAGAATTCCAGCTGATAGATCGCGCTACAGATGGCGGTGTTGCGGAGAAATTTCTTTGTTATTCATTTGTCTGATTATTACAACTATTTCGGTATTAACCCCTTGTCTTTATAGCCCGAAATACTGGTGCTGCTGTCCACTACGTAGTCGTGAATTTGAATTTTGATGTTTTAATAGAGTTTTGTGCTAATTCTCGGGTGCGCCGACAACAGCACCTTATTATCTCCTATCAGCAACTTTTGTAACTATTTGTTTTCACGGAAACTCTTTCCCATGTCGTCCTCAGTCCCTCTATAAATTTTCATAGAATTCCAGCTGATAGATCGCGCTACAGATGGCGGTGTTGCGGAGAAATTTCTTTGTTATTCATTTGTCTGATTATTACAACTATTTCGGTATTAACCCCTTGTCTTTATAGCCCGAAATACTGGTGCTGCTGTCCACTACGTAGTCGTGAATTTGAATTTTGATGTTTTAATAGAGTTTTGTGCTAATTCTCGGGTGCGCCGACAACAGCACCTTATTATCTCCTATCAGCAACTTTTGTAACTATTTTTTTTCACGGAAACTCTTTCCCATGTCGTCCTCAGTCCCTCTATAAATTTTCATAGAATTCCAGCTGATAGATCGCGCTACAGATGGCGGTGTTGCGGAGAAATTTCTTTGTTATTCATTTGTCTGATTATTACAACTATTTCGGTATTAACCCCTTGTCTTTATAGCCCGAAATACTGGTGCTGCTGTCCACTACGTAGTCGTGAATTTGAATTTTGATGTTTTAATAGAGTTTTGTGCTAATTCTCGGGTGCGCCGACAACAGCACCTTATTATCTCCTATCAGCAACTTTTGTAACTATTTTTTTTCACGGAAACTCTTTCCCATGTCGTCCTCAGTCTCTCTATAAATTTTCATAGAATTCCAGCTGATAGATCGCGCTACAGATGGCGGTGTTGCGGAGAAATTTCTTTGTTATTCATTTGTCTGATTATTACAACTATTTCGGTATTAACCCCTTGTCTTTATAGCCCGAAATACTGGTGCTGCTGTCCACTACGTAGTCGTGAATTTGAATTTTGATGTTTTAATAGAGTTTTGTGCTAATTCTCGGGTGCGCCGACAACAGCACCTTATTATCTCCTATCAGCAACTTTTGTAACTATTTTTTTTCACGGAAACTCTTTCCCATGTCGTCCTCAGTCCCTCTATAAATTTTCATAGAATTCCAGCTGATAGATCGCGCTACAGATGGCGGTGTTGCGGAGAAATTTCTTTGTTATTCATTTGTCTGATTATTACAACTATTTCGGTATTAACCCCTTGTCTTTATAGCCCGAAATACTGGTGCTGCTGTCCACTACGTAGTCGTGAATTTGAATTTTGATGTTTTAATAGAGTTTTGTGCTAATTCTCGGGTGCGCCGACAACAGCACCTTATTATCTCCTATCAGCAACTTTTGTAACTATTTTTTTTCACGGAAACTCTTTCCCATGTCGTCCTCAGTCCCTCTATAAATTTTCATAGAATTCCAGCTGATAGATCGCGCTACAGATGGCGGTGTTGCGGAGAAATTTCTTTGTTATTCATTTGTCTGATTATTACAACTATTTCGGTATTAACCCCTTGTCTTTATAGCCCGAAATACTGGTGCTGCTGTCCACTACGTAGTCGTGAATTTGAATTTTGATGTTTTAATAGAGTTTTGTGCTAATTCTCGGGTGCGCCGACAACAGCACCTTATTATCTCCTATCAGCAACTTTTGTAACTATTTTTTTTCACGGAAACTCTTTCCCATGTCGTCCTCAGTCTCTCTATAAATTTTCATAGAATTCCAGCTGATAGATCGCGCTACAGATGGCGGTGTTGCGGAGAAATTTCTTTGTTATTCATTTGTCTGATTATTACAACTATTTCGGTATTAACCCCTTGTCTTTATAGCCCGAAATACTGGTGCTGCTGTCCACTACGTAGTCGTGAATTTGAATTTTGATGTTTTAATAGAGTTTTGTGCTAATTCTCGGGTGCGCCGACAACAGCACCTTATTATCTCCTATCAGCAACTTTTGTAACTATTTTTTTTCACGGAAACTCTTTCCCATGTCGTCCTCAGTCCCTCTATAAATTTTCATAGAATTCCAGCTGATAGATCGCGCTACAGATGGCGGTGTTGCGGAGAAATTTCTTTGTTATTCATTTGTCTGATTATTACAACTATTTCGGTATTAACCCCTTGTCTTTATAGCCCGAAATACTGGTGCTGCTGTCCACTACGTAGTCGTGAATTTGAATTTTGATGTTTTAATAGAGTTTTGTGCTAATTCTCGGGTGCGCCGACAACAGCACCTTATTATCTCCTATCAGCAACTTTTGTAACTATTTTTTTTCACGGAAACTCTTTCCCATGTCGTCCTCAGTCCCTCTATAAATTTTCATAGAATTCCAGCTGATAGATCGCGCTACAGATGGCGGTGTTGCGGAGAAATTTCTTTGTTATTCATTTGTCTGATTATTACAACTATTTCGGTATTAACCCCTTGTCTTTATAGCCCGAAATACTGGTGCTGCTGTCCACTACGTAGTCGTGAATTTGAATTTTGATGTTTTAATAGAGTTTTGTGCTAATTCTCGGGTGCGCCGACAACAGCACCTTATTATCTCCTATCAGCAACTTTTGTAACTATTTTTTTTCACGGAAACTCTTTCCCATGTCGTCCTCAGTCCCTCTATAAATTTTCATAGAATTCCAGCTGATAGATCGCGCTACAGATGGCGGTGTTGCGGAGAAATTTCTTTGTTATTCATTTGTCTGATTATTACAACTATTTCGGTATTAACCCCTTGTCTTTATAGCCCGAAATACTGGTGCTGCTGTCCACTACGTAGTCGTGAATTTGAATTTTGATGTTTTAATAGAGTTTTGTGCTAATTCTCGGGTGCGCCGACAACAGCACCTTATTATCTCCTATCAGCAACTTTTGTAACTATTTTTTTTCACGGAAACTCTTTCCCATGTCGTCCTCAGTCCCTCTATAAATTTTCATAGAATTCCAGCTGATAGATCGCGCTACAGATGGCGGTGTTGCGGAGAAATTTCTTTGTTATTCATTTGTCTGATTATTACAACTATTTCGGTATTAACCCCTTATTTTTATAGCCCGAAATACTGGTGCTGCTGTTGACTACGTAGTCGAGAATTTGCATTTTGATGTTTTAATAGAGTTTTGTGCAAATTCTCGGGTGCGCCGACAACAAGGCCTTATTATCCCTTATCGGCGACTTTTGTAACTATTTTTTTTCACGGAAACTCTTCCCCATGTCGTCCTTAGTCCCTCTATCAATTTTCATGGAATTCCAGCCGATAGATCGCGCTACAGATGGCTCTGAGTAGTGTCAGTTTAATAAAAATCACCCTGTATAACTGTAAAAGTTTCATAAAACTTCGCATCGTGGCAGAGAATTCAGGTAGTAACTTTTAAAAACATTTAAATTTCTAAAAGTTTTTTTTAAAATTGTAACGTAAAACTAGTAGAATTGAACAATAATTCAATTTAAAAGCATTTATGTTTCTATGTATTACTATTCATGACAGTACGAGTAATAGAGTTTCAGTCTCTTTTATTTCTCTGTGTGTTCTTTCCTCTTTCTCAGGAAGCCCTCTTCTTGGAAGCAAGGCAGCATTTTCCTTGGCTATAAGGCGCCAGAACGCCAAGGCTTTAGCAACAGTTGCCGTACAGACGAGTCCTCCGCCTCCAGTGTGCCCGTTTGGGTTTTTTTTCCCGCACACCCAAGCCACATGAAATGCCACAAATAATGGAGCATCCCTTAAGCAATCACGAGGTGGGTGAAGTATTTGGCGTATGAGAATTTACTGATGTTCTGATGAATTTAATATGCATTTTCAATATTTGAAAAAAAAAAGTTTGTTGGGAAAATCGTCTGTCAGCTTTCATTCATCCCACCCCCCTAATTTTATGGCCTGCTTCCAAAAGGCAGATATGTTATGATTAGTGTAAAATGTATAAAGTATTTCAGGTTTATAGTGTTAATGGGTTTATGAAGCGACTTTGAAAACATCTTCAGGCGGAAATGTTTTTGGGTGCGAAGCAATGGCGTTTTTTTAAAGGAAAAACCAATTTTCTGAGATGAAAAATATTTGGTTAATACTATTTGAAATTTAGTTTTAAACATAAACTGCCCAAATTTTACACGATACAGCATTTGTATTCCTAATTGTTCAATAGCTGTAGCTTGTTTTGGCGAAACATTTTTGAGGACTTTGAATGCATTAAACAATAATTTTAAAAAATAGCTTTTTGCCGCAAATTTTAGAGCAGTTTTTAATATAGTCAGTTCTGTTTTAATTCGGGGACACTTATGGTGGTAATGGTGATCACCAAGTTTTAGATACGGGTGGAATATTATGAAACAAACTCGCACAAATGCATTTAAAAACAAAAACACATATATATGTTTGTGTGTGAATATATATATATATATATATATATATATATATATATATATATATATATATATATATATAAAAGACAAAGTTGAAAGTGAAAAATCAGTATGAGCTCTAAAACTACTTGTAGCCAGGAACTAAAAACATGAAAAGATAAGTATTAAATAGGTTTTAGACAGCATCTCTTCATCAGCGGTGCCTATACTGTCTAAAAATCAATGGATTGTCTCTGATAAGTAAGATCTAAACAATAAACATACCTATACACCGTACAATCCATTAGAAACAGAAGAATTGAATAAATAGTTACTGAATCAAAGAACTCCAAGCCTGACGCTAGACAAAGAGGAACTTAAGAATAGGAAACCGCAAGAAGACTGATGTCACAAAACTTGCTACCATGTATATATATATATATATATATATATATATATATATATATATATATATATACAGTGGTACCTCGACTTACGAGTGTTTAGACTTATGAGTGTCTCGACTTATGAGTTTTTCGAGATACGATCATTCTCTCGGTAGATATTTTGCTTCGAGTTACGAGCTAAAATTTGAGTTACGAGCAAGCTTCAGATATCCCACCGCTAGTCTGAGCAGCGAATGCCATGTTACGTGCTCATCAAATAAAAACACAAGAAGTATATAATATTTACAACCTTTATGTACAATTATTATACAATTTTATACATATTATTCTGAGACTACTATCCAGTTTTAAACAGAGAGATTAACACTCAACAATTACCACCCGGGTCAGCTTGCTCTGCCCAAACCCTCTGAATACGAACAGCGCCCAACCTCTCTCGCAGAGAGATAGCTTCAATTCCCTCCCCCACACTGGAACTCCCCATGGGGGTCTAAGTGATGGTATGACCTTGGTCCTAGGATCGCAAGCTCTCCTCCTTCTACGGATTCTGAGAAAACGTTCTTCGGATTCTCAGAAAGAAGAATTTGGATATTACAGCCACAGTGAACGATGCAACAATCGCCCAGCTTCCCTGTCTCATTCGTTCACTTTAAGAGAGTATTTGGTAATAAAAGCGAAAGTGAGGAAAGCGGGGCGAAAAGATCAAAAATCAAAAAATAAGATTTAATTATTCAGTTCAACCTTTCTCCTCCTCTTCCATCAGCAGGTCTGATCTCCAGGTAAATATTGTACATTACACTTAATAAAACAAATTTATTGCAGTACATTCTATTGTATTGCGTTTTTATACAATGTTCGTCGTTTATAAGCACATTTTTCCTATTTAAAAACATGTAACAAAAATTTGCGGTGTTTTGGGGGAGCCCGGAACGAATTAATGGCATTTCCATTCATTTCAATGGGGAAAATTGATTCGAGATACGAGTATTTCGAGTTACGAGCTCCGTCATGGAACGAATTAAACTCGTAAGTCGAGGTACCACTGTATGTATATATATATATATATATATATATATATATATATGCACACACAAATATATATATATATATATGTGTGTGTATGTGTCGATAGCCATATATGTGTGTCCTTTTGTATATCCTAATCAATCTCTTTTTAACTGAGAATTAGAACATGCTTTATAAAGGTGGGTATCGTAAAAAGAAGTATGATAATAACCTATTTTTTGCTGTAGTATATGTCAACATTAATTTACATCATGTTGTCGAAGGGGTGAATGCCATCCTCTGTCTATAAATATTCTTAACTTAGAGGTGCGAATTGTTTGCAAATATTATTATGAGAACATTTTGCTCTCGAGATTGTCATCTCGAGAGCAAAATGTTCAGTTCAGTGTCCCAAACTAAACTCCTCTTGTGGTACGGCAGGCAAATGGATACCTCTCCTTCAAACACGCTCACTCCTGCTTGAGGCACTGGAACTCTCCTGAAACACCTTTCTACCCCAGGCCCGAGACATCCCACGTCCAACACCACTCTTTCCGAGACTTGACTCACAAGCAGGTGAAAAAAGGCAACGTGAAGGTGATCCACGTCGCACCGAGGGTCAGAGATGTGACGCCGGACCAAGAGAATGAGGAACAAGAGCGGACATTGGTGAAAAGCAACACATGTGCACTCCTGTAATGTGATACTATTTTCTGTGATCAAAAAGAAAAAAATTATATCTCTGTGTAGAGTCCGATTGGTGAAGAGTCAAATTTCAGTCTGTAACAGAAAAATTTTCAACGACTCTTTTGCGCAATCACATATCTTATAATTTTTAAGAATGTTATCTGGTATTTCCAAAATGTTAGATGTTTACGAATCACGATCTAATGTACTTAAACCGCTTATTATCGATTTGTTCGTAAAAGAAGTCTTTGTCAGAACTGTATATCAAAGACATTAACCATTCGAAAAGGTTGCTGAGTATTATGAAGCTTCTCGCAACTGAGTCTAACGAAAATTCAAAACATTAAATACTTAAACCGATTTTGTAAACATATTTAATTGTAATCAATATATTTCTAAAAGTATTGAAACCGTATTCACTCTGTAATTGTAATCTCAACTTCAGCGAGTGAAATCGGTAAAGGTAACTATATCATGCACTTTCAATTCATGAAAATGAAGTTATAAAAATTACTCTCGATAATTATTTTGACAAGTGTAATTTTTGAATTAATTGTGTTCGGTTATATATCTAAAAGTATTGAAACTAAAGTCCTTCTCTAATTGTAATCTTAATTTCAGCGAGTGAAATCGCAAAAGATAATTACTAAATAAAGAAATTTTAAATCATGAAAATGAAGTAATCAAAATTATTCTCGATAATTATTTTGACAAGTGTAATTTTTGAATTTATTGTGTTCGGTTATATTTCTAAAAGTATTGAAACTAAAGTCCTTCTCTAATTGTAATCTTAATTTCAGCGAGTGAAATCGCAGAAGATAACTACTAAATAATGCACTTTTAAATCATGAAAATGAAGTAATCAAAATTACTTTGGATAATTATTTTGACAGTTGAAATTTTCTGAATGGGTACGGTGTAAATTCGTGTTTAAGAATTTAGCACCGTACCCATTCAGAAGCTTGATTAAACAATTTTTCTTAACGTACATGCAGACAAAAAATATGAAATTATGAAGTATAGCTTTTAGAGATCATCTGAATGCATATAAAAATCACGGTTACCTTTCATGTCAGTATCACATCATTCCATCTCTCTTGTCGCGAAACAAAATCTGTAAAGATACAGTCGTCGACGTTGGAATAATTTGAAGTAAATTCACTTGTAGGGGTTTGGTTACTGAAGGTTGTGTATTGATATTTATTGCTTCCTGATTACCATACCATTTTAATAATTTCTAAATAAAATAATGCTTTGAAGAAACGTTATTCAAAGGTTCGTTGAATACAATCTTAAGAATAGGATAGAATTACATGATCTCAATCTTTTAACAAACCAAATAATGTTCTACAGGTTTCACCAAATTTTCTGTTGCAGGAATTTTAGAAAAATTTAATGATATTTGCTGCATCTTTTTGTACGTTTGACAACATTATTTCGAATTTTCTGTATTACTTTAATTTATGTTCTCCTTTATTTACACATTATAGTGTATATATATGGGATACTAGGAAATATTTTAGGAATAATACTGTTGTAATATGTTAGCAGATTCAATCGTTTTGACTGTGATATTTAGAAATTAGCATGAGCAAAAAGGTAAGCTTCATTCTTTGGTACGATAAAATTTAGTAATGATTCTAAACAAATAATGAACTTTATTAAAGCTTGATTTAACAATTTTTCATAAATTATGTTTTCAAAGACCATCAAACTTTCATCAACATAACAGACATGATACTAAGAACATCGAAGATTCCATAGTTTCATTGAGGAATTAATTCCAATGAAATTAACGTTAAATCAGTTTTATGAAATAGGTTTTAATGACTGTGTGCCACATAACTTTAGTATAAAAAGTTTGCATTCAACGTACAAAAAACCAAGAACTGTGTCAGAATTTTCAAAATTTTAATTTGTAAAGAATTTTGAATGCGAAAACATGATTTTTTTTCTCCTAAGGCAGTATCAGCTTTCAGTGTTAAATAGAAGTAATATAAAATTTCTTAACATAAAACATCACTGCAACACAAAGAAACCAGAGTAATATAAGCGTCATATAGTAAAAAATAATCTCAAGCAATGTAGTTTAACTTCCAAAGTTTTTTTTAAATGTTTATGAGCGTATTACGAAGAATGCTAAAGAACGTATTTAAAAACATAACAACCCTAAACTATTTCGCTATTGAATATTTATGAATTCTGTCATAGATAAATTTTAAATCCAATTAAAACAACAAATAAATATTGTGAGTAATTTTTTTAAAGTCGTTAAATAATACAATTTTCATTCTTTCCCCTTTACTATTCTCAGTTAAATGAACAGGCCCATTATAGATACTTCTAAATTATTTTTTACTGCAAAATGTCGAAAAAAGGTTAAAAAACATATTTTTACGTGTATATTTAAGCCAGAATTTATACTGAGTGTCTTATTACTACAAAACAATGTGTCTAATTTATTTTTTGAATTTATATGTGTATATAACTATAATTTGTAGTTGTCTTGATATTTTCCTATAACTGTTTGCACGCATCCTTAAAATAGCATCTATTTGTGTCAGTTCTGTGATATTTCTACATCTAGTCATCCTGTGTTTCTTTTAGAAAGCAAGGTACGTTTAAAAAGCTCCCTTAATCCTTATGTCAGACAAGTTAATATTCTTTTACGTGTATTTTCAAAAATATTTTCTGTCCATTCTTACCAAAATAATATCAATAACGAGGAGAAGAATAAATTTGAGAAGGAAGAAATGTATAAATTACAGGTTAGAGATTTCGCCTAAGATGAGTTATTTAACGTCTAGTCCTCCAGATCTACATTTTACAGATAGCTTTCCCTAGATTACGTTCTGGTTTTTAAATTTCATTATTAAAATGTAAACGCTAGAAAGGGAATATAAGAAAATTATAAAAGAAAATATTAAAAAAATACACTTAATCTGCAACTGGAAAACTCCCAGTCTATTAGATCCCAGGGGTTTCCAGTTCCCTGGGATCCCGGTCACCAGATATATTCATTCATACAGGAGCAGTGGGAGATGTTGCGTATTTGAACGAAAGCTGTCATGTAAGCTTAAGTCCACGTGAAATTTAGGCTGCGGAGGTTTTTTTTAAACAGAATATCGTATGTGCAACAGAAGAATCTGTGCCGTTACTGTGGGGTTATCTCTTAATTACCCGACAGTAATTAGTTGTAGTTATCTTTAATGACCATGCATACATTATCCTATTGCAACTGCAAAATTTAAGTAATGTGGTATCACTTATCTTTCATCCAATGACTGGGTCGATAAAATAAGGACCAAACATGCTTGGGAACTAAACTCTGAGGGTCCCACGTGAGGTTGACCACCTGCCTGAGACATATGCTGTATGGCACCCCAAGCCCAAGGTCAAGAAAGCGGAGATGGGCACCGCCGGCCTTGGTCCACAGTGGACTGTTGCGCCATGAGTTTAGTTTTAGTTTTCACGTATCACTTATCAGTTTAGAAATTTATTTTACACTGGTGTTCAAAATTTAAGCCAAAACCTACATATTTCTGAATTTATCACGAACCAAAATTTCAGAATGGGATGAAACATGGTGAGTTTGTGTGTAATAAAGTATAAAAACAGAAAAAAGGAGAAAAAGATTCCCGAAGTATGCAAAAAAATGTAATAATAAAAACAGGATGCCAAAGCAGTATTTTCGTTTTTCAAATAAAATAACTTCAAAAACGCCGTTACAAAGGCATAACATGTATGCTATTCCCTCTTGTAACCCTCACATCGACTTTTCGTGCCTTCAATGAGTCTGTTCATGAGCTGTATGTGCAACAAGGCCTACTCCTGCCCGAGAGCAGTTTTCAGCTTCGGAATTCTCTTTGATGGGGGCTGATGTAATACTGTTGCTTTCCATCGGGAATCCCACGCAGAGTTAATAAGATTATTATCCGAATATTTGACAATCACGACATTCCAGAGATATCTTCCCTTTGATGAAATTCATAAATCAACTGACATCTGTGAAGGCGCTAGTTATCACGCATAAGTATGAACTGCGGGCCCACGGCAACTCGAAAGAGCCATATATAAGCTTCCAGTATGTCGTCTCTGAAGTATTTACCTGTCACTGAGGAGTTGTCGGACATTAGAAGCATTGTTTAACCTTTCAGAATTACGTCTTCCCTTATAAACAACAGCCTCCAAAAAATTCCTTCCCATGATTTAAATAGAAGTTAACTGCATCTATCTGTACAATATTGCGACAAGGATCAGTTTAAAAACTGAAGCTAAACTGAGGAAACGGAACAATGATTGCCCCTCTGATCGAGAGTTCAATTTCGATTTTCTAGCCTCTACTGTTAACGTGCTTGCCTGTGTGTGCACAGTAGTGAGTTTAAGACAAGTTTTGGCATACAAAACCGTTTCTTTGAGCCTCTTCAGTTTGCTCTATACACTTGCACGGTCAAGGCTTTCACCTATCTTGAGTGTTATCTTGCAGACATCTTCTCGTTGCGTCGCCAAATACCAGTCCTTTTGAGGGATTGTGATATTTGAACGACCTTGTAATAGCTATCTCTAAACATCGTCATTATGCATTCTATATCTCAACTTTAAAGTACTCTAGTGGGATACATTTAGCACTCTGGGTATTTGTATTTGTCCTTATTTCAATGATTCTACCCATCCGAACAAAAAAAATGTCTCTTTGAAGTCTTTGTAGCGTAATTTGTTAACGATGACAACACAACTTTTTTATAGGGATTTCAATGAACCCGAATAAGACATGTAGTACTTTGTGGTCGAATTTATTAATGAAGTTGTGATATGCACCTTTTACTTGTGCAAACATTGTCAAGTGATAAAACTTGCATGCACGCAGAGATTGGTTTAGGTGTGAGGATAATATATACGCAATATTCTGCTATTTTTTTCTGTATTAATTCCTTACTTTGAACATTTGACAAATAACGCTTAGATTCTTAACACCAGTATAATATTTGACTTTGAAACTTATAATGCTAACCAAGCAGGAAATGAACACTTTAAGGTGAAAAATTACTCAAATATCAGCCAATCGTATTTACATGCTCCCATTCAACAAAATTACTTCCCCTATCTCTTTTGCTTGTGCAGGCTTTACTCTTCTGTATAAACTGACCGTATACACGATTTATACAGTTGCATTCAATAACTCAGATTTAATTCCGATTTTGACGGATTTGCATCTTTCATTAATTGGCACTAAAAAATATTACATGTACATTAACTTTAGAACCATCTATAATACATTGTTTATTTAGATGGATGCTTCTCTTGATTTCTTAAATTTCGCCGTCACCAGGGGCATTATTATTCCACTCAGAGGTGCTTCCACTCATAAATAAAATACTCTCCTTTAAGTGATATTGTAATAATATAACCTTTGTTAGTTGGATGTGAGAAAGTTTTTACCATTTCTAAATGCAACTTTTTGTAATAAAGAAGAGAAATTCCAGTTTTTCTTGAGACACTTATTCAAGGGGAATACGATAATTCTTTATTTATGTGACAACAAACTGAAAGGCTTAATAAAGAGATTTTCACACAATATATTAAATTTCAGTGTAATATAACTCAGTGTAATAAAATTCAGTGTTTTCCTATCAACTTATTATTGCAGACAAAATGATTCGGGGAACTTTTTAAACAAAGCTTTTGTATATTAATTAACTTTATCTGACTGTGTACATATGATTACAATAAAAAAACGTATAAACCTTTGAGTATTTGTTGATTCTTCTACAGAACTTTATTTCTACCCCTGTGGAATATCAGTTTAGCTTTCTTACATGGAAACAATGCGTACATGCCCCAGTTTTTAATCCTGAAGATATGTTTTATTCTCACTTTGTAAAGGAAAAACGCTGAGGAATATACCTTTTTGTTATGACTAGAAAACAATGTTTGTTACAATTTTACCCCACTGGTAATAATTACACCGTCTAATTGTCCCGTTCAAAATTTTTAACATCTTGGTAGTTTTTCAAGGATCCCATATAATACAGAGAATTTTCATATAATACAGTGCACGACGTATAGCATATAAAATGGTGCATGAAAAGTTTCCTATTCATTTGGCTCATAATTATGTTGCTGTTGTCTGCCAACTCGGGCCATTTTTCCAATAAGACATTCACACTTATTCCGCTATAATCGTTGGTTGCTTTCAATGGGGCACCGTATAAGTGAACCAACACATCACCCTGGTGCCGCCTCAATTTTGCCCGAGCACGACCAGGGACGACATTGGGAGAGGGAGGGGGCTGGTAACTAATCCTACTCTCTCTGACCACTTGACATAGAGGGACTTTCCGGTCTACGGATTTAAAGTGCCTATATCCGGCGTAGACAAAGGTATTTTATGGCGTAGTGGGGATTCGAACCGAGCACCGCTCAATTGTAATGGTCAGCACTCTGTTATAAAGCCATTCACTTATTCTGTTTCAGGGATAGTTCATGAGCTTTATAACGTAAACCTTAATGGCATAAAAAATATCGAGTGGAATTATCGCCACTAAGAGCAATGCGAGCCAAATATAGCAACTCTTGGCTCCTTCGCGCATGCGTCTTGGCGAGATATTGAAAGGGAGAAGGTAGTGGTTTCCCGACTCGACAGAAAGGGCTCTCTGCTTGATTGCACAAGATGAATGTCGTCCGTTCTTTTCCTATTAACATCGGTATGAGGTAGTGAGTGATGATTGGAGCTAGGCGTATTTTCGATTTTTTATGTTAATCAATGATTTCAACAATGATTGGCATGTATTCAATAAATGATTTTTTTTTTCGTAAGTCATCGCTTCCTGCGTCTTCCCTGGATAAAATGTGAATCATATTTTATTTTATTATTTCTTTTAAGTCCTAAGTTTCTACAAGTGGTACATCTGAGCCATGTGGAACTAGTCATATCATGGTCGCTCTACTATGAGATGTAATTCTGGGCTATGTTATTCGACTACTATATTACACTGCTGGCCACTGTAAATGCAACACCCTGAATGAAACATGCAAATAACATGAAATTTACAACATGCATTAGCGGAGGTGAGATATACAAATGATTAGAATTTCAGCTCAGACACACATCACACGCGCCTGGGGCGCCACTTCAAAGCGCTATTTAAGGCTTGGAGATTTCGACGATTTCAAGTTCGGCAATTGTGTTTTTCTTGTGGTTTTTTCAAAAAAACGATCAATTATGCCTCGTCGAAAACAGCGATCATCTTTTGATCAAGTATCCGAGTTCGACAGAGGAAGGATAGTGGCCTACCGAGATTGTGGATTATCTTTCAGGGAAATCGGTAGTCGTGTTGGACGAAACCAAACAACTGTAATGCGGATATGTGATCGTTGGATGCAGGAGGGTACGACGGACCGGCGTGTTCGATCGCATCCACCTCAGCGCACCACTTCACGTGATGACAGGCAAATTGTGCGCATGGCAGTGACGGATCGCTCAGTCACATCACGAACCGTAGCACAGCACATGCAGTCTGTAACGCATCATCCAGTGTCTGCGCGTACCATTCGACGCCGTTTACAGCAGAGTGGTCTGTCCGCAAGACGTCCATTGCTTTGTCTACCCTTGACGCAGAACCACAGGCGTCTCCGCCGCCAATGGTGCGATGACAGAAGGATGTGGACGGCAGAATGGAATGAAATTGTCTTTACTGACGAGTCACGCTTCTGTGTGCAACACCACGATGGTCGCATTCGAGTCTGGAGACACCGTGAAGAGAGGATGCTGAACAGCTGCGTTATGCACCGCCACACTGGTCCTGCACCGGGTATTATGGTATGGGGCGGTATTGGATATCACTCTCGCACACCTCTAGTACGCATTGCCGGTACTCTAAACAGCCAGCGCTACATCTCTGAGGTGTTGGAGCCAGTTGTCCTTCCTTACCTTCAGGGCTTGTCCACGGCCATATTTCAACAGGATAATGCGCGACCACACGTGGCACGTATTGTCCAACGGTTCTTCGTCAATCTCCAGATTGAATTGCTTCCCAGGCCTCCTCGCTTTCCGGATCTTTCACCGATAGAAAACATCTGGTCCATGATTGCTCTACGATTGACCCAGGTTCCATCTCCAGCTGCCACAGCAGATCAACTTTGGAAACGTGTGGAAGCTGCTTGTTCTGCTGTACTCCAAGAACTCATCCAAAGTCTCTTTGAATCAATGCCGAGGCGTGTGGCAGCGGTGATCTCCAACAATGGCGGCTACTCTGGCTACTGATTTTGGCAGGAACCACACTTCACAGAAGTCTATAAATTTAATCATTTGATACTTGGACAACATGGTATCTACAAAATAAATTTTGTTGTGATATCTCTTGTCTTTCTTGGAGTTGCAATTTGGGTGGCCAGCAGTGTATTTTATTGCTATTTTAACAATTTTAATTCTTTATCTTACAACAAAATGCTCTCTAGGCCAGTTTGGTTTCTGTAATACTCTGGACTCTGAATCCAGCTATCCGAGTTCATATCTCGGTGGAACCTGCAATTTCATGTACCCAGGGTAGCGTAGTGGTAGATAGTTATTACGATGCTTACCTTTAAATCGTACTTCCGCAAGTCGAGCCAACCATATATCGTTGATCCATGGTTTCAGTTACTAAATTATCTACCGAAGTTGCAAAAATCATGTAGGAGAAGGTGGGGTAAGATGACGAACTTAAGCTTCAAATATATTTCCTGAATTCAATAAGTGGTTTAAAAACCTGAAATTTACAGAAAGACTTATTTCAACCTTTATGTTTTATAAAAAAAATTGAAACGATTTCATCTCCTCTTGGAAGATGGCAAAATATTCCCTTCCCCCGAAGAAAGTAATTTTCAACGGTAATCGATAACAATATAAATCGAAAGTAATCGATAACAATATAAATCAAGTTATAAAGGTTTATTTTCAAAAATGCAGAGAAAAAATTTCACTTAGATACTTAGTAAAAAAGGCACAGATAACACTAAAAATACAATGACAGATTACCCATAATGAAACAAAAACTTAAAGAATTAAATACAAAAATTAAGAAAAAACATAGGTAATAAAGTTCCTTTACAAAAATCGCATTTCCAGGGTCTGTCTTTCGCTTCATTATCATCCCAGCCGGAACACTGAGCATGTGCCCAAGATTTGCACCTGAAGCACTGATACCATAATTCGTCCTTTCCCTCCTCCCCCAAATAATGCAGTCTTTTTCCAATAATGTTTCAGTATCATAGTCGTCGTCCAACTTCTTCTTGAGATGACTCATCAGATGACCAGTAACCCCATTGACGCATTCTAGTTTTCCTTCTTTTTCTAGGTGTTTTGGGTAAACATTTAGCTTTCTTTGACGCTGATGTTTCAGCTTTCCTTTTCAATCTTTCCTGTAGTTTCAGTTCCATCAATTGTTTTTCTTTCTTCTTTTTTTTCAAGAGCTTGTTTTACAGGAGATCCAGAAATGTGGTAAGAAGGCAGTTTCTTCCTTGGTTTCCTGGTTGTTTTCTTGCTGGCCATCGGAATTGGAGGAAGAGCTGAGGAAGTTGATGGCTGTTGAGATAGGGTTGATGAAATGGTAGGTTCAGGAGGAAAGGCCGATGAAATGTGCTGCTGACAAATGGTAGGAAATATAATTGGTTGTTTTCAACAACATCAGTGGTGTATGAAGCGTGAAAATCTTCGTCTGTAAAAATAATGCTGTCTAGAGGCTCAATGCAAGTAGCTCTGAATCCGTTCCCAGCAATCTGGACAGTATTAATTCTAAGGTAGGCTCCTCGTCATCTGACCCCAGAACGCCATTTTCGATTTCAACTTGTTTATCAGTATCCAAGCTTATCGTAAATAAACTATAACATACATGATTTTTAACGTTGCGAGTTGTATTTTGAAAGAGAAAAATGGAGGAGAAAAAATAACTTACCGTAGTCGGGTAATTCCTTGCGCTGTGAAGTCCAAAATTTACAAACACAGATTAATGAAATACATTTGAGTCGCCACTACTCACAAAACAATCTCAATTTATATTACTTGTAGTGGGCGTCATAACCCAATACTAGAGTCTTAAGAATTGCCTGGACAGGTGCTGCTATATATGATTGCGTTGGAGAAATACCGAGTTAGTCATCTCACTGGCTTCGTCATCTTACCCTACTTTCCCCTATTCGCCCCAACAATACTTCGTTTTTAATCACAGAAAAATCATTTGAATAACTGTGGTGGTGATATGATCGTTACATTTCTTTATTACTTTAAACAAAATTTTATTTAACGGATGTTACGGAAAAAAAATTCACTCGGCACTAAAAACATTTTAACCAAATTTCAAGAAGCATGATTATAATTAAACATACGTGTATTAAGCTATTGTGAAACAAAAAAAAAATAAAATATTGATATAATTTTTTTAAATATTAAACTTATTTTCTTAAGTATAAATATTATAGTACATTATGTAAATATGTAAGTATTAACTTCATTTATCCGTATTGACACTTAAGGATATAGATTAAAACGTATAATGAATATCTTACGTATTCATGATTAAATGCACCATGATATTAGTTTTTTTATTAAATTACATAAACCGTAAAGATTTTAGAGAAATTTCTACAGTACCTAATAGTAGACTTTTTCTTGGTAGTTAAACACATTCTATAATTTGCAGAAATGTTTATTTATACAAAATGTTTCGTTCTTTAATGGTCGAAAGTCATAACATGGGAAAATGATCTACTTTCACGGCTTTTGGCTACAGGCAAATCTAAAAGGTATACAATAGTGGGAAAATTTATACAGATACTCAAAAAATTCGAAATAAAATTAGAACTGTATTTATGAAAAATTTTGATCGAACGGCCAACTTAATTTCCCTTTTGTCCTTCCTTTAAAAGATATAAAAAGAGTTACACATACAGAACTTAATTCAAATGTATGCAATTTAGATTGGACAACTTTTACATTTTAAAACAAGCTGTGACACATTAAGGCATCCTACGGAAAACTTCAGTTGATATTAAATTGATTTTTCGTATCTACTGAAAGAACACTTAATCTATAAAAAAATAAATTGATACACAATTCCTGAATATCGGAGAACTTGAAACAGGAAGAACATTTTATAATTCGGTATACGACATAAACAATAAATGTAAGCATATTGAAGTGGCAGAAACTATCAAAGAATAATCAAAAGAGACTAGAAGAAAAACGTTGTAAAAAAAGTTTAAAACTTCAAATTGTATGTTTATTAACGTCATCTATTTTTGTTAGACTACATGCAAAAAAAGTACAATGATAACTAGAAAACCATGCAATTCCAAACATTGGAGGAAATTTTCTTTAGTTCACACAAACACCAATAAATTGAAAAAGCCATGGTAATTTACAGAAAACTGTATATTTTTTTAGAAATCTACATACTCTATAAATCTTTGTAAAATATCATGTCTCCACGCTGTTGCTGTAAAATCCACAACACTATAAAACAACAAAAAATGATCATATGTTTTGAAGGACATGCACAAACAAGGACAATGTAGTCATATCCTTTTCCCGAATTTTTACATGTATCTTTTATTTCATGAAGCGTCCAGAGACGTGTTTCAAAATATCCTCGAGAAACGAATTTATGAAACTTGCTTTCATCCAGTCTTTTTATTTTTTAAAGAAGTTTGCGGACAAGATACACGAAGAATTTCATGAATACAAAATACGAATAAAAGACTGAAAACGCAAAGAATAATACAAGATACGAAAAATCAGGATGTTATGTGAAAGAGAAGGGAAGATATATTTGCATGAACAAAATAGAGATTCGTTTCACTTCCCAAATATTTCAACTTTATCCTTTCAAATCAAGAGTTAATGATATGCATTATCAACTATGTAGCCTCTTTCAGTGCAATAAATTGTAGAAATTCAAGCATGTTGTAAACTTTCTTTATTCTATAATAAATATATTGAAACAATTTTAAAGAATAATTTTTTCTCATTTTTTAAACGTTTTCTCAATGCACAAGATATGAATTATTTTTAGCTTGTATGTGTAAATTTTGAAAAAAAGTCGTATATGCAGATGGCAATAAAAAACCCGAACAATGTGACGTGCTATGGCTTTTACTTGGAAGCTAAAAATTCACTAAATCTGGTGTACAGAAATTTGGTGTATTTTGCCTCCCATTTCCCGGAGTCAAGCAACTAGCGTTTTCACCAATTCAAAATGCTTTGCTTAGCTGAAATGCCTTTGAAAAAGTGTCATTCTATCGTTAACAGTACCAATAATTTCTGGGGCATAAAAGACTGCGGACACAGAATTTCTCTGTCCAGTTTCTGCCTTGGTAAGTGCAAATGTATTAACGTGTCTAAAAATTGTCATCTCACCGTCTACAAACAAACAAATTCATATTTTTTCCCTATGCAATATTACTTGAAAGACGAAGTCTCTTATACCTAAAAGAAATGAAAAAACGATATGCAGAGAAATACCTGTATAATTCAGTGAATAATCCTGGGTTGCTTCCATCCATCCAGTAATGGGGACGAGATAGTTTAAGCCTCCTCCAACCAAACCGCTTGCGTGTAAATTTGCTTCCTGGTAAGGGATTCGCTTGTTTAGTTTCCAAAATAAATGTACCCCCAGTCTGTGATTTCTCGGTAGTCGAAGGAAAAGTGATGAAGTGCTAGCATAGACACAAATGGTGTTAAAAATTAAGAGAACTTGCACATTTTATCGAATTTCTGGAAAACTAATGGGCGGATTTTAATGAAATTAGGTGTGGATGCATAGTTTCATAATCGTCGACTAGGTGAGCATTATGTGGACGAGCGTTGTCGTCCACAAAAATGAACCGAGGTACAACTGTTTGTGTGTGTGGGTGGGTGTATAAGGCCAAAATCTATTATTAATGTCATATTAATTTCGTTTTTTTTCCTCAAGAAGTGAGATTTTTTAAATTATTTTATTTTGTCCACGTTAGAAAAAAAATTATATGGTAAAACTTATGTGTTAAAGTACAGAGTCCCTTATTTTTTACCATTTTAAATACGGGCTTTATTTCTCGTAAGGCCCAATTCTTATAAGGGTGCCAGCACACCGATTTCAAGTTGTTTGCAGTTATCAATGTCTGGAAATCACACATGCCGATTATTACTAAAGAAATCTTTAGTTTGATTAACACCCGAAACTGTATATGACACGGCAGGATTGCAACTTTTCTTGTCATTCAAGAAAATCCGATTTATTTTCCTCAAGTAATCCCTCTTCTCTTACGGATATCGTTTCTGCAGTGCTTAAAACTTCCTACCCCATTTTGAGGCGTGGGGAATTTTTCCTCTCTGTTCTTTTCAAAACACAGTTTTTTAAATGCAGAATTCTATTTGCTGCATTTGAAAATAAACTTTAAATGCCCTGCTCATATTTATATATATATATATGTAATATCATGGCAATAGGCATCGTTGGAACAGCTATAAAAGAATTCTTGGGACGCAGTAAACAGTCGAATGATTTAAAATAGTTTATTTGTTGTTCATATGGAGTTCCCCATAGGGAGGGAGCTAGACCGTGTGACATATTCTATGTACAATCATTATAAAGAAGAGCCCGGCTTTTGCCGTGCTTACATTTTATATCGGGAACATACAGAAGACTTGGTGTAAGCAATAATCCCTATGACGCTATGTTACGTCATGGACTAGGGCGTGTCCGATGATTCTTATCGGTTCAGTCTCCCTAGACAGAGGCTGTTCTAAGTCTATCAGGATATTTCTCTGTCTATAGGGGAACGAAGGGATTAACTACTGCAAACTTTAAGAGCTATTATATCATCATTAGAAATGGAATAAATTATGTTTTATAGGAATATAGACAAGTCAGATAATTAATATAAAAATTATTTTTATATTACATCCCCCCCTCAAAGAAAAAGAAATTCCCCATGCCAAACAAAAGAAAAATTAATTTACCTATTCTGACAATTTAAAACTGAAACTATCCACCAACTCTTCTGTGTACAAAACTAACATTCAAATCTCTGAATGCTCACTTATAAAATTTTTAACAACAATCTTTGCATAATATTCTCTCCAATTTCAATATTCTTTGCAAGTTCAACATAAAAATCGCAACGTATATTACAAAAAGCACAATACAATATAAAAATATAAGACGTCTTGAAGAAAAACATGTGGTAACAAGTGGTGACAACCATGGTTGTTTTGTTTTTTGGCTTATACAGTCTTTTGCAAAGAAATTATTGTCCTTTCACTGCTGAGCCAAATAAAAATGAATACAATTGCACTATCATAATACTGAAAAAAATTGCAATACAACAATACGTAAAAAAAAATACAACCCTATAATAATATACAAACATACATACTTTATTTACATTATTCATGACTCAGTTTTAATTTTTCTGGTGCATGGTATTTTCGTAACTTCGAAACATGCACAACTTCTGAAGATTCTTGAGAGTGGGTATTTTTCTTATTAATTTCATAATTAACGTCAGAAATTTTGCTAAGGATTTTATAAGGACCACTGAAAACTGGAGACAGTTTCCTAGTATTAGGGTATTTAAATTCTTCATAAATGACTGACTCATTAGGTGTAAATTGTATATCCACAAATCTAGCATCGTAATGTATTTTATTCCTTTCATGGTAATGTTTTGTTCTCTGAACTGCTATTTTTCTCGCCTCTTCAACAGGAGGATAAATACTTTCCTTTAATGGATTTGTATATGGAATTGTGCCATACATTAAATAGGCTGGTGGAAATTTAGTAACGGAATGGGGGGTCAAGTTGTATTCGTGAGTTACTTCCTTTAGTAATTTAGGCCATGGAACTTTTGTAGATGATTCATTAATTTTACATTTTAAACGTGTGATTATTGTTTGGCCTAATCTCTCCACTTTGCCATTCGTTTCTGGTCTGTGTGCTGTAGTCAATAGTTGTTTAACGTTATAATGCTTAAGAAATTTTTTAAAATGAGAAGATGTGAAAGCTGGATTTCTATCACTTAAGATACTCTTTGGCACTTGAATTTGAAAAATTTGGTTTAGGAAGTTAGTGTAAGTTTCTGTTGTAATTGATTTTGAAGCAAAAGCCCATATAAATCGAGTGTGATGGTCAATAATTAACGTCAGGTATTTTTTAGTTGAATTGTAATGGTTAAGGCCACCCACACTATCAATTGCAATCAAGTCAAATGACTTGTCAACCGGAGGCATTGATTGCAAAAGTCCAAATCTTTTTTGTCGAGGTTTTTTATTTACTTGACATGTATGACAGTGTTTAATAAAATTACTAATATCAGAAGTTATATTTTGCCAATAATAAACAGGGGTGAGCAAATTAATTGTTTTTTGAATACCAGGATGGCCAAATTTTTCATGAGCAATTTTGAGTAATTTCAGTCTTAAAGAAAAAGGTACTACAATCTTTGTAAACCCTTTTTTACGAAGGCATAAAACATTGTTAATTTCGACAAACTTTCCAGTTACATTGTCATTTTTTTGAGCCTCGGTAATTTCACTCAACTGCAAGAGATGTGATACCTGAGTTTCAACATTGCTTACAATAACATCATTTTGTACATTGTTATCTGGTACATCACGAGAGAGCATGTCTGCTTCGATGTTTGTGGTGCCCTTTGTATATTTAATATCATATTCATACATACTTAACTGCAAAGACCAGCGGAACAATCTTCCTTTTAAGTTTTTAACATTTTTGAGCCAAACTAAAGCCGCATGGTCCGTATGTATGGTAAATTTTTGTCCGAAAAGATAATGATGAAACTTATTTAAAGAATCCACTATAGCGAGACATTCCAGCTCAGTAATACAATAATTTTTTTCATAATCTTTTAATGAGCGGGAGTGAAACGCGACAGGGTATAGGACACCAGAAGCATCTGTTTGTTTTAAAACCGCTCCTACACCAGTGTGACTGGCATCAACATAAATATGACATTCAGCTTTTGGATTAAAAATTTTCAACACAGGTTTACAAATTAAAGTTCTTTTTAACATTTCAAACGCTTCTTGGCATTTCTCAGTCCATTGCCAAGGTGTATTTTTTTTTAACAAGTTATTTAGTGGCTGTCTAATAGTGGCATATTTGTCAATAAATTTATGATACACATTAATTGAACCGAGAAATCTTTGTAAAGATTTTACATTATTGGGTGGTTTTAGCTTTTTAATAACCTCAATGTTGGTGTTATCCGGAGTGACAATCCCATTGGTAATTTCATATCCTAAAAATTGAATTTGTTTTTGTAAAAAGGAACATTTAGAAAATTTTAGTTTTAAGTTTTCCTGTCTGCAGATATCAAAAATTTGTTGAATGTGTTCAATATGATTAGAATAGCTATCTGAAAAAATTAAAATATCATCAAAATAATTTGCAGCAAATGTAATTTTATATTTAGTTAAAATTCTACGAATTGTTCTCTGAAAAATGCTGGGTGCATTGCGCCAACCAAAAGGTAAACGTAGCCATTCATATAATCCATTATGGGTTGCAAAAGCGAGTTTTTCTGTGTCATCTGGGTGAATAGGGATATGCCAGTAACCTGAGGCCATGTCCAATTTTGAAAAATATGTACTTTGAGCTAGTTTATCAATCAATGTCTCGACCAGAGGTAATGGTTCGGCATCCGACTTCGTCACCTGATTTAATTTCCTGAAATCAATACATAACCTATTCTTTTTGTTTTCATCTTTTTTATAAACAAGTGTTACTGGTGCCGAAAATGGAGACGAACTTTCTTTTATGATATTGGCTTTTAATAACTCTTCAATTTGAGTATCAATTTCTTCTTGTTGTTTTGGTGAAGTTTTATATGCGCGTAACGAAACTGGCAAATCGGAAGTCAATATCACTCTTTGGGGTTCTATTCTTACTGATCCCACGTCATATTTATTTTTCGCAAATATGTCTTCATATTCCTCTAAAAGTTCTTTTATTTCGGAACTTCCTACATTTTCACTCATTTTCGTTTTTTCCTCGACTGTACTCTGATAATGTGTGCACCCATTACCAGAATCCATCTCGGAAACATTCGAAAATGTTAAAACTTTTTTATTTTTAGACTTTGTCTTTACTTCCTTTTTCTCTTTAACGTTATTAACATTTAGCTCAACATGATTTTCGGGCACGATATGCAAAGACAAATCGCTGCTTTCAGAACTAGAGAAAGTGATCAGTTTTCTCCCATCCTGCTCAACAATTTGGTTCGCACAATTAATTACCAAACGAAAATCAACACAACTCTTTAAACCCAAGAGGGCATATGGTAAATCGGTGTCAAGTATGAAAAACTCTGCCGATTTAACAATATTACCAATTTTAAGGTAGAGATTGCATGTTTTGTGAAGCTGTATTAGACCTTTTGTTTGTTTCACGTTTATCACTTTATTTTCTCTAATGGGAACATTTAATTTTTCAACAATTTTACTTGGAATTATATTAAGCGAAGATCCAGTATCAATATTTAACCATATCTTATTATTTGAACTCGAGTTATTTTCATTGTTTGTTTTTCTTTTATTATGTACGTACGTTTTGTTTTTTGTGTATCCGGATACTATTAATTGTCACTTTTCGGGTTGTGGCTTAGGCGCTGCAAATTCAGACGTAGATGGTCTATTGATGCAAGAGAATCCCCAATGATAAGAATTCATGATCCCTATGCTTGCGCAAAACTTACAGGGGTTGGGGGGCATCTCTTGCACCGCATGCGTCGTTTGAGCCTTTGCTGGTTTTGAATTATTATACATTCGTGGTGCAATTTTCTTGTCCTTACTACATTGGAAAGATTTGTGTCCTAGCTGTTGACAAATAAAACAACGGATTTCCGGTTTCAGTTTTTCTGTCTTTCCATTCGTATAGGGTACCCGATGGAACGGTACTTTTACTTTGTCCATGTCTTTGCGAATTTGTTCGTAAATTTTCAATTTATTTTTAAACTCAACTAAATTCTCACATCCATATAAAATGGCTTTGTTCTGTGTAGTGTCATTAATCCCGTTAATGACGTAAGTGATTAAAGCACCTTCGTCTATATTACTTTGATTAGCAATTTGTTTCATGGTTAAAAAATATTCTTGCATTGACTCATTATATTTTATTTTACGTTTTTGTAGGATGTTATGTATTTCCGCCGAATTATATGTTACTTTAAACTCTTCAATTAATAATTTCTTTAGTTTGTCAAAAGAATTGACTGAAGTTTCACTACGAATGAACAGAAGTGCGTTTCCTCTAAGACAACGTTTTGCGAATAAAAATTTATGAAACTCAGATAAGGAGAATAATGCAGCATGATTTTCAAAAGTTTCAAACCATTGTACGATATTTTCATGTTTTTCTCCCTTAAAGAGAGGAATCACTGCCTCAATGTCAGAGAAGTTTACCATAATTTTTGTTTCTCCCATGTTTGACAATTTTGAATTTTTATCGACATTTTCGATTTTAGAATAACTGTTTTCCTCGTCATTACTGCTTTTGATTTCATGTTCTCTACTTGTATTATTTTTCATTTTGACTCCAAACGTTTCGGTTTGGGTATCATTTTCGTTATTACTTATAAGGTTTTCGGTTTGAGTAGTATTTGCGGTAATATCTGTAAGTTGTACCCCACCTGTTTCGGTTTGAGTACTATTTTCATTATTGACTTTATTTGTGGATCCGGACTGAAATTCAGCCTGTTCTGTTTCGAGACTAATTTCGTCTTCCGAAATGTCCTCTGCAATTATCGAATTTTTAAGAAATTCGAAATTAGATAAGCACGAAATAATATGTTTAGTAATTTCCTCTTTTTCACCTTCTCCCGAAATATTTAAAATATCACAAATCTTAATCAATTCCGTTAACTTAAACTGTTCTGAAATTTCATTCACTTTAGCTAAAAACTCTTTATCTCCAACTTCATATTTAAAGCCACAAAAATTTAAAACTCTATTACGATCTAATCTCGTGTTTCCATTTGGAATATGAGTTTATCTAATAACTTGACCGTTGAAGCTTTTTGCTTCTTCAAAGCTTACAAATTACGTCAATATCCTTTAGTAACATGGTTACAATATTAATATACAAATTCCAAAATATTTACACATAAAGCAGATTCAGTTATAAACCATTATAAAACTACAGCATATTGAGATATAAACCATTTGTTAAAATTATTCATTATTCAATTCAAAAAAAATTCCTATCCACATTTATTTATGACTTAATAAAGAAAGAAAAATTACTCACGTAATGATTCACCACTTCCTTGAACGAAAAAAAAAATAATAAAAAAAAATTTACTCCTTATGTATAGTTTTTGTTCAGATTTCACTGGAATCGTCATCTTGCACGAAACAAAAAAAAAAATCGGCTTAGATTGTTCACTTTCGTGTATTTTAATCCTGGAAGCATTGGACTCGCACTGTTCTTTGATTAATCCACAGGTAGCACTCAAATAGGAAAGTATCCAGGCTTTGGGATCCAGTTCGAACAGAAGGTTGGTCCTTTTCAAAACAAGTGTATTCACACCCAAAACATTATTGATGTCACAGTGGCCGTAGGAATACTGCATCGGAACTAACACCTCTTAAAACGCTGTCTGTCATCCTCCATCTGTATTCCAGCTTCCGTTTCGGTTTAACAGGGAAGTTCGCGGGTAGACACAACACATTCCTCCAAGAACGGCGGAGGAGCCCTGCTCCACTCATAAACTTTAGCCCTCGACTGCGTCCCACAAAATTTAATCGTTTTGTCTAGCCCCCTTTATTATCCTGGCGGCTTGTAATATCATGGCAATAGGCATCGTTGGAACAGCTATAAAAGAATTCTTGGGACGCAGTAAACAGTCGAATGATTTAAAATAGTTTATTTGTTGTTCATATGGAGTTCCCCATAGGGAGGGAGCTAGACCGTGTGACATATTCTATGTACAATCATTATAAAGAAGAGCCCGGCTTTTTGCCGTGCTTACATTTTATATCGGGAACATACAGAAGACTTGGTGTAAGCAATAATCCCTATGACGCTATGTTACGTCATGGACTAGGGCGTGTCCGATGATTCTTATCGGTTCAGTCTCCCTAGACAGAGGCTGTTCTAAGTCTATCAGGATATTTCTCTGTCTATAGGGGAACGAAGGGATTAACTACTGCAAACTTTAAGAGCTATTATATCATCATTAGAAATGGAATAAATTATGTTTTATAGGAATATAGACAAGTCAGATAATTAATATAAAAATTATTTTTATATTACATATATATATATATATATATATATATACACCGAAGAGCCATTACATTATGACCGCCTGTTTAATACGACGTAGGATCATCTTTCGCTCTCAAAACCGCCAACACCCGGCGTAGCATTGACAGGACAAGGTGCTGATAGGTAGTCTAAGGTATCTGGTATCAAGCGCTCACCAATTGGTCCTGCTATTCCCGCACATTGCGAGGTCGTAGCGTGGCAGCATGAATTCGGCTTTCCAAGTGGAACCACAAATGTTTTATTGGATTAATGTCAGGTGAATTTGGAGGCCAAGACATGACTTGAAATTCTCTAGAATGTTCCTAGAACCACTCCCTGACGATCCGACCCTTATGACATGGTGCATTATCCTGTTGGTAAATGCCATCACCCGCCGGAAACACTGTTGCCACGAATGGGTGCACCTGGCCTGTAACAATGTTCACGTAGAGCACAGACGTCAGGGATTGTTCTATGGAGATTATGGGTCCTAATGTGCTCCATGAAAACATCGCCCACACCATAATACCACCGCCACCAGCTTGTCTCCGTCTAACTGTGCATCCGGAAGCCAAGATTTCCGTTGGAAATCGGTGAAAAAGTGATTCGTTGGACCCTGCAACTTTCTTCCATTCTTCTATGGTCCATTCCCGATGTTCCTTGGCCCATTGCAGGCGCTGCTGGCGATGACGTGCCGTTAGAGCAGGGACGTGCCTCGGCCGCTGGCTTCGTAGGCCCATACGCAGCAGAGAACGCTGCACTGTGTGTCGAGAAACACTGTCTGGGTCACTACTGTTGTAGCTGCTGGTAATTTCGGCTGTTGCAGTTCTTCGGTCACGGCGAATATTGCGTAACAGCCTCCTCTCTCCTATGGAATCAATGCGCCGCGGGCGACACACCGCTGGCCGGCGACTTTTCGTTTCCCCATCCATACACCACTTTCGATACGTGCTCACAACGACTGCATGTGAACAGCCCACCAAACGCGCCGTTTCTGATATCGACGTTCCCAGGCGCCGAGCCATAACCATTTGACCTTTATCGAAGTCTGATAAATCAGCTGCTTTTCCCATTATGTCGCTAATCACTCTATGTTTGGAAAGACAAAGCCCTTTATATACTCCAACTTCAGCCGCGCACGCACCGTGGTTTTGTTTCTGAGCGAGCTCATTGTTACAGAAGGAGAGTGGTCATAATGTAATGGCTCTTCGGTTTGTGTGTGTATATATATATATATATATATATATATATATATATATATATATATATATATATATATATATATTTTTTCCAAAAATCAATTTTAAATTCATAACAATAGACCATATAATATAATTCTCTTTGTATAATTAACTGCTAAAAATTTTTAAATTTTAAAAACTAAGCTCACCTTATTTAAACGTTTACTTTCATTAACGGTACTAAAAAAATGTACATTTGCTAATCTGTGTTTAGCTCACGACTCACGTCTTCTTTTATGTTTTGTTAAAGTGCAAGCCTTAACGAGAAGATGGAAATATATAATACGCAGACTGGATTTAACAGATTCAGTTCATCAAGCAGTTTGTTACGAAAAAAAAAGAACCAATCATAAAATTTTATTCATGATGAAATGCCTCCTAGTATAAGCTCCTAAAATATTTTTATCATATGCTATCCAAAACTGTTATCTTTTCTTTAACTAAGACAAATTATCCACCTGTGAACCACATATCGATTTTCCAATTCTCAAGCTACATTTGAGACTTTGAACACATTTGCAAAAGATTACGGGGGACTTTTTTTTAACATATTTACAAAAATTAATAACGATTTTTTTTCTTACATTTCCAAAAGATTCTTTAAGGTGGGGAGAGCTGGGGAAAAATACAAAAAAGTTAACTTTCAAGGCCATGAATCTTTATGTTCATAACAATTTATTTAAATTCTATAATCTAAATCTATAATCGACCTATAATAGAAATTCACGTTTTTGTTGCATCTTCAAACTATTTATGCTGACTCTATAAAATAATTCCAAAATTAAATTCCAACAGGTTGTTATCTATGCAGCTTAAAGCTTGTACATGTGCTTTTTATTTAATTAAAAAAATATATATCCAATATCATAAGGAAATTTAAATTGTTTTCAATAGTCCTTTAGATCATTTTCTATTTCATTATAACATCAACGCCTAACTATTCGAAAATAATTTTTCATAAATATTCGTGAGAATAGATTTAAAATGATATGAAACTTTAAACTGAATATGAATAGGAAACTGAAACAAAAGGAAAATTATCCATTAAAGGATATTTAGAGTGTACTTTCAAGACCCATTCATCTAGTGCACTTTTAGAGCAGTGCTGCCATCTATAAACGAAATAAAAAAATAAATCGTATTTCAATCATCGTAAAAAGACCATTACAATTCACTAAATAAATATTTTTATTCAACCATAACCACTTATTTAACTGCTGTCATAAAATTATTCATTTCATAATTTTATTTAAAGTTATATATAGGAAGGAAGGTAGATAATACATTTCTAAACGTTTGAAAGGAGGGTGAATACATACCACGATTGAAGGCTTTCTCAACATAATGAGCTGTACAAATCTGAGCAGAGGAAAAGTACCCTATGAAACAAAATTAATAAAGCTTTAACATAATAACTGTGTTATCCCTTATTATAAATAAAATCAACAGCTGTCAGTGTTTTACATTTAAAAAACTTTTGAAATATACAAGTCTTTTTCCAGTGTCACCATTCGATAGATACCTACCAGTGCAGATTTTATTTAATACGACTTCCCAGCAAATACGCCTCAGACAAACGTTTTCATAACGGCTTTACCACTTTACCACTTAGAGATTTACCTAGACCTACATAGAGATTTACCCAGGGCCCGATTATGAACGCTGGGGGCTCCTGGGCAGATGCTATTTGGAGCCCCCCCCCCTTATGAACATTTAGAAAATAAGAAATTTCCATGGGCTATACATACTAATAGAAGTACTAGGTGCATACACCAAGGGGGTTTTGGGGCCCCCTAGCATCGGGGGCTCTGGGCAAAGTCCCGATTTGCCCATGCGATAAAAAGGCCCTGGATTTACTAGTTCTTAAAACCAGTAGAGTAAAAACTGCGGCCTCAAAAATTATTTAGGTCGGATATTAATTTCTAAGAAAATGTGATATATGATGTGGGCTTGCACAATGAGCAAAAGGCTTGAAAATACCCGCCTACTTATGAATGAATATGCTAAGATACACATCAATATTTTATATATATATATATATATATATATATATATATATATATATATATATATATATATATATATATATATATATACATAAATATTATATATATATGTGCGTGTGTAATATTTAGAAATTCGCAACATCAATAATTTTTCAAATTATAGTATTTTGATTACTTAAAATGATTAAAGATTCACATCAAATTCTTGATCATTAATAGGAATCGTGATCAGAATAGATGATTGCACTCTGCGCAGAATTATCTTTTATTAGTTAACATACATCTCATACGTAGTAGATCAAACCACAGTTTTGGTGCTTAACATTCATTTTACACCAAGATCTGAGTATTTTTAACTCCTGCCTAGTCCAGTATCTTTAAAGTCTAATTACATTTACCAGGACTAATTTTAATAACATCTTACGCACTACACACGTATGTACATTAATTATGGATTTATAGCTTAAACAGTACACGTTCCAGCTCCCTTCAGTAATCAATTATCATAGATATAAGACTCGTTCTACACTATTTAGGCAAGTTTTATGTGCAAACATTAACTAAGATAAGTTGGTGTTACTGGGCCCATGGGGTAACTGAGTCATCCCCTCCCAGATTTTTCCTTTAGATATTAGGTGGGAATTCCACTCCGTGTGTTTTTTTCTTTCCGTTGTTCGCAACAATCTATCTTACAACATTGATAATTACTTTGAAAAATTACTTTTAAATGGGGGTAGAATTTTTTTTTTCTTTTTCTAGAAATACAACCATTGGACCCAGTTACCCAGTCACAGATTCTGCTGTTTCTTATGAGAAATAGACCTGGGTGGTCCACTTAAACCCATTTATCAACTAGGCCCACCTGTATATAAAAATATGTACAATTATTTATATATATATATGTAATAAAAATTAGTATCATAGCTTAAACAGACTCCCTAAAACTTACTAAAATGCATGTAATACAAAGATTTTTGAAAATTATACATGTTTGTATAATTTTAATGTGTTAAAAGTATAGTATATAAAAAAGTTAAAAATCTATGGCCCAGTTACCCCAATTTACCTTGCGCATTTAGTGTCAATACACCATGTACTTTATTTCTTATTTTCATTTCCTATCTGCTCCTCATTCGTCCTCATAATGTCAATTTTTATCTCGTATTGCTACAGGATACTCCAAAGTGAACATACTGAAGTTACATCACTATAAGAACGGCAGGATGGAAAAGGAGATGAGTTAGGTTAAATACATCGCAGGATTTCTAAACCTCAGTGTGATTCGGCAGAGGCTGCTAGGGCCATTCCCAAAGAAGGTGGGGGTCGGAATAAGGCTGCTATGTACTACTAACCCTGTTGGATTCTCTCACCTCGATGGTAACCTATGCAGAAAATGTGTCCAAGGATTGCCGACTTGGATTTAAAAATTTTTTTTAATTGTACTCTATTATAGAAAAAAATTCACACCTGGAGCCATTTTTCGGTTTTTTTTTAAATGCAAACAATATTTTAAAATTTAAATTATTCAAGGCAAAATTCTGGTCTAGTGTGTTTGAAACGCTCATCAATTTCTTTGGTGGACGAAATTTATAAAATGAATCCTGTTGCAAGATGCAAAAAAGTTCGGGCTATCTGAAAATACCATTTTTATTGGATTATGAGCTTTTGTGTAGCTGTCAATAGTAGAAACATTTTCTCAATAGGTTAACACTGAGGGTAGCGAATCCAATAGGGTTAGTACACGGCAGACTTAAGGGGAGGGGGTAAGATTCTATGGATCCATGAGCTAGGGGGTTCATCCTGGTTTCAGTACGGGAAGTGTGACAGGAAAGCCTACGGACCCAGGAAACACCGTAAGAGGTTTATTCCTGCGCCCGGCGTCGCAACTGGATGCCTCTGTGTCTACATGCAAAGAGGTTAGTTCGGTTAGTCAACAAGTTGATAGCGTTCGATTAGATTAAGTCATTGAGTAATACTATAACGCGTATGTAAGTGTAATCAGCGTGCACGTGTTAAAACAGAGATATCTGTGTCGAACCGAGAAACCTCGTGTCGCACCTCCTCGCTCGAAGATCAAGTTGTTGATTAACTTTTAGCATTTGTAAAGATTCCGTAGCGTCCAATGTTTCTACCATGAAAGCTCCTTGAGACTACTATGAAAGCTCCTTGAGATGTTTAAAAAGCAGCTGGGCAGAGGGAGCTTTGAACGCCTCATTTCAAGAATGCCCAATGCATCATAATATCATATCTTTTGTTATATTTTGACATGAAAACTTACATAATGGAGGTATTTATGGAAAATAAATATAAATGAGAGTAGATGAACTTCGCCATACATTTTGTACACATAACTACCATGTTAAATTATATGTAAGGCATCTACTTGAGAGAAAACGTTGACATAACTAGGTTTTACGCTGGTTAAAACCGAGAAATGGAACATAAAAGGCCTACACAAATAATTCAATGGCTTTGAAATGCTTTTTTTTTTCAATGCGGAGGCACTGGCTTTGAAATGTTTAATCCTTTATTTAACAACTACTTTCATTAACATTCTTTCCTATGTTCCTAGATATTGTCCCAATAAAACGAACGATTTCGAAACTTATTAGAAAGTTAAAATGTAGCCCATAACACTGTAATAACAGTAAAAATCTATTTAAAAATTCATGCGTGGAGATATAAGTATTAAATTTTTTACCAGAATCATGACTGAACACGTTTTCAGTATTTATATTAATATTTACACAATCAGTATGTTTTCAGTTATAAAATAATGGCCATTAAAAAATGCTTAATAAGTCTTCAGGCTACTGTTTAAACTAGATCTTTTCTATTCTGTGATATTTCAAACGTCCATCCCTAACCAACAAAACAAGCAAATGATAAATCGAGGAAAAAAGAGCACAAATGTGTTTTATAAGGAAACATAAATATATCCCTTATATAGATTAAAAATATGGTGATACATAATGTTTTGAAAGATAAAGGGAAAATATTTGTAGATTAGGGAGATTTATATTTTAATTCTCATTTAATCAATATAGTTATGTAATTAAAAGTGCTTCATAATCAAGGTACTCGAATACTACTTCTAGATTCTTTATTTGACAGTTTAGCAGCATAAAAACGCTATTGATGAATAGAATCGCTGTGCAGTACTATTTTCAATGAGCTAAATTCAAAGTACCTCTAATTTTCTTTTCATTCATTACACTTTTTATTTTTATTTTCATGTGACAGTCAATTTTTATACTGGTGTTTTGATTTTCTCTTAGCTATTCTCTGAGTTACAGTTAAAGGATATTTAAATTAAAACTTTTAGTGAAGAAGCACTGAATGTTATAATTTACCGCGGTGTGTGGTCGAAAGATGGTCAAGAACAAAACTCTTATAAAAATTTCAGAGGCAAAAAATAAAGGCTTGAACACTTAGAGGACAGAAAAGAAAAGCTGTCTGTGTGGCCATTGATAGCGATCAAAAGACTATAAATATTGCAAGATAGATGGACGTTATTTTATGGCCCACAATAAAACTCTCAGATTAATGGTCAAAGTTGTATTTCAAACCAAAATTATGGTGGGGAGGTACTTGGTAGACTACGGACAGGAGCAGTATAATAAGGGACAAATTGGGGTAGGAACTGCTGATAGAAAAACAGCCCACTGCCCACTGAGAGAAAAGGGGTTGGCCAAAATGGCCCAGTAAACGGATAACAGCCCCTCCAAGAAAGAAAAAAAACGAGAGAAGGTCCAAAGATTGCGCTGGTTTTTTTCCTAGAGCTCGGACGAGATAGAGGGCCGATTGAACTGTCTCGGAGTCTAACGGTAATTCCTGGAATCCGATATTATGATCCTGAATATGACATGATATGGGCACCTGTCATCGAAATCATTCATCGCTGTATTCTTCAACAGTAATACTGTAAGTGCTCCCCGATAGATTCTAAAAGTAATTACTTTGACCAAATAGTTTGCCTATGCTTCTGATTCCTCATGTGTTAAATGATAATTTGAAGGGGAATATTATTCTGTTATTAATTACACTTTAAAAGATTTTTTAAGCGTTGTCAAATAAATGTATGATAAAGGCCAATTCTCTGTGTTTCCTTGCTTGCCCCAACACATGCACGCATCCATTGTTTTAAGGTTCCAACCTAAAATTAGTTCATATAATTCTTACAACAATTAACTGTTGTAAAGGTATTTTTTCGTTGGAGGTTGTAAGAAATGCTATACTAGCTAGGTGTTTGTTTCCTCAAGTATTTACTTGTTGGGTAGCCTGGTTTTGAAGAACTAGATAACATTGTTTGCAGCACGGGTAATAAAAAAAGCCCAGATATTGCTGTGATACTTGACAGTTTACATGGTTAGCCTATGTAATACCATAACGTGCATGCATAGGAAAGTTAGTTCATGACACTTTGTGAGATAAGCGTCATGAACAAAAGTTTCTCAAAAGATAGCGTTTTAGGTCAGCCTGGATACATGGCACTTGTAAATACCGTTGGTGAGAGGCTATGAGCAGGAAGTAAGCGATATTCTATTTATAAAAATAGTTGTACATAATTTGTATTTTTCTTGTTTATTTTATGATTAATATTCGAGCTAAAAGTGAGTGAGGAATTTTCCGAGGTTGCTGTATTATCGCAGACGGGAGGGGGAGATGACACTTCAAAAATATCCGTATGCCTGCGGGATTAATTAGACGGTGAGGTTATAAGATTTCGTCTTACGTTATAGGTGAATCTCAAGATATTCGTCACAACATTTGGGGGGGGGGGGGGAGCTCAGCCACTTTTTAAATTTTTTGCTCTATTACGTGTGGTCTTATCTTTACTGTTATCTTGAAGATCGCATAAAATTGGATCCCGTCGGAAATCACTGAACTGACACACACTTTGACAATTTTTCGAAATAAATCTGAAAGAAATACTCAGAAACTTGCTTGGTGTGTAAACAAACTGCGCTCATGCGCTACATGCATGGGCGTTCTGGGCAGAGTACGATAGCGGATTGGCTTCACTTTTTTCATCAGCTTTCTTGCGAAATGAACTCATATTCTGCATTCATGTCAGGATTCTACGGTAGAAAGTGATCATTGGGGAATCACGTGATCATTGTTGATATGGTTGCAATAGAAGACAGCTAGAACATGGAAAGGGAAGCAAATGATTGACAGAGAGATGTGGTGAAGGGCTGGAATTGGGCAACTCTCTCCTCAATGTTAACCTATGGAGAAAATGTGTCCAAGGATTGCGGACTTGGATATAAAGAGTTTTTTTTAATTGTACTCCGTAATAGAGAAAGAAATTTGACATCTTTGGGCATTTTTATTTTTATTTATTTAGATGCAAATAATATTTTGAACTTTAAATTATTCGGGGGAAAATCTGTTAGAGTGTGTTTTAAAAGGTTATAAATTCCTTTGGGGGACGAAAATTATAAAATGAATCCTGTCGCAAGGTGCAGAAAAATTCAGGCTATCTGAAAATATAATTTTTATTGGATTATCAGCATTTATGTATCTGTAAATAATACACACATTTTCTCGTAGGTTAACATTCAGGTGAGCGAATCCAATGGCAGCCTTAAGCAATCATCGAGAAACCAGAAGTTATAGTTTACTTACCTAACTGGGGTCTAAATCTATGCCTGAGAACTAGTTTGACTGTATTTCATTTTTTAAAGTGACATTTAAAGCAATATATATACTGACAATTTTTTTTACTGCTTTAAATACACTGAAGTGCCACTGAATTAGGGATACCTACCTAGTAACTAGTTGGGCCTCCTCTGGCCTTAATAACGGCTGCCACACGACGAGGCATAGATTCAACATGTTTCTGGAAACGTTCCACGGGAATGGCTTGCCAAATATTGGCTAAAGCTGTCCATAATTCAGTAAGGTTCTTTGGTGCTGTGTGATGGCCTTTCACGCCTTGTTCAAAACATCCCAAAGATGCTCAATAGGATTTAAGTCTGGGCTTCTAGGTGGCCAATTTATGACAGAGAAGTCAGAGAAATGCTCATCCAACCAGCCAGTAGCCAACCGGGACTTGTGAGAGGTACAGTTGTCTTGCTGGAAAACTCAATTACCGTGCGGATAACAGAACAGCATAAACGGATGGAGGTGATCACCCAGCAACTCTACGTACCGAATTGCATTGAGGGAGGTTGGTACACGCACCAAAGATCCCAAACTGAGCCACAAAAAACACCCCAGACCATGATTGAGCCACCATGCCCTTGTACAGTTCCAGCCAGGCATGCAGGATCCATGGCTTCGTGAGCCTGACGCCATATTCTCAGCCTCCCGTCGGCTTTAAGTAGTCGGAATCGAGACTCATCACTCCATGCTACTCGTTTCCAGTCCTCTACAATCCAGTCTCTGTGCTCTCTTGCCAGGCAAGACGTGCAGCCCGATGGCGAGTATAGAGCAATGGTACTCTCGTAGATCAACGGCTCCGGAAACCCATATGATGAAGCGAGCGTTGCACAGTCCGTTTACTGACTGTACGACTGGCACCGTCATTAAACTGGGTGGTAATTTGAGCTAATATTTGGCAATACGCCTGAGCCGTCTCTCACCATGCACTGTCAAGGCTAATTGTCCTTTGCAGTTTGCCCGATCGCTAGGTTTTTTTCCACCATCCATGTATTCTTGGTATACTCTTGACACTGTCAACCTTGAAAATCCTAGCTGTCTGACGATTTCGGAAATTGAATGGCCCATGCGTCGCGCACCTACGATTTGTCCGCGATCGAAGGCGTCTAAATCAGGCAGTTTACCCATACTGGCAATTCCAACAACTAATTCAGAACAACCACAGTACGCGCTATATATGCAGTTACCACAGCGCCCTCACTTGCGCATACATGATGCGCAGCGCTACACAATTTGCATAGGCTTTGCTATCCCTAATTCTGCTGGCACTTCAGCGTAATTTATAGATTAATAAATTAATATTATTTTTAAAGAAAAGGGGAAATGGGTTCAGCCTTGCTCTCTCTTCTTGGTACAGAATTATTATCTTTAAGGAATGACAGTACACGGTCGAAAGTAATTCTTTCTCTTTGCTGCGCTGCTAAAAAAAATAAGTCAATTTTACTATTTTATCATTAATCCGGTTGAAAAAACATTTTAAAAAATCAACTATAGTCTTCAAACCTTAATAGAGTCTATATTTCTCCAGTAGTTCAACTCGAACCTATTTTTATAGGATAGTTTTTTTTAGAACTACAGAATATCTAATGGGATTTAATGTTTCAATATTCGAGTTTTCCCAATGGATTTAATTTTAGCTCCAAGGAAGTAGGGAGGGTATGGGGAACATTTCGAACTATCCTTTAGATAAATTGAGGCTGTTCCCGTTGAAAAGAGGTAAATACCAAAATTTCCGAGAGTATTTTTTCATTGATACAAGGTTTTTTTTCCAAGGCTTGGAAAAGGGAGATAAGTGTCTAACTAGTTTAATTTAGTACTGTGCTAGGCACTTACCTTCTTGGAAAAACCCTTGGAAAAACCCTTGTATCAGTGAAAAGATACTTTTTGGAAATTTTGGCACTTACTCTCTTTTCAACGGGAACTCCTCAATTATGCTTTTGCTGATGTGATTAGATAAATAGTGTGGGGGGCTGGGAATTCCCCATCACTTAACATAGGAATGAATATCTGCGTCGTCAACCAATGTACCGTCGATTTGCACAAACAAACAGGTTAAAGTTAGGGAAAAAACGGTAAATAGTTATATACAGTCCTGTTCTCCTAATAAAATAAAGTCATTTTATTAGAGTCATTCATTTAAGAGTTGAAATAGTTCAGTGTGAGCACACTGCAGTGGAAACTAAGGAGAAGGAAGTAATGATGACAGTAAATTCTGTAGGGCAAAAAGTTCCTTCATGAGGAGCGTAGAGTAGATTAAAGGAGGGGGAAATGCACCTTCAATGTATCTGGGTTAATTGCTAGGGGGGGGAAGGGGGGTTCTGGAATTTTTCAATGTTCTTAACACTAGAAAGACGAGAATTTTTTTCTTGCTAGAAAGACTGAATGCCGTCATTTTGACGGTGAAAAATAAAATCAAGAATTTAAAATATTTAAGGTTCTTTTTAAAATGGTTAAATACTTTAAATTTGAACTATTTCATACCAATATATAATAAATTAGTATATACTTAGATATATTTTCATACAGGTATGCCAACCTGGCATAGTTTATCCGTAAAAATATATGCATGGTTTGAGCAGTCCTTATTTTTCAACACCAATATTTCGGACGATCGAATATTTCTGTTATTTGCAAAAGGGGGACGAAAGACGAAAAGTACTTTTCCGGTATTATTTTAACGATTTCTGCCTCTTTACTATATTACCATCAAATTGACGGCTTTCAGTCTCATTAGGTATACAACACATTTTCTCCCCCTCTTTACTATCGAAAATAATTTTGTAAAGGTGTTTGCATATTTCGAGTAAAATTAGAAAAAGTCATAAAATTTCAGAAGCCTGAGGACATAAATACAGACATAGCTCTCAATAGTATGTCCAAAACCTTCAAAATGACGGCAGCCATCTTTCTAGTTTAAAAGGTAATTTAGAAAGATTTAATTTTTGCTCTGTTTTGTTATCCAAAGAATCTTCCTCTTTTTTTTTTGGGGGGGGGGGGGGACTATCTGATGATCAATTGACGTTTTATGGTTTCATCTTTTAATTAGGTCCGTCAATTTCTGAAGCTTTAAGTACTCTTTTAATTATATTTTCTGCTTTTATTTTGTTTCGTTCTTAAAGTCTTCGGCTGGGAAAATGATACCATATTTTATCTGGTGACGCTCTAGAAAATGAAACAAATGAGTTTCTAAAAGTTTTTGTAAATGCCGCCAAAAGACACCTATTACGGCATATTACTTGTTTCACCATTTTCTCTGTCCTCGTCCATATTGTATAGTGGTTGGTATGACTAGCTTCCACAGAGAAGGCTTGGGTTCGTATCTCGATTAAACCAATGGCGTTCTTCTTCTGTTCCGTCACATGTCGATTCACCTATAAGGAGCTTCCATAGGCAATTGTGGGTGCGATTCCCGCTTGCCCGAGACATGGCTGAGACTAGGGAGTTATGTTGGCTCACTTGTTTGGTTCTGGGCATAGTACGATATCGGATCGGCTTCCTTTTTTTCCATCAGCTTTCTTGCAAAATGAGCCCATATTCTTTATTCGTGTATAGGATTCTACGGTAGAAAGTGATCATTCAGGGGGGAGGTCACGTGATCATTGTGTGATATTCAATTTGAGTAGTGGGCAGCTAGAACATGGAAAGGGACGAAAATGATTGACAGAAAGAAGTGGTGGAAGTGGCTGGTGATTGAGCCTCAATAAAATGATACGAAACCGGAAAGTAACAGTTTTAGCTGATAAAATTTCGAGGACATTTAATAAATTTGGGAAATTATACGATGATTTTGTTCACCCATAATAAAGAAACCAACAAAATTCGCGGTGTGTAGGGGCGAATGTCGTAATAGACAAAGTACCTGTCGCGTTGGAAATAACATGTTTAAAGAGCCAGGAAATTCGCGGTGTGGAATAGGCGCCAAAAGAGACGTGTATACTCAGTTAAGGCAAAAAAAATGCTATCTTTGTATTTCAAAGGCGGTATTTACAGTCTTACATCAGTGCATAAATAGGTATGGACTTACATTTAAGAAATATGCCTCAAAATTTTCACTGTAGACAAATCAATAGCTTCCTGTGCGTAAAGTTCCGTTCAAATGACCTCGCGAGCTTCACCTATGGAATTCGGAAAGACAGGACAGGTCATCACTACTTCTCGGTAATTACGTCATTGTTTTGGCCTCTGTTTTCTCAGTTTATCGTCGGAACCTTGCTCCTCGTAGCCGAGCTTGGGGTTTATCTCTGTTTATTCTCGGTTACACGTGCTGAAGTTTCTTCCCGGTGTCAATAGCGAAAAATTGAATTCATGCTCTCGGGCAGTTTGGAGCTAATGGCAAGAAAATAATTGTCTGAAATTCAGTAAACTTCTTCCAAGTTTTGATAATATAAAAAAAGGCATACTGATTCCTGTGAGAGAGATAGGTTGGAAAAATAACAAAAGAATTGTAAATATTCCAAGTACAATGAAATAAGGGTATTTTGTTAGTTATTTTTATGCTTCTTATTCTCATTAATTTGACTATCTATTTACTGTCTTGCCTTTCCCAGCAACATTGAGAAATTGATTTTCCTAACTTATTAACAAAATATTCATGTATTTTGAGCGTAAATGATACTACATAATAGGGTTTTAAAAAGTGAATTCAGGTATAAAAAATTACCGCGACTAGTGAGGATTTAAACTGAAAAGATAGCAATAGATTAGAATGATCATAAAGAAAGAAACCTCAAAGGATTCAATATAATTAGCAATTGAAAGCTCTATTCGAAAATTTCAAAAGCCTAACGGCTTTTGAAATTTGAGAATGGGGTTTTTTACAGCAAATCTTTAAACTTTTTTTTTTTCATGCGTGGCGATGATTCGTCCATACTGTCCCAAAATACAGTAACAGTTTTAGTTGATAAAATTTCGAGGACATTTAATTAATTTGGGAAATTATATGATGAATTTGTATCAAAATTCCTTTTTCTCTTTTATCGGATAGGAATAGATGTTTGCCGCTGAAAGCCCTGTTACAACGGATAACTTAACGTCAATTCTCAGATACGTTTTTGTGCAAAAAATATGACATAATTTTTATCGATGACTTAAAAAACGATTTCATCAGTTAGATGGAAATGTAAAAAATAAGAGTCATTAGCATTGGCAAATATTTATCCAGCTGAATAAACTCAGTTTCTCAGAGTCTCTTAAATGGATTTAATTCGTTCAATTTTTTTTCATGCAATTAAACTGTTTTCGAAATAAATTTCTTTCCCTTGTCATTCGATCTAAAAGAGTCGTATTTGTTTCAGTTCAATATCCGAGTTACGGTGATATTCAGCGTTAACGGACATTGGTCTAACCTAGTTAATGCTGAATGGTCATGTCAATTGCAAATGGCCACAACGTGACAGGTTGTTTTTATTAACATGTTTATACTGAAATCTCGATTATCCCTAGCTATACGTGCAGGATCTCTGAGTACCGAGAATCTCGAATGATCTAAAATTGGCTTTCTATACCATAGCAAAATGTAAGGATTTAGTTTTAAGTGAAATACATGTACTTCTTTACTGAATTAAATCAGAATAACAATAAATAAATAATAAATAAAAATAAAAACACAAGTTTTTAGTTTTTCTTCTTTATAAAGTCCATTATTTCTTTGTTTGCCAACTTTGTTGATATTATTACGGACAACTGATATTTTAATCATTTTATTCTTTTACTAGCTGAATACCCAAGCTTCGCTACGGAGTACATTCAATATAAATACAACGGTCAATGTATGCAATTAATGAAATATATATATATATATATATATATTATAAATACAACGGTCAATGTATGCAATTAATTTGTATGTCTAATATCCATAAAACATACAAATTTGAATTAAATTCTTAAAAAACTTCCATCTCAATTAATCTAGTGGTTCAATTTTATCTTTTACCGTATTTTAATATTTTTGTCAGTTTATTTCGTTCTTATGCACGTGACGCAAAATTAATTTAAAGTATCACAAAAAAGGAAAGAAACCTCGTGATCAGCATTTAATAAATTGAATTCTAAAAATTAATCTTTAAAATTCACCAAAAATCAGAAAATAAAGGTAAAGATTTGAAATAGATTTCATTTTAAAGGAATTTTTAATATTTCTCATGATGTAAATTTTATAACCCTTAGATTATTGTTTTAAATGTAAACTTTAAAAAATGTTACAGAAAGAGTTTAAAAATTTAATTTTAAAAAATCTAAGAAGAATTTTTCAAAAATCTTTCTCAGTGCACCCCTACACTATAAGAAGAATCGACATGCAAAATTTCAGTCCTTTAGGTCCAGCGGATTGGTCTGTGCGTTATCTGTCAGTCAGTCAGTTAGTTACGGAACTGTATTATATATATAGACTATGGTACGAGTGATCTGCTTCGGATAAACAAATACAGCAGTTCAATGTATGTCTTTGTACAGCATGTAACTTAAAAGACTTCCAAAATTGAACAATGAATTCATGGAAAGCACTTTTTAATAATGGAAGAAAGTAAAGAGGCAAATGTTTATTCAAAATTCAAAACTGAAACCCCAACATTAATTTACTTTCGAAGTTAGAGATAATTTTGAGGTTTTCAAGATTCAGTCCGGATTTTCACATCTCAGAGGGCGTTCTGCCATCTCGCTTTGAGTCGTCTTTTCAGTGATCGACATGGAAGTAATTTTGCTAAAAATTGTGAATTCATTGGAGGAAAGAATATTGATTGTTCTAGAATTCAATGTAGAACAATGAGATGAGGAGAATTCTTCTTTCCATTAAGACTGACGAGCTTCCAACGCGAATTCAATAAGGTTAAAAGACTACGATTCAATAGGTGGATTTCTAGAATTATAAAGATTCTTCCCTCCTATGAATTCACTGCAGAATTGTTCTTCTTTTGATCACCGAATGTTTGCGCTTCGACATTTTGTTTAGAATTAGGGAAACGCTGACTAAATCCTGAGGTTTCAAAACTTCGGCATGATGCTTTGAAATTCAATTAAAGTTGGAAATTCATTTTAGAATCTTCATTAACCATTTGGACGTTTACTTTGTTTGTCGATAGAAGCTTTTGAGTTATTCAATATTAAAGGAATTCTTTTCCGAATACCCTATGTGTCATGAATTCAAAGGGAAAATAACTAAAAAAAGATTTTGACTTTTAAGAACAAGGCGACAGTAGATTTTTCTTAACAGAAATATTTTAAGGATTCGCTTTAGTATCGCCATGAAATTAAATTAAAATAAAAAAACACCAAACTTTATATAATTCTAACTAATGAGGTCAAATTTTTGTTATGTCCTTCTAGTAAATCTACAAAAAGAATTCTGAAGAGTAGTAGAAATTGAAACAATAATAATTATCTTATCAATTGAGCTGACATTT